>JAIFZK010000021.1:12970000-13570000 GCA_027481765.1 Tenualosa thibaudeaui | reverse complement strand
GTTTTCATTGTCCCGTGCCCCATTCAGTTAGCGCTAACTGCCAGTATGCTATTTGTTCTATACCCTATATAGTTAGCGCTAACTGCCAGTATGCTATTTGTTCTATGTCCCATTCAGTTAGTGCTAACTGCCAGTATGCTATTTGTTCTATGTCCCATTCAGTTAGCGCTATCTGCCAGTATGCTATTTGTTTTATGCCCCATTAAGTTAGCGCTAACTGCCAGTATGCTATTTGTTCTATGTTGTGCCAAATTTCATTCTTCATTTTCCTACCGACAGCAGTCAGTGACCTCGGACAACAGGGCTATGGATTGAAATGCTCCAGACTTTCCATTTCAGCTAGTAGAGGAGGAGAGGCAGCCATGGAAGGAAATGGTGATAAGGCCAGACCTGGGATTTGGGGTCTTTTAGGTCAATAAAACTATCCATAGACAGCATATATAGTGACCATCCGTCTTGCTAGCTGGCTTTTTTCCCTGATTCGGCATGTCTGCTTTCTTCCCTCCTTCTCTCCTCCTTCATTCATCTTGGCCTTCAGAGTGCTTGCCTGTAACCTTTAAAATATCACTGTCTTCAAACTGTCTCACCCCACACTTCCACCATATAAAACATTGAGACCCCACCTTGCCATACACACACACACACACACACACACACAATACCAATCCATCAGCTTGTCCTCCCATCCTTGATCCTGTCGGTTCTGTCATTCTCTTCCCTCGCTCTCTATCTCTCCTGTCTTGCAAAATGTTTCCAATTTGTGTGTAGTGATCCCAACCCTAACCTGGGCGTTCTGGTCCAGGTCCTCCATTTTGAAAACAGACAGAGCATCATCTATCTATCACTGCCTCCATCTATGGAATGAACTACAGGGGAGCTGGAAGAGGCAGGAAGCCATTTCTGACTGATCCCCAATCAGTTCAAGAACAGCTCTCTATGAATTCCCCTGGCACCTAAGCATGTGAGTCTAACTAATGAAGCAATAGTGAGGCAGTTTTCAGACTCCAGACTAGGGAGCTGACTTAACTGCAAGACACTCAAGTAATGACTCTGATACTAGGAGTAGATAATTAAGTGGTATAAGCTATGAACCCTTCAGTGGCTGAAATCAGACACACTTGGGCCTTTAAAGCGTCAAGAGACAAATAATGACAAGGTAAAATGAGCTTGCACCTTGATACTTGACACATCGGCCTATTTCTCTGATTGCTCTGATGTCTAATGGATGTTATAATATACTGATATAATATTTCTGACCATTACACACTCCCACATAGTTCATTGTAGGTGTATGTGACCCACAGGCTGAAAAGATGCTGTATCTCTTGACTGAAAAGTAAATGACATGTTGCCTCCAGTTAGCTGAGGACAGTACAGTGGTTTATTTGAAGTTGCAGAAACGGGTTGTACACTATCAAATATCACAGATTCTGGTCTGGTCACGCCCTGAGCATGAAGATTGAGAGAGGACTTCTGAAACGAACAGGACACCTAAAAAACACATCAGGTCTCTGAGATGTCAACAGAAACTACTGAATTGGGTTAATCATTACATCGCCAGCCTGTAGAACACAAGAGCATTCATTAAGATCATCCACCCTCTCTCTCTCTCACACACACACACACACACACACATACACACGCACACACACACACGCTCCTCTCTTTGTCATTCTTCCTTTCTTACTTTCTGTGTTCCTCTCCATCTCTCACTTTCACTGTAACCCTCTTTCTCCACCTCTCTCCATCACTCTTCATCTCTCTCTCTTTCCCTCCCTTTCTCTACTCCTCTTCATCCTTGGTTCATTTCCCTTCCTCTGTTTCTCTCTCCCTCTCACTCTCTGCTTCTGTTGCTACGCCTCCGCTTGCCCCTGCACGACAGTCCCGTCTCCTCACGGTCCTATCCTCCCCCGTGCGTTCTCACTCAGAAGCGTGCCAGACAGGTGAGGGAGACGTCCAAGGACAAAGCCTTCACTGCCTGACAACCCTCTTTCAAGAGAGATCGCCTGACAGCTCCCATTACAAAGGTATGGAGCGCAGCCAGGGGTGGGGGGTTGGGAAGTATCCGTATTATCTTGACACGGCATTCCGAGTCCGCAAGTTATTCCCATGGATCAGAGGCTCCATGTTAGCCAGTTAATCTGCTGAGAGATCTCTGCATGAAGGCCTCATGTGATGGCACCATGTGCTTTTCTGGTCTTGCTTAGCTTTAATGGCCCACCACTAATGCACAGCATGCTGAACTGACAGATGTGCAGGGCAAAGTGAAATATGCACTTGTCTAACGTAATTTGGGATGGTGGAGAGCAGATGTCTTCCTGTAGGAGACTGAGCCACTCCTTCCTATTAGAAAGTGGGATTATGGCTATCTGTTCTGAAGGGAGGAGAAGAAGTGAATGTAGGCTTAGGCAGGAGGGAAGCAGGGTGTCTCCTAAGGTCTGTTTCAATGGCGGCCCGTAATCTGTAATCTGTTGCTGGAGTAAGATTGGGGATTTAGGGATTGTCAGAAACAAGCAGAGCAGACGGTTGACACTGCTTACGTTATGGTTTTGTGAATTCGCTCCACGGCGTCTTCCAGCTCCTTCTTCTGGTCGGGGACGAAGCGGTATTCTGATACGTAGCCTGACGAATGCTTGTAGGGGTCATAGTCTCCCAGTTCAGCTATGGGACAGAGAGGAGGAGAGGGTATTACAAATACAAACACACACATACACAGAGGCATACACAAGCAACCATATGCCCACAAACCCAGACGCACACAAACACAATATAACACACACATGCACACACACAGCACATGGCCACATGGCAGAAGTTTCAAAGGTCACTGGATCACATGGTAATATAAAAGATGCATTTTCATAAACATAATTGTCCAAACACAAGGGATATTGTGGTTTTTATTTGCAATATTTCCATGTGTGCTTTCATCATTTGCCTAAATTCCCACTCGGCCCACTTTGTCAGGACCCTGCTTAACTGCTCATGTGGTGACATCTAATAAGTGCATTCAAGGGCACTGTCTCATTTTTAAACAGTCATGGAAATCACTGAATTAATTCATATATCACATCAGTCACTACAATAAAAATGAGAAAAAATGAATATGAATGATGTCTGGACAACACAAAATGTAATATGAAATATGTATATTTTTTGCATTGTATGCCACAGAGAATAATGTCCTGCTAACATGAAATAATCTGATCTGCATCTGTGGAGTAAGAGCTGGCTAGATGGTAGTGTGTGTTGACTCACACTGGGGTTGACTCTTACCCTGAATAGCGAGGGCAGCCAGCTGAGCACTGACGTCTAAGGGGCAGGGGAGGCGGCCCTGCAGGACATCCTGCTTCACCTGGAGGAAGAACTGGTATCTGAAAGGGAAAAGAAACAGCATGTGAAATACACACATACACACACATACACACTGGTACACCAGCAAAAAGCTAATGTTGACACTGGTGCATTTTATACTTTATATAACCTGTGTACATGACCTCTCCTGTATAATACTAGTTGAGTTCAACAAGCACCTGGTAATCTCCTCCTTGAGTTTGCAGGGGTCTTCATCATAAAACTTGACACCAAAATAGAGAGTGTAGGGTGGCCCGGCTATAGATAGAGGAATGAATACATGTTATCCATTAGAGCTATTAGTTAGTGCTTGCCACCCATTCATCCATCCATCCATCCATCATCCAGAATCCAAATAATTTGACAAGTGCTTGGAGTGGGAGGAATTGCTTTTAGTTGATCCATCAATTAAGCAAAATATTTCAAACAAAACTGATGGATGTAATATCAAAGTCTCACGAGGTATGTAGACACAAGATGGTTCTTACTTACTTGTAATTAGATCTTTATGCTCAGCCAGTGTTTTGGAGGAGTCCAGCCAGTACTATAAAACACAAAGAAACTAATGATCAAAAAACAATCAGACTACAGGCACTGGGCACTGTGAGGAGTTAGCAAGGAGTTTCCCACAGTAATACAACAGAGGCGCTGCTGCCCATAAACCTCTCCAACTGACAGTACTCGGCCAGTGCAGATGGAGGAGGAGGAGGAGGAGGAGAAGACAGGGTCTTTTATTCTTTCATTTCCACCAGTAGCCCTAATTGCAACTGGAGAATGGGTAGGCGCAGCCATGCTCATAGTCACAATAATATCTGGCCCATTAAACAGCCTCCTCCTCCTCCTCCTCCTCAGTCATCTTCTAAACCACCTCATCCACTACTCTGCATGCTGTGATGGGTTTGCTCCAAATTTTGTGCAAGTCATTAAATTTGCCATCAATAAAACATGTAGTTTGAACAAGCCACAGCATGTGGCCTAGTAAAAGACGCAGATACCCAGACACCCACACTGAGAAACATGCACACACCGACATACACTCACTCATAAACACATGCAAATCTCCTGCTAACTCCTGCTAGGCATGTATTTGTGCTATATTTGTAAGAAAAAATGTGAAGTGTGCCTGTCTGTCTGTGAAATACCTCAAAGACTTTTAACTCCCATGACAGTTCACCAGAAATGCTCATTCTGAGATAATACTTTATAGCTTTCAAAGTTTATACTGAACAGTGTTCCATTTCCTGATTCCTAGATCTTTCTGTTTACTTACTATGTGTGACAGAAATCTGACTTCCTCAGAATAATTTATGATTTTCATTCCACAACTTGTCAGTTTCTCCATGTATCCTAGTGCTTGAGGTAATTACTTTAGGACATGGCCTGCCTGTTTTATGCCCCGGGAGTAACTATGTCGTTTAAAGCACCATCTGACTTCGCCTGGGGGGGTTAGGGGCAAATGATAATAATGTTACCAGTCATCAAAGCTAATCTCAAGCATTCACATACAGAAAAAGAGACACACATGACACCACAGCTTTGTGTGAATTCTGTGTTGCTAGTTAAGGATTCCTAATGCCCCTCCCCATTCCACAGCAGAGCGGAAAGCTAAATTTAAAAATCGGATGTTGTTTATTTCTCTGAAACGTTTCCCAACTAACAGTCGTGCCTGGCAGAGCCTGTGGTGTTGCTCCCTCTCGCAAATAAACAACAAAGCCAACAACAAAAACAACAACAACAAAACAAAACAACTCCCAGCGTTGTTTTTCTTCTCCAGCACTTTTAATAACCAACACACACAGGATGCTGACATCTTGCAAACATTACGTATGCAAACATTAAGAATGCACCAACTTCTCAAAGGCATGCCACACACAATCAAGACTCAGAGCCTGACTACTTCTCCCCAACTCTCTCTCTTTCTCTCTCTCTTTCACTCTTGCCTCTGACTGGAGGGGAGAAGCTGAGTTGGCACCTACGTTCTGCATATTTCTGTCATAAATTAAAAGGCACACTTCCTCATGCATGACTTCAGTTCCAAGTGCTGTTTAAAATGCATTTCATGTATTTTGTATTTTCAAGAATTGAACAAAGGGAGAGTCAAGTGTCGAGATGCTGCAGAGACATGAGGCTTGTGCAGATTGTGGGGTGGCTGCCTGTAAAAAATAGAGAGCTGGGGAAATGACCGGGTTACAGGGAGAGTTCTGCTAGAGTTCCTCTCTCACCACGCCTGTTCTACTAACTCATATTATGAAGAACATCAACATGAAATCCTGATGGTGTAACTGATGCTTTTAAAGGTCCATGGGACCTTTTGGAGTGTTCCTGTCAGGACAAGCCAAAGGGCAACAAATATTTGTAGATAGCACCCATTAGCTAGACAATGAGCATATGTCTCCAGCACTACAAAACATTATGAGAATGTGAGAACGTTTAGGTGAAACACTGGCATCTCTGTCTTTGTGGGTTTATTAGGAGACCTTCCACATTGGCTTCAGAACCTGCCTAGTACTGGACTACAGGGAAGGCGATTACAACTGGCCTTTGGTCGATTAGAATAATTTAATTGAATTGCTTATCTAATTTGCTATAATCACAGCAGTACAGCTGGTGTTCTAGACCATGGAAATGTAATGTATGCAAATAGGTGCAGGAGGGTTGGACAGAGCCCCTATCAGACAATAGCTTGATCTCAAAAATGGCAACAAAAAAGGGTACTGATTTATTTACAGAACTCTTCAATGATCTTTCTGCCATAGAAATGAAAAATGCCTTGCCGTGTCCAAAAGCATTATTTCTTTTCACTTGAGTTATACCTATTTAATTACAATAGCGATATCTAAACAAATGGTTAAACATCTGGGGGAACATAGAAGCCTAATGATATATAAAAAAACAACTCACAGACAATCTGGAAGAATTTATAGCACACTAGAGCACATTTCCAAAAACATAGGTCTTGATTTACAAGCTCCAATCATATGCTTCAGATTTATGTGCCATGCCAAATGTTTTAAATAGTAATAATAAAAAAGTGTCATTGGGAGGAACAGAGATGAGCTTCAGGGCATTTTAAGTCTGTGCAACACAAACCTGATGTGCAGATGTTATTGTTTTATTAACGTAACCAAGCTGGCTGAGAAGATATGAAGGTAGAGTGAGCGTATCAGGTATAATGAGCAGGATGACAGAGACTCCGAAGGTTTGGTATGGACAGAAAATCAATGGTAAAATTCACACGTAACATTTTCAAAAGCACCACAGGCCCAGAGATTCTTTCATGCTTTCCAATCAAGATTTGCACACTAAAAGTATCAAATCCATTGTTTTTTTTACATTCACAACTGGCAAAATTGGAAATTGTTTATGCAATATTTCTACCAAAACACAATAATTTCCTTAACAACGTCAGTCTGTCAGTGCGGCTTATGCTTGACCCAATTTCAAACTGCTTTGGAAAAAAACTTTTCCTTGCAGACACATGTAAAAACGCACACAAAATAGGTGGCCTAAGCACTATAAGAGACAAACCACACCTTTGACATTTGAGTCTAATGTGATGCTTATTATGGTGGTAACAGAGACGGACCAGATGGAGGTGTAAAACACTTGAGGTGATGTCATCTATCTGACCCACTCATTGTTCAAAAGTGAGGTGTAATTCTTTTAATCCGTGAGGCATGGCTGAATACTGTTCCCTCTCTTTATTTTTGCTGCAGTGAAACCCTTTCTGCCTTCAAGTGCTGTTCCTTTCCATTCTACTCTTGCTTCTTTTTCAGAGAGTGTCATCACAGCCATAAATCCAAACAGAGCCGACATGCCCCAGAAGGTTGTGCTTCAGACAACGCCCATCTGTGTTACTGTCAGATAGAAAGAGAGAGAGAGAGAGGGGGAGGGATGCTAGGATATTTTACCACTTGGCTGTTATCTGGGGCTGAATATTGCCTCATCCCATCCCATCCCAACCCCACCCCTTCCTCCTCCTCTTCCCCCATTTTCAAATGTAGCCCAGAGGCAAATGTAATTATTCTCTTGCATCCTCCCGAAGCACCTTCTGCTATGAGGGAGGGGGATAGAGAAAGAGAGAGAGAGAGAAAGTCAATGACCCCTGCACTGCACTGTCCCTCTGGCCAAAAAAAGAGCTTTTGCCCCCCTCAAAAAGTCCACCCGGCACATCAAATCCACTGTCATAATTTACTCCGCAGTCCCCTCTCTCTGTCACACTGTCACTGTGCATTGCACCACCATAAGCCTCTTTGAGGTAATTACTTCACTACTGAGCATGGCAGCATGGAAGGGTGAAGGCATGGTGCGCCACAACCTCAACTGCTGCTGCTGTTTCTGCTGCAGAGACAATAATGTACAGAACTGATATGGATGTTCAAGATTGGGATCAGTGCTGGATGCACCAGACGTGCCAGAGATGAGAAACAGAAATAGGAGAAAGAGAGAAGTAGCTGTAAAAGCCTACAGCTTAAATAAATCTTGTCTTATTCTTAAGTGTGTTGCTTTCAGAATAAAACAACTAAACAAATCTGATAGTCAAATCTGACGTAATTCCACAATTCCTTCAGCCTTGCATGTTGGGTTGGTTAGTTATAACACAGTCACAATGTAACATTTTGACAATGATCTTCATAACTCAGTTATATACAGATCTTTGATCTAAAAAAAAGAGCTCTAAAAAGATTCATGCTTTTCATCTGACTCACTGTTTGGTGGCTCCGGTCACAGTAGCGAAGGCCAAAGTAGTCTGTTTCTGCCAGGTTCACATGGCTGAACACCACATCCAGCACCACAGATCCCTTTGTGGACTTCTGTAAGACGGGAAGGGAAAAGGGTGAAGACATCAGTGTCATTACTGTCAACAAATAAACAACTTTAACAGCAGCACACTGAAACATTTAGCAGAACATCTAGCATTGAGGGACAACTCAGCAATTTCCAGATGTGGTTGTACAGAGATTCAAACAAGACAGGTGACACTGTTCTGTTCTGAAATGCTTAACTGAACTTTTATATGTTACTAACTACTTACAGAGCAAGAATGTAAAACATAGAAAGGACCCTATTTTCCATTCAAACACTGGGCATGCACAACTACAGTGGCCTAAAGTTGAGTAAACTTAAAAATGCTTTGCAGCTGGTTGCGTTATATTTTTTAGTTAGTCTAACTTTTTATATTTTACATTTTTATATTTTTACTTTTTATATTGTACTTACAGAGCAAGAAAGTAAAAAAAAAAATCCATTCAAACTGAGCATGTACAGGTATAAAACCCTTAAGTCTACAGGCTATGCACACTTTCACACATTTATTACACTTAAATCTTGATTGAAGTGTGATTGGAATATGTCAGTCAGATGGAACTTCTTAAAAATCTTTAACACAACCTCCGCCAAGGAACCTAATTCTGGTGCCTGAATATGAACAGATCACTCAGCTATCTATCTGGAGTATTGCTCCGGGACACAAGACAGAAAAAAAAAACAACGGCAAACGCACAACGTACTTGACATTGATAGAATCTGACATCCCAACCACAGCTCTGTGATCACACTACTTGTCACTCTAGTGATAGAACTCCATGCCCAAGGAGACGTTTGCCATATACTCTGCACATACATGTTTCTCTCTCAGCTTCCTCTTCTTTTCAATTACACCAGAGAGAGAGAATGAGAGAGAGAGAGAGAGGGAGAGAGAAAGAGAGAGAGAGAGAGAGAGGGAGAGAGAAAGAGAGAGAGAGAGAGAGAGAGAGAGGGAGAATGAGAGAGAGAGAATCCACAGTATCTCTGGTGAAAGAGCGAGCTCTCTTTCAAGAGCACAACGGAGATTGCGCTTGGCAGATGCAGCCAGACCTCTGTGTATCTGTTTGGACTTGGCAGCCAGGGAATGCAATCTGCGGCTTTGCGATAAGCTATGTTACTGTACACGCCATTTAGTGCTCCGCCACAACAACCACACACCAAACGAGTCACACACACACACACACACACACACACACACACCCTATGATTTTTACCTGCTGTGGCACGAGCATACATGTATAGAACACACCTCACTTTCACTTACAGGATATTACACACATTGTTGAAAAACAATCTGCCATTTATCCCCAGAGGAAGACATCTTGAACTTAGAAACCGGTGATGAATATCTGTAATATTGGACTGTGCTGAGAAAGAACTCTTCATACCCTTTTGGCTTTCAGCACTGATGTGAGCTTAAACTATTTCCACCAGGGGCAGGTTTTATGTGGAACCACGCTGACAAAAGAACACAATATAGCACCCAATGGCTCTCTACCAAAGCCTTTTCATACAAATAATAGTTTGTGGCCGTGAAATAAAAATGCTAAACATAGTTCAAAACATGATGCTGCTGAAAACAAGTCAGATCAAACGGAGATGATAAATAACCCTTAAATAAATGATAATGAATAAATAATAAAGAACTTCTCAATGTAATGAGACACATTAGAGACTCACTTCTTCAGAATTGCTCCCATGTAGGTTGAAAGGCAGACTGGGAACACTGAAAACTGCTCTGTCAGTGATAAAACTTTCATTCCCACTTTGGCCTGCTAAGCGATTCCAGTCGCTGCAGTTTTCTTCTGGACCCTTCACCCCAGTACTTGATTAAAGAGGATGATGGATCTACATGTCAGAGAGGGGCAACTTTCACGCTTTCCTTCCTTCACTTGTGGCAGCTGGTTGTCATAACACTAAAATTAGGAATGATATAATACCCCGCTTCTCTTAATCTCAATACAAATACTGACATTACAAAAACCTGACAAAAACCTTAAAATTTGTTAACAGAAGCAGTAAAACACCCCTAGAGACAGAACATGAAACTTAACATGAACATAAATTCAACAATAATAGAACTTAATAACTTTTTCAACAATCTGTTTCGAAACCGATACCTGAGGTATTTTTAAAACCTGATTTAAAACACTATTCTTTACATATCTATCTTTTCAGATGTCAAAGTATCACAATACTCAATACTTTTCACAATATGATGCATCATGCATAGGCCTACTTTTCCATGGATTATGCAATACTACCTCTAATTGCAGTTTCTTTCAATCTTTGTTGATGTGCCGACAATAAGACTGTTTACAGGTGAGTAGAACAGGGAAACTCTGTTCAGTGAATATAAGCTGATCTGATCCTTATCATAACACCAACAGAAAGGAAAAGGGTGCCATGTTGAAATGTCTTCATTTACCTTGCAGTGTACTTGACACATCTTTCTGCACCTCATTAATCATGTCACAGAGAGCCGCCCACCTTTAAAAATAGTCAGGAAATGTCAAAACACAAAATGTTATTCTGCTTTTGGGCAGAATACTAAATATAAGCATTGTCTTGCTTATCATATTAAAATACTTTCCATTGGATGAACCCCTTAGTCTTCACAACTCATTAAGAACAAGAGATGAATGGGACGCGCAGTAAAACATATGGTCTATATGTACTGCCATTTTGCCATTGCCATTGAATCGGAAGGACGGTCGACTGAGCAATGTGACCCGAAGCGTGCTCTTGATGGTTAACGCCGTTTGACAGTTTCTTTTTCACTTGGCCACGTGACTTGACCTTTTCACCTGCGCGTGACACGCAGTGGTGTTGAAAACGTGCTTCTAAAATGCAACGTTTTCTTTGACTCTTACGTAGCCGTGCCAGCTAGAGGGAAACCCCATCACCTCCCTCATGCCTGCCCACATCCCCGGAGCTGTCAGTCGATGGTGCCCATGGTATTCCCTCTTCCTCTGTGTCTCTGAGAGCACTGTGCCCACATCTAACTAGGCTAGCAGGGCAGAGTGAACTGGCACATTTGCTCTAATTCGGGGGCTGCCAACCACAGCTCCCATCCACACCAGGAGCCGCACATGTCATTAGAGTGAAGCAGAGAGGTGAGAGGCTGAGATCCTTTTCAGATGAGTTCCCATCGCAATCTCCATAGGCCACCCACAGTGAGTGGGCAAGTGTGAGTGCATGATGATAGGCAAGGATGAGCTTTGCTGTCAGGCAATATGCCTCCAGTGTCAGATTTTAGGGAGAAGAGGATGTAGGAGCTGTCAAGTGAACCCTAGGATTCTTCAGCTCTAGAATGTGTCTGCTTAAACAGATGAGACATTAGAATAAAAAAAGTCCTTCACTCATATCTTGAAGCAAAAGTTTTAGCCATCTTGGACTTTCTTGTTGTGTTGCCTTCTCGCAATAATAGCCTTCTGCCTTCTGTCCACTGTAGAAGGTACAAAGCCTCAGGCTAGCAAATTTCCTCACACACCTAAATATTACTACTACTACTGACAACAAAATAAGCTCTCCCTATCAATCCCCACCCCACTCCACCCCCATAAAAATTTGGTGGCTCCAGGGAGAGTGACACAATCATACTGAATAGGTGCTATGAGCATTGACATCTCACAACATTGGCGTGACTGAGAGCGTGACAAGAAGTCCCCATCCCGAAACGCCTCAGCTAGAAACCTGACCTCTTGCTGAGCTGGCAGCTGCCCTGAAGGGGCTTGCTTTCCCCACACAGGTTCACACGCACCAGGTTTGCCCGAAAGCGAACAAACAGTGGGGCCATAAGAGTCAGCGAAGTTCAGGTTACACCCTGGGACAGTGCAGAAGTATCTGGAGGGGCTACTATTTTAAAGTACTGTACTGTCAACAGAGTGTAACCTGCATCACTAAGCTATGTTATCCATTGAACCTCCATAAATTTAGCTAAATAAAATGTTATGTGTGTAATTTTATGCATTAGCCATTTATACTGTACCTTGGAAAAGGTTTAATATTCTGGTTTTTTATTTCCAAATACTAGTGAGGAGGATTCAGTCTAAGCTACTGCTTTCTGGCTAGCACTGGCATTGAATATATTGTCCTTCAACCCCTGTTAGCTGGTGCTAAAAATACACTACAAAGCTTCCACTCATTAGAGAATCATTAATATTAGGGACAGGCATGACACAATTCATGTGTTGCATGGTGTTTAATGGGGTAGAGATGTCTGGGATTGGGTGACACAATCTCAGCTGATGGTGTCCTGACAAACGAGGACTCAAAGGGCTAAACACACAAATACACACACACAAACACACACACACAAACACACACACACACAGTGTCCTCTGAAAAACACCATCAACTAATCAGGTCAGTTGTCTGTCCAGACCCCCAGGAGACTGAGAGCAGCTGGAGTATGAGAGCGAAGGAAGTGAGTGAGAGAGAGGGGGGGTATGGGAGCTGCTTTTAAATTGTGAATATGTCACAATTAAAGATGAATTTTGAGATAACTAGAGAAGAGAGAAAGAAAAAATACTTCATTAACAGTTAAATCTTGTAAAGTTGCTTCTGAGCTATCTATGCAAAACTCCCTCCCTTCTCCCTTTCTTCTGTTCCCAATTCAATTCAAGGTTAATGCCATGGCTTTGCCCACAGATACGGGAAGATTTGGGAATAGACAAATTAATCTCTCTGTTCTTCCTGAGAGGTAGTATACTTTTCTCTGTGACAAGCTTGCCTTCCAGAAAAATCCCCTCAGGTGGCTCTCAGCCTGAGTGTCTCCTGCGGTGTTGGATATGCAGAACCACCGCCTACATCAGGATGCTGGTATGAGCACACACACACACACACACACACACACCGGATACATGCACAGGCACAGACACACATGCACACATACACACTCTACACACATTGTACACTCAGACACACCCAAACACACACACACAAATGCACAATACAGGGAATGTGAGCACCTTTGGGTCTAGCCAGCAGTGGGTCTCTACGTGTTCCCTTGAAGGGAGGGCTACTACTCTGCAGAGCTTGCCCTCTACATTCCTCTCATATCAAAGCCCCCTGATAAGGCTTCTGTGCTGGTCAGGGTGGGTTTGTACGAATAACACCAGGAAAGCACAACACGGAGAGGAAACCTCTCTCCTAACGGGCCCCAGTGTTCTACTAACCTCTTGACATCTCTCATCTCTACCAACTCAGGCATATTTCACCATAAAGCTACTCTGATAAAGATGCTAGGCATATAGTTATTATAGGTTATCTGATTATGTTATTTAACAAAAAACAAACAAGGATACTTACAGTACATATGAGTTTGCTGAGATGTACTATTTCTTTCATAAATAATCACATTCCATTCTATAACAATTAGACACTGTTATTTATAACACAAAAACACTGACAATAGAGTCAACAGTATTCTAGCCAGAGGTTTAGGCTAAAAAGATACAGTACATGCATCAGACTTGGCATGTAGTGAAACAAAAATGTTAGACAAATAGACAATTGACTCTCATCATTTAACAGGCTACAGATTTTGTCAGTTATGAGACAAACTGATCAAATGCATCAGAGCCTGCCTGCCTAGTGTGGTCCTTAGTTTATGACAGTGTTCACATCCCACTTCCTATTCATACAATTATACTATTTACTGTTGACCTGCACACTCTATCAATATTGACACGAGGGAAATACGATGGATGCCTATTGATTTATAGTCTGTGGCCTTCAGGCCAATAAACTGTGCCCCTGTAGGCTAATGGGCGATCTGCAATAAGGAGGACTGCAATAAAGACTTGAGGGATTACCCCCAGAGAGACACTGAGGAGAAAGGGAAGGACACAGTTTGTAACATTCCTATATTTGTGTGTGTGTGTGTGTGTGTGTGTGTGTGTGTGTATGTTTGCGTGTATGTGTGTGTGTGTGTGTGTGTGTGCAAATAAAAGACTGAGAATTTTAATTTCAGTGTGAGTGTATAAACATTCTTCTGTGTGTGCACCTGTGCATAATTACAACTCTGCATTTGTATGTACACATGTATTTATTCTTTGCTTGTGTATACACACACATTTCTGTTTGTGTGTGTATGTGTATGTGTGTGCGTGTGTGTGTTGAGTGTATGTTTATATGTGTCTGTGTGTGTGTGTATATCTGGGTGTGGATTTTTGGGGGGTTGCGGAGGGAAAGTGCTGTTCTTTGAGACATATCACTCCCCCTGACATGCCCTCTTTGTCCCCATGGCAACAGGGTCATCACATGATGAGCTGGCCATCTGCTGTTCTCTGAGTTTTCTAGCCTGATGATGGCTGCTGCTGCTGTTGTTGCTGAGGCTGCTGTGTGTGTGTGTGTGTGTGTGTGTGTGTGTGTGGTCAGGGAAAAGGACATGGTTTTGTATGACTCACAGTGCATGCCTGTGTGTTGCGTGTATATGGGTGGGACGATCTGATGAGCTGGATAAAAGCCAGAGGCTCTATTCGCCCAAAGCACATCAGCCATCTGGGGGTCAGAAAGGAGGGGTGGGATGGGGTGAGGTGGTGGTGGTGGTGTGTGTGTGTGTGTGTGGAGGGGGGGGGGTCCATATCAGATGCCGACCCCCCTCGTCCCAGATGAAACCTTCAAATCATCACCACGGAAACCTTTTTTCTCCCTCTCATCCCGTTTTGTTTTGAAACAATGGGCTTGAAGGACGAGGCACAGCATGCATCTGTAAAACAGATAGCAGAACACACACAAAGCAGCCCTGGTATATCTCCTCTTCAGTGGCACTGCCCCTCCTCTGGAGAGGAGGAGGAGGAGGAGGAGGAAGAGGAGGAGGAGGTGGAGAGCAGGTTATATTTCATGTTGGCCTTATTCCTTGCTTACTTCCCTCTGTCTCTCACTCTCCATTTTTCAGCCTCTCCGCGGCACCAGAGAGGAGACAAATCCAGATGCTCCCGTCGCCCATCAAGCTCCCTACCCAGATGCTTCCGGTTGCTATAGTTACGCAGTGATAAACTCTAGCTGTCCCCACTCCCCCCACCCACCCACACCCCTCACTCACACACACACACACACACACCCTCCAACTAAGTGAGCCTCAGGTTTACTGGGGTCCCCCTATAATGAAGTAAACCCGTATGCAGGGACACAGGGATGGGGAGACCAGGCTTCTGGTTTCTGGCAGAGCCCATCTGTCTGCTGGTGCTGTCTGCTGAGCCATATGCACTCTCCCTTTCTCCCATCAAAGCTGCCGTTTGCAACGCAACATCACGACAGTGCTGTGAGAACAATTAAACCAATTATTAAAACAAACGACCACTCACTCATTGCTTTGTTGATTATTGATTTCTTCATGCATGCCCAGATTTGATTTGGAAGAGAAGAGAAAAATAATAATTGAGGCTATAACCCCCCTACCGTTCTTGTGAATGGCAGAATTTGAGGATTAAAATTGTACAAGAGAGTTTCCATGATGACTGAGAGGACAGTACTATTTTAGCAAAACTTTTCAGAATCTTTGGAAAATACTGCTGGGTGCAGTCACTACTTCACTTACGCTTTCTAAAAGGAGAAAGGTGCAACCATGTTCAAAATAAACAAATAAATAAATGACAAGAGTTCTACTCAGAACCATCAGTTGTAAACCTGGGCACATTACTTCCACATGGGCCACAGGGAAGAATGCACAAAAGGCTGCATAAATGTCCTTCCAGAAGATGCTTCATTCACAGAACTGAATCAAAACCAGCCGTGGGGGCCTCGCTGTAATTTATATAAAAACAACTCAGCTTTATGGTTCAGAGGAGAAATGTGTGCTCCATAGATGCCGAATCAAAGAGAGAGAGACGGGCTGCAATACAAATCTACTCTGAGCCCTGGGTGCACACATTTCACAAATAACAAAAAAAATGCACACTCCCATGCTGGGAAAATACATCAACCTGAAGCCTGGAGGAATTGACTTAAATAGAAGCAGCATACTGACTTTGGGCCAAAACAAAGAAGAAACATCTCTCCCAGATATATTTTAATAGAAAGTGACCTTGCACAAATATCTTATCGGTTGAAATCTTCAGCACGTGCTGAAACCACTGTGCTATGCACCGGCTGTGGCTCGGACCGGAAAATTGCACTTGAAAATTAATATTTAATGGGCATTTACTAATGTCCTAACGAAGGGCGCCTCCAATATCTCTTGCTCTAAGTGCCAATCAGAAGGAAAGTGGACATGTCTTTGACATATTGCACTTTGAACAGAACAGAGAGTAGCCATTACAAAGGCCATTAGTGACGACATCACCAACAATAAGGCGGAGATAAGATGTGACCATACAAAACAAAACCCAGTCTGTTCCTACTGTTAGAACAATCATCTTCATCAGTGTCATCATATAAAATATGTAAAAATCAGGGCATCTAGCCATGTCAGACATGACTGGATGATACATAAAAGATCAATTTGAAAACATTATGATTACCCTTAGGCTTTCTGCTTTCTATAAGATCTACAGGGAAGTGTGGTGATATTCCTGAAGCTAGTGGTATACAACTACAAAAGCACAAACATACTGGAAGGGTGGCTAGGTAAACAATACATTTTATGAGACTTTCTGAGATGCAGTCAGATTGATGTTAATGGAGACTTTATGAGGTGTTATGCTTCAAATGCTGTGCCTGACTGTCTGCTGGGGTTTTGCTGCTGTACCAGTGAGAGGTCTAGATTGTGCTCACAACAACACACCAGTATTCAGACAAAAGAGAAACTTCAGTGGCTTGCAAGGTCTCCTTGATAGTCACAGCAAGCATCCATACATAATACATGCATATGGATTCAGTGGTTTCAAAGTGGTGAGTACAAAATTGGAGTGTTCAATCAAACTGTCTGGCTGTTAATTGAGCCCTAATGAGGAAGTCGGTCACATAAACTCTATTGAGAGATTTCTTCCTGAACTTGCAAGATTTGTTGATAAAACTGTGGCTTGGGGTTTCATTCATGTCATTCAGATGTTCAAAACAAAAGCCACAGTCCTGGGAGCAAAAGGAAAAAAAAAAAAAAAACAAGGCAGAAATTAGAGTGGAATTTGGTGTTGGTTAAGTTGCGCCATGCGTGTGCATTTAAAGAATGTGCCTTGTATCACAACAGTGTAATCAATGTTAATGCCAGCCTTTGAAAGGGAAGATTACATCCCTCCGTGAGGCTAAAGACAGCCAGCCATGCAGAGATTTCTGCGGTTGTCTCTGTCCCATCCCCCTATCGTGGCCCATTAAAGCACCTCTCCATCCAGTTCAAGCCCCGAAGGGAGTGACTAACACTACACACACACATACACACACACACACCTCTCCCAACATCAATAAACTTTTTATGAACAAATCCTGCGTGAAGAAAATTAATGATCATCTGAGGGCGATATGATTGTGCATGGCAGTAATTTGCCATAGGATTTTTATAAAATTGGTGTCAACACATTGTTAATTAGGGAAAGTGAGAAGACCTATAAATACCTTTGTTTTGGCAGATAAATAGGACTTGCATTACAACACATTACAAGAGAGGACTGAAAAACCATGGTATGAGAAAAAAAAGTGGTGTAAAAAATGTGCATTAGTGAATAATGAACTGAAGTAATAATTGCCTGATGTGTTTTGATCATTGGTTCTGGTACATTTGTGGTCTGACTACTTCAAAGAGCTAATGGTATAAATTGTGTTTAATAATATTTTTAATGGACAAATACCGTGTGGGGATATTGTAGGTTAATTCAACATTTTCATGTTTTACATGTGGGCGGACAATTAATGCTCTCTGTTTGTTTGCTTCATCCACCTTTCTCTCTCTCTCTCTCTCTCTCTCTCTCTCTCTCTTCCTCTCACAGTAAATAGGTAAACAGAGTAAAGGCAGAGACAATTTAGATGGAAGACAAGTGGTGTTTGTTTGCATGATGACAGGTAGTTGGTATTTCCAATGGTATGAGACCTGTGGTATTCTGAGGGAGGGAGTACACAAGGCAGGTCTGGGGAATGCCTGTGCCTGTCTCCAGCAGGACCTTCAAACCAAACTCATAACACCCCCCACCCCTTCGCTCTCTCTCTCATACACACACACACACATACACACACAAGCACTCTTCCCCTCTCCTTTTCCCTCTCTTACACAGTACACACACACTCACTCACTCACACATGAATGGACACCAGCATACACTGCAAGACAAAGTCTGGTGACTTTTGCCTCTAGGTTTATGACGGGGTCAAAACATAGCACTGAGCATAACTCTTAGCAAAAGAAGACTAGTGGTCCATGGCAAACACACACACACACACACACACACACACACACACACGCACACGCACATTCCATACACACACACAACAATACAAATATAAAATAAATCATTACAAATTGATGAAAGCCAACTAAATGTCCATTCTTATATAGGCCACTTCAAGAGGGTTTGATTATTAGCATCATAGCCGATCCCTTTGAGTTTCTGTATTCACATTCCATACGTTCTCAATGTAGCGGAAGTAGTTTGGAAACTAAACACAAGGTTCAAGGATTTTTTTTCATCGCTGAAACAGTCTATATATGTAGTAAGACTGAAGGTTGTCTAATAAATGATAAATGAATGGACGGAGGAAAGACCACAGATATGTGAGACCAAAGTGATAGCCATGAAGCTGATGCAGCATTACGCTGGTTCCTTTAACAGGCCGTCACGGCCGATCCCTTCCACTCCATCACACCCTGACTACAGAGAGATTCCAGGGCCATTGTGTGTGTATGTGTGTGTGTGGATAACTGGCCAGTCGGGCCGGCAGGCGCTTGCGGGCAGCCAGCCATAGGCACACACCCAAACCCAACACTGCCCTAAGCAACCACTCAAGAAAAGAAGTGGGGTGGGGGCAAAGAGACAGAAAGAGAGAGAGAGAGAGAGAGAGAGAAAGAAAGAGAGAGGGGAGTGGGCTCTGGAGAAGAGCAAAAGAAGAGAAAAGGGTCTTTAAATGAGCGTGGGAGAGAGACACAAGCAGAGGAGGCGGAGAGACGGATAGAGAGAGAGACAGAGAGAGAGAAAGAGAGAGAGAGAAAGATGTGAGGGGTTGGGAGGGGAGGGGAGCTGCGAAAAAGTCTGAGGATTCAGGAAAATGAGAGGGAGAAATGAAAGGTTGAGAGTGTGTGGGAGGAGTGAGAAAGAGAGAGAAAGAGGAAAAGAGAGAGAGAGAGAGAGAGAGAGAGAGATTTGGGCTGAACAGTAATTTTTAATCCCCTCATCTTCTAACTCTCACCTTCTCATTATACTCATCTTCACCACACCCGAACGTCAACACAGCAAAGGCAGAGGCTACTAAACCACATGCCTGTAAAATAACACTGACTCTCTTTTTTTTCTAAATAAAACAACTTTTTTACAGATCTTGCTCAAACCAGTGATTTGACTTTGTGTATTTAATCAGCAACATCTAAAGGCCCATATTTGGTTGCACTGCCTTGTATCTGATTGAGACCAACTAGTTTGGACAACACACACACATCTGCAGCTGGTCACCAGCTGACATAAAAAGACTGTCTTTCCTTGACACAACAGTTGACCTTTCAAAAGCATACCTCACATACCTGCACACCTGTTTATTGGCAAATTATGACCATTGCACACTGATGGAAATGCTTCAGAAAAGAATGCTTGAACTCTGGCTAACTTTGGGGGATTCTGTGCCTCCCAACATAAACACGGCAGTTGACAGTCTATTTTTATTTCTTTGTCCCCTTGATAAGCATCTAACTCCCACTGACCCCACAGTGGACCGAGGTTAAGCAGCTGTTTATGGAATAACAGCTGCTACAAATAACGGTATTGTAGCAAATACACCGCCTAAAATATAAGAATATAGAAACTCTATTTAGGGTTTTCTCTTAAATCCACAATAAATTGGCAATTGGTGACCTGTGGTCCTATTAGCAGTTTGTGGTATCTTGATATTCTTGTGTTTCTAGTCCTTTTTTTTCAATAAAACATGCGAGATGAGAGGACAACTTGAGTAGGACTCTGTCTTACTTGTTGATCTGATTCCAGGTGCCCAGAGTAAAGCTGCTGGTTAGCACATTAACTGTGTCTATTTTATGAGTGACTCTGACCCTGAACTGAGATCTCTCTCCCTCTCTACCTGTCACCTCTCCCCATTCCTTTCCCTCCGCTATGCGGTGAGAGCCTCGGGCAGGAAGATCTGAGCACTGGGCTGAATTCCATACCCATTCTCTGTACTTTTTATCCACTCTCTGGGGACAACCAGCCTGTTGGAGAGACTGAGTTATGGCAGTGAGAGAGACCTGAGAACTCACGCAAAAACAAATCACACTGCGGGAGCATGGGCTGTCAAATCTACCCACATGCGCGTGCAGACACACACACACACACAAACACACAGCAAATATTCACAGAATTGTTTTTGTCAATTATTAGCAAGTCAAGAGGCCAGAATCTCTTTAGATCTACCAAAAGCGCTGTCCACAAGTACACTCTCGCACCAATATATGCACACACACACCACACACACACACTCCAAGTCAATGCCACTGTTTTTGGGTCGTCTTTTTGGGACTATCCAAACACGAGAGCATTTCTGTTCAATCATGCAAAGTCCCACACAGCCCTGTGGGCAAACTCAATGGAGCCTTTGTGTGTGTGTGTGTGTGTGTGTGTGTGTGTGTGCATGTGTGGGAGTGTGTTTGTACAACTAGACAAGTGTGTGTGTGTGTGTGTGTGTGTGTGTGTGTGTGTGTGTGTGTGTGTGTGTGTGTGTGTGCGTGCTTGTGTGAGATAGCCCTCCTCTTCTGTTACTTGTGCCCAGACAGAGTCTATGAGCACATATTCCCAAATCCCCAACTGCTCATCACAGTTTGTACAATGACAAACACTCACTAATGTCCATCAGATGACTGAGAGCACAATGGGGATACTGGAGGCCATTTCCTCTGACCTTCTATATCTGAATCCACTGATGAAAGAAATGTCGGAACAGAACAAGAAGAGTGGGTGTGAGGGTGGGTGTGTAAAAGCAGCGCTCTGTGTGTGTGTGTGTGTGTGGAGAAGGGCAGCTGTCACCAAGGTTACACCCTGTGGTATGCCCCGTCTTGTGTCACTTCCTGTCTTAAAAACAGCAACAAACAAAAAAGTGGAATTTAAAAAGTTTTTCCCTCGGGACATCTACATGCACGTAGACATTTTTAGCCTAAACCTCTGCTTTGCCACTAAATAAAATTATACTAACGGACAAATTCATTGTCCTTTTCATCTATCTTTTTTCTTCTTCCATATGACTAAGGTTTTGGCTGAGATTGCAGCAGTTCTCCAATAATGTGCCCCGAAAACATGCGGCACCATGAAAACAGTAAATCTTATCTAATCACTACTGGAGAGGGTGATGTAAATAGGATCACAAGTAGGATTAATTCTGACTTGTTTATTCAGCGTCACCCGACAACTGTAAGAACTCCTGGGAAATTTTTCATGCCTTCTGAAAAATCCTTCCTACTGTAGGAGCTGAATTCCATTCTTGTTTGTTTCTCTAAATGACACATGGAATCACTGATTGCACTGTTGACATAGTGGAATCCCACAAAAAAAACTAAATTTCAATCTTGTTCTAGGTTCTGTCCCTAAGAAACCAACATAGTGACAACCAGACAGGAAAGAACATCATTGCATATCTACATCTGCATGTCTGATCATCGGCCAAGCCTGGATTTTAAAATATTTGTTCTGCTGTTCTGTTTGACTTGGGTCCTGTATATTCCCCCCAGTAGGTACACTACATCTCTGAAAGATGGACATAGTTATGCTTACATCAACTTTAGCTCATCTTTGACCCCTGTAAGTTAGACACGTTGTCTTGATATTCACAACCACAACAATCACACACACACACACACACACACACACACACACACACACACACACACACACACACACACACACTCTCACTCCATTTCCATGGCACTGCACTAAGCTTGGAGAAGTTGCCCAGTGGGCCACCTGCACTGACACTGACTCCTCTGTAGCCATTAAAAACGGATGAGCAACTTGATCTCTCTTGCCTCCAGTTCTAAGAGCACATCCAAGAATCTCTGAGGTTTCTTCCCTTTGTAATGTGTGTGTATTTATGTATCTTTGTATTTCATGAGGGTATGCTTAATAAATGTCTGTATAGTGCCCATTTGTGTGTGTGTGTGTATGTATGTATGTCTGTGTGTGTGTGTGTGAGAGAGAGAGAGTGTTTGCCTTTGAGTTTGAAGAGTGATAGGTACATGACCACTAAAAGATTTAGGGGCCTCCATTCTCTTTTACTCTTTTTTCATCAATCCACAGCAGGGTAGTCCACTGTCTCTTTCACTATTATTCATGAAATCATAAGTCATGAAATTTATGAACATTTCACGAAATATCCTATATACAAACAAAACAACTAAATATCCCTTAGTTGAACTTCGCCTCAGTCAAATCAGTAGTCTATTGTATATTCAGTATGCGTCATGCTGACAGGATTCCATGCGCCCCGAGGTGGAGAAACGAGAGGAGACACTTCTGATATCGATACATTCAGTCTTTGTTACACACACGAGGAAGAATTCTAAGTACGTATTCTATGCCTCTGAGGGGAGATCATTTGAGGAGTTGCTGTAATACTTTCTAATCAGGGGCATATTTGGGAGAAGTTGACTGAGTAACGACAAAATTTATCTTCTGTACTTCTCATGTAAACTCAGATATGACCACAAGGTTTAATTCTTCTTGAGTGTATATCGGAAAAAACTAAATATCTTTGTAATTTCATTAATCGGATAATCGGATTGACAGCATTCCTGTTAGTTATTTACAATAGACAATCATTCAATTTTCCCACAATCGCTTCTCACACAATATGGATATTCAGATAATACAGAGAACGTCCTGTGGTTCGAACACATTGAATTAAAACACATTTCAAAACATGCACGCAGAAGGAAAATCAGTGTCGGTGTCTTACCTTGATTCCTTGATGTTGAGTGGTCAGTGCAAGTTTCGTTTCGTCCAAGAGAAGCACTTCGCAATAAAACTCCTCTTGGACTGCACAGAAGCAACTCATCTCTCCAGCTTTGACAAGCGAGCCACGCAAGTTGTAGATGTGTCAGTGCTGCAAAACGGATGTTACGGGTTAACAGACTGCATACAGATTGACTTGTATTCATTCAATAATTTTGCGTGCATAACAGGATCACTGGGACCACACTCACACTTAAACAAGAGCAGTGGAATGTTAATCAATGTAATACAAACCAGGAAGCTCAAAGAATAGCCCAGATTCACCATAATCAAGGTACCTTAATTGTGGTCGAAGTAAGAGTCGTCTTTGTCACCGTTCTTCAGCCAAGACGTCTTCATTTGGGATGGAGGTGTCTAGTTAATACTGGAAACAAGTGTCCGACACATATTATTTCACTTAAGACACTAATACCGCACATGCTACACTGCGTCAGAAGATTCTGATTACTTCTGCTTTTGTTATAGGTTTGCGTTAAGTTGGCACATTGACTGTGCTTTTTTCTCCACTTTCCAAAGGAAACTTTTATCCTTCACGCTTTCCGAAACCCATCAAATCCCTCAGAGATACTGTTCCAGAAATATGTCGTATCTTCTGTATTTAAGATGTCCACCGAACAGACAAAAAGTCAAACATCTCTGTACCAAAAAACCTGTCGGCCCGAGCACAGCGGAGTAGGTCCTTTCTATCCGGTTGTGCACTGTGCGTTGCTAGGGAGCTGGCTCGGTGTGTCGGTGTCTCCACCACAGTTGCCTTCAGAGACTCCTCCCTCACCATCTCTACAGTCCGGACCAGTAGCACCACGCAACGTTCCTGCCACCTGTCGGAAGAATAGATAGGTCTAGAATTAGATTTTTTAATTACGCTCGGCACTAAGCGCTCTCTTCAACTTTAAATATAGCTATTCTCCACAACTTACCCGAAACTCATTTCTGTTATTTCTGTAAAATTGCTCACATATTGATGACGAGTGCATCTGTGTAAAGTTGTCTCAGCATCTTCAGACTCAGACAATACAACAGCCTGTACAGGCTACCCTTTCTGGTTTTGTGCTGACCTCTGGTGTTCAGACTCGTATATGACTTCATCATAGAAGCGATTTGTTTTAAACTAGGAGCGAATGACATCGTTCTAGATGTGTAAGAACTAACATTTCAAGATGCCCTTTGGAATCATTTAGATTTCTTAAAACAAGTGCGTTCAAGGACCGTTTGAAATCCCATTCTTTTTTGCTAGCTAACTCAAACCTCAAAATAAACGTGAAAATGTGGTTTACAAGTATCGTAATGAAACGAGAATGTATTATTATTATTATTATTATTATTATTATTATTATAAGCATAGTAGTAGTAGGTAGTAGGCCTAAGAGTAGCCTAGTGGTAGCCCTAGTAGTAGTAATATTAGTAGTAGCATTGTTGTTGTTGATATTATTATTGTTGTTGTTGTTAATATTATTATTATTTCATATGCGTAGTCTAGTAATTGTGAAGTGATATAAGGCATAATATTGGCACAATCTGGGCACACTGCTCCTGGGTGTGCGCGCGCGACCTGGGCTTCTGGACGCAGCTTCCGCATATGAGCACCAAGCATGCGCGCGAGCCGACTGAACACACAACATGGCGTAACAGGGGAGGTAGACGCCGTCCGAGGGAGAAAAAAATCGGTGGGAGACACAAAAGAAAAAGTTTGTTGCCATCTCCAAGAGCTGATTTAAGTTTTTAAGGAGATAAATGCCTCTTTAGTCCTTACGACCAGTAAAGTTTACCACTGGTCAGCGACCCTCTGAGAAAAAGACAACTGATCAACTTGAAGGGGAAGGCGAATGTTTAGTGCAGGTAAGAATTTACCTAATGTTGCAGTGTTAAGCGATCGAGCAAAGCTATCACAAGGATGGTCCCATTGCAAGCTAACGGAGCACTTGGTTACCCCCTTGTTTACAAGAATTTGGGATGCCTAGCGTTACTCGTTTCTAAAACCAAAAATGAGCACTTGTTGTATAATTACAAGCCCCGATAAACTATTTTTGGAAGAGTGAGCTGGCGCAGAGTTATCTAGGAAAGCAACTAAGTTAAGTTAGCATCCAGCGGCAGCTATATCTGGAACGTACACAGTTCTGCCGACACCACTCGGGCCAGCTTCCCCGTGTTTGTTTGTGTTTGTGGTTGTGGAAACTTAAACATTAACGTTAGCTAGCTAGCTAGCTAGCAAGCATGAAAGCCAGTGTTGTCATTGAAAATAAGTCTACATAGTACCACCATGCCCCCTTTCTTATCCAAACAATAGAGTCGATGGTTGTGGGAATAATAGGCCTGTTATAAGTTCTGGAGTCAGTTGATATTGTTCTCAGCGGACCATCTCCTTGGTCGTAACGTTGTGGACGCACAAATTGAGCAGAGAATCTGTTGCAACAATGTGAAAATCTACCGTCACGGCTTGCTCGGTATGTAGAAAGGTATGAATCAAGATTCTCAACTTCTGTAAATACGAATAACATTAAATGGATATCAGTAGAGATTCATTTAATTTCTGTTGAGATGTGTCACTGGCTTCATTGAAACGGTTGCCTGTCCTAACTCTCTATCAAAACTGTTGTTGTTTAGAGTTGTAATATAATTCGAGCTGGAGATTGCAGCCTGGTGTCTGCACAATAGTTAAACTAAACTGTGTCTGTTTAGAGTTTGGTGTGCTTTTCATGCAGATAACAGACAAATGTTTTTTTAAGAGACTCAAACGCTGTCTTCTGCATACTTTGTTGTGTCCCACTGGGTAACTTCAGGCTCACTGCTCCAGGAAATCTGCCTTTTGGCCTTACTTGGATTGAGATGTAGCCTACGGTTTGTTGAAAACTTGCAGAACTCTTGAGTGACGTGTACCATTTGGATTTAACAAAATGGATAAACACCTACCTTTTCCCATGTTGTGGCCTAATTCTTTGAATTATTTTGTTTTTCCCTACTGGGTACACAGAATCGAACCTTTGCAGAGACAGACTAAGCTTTCTGGATTTGGAAGTGATGATAGTCTGATTCACCGATTAACAGCTGTTAGGGCACAGAAGGAGCTCACCTACTTAATCTGTTAGTATCTCAGTATATAACCTCAAGTAAGTGAGGTTAACAGGACTCATGCAGACAAGTTCACCTGCAGGTAAATTGTGGAGTTAGGAGAAAAGGCCAGTGAATTACATCTGTTCAAGTAGGTCATGGAATGAGTGACTGCATTAGAAGATGGACAGAACAGACTCGAAGGTGTTTGCGGAATAGACTTGGCATGCTCAGGTTACAATATGGTTCTGGAGTTGGAATAATTAAAGGCTGTGAGAAGGGAGTGAACTTTTTGGGCAGAAATATCAGAAACCATGTGCTTACCCTATAGATTGGCATACATTTCTCCCAACCAATGTTTAGATGATTTAAAAATTTTTTTCTTTTTTTGAAATTTGATATTTTTGACTATGTCGGTTCTGATTTGACATAAGTGCAGTATTCTGATGTGCTGTTGTTGAGCTTTTTCATTTTGTTGCTTAGCTTGCTAAGTTACCTGCCAGTCAGGAAGTCCTGGAGTCGGCTGTTAACTCAACAGCTGACTGTCCTCTTTATGCCACAAATGATGGCAATTTATTTGAGCAGGTTACAACATGAGAACCACACACCTCTGGTCAATTTTGATTTAACTTTAATTGATGGAATTAAATTTGTGTTGTTAAAGAATCAGTTCACTTTGAACATGAACATTACGTTCGTTATGCATTCAAATGCATAAATGTAACGTCTCATAACCCATCATCTACTGTTTGGCTCGACATTCTACTGCATAGGGAATAATGTTAAGAAGACAGTGTAGACAGTTTATTTATTTATTTATTTTTTAGTATCAAAAGGGGCTTTTAGGCAGTGCTGTCATATAGCAGAATGTCTATGAAAGAAGAAATTAAGTACATGTTGCAAGCGAATTATGCTTTACACAGCTTTACAGTAGGGCAGTGCTTCTTAAACTTGTTCCGTCATTCCCCACTTTGGAAAGGGGTGAATTTTGATGCCCCACCTGCCCCCCAGCGTGCCAAAATGGTAGCAAACTAGATCCAATTTTACATTATCTGATGTTTTGGTGTACATAAGTTGTTTTTATGATTAATTTCTTTTTTATAATGAAGCATTTAAGTTTTTGGGTCCTAAGTAATTTCACTACCTTTACCTTTAAGCTCTTATCTTGGTCGTTATAAGGAAGGATAACATGCTAGGAGAAATATCTTTTTACATTTCGATAGGGTGGGTTTTCTGGAATCTGGCAATATAAGAATCGTGATGGTGGCATACTGTTTGGCAAAATCTGAGAACAACTTGATTTGGAAAGGAAATAAATTATTTTGTGGTGGGGGTGGGAGACAATGCAGAAATTTTATTTGAAGTGATTTCAAGACCAGATTGCTCGGGTGCCGCTATTCATAAAGAGGAATGATGCAAAGCATTGCGATCGATAGGTTCCACTGTTTATTTTGATATGTGATTTGAGTTCATGAGAGGTCATGAGATTTCACAGAGATGAATGGGTATGAGATGGACCCAGAGCTGTGTTATTCTGTGTTATTTCAAAGCAAATGTTTTTTGCAAACGTCACAGCAACTAGCTAGTAACACTGGTGGAAAGCTCTGGTTGTGCATTTTCATTTAACATGTGCATTGTGTGACACAAACTCTAATAGATAAGGATAGATGTAAATTTAGGGGGCATGGCGTGGTCTCAAGTTTACTCTTGCGCCCCACCTGTCATGTGTCCATACCCCACAGTTTCAGAAATGCTGGTATGTGTAAATCTTTGGTTGAATCATATGTTTGCTATCCTACATAAATCCTCATGGTGATTATTAACCTTTGTGGATGGATGAAGTTAAAAGCAGAACTCAGAACACCCGAATGTATGAAAAATGTGTTTTGAGCATGTGCTTTGTTTCAGTGTCCTGCCATTTTTTCTGCATAGCCATATTCTCAGTCATATCGCATATTATTGTCAGTGTCCATCATACTGCCTGTATGACTAAGCTGTATAGCTGTAGTATTGGAACCTTTACTACATCCAGTAATACTGTATTCTCCAACAGCAAGAGTTTTAAATCTAAATTATATCTAATGGATATTTTTCTAACTATTTTGGCCAGTTTTGCTGTTCTCTTTGGGTCTCCCTGGAGTCCACAGCTTTCCCACCAGCAAGGAGAATGTGTGAGAAGAGGTACAGGACTCAGGACTAAAGGACACAGAACTGGCCAACAAGATTCCCTGCCAATGCCTTTCACCCTCAGCTCATTTGCATTAAAAAACAACATTCAGAATTGCTGTTTCAACATCCCGGATACAGGCTGAGCATTCAACTCTCTTCCTCTCCCAGTCTTTTCTGGACTCCCCAGCAGTGGGACTGTGTATGATATAGGTCCAGGCTTAGCCTCAACAAGAAGTCTTTTACATAACTATTTTATGCTTAATCAAGTTAGAGAAACTTGAGAGTTAGAGTCGCTGGGAGAGGGACAAATTGGTGGGACTTCCTCTGTTCTCTTGCTCAAAGAGGAGAGGAGTTAAGGAGTGAAGAGGAATGAATTTAATTAGGCCTGATATTTGATTTTATTCATCGTAAACAGCCCTGCTGTCTGGCACCTTGAATAGCACTGACTCGTCTATAATGGAAATGGGCTAGGCTAGTCAGAAGCATTATTATTTTATTTATTTATTTATTTATTTTTGTTTAGAGCCGTGGTTTTCTATTCAAGCTAACTTCATAGCAGCACATTCATATTGATGAGATCCGTCACTATGTGATGATTGAGAACTGCATGGAGCAATGAGTGGTCTCCAATTCATGATCTCTATCTTCCTCTCTATCTATCTCTCTATATATCTCTTTCTCTCTCTGTCTATCTGTATCTATCTATCTGTCTGTCTATCTATCTATCTATTTATCTGTCTATCTGTTTATATCTCTATATATCTACCTCTGTATCTGTCTATCAATCAGACTGTCTGTTTATCTGTGTTTGTTTTCATAATTTCGGACTAGGTCATGTTTATGTTACAAGGAGGTTTTCAGTGTCAGTGTGTTGAAATATTGCTCTAGCTTTGAGAAAGCTTTTGAGTATCCTCTGCTCTGTTTCTGCCGAATAATGAGGGCTCGATGCCATGAGGTGGTGTTTTCATCTGCGTCACCATTGTTCCTCTACCTGCTGATTGATGAAGGTGCTGCAGGCCTTTGCGTTTGTGCATGACCTTACCGCAGTGACAAAAACAACATTAGCCATAACCACAAGAAAGCACAACAGGCATTATGCAGTGAGGCAGACCTGAATGTGAGGAAATAATGAGAAATTAATGCACAGTTGCTGTGAAAGTTTCAATGTTAGACATGATTTTCAGTCAATGCAAGTAGTAGCAGTAATTCAAGTAGGATGATCTATTTTAGTCCTGTGTCATTGACTGAGCATTTTTAGGATTTTTGATATGTGAGTTAGGCCTCTTCTCATTTGAAGTGTGGCCTGCTGTGTTTGACTAGTGAAATAGAAGAACGGTGTGTCAGACATGACGGATTTCAAACATGTTATGTTTTGCTTAGCTGCCATTTTTTTTTTTTGCAAACAAGTAGAAAGTTACAGGGACAAAATGCATCAAAACAACACATGGACATGACAGAACAGAGACGCTAACAAAACAGTTACTAAACAGTACTGCATACAGTGACAGAATGAGGTAACAGACCGACATATTTGACAGAATTGTCAATTAGTTGGTATTTGTGAATCAGCTGATTATCACACCCATTCTGATGCTCACAGATGACTGGAGGGGGCCGCATTGTCTGAAAGCCTAGAGACACTTCCTGCCTCTCGTCACAAGGTTATGTGCCTGTATCTTGTCAAGCTGGCAAAGGACTCTGAGGGAAAAGCATGTTCTTCTTTGTTTTGCCTGTGGTACTGTGGGTCATGTGAAGGGTCGGTATCTGTAAAGAGGGTGGGGTAGTTTCCCCCTGTCTTTTTATACTTTATGGGTGAGGTTATTTTACTCCCCCCTTTGGGCATGTTTGTGATGTGAGTGTGTGTGTGTCTGTCTCTGTGTCTGTGTGGGCAGGGTCCTTGTTAAGTTTGAATATGAAATTCTGGCACTGACGTGATCTCTGAGCTTTCTCGGTTGGTGGTCTGACCTTCCGGCAATCTGACCTCCTCCCTCGACCACCATGGCCACCGCCTCCCTTCCCTAATCTATATGCTGTGTAGGAGAAAAGAGGAAGGGGATGGGGAATGGGGGTGGGTTGGGGGCTCCTGCCTGGCCCTCTGTCTCCCATTAACGCCCCAACCCCCCCACCCCTTAGAGCTGTAATGAGCCTGGGGAAGCAGCTGGGTACCGGTTTGGAAGCAAGCCAGCCAGCGTCAGCCACTGCACCACCGGCCCGACTTCCTCCTTCTCTGATTGGACACTGTCTCAGCCATGTGACTAGGCAAGCAGGGATGTGCTGTTGCGAATGACACAGTTGATGGGGAGATGGGATGGAGGCTGTCACTGGTACCGTCATGGGGTAGGCTATGTGTTTTCTCTCTTTTTCTCCTCTTTCTTTTTTCCCTCTAGCTGCATGTCAAAGAAAGAGGCACAAAAACCGAGGCGAGAAGTTTTTTTTTGTGCTTTGTCCCTGGGTGTGGATTAGGCTGCTGGTCTGGGGAAAGGGAGGAATAATGGTGTGTTTGTGTGAAAGGAGAGGCGCTGCGGATAAGCCTTTTGTTTTGATGGCTGGCTGGTGAGACGAGTGTAGAGAGGGAGAGATGGGGAGGGTTTGTGTGTGTTTGCCTGTGCCTGTGCCTGTGCCTGTGCCTGTGTGCGTTAGAAGAGGGGGATGTGCATCGGTCCGATGGCTTCCCCTGTTTCTATCGCTTCATCACTCGTGAGCCTTGTGAAGGCTGCACACACAAAAAAGGCAGCATTGTTGCTGCATAGGAGCTGTGTAAAGGCAAGATGAAAGCAAAGCTGCCATGCAAAGGATTTTGAGGGTAAAGCAAATGGTAGCGCGACTCAAGCAGGGGCAGGATGGAACTATGTGTTTGAGCGTTGGCGTCCTCGTTAAAGATGGAGGGAGGAGAGAGTCTGGTCTCTCACAGTGATGCTTTCGTGGTTTTTCCACCGGTGATGCTCAGACAAAAGCAGATGTGTGGTGGTGGCCACGGTGACCGAGTGAGCGTCTCCGAGGGCAACGGTGTGGAGGAGGTGGTGGGGGGGTGGGGCTGTGCTTTTGTGTCGGCTGGTGAACGAGATTGTTAGTCGCCAGAGTGTATGGTTGAGTGTTACGGGGGACTCAGACAGTGGGGGGCTTAATTGAGGGGAAAAAAGATGCCCACTGTGCTGTTGTAGAGTTGGGAAGGTCACTGGTGCTACCCACAAGCAGCTGACTGCAGGGCTTTCTAGCCTCTGGCAAAAACTGGGTGAGGTAAAATACATGCACACACACACTCCACCACACACGCAAACACACTGCCGCACTGGCAAAGTCATGACCACACAAAAGCTCACTGCTTCCTTGTGCAAAAAAAAGGTGAGATGGAAATGATTGGGTGGTTTTGGTGATGGAAGGTTGGAAGAAGTATTAGCATTTGCTAAAGTAGAAAATGGCATAAAGCCATTGTGTTGTGATGGTGACGTGATGCCAGGTTTTGGAAGGAAGGAAGAAAGAAAGAGGATTATTCTTTCTGTTGTTGTTTCCATTTCAAGGGAACCTTAATGTAATATTCATAAGGCAGCCCTGCACCCCTACTTTCTCCCAGACTTTCATTCCTTATTTGGCCCTCCACCTCCTACCCTTATTTTGCCCAAGGCTAGGCTTAAATGTAGAGCGTTTTAATTGATGGCTGTATGCCATGATGGTGGTGCCATCATCGCTCATGGTGCCTCATCGTTATCTAGACGTCCATCACGTTTTATGCACTGGTCAGGTTAACAATTTACCAGCATTAATGCCTATGATGTGTTTATACAGCTCTTTCAACAGCCTGAAATCAAAGCTGAAAACTGAGTGGTGTATGTGTGTGTGATATATGTGTGAGAGTGAGTGAGTGTGGTCGGTTGTTGAAAAGGTATTGATTTGTCAGGAAGGAACTGGCTTCTGTATGGAGTGTGATTTTGAATGCAGCTGCAATGAAATTATATTGCATACTGACATAATTGATAATCTGATGTGCACGGATTGATGTCATTTTAAATCCAGTTAGGTCGAACCTGGCACATCTGATCACTGGAAGAAGCCGTAATGATGTTACAGACGCCTAAATTTAGCACACAGATTCGCAAAACATGGCAGTCCGTCGCTGTAGTCTATGCTCTGTGCTGTGGCACACTTCCCGTAACATTACCCTACATTTTATGCGCAGCACACACTATCTCTGGACTTTCACTGAAAACATGGAACTAAAGAATTCGCTCAGAGCCCAAAAATTTCAAGATGACCATGAAAATGGCGGGCCCTTATTGAGCATTGGTGCATAATGGTGGACATTAGCAGTACCCATCCATCTGTGTGGGGGGGAAGAGTGAGAGACCAGGCTGTGGAGGAGGAGGAGGAGGAGGAGGAAGGGAGGCACTCTAGGGCAGTTTAATCAGATTTTTGCAATTCCTTTCCAAATCTTTCCAGCAGTCTTCCTTCCCCTCTCGCTTCCTCATTGCAGCTGTGTGTGTGTGTGTGTGTGTGTGTGTGTGTGTGTGTGTGTGTGTGTGTGTGTCTACTCAGTGGCTTTTACAGTTGTGTACAATAGCACTGGTATGCCATTGCACCGACTGGCCTGGATCCGGACCCCTGAACAATAACCCAGATTGGGTGTGGGGATTATTGATTGGGGCCACGCTGTCAAATCAGCTGTGCCAAATTGAGTTTTTTTTTTTTCTTTTTTTTTTACTGACAAACCCCAGGTCATTCATTCTTTTTGTCAGCCCAAACTAAGGTCTAAGACCTCCTAATAAATGGTGCCAAAATGCAACTATTATAGGCTGATTTTGAGATCCTGTTACCCACCCTCCCACTCTCCTTGTGAACCAGGTTATATGCAAGGTGCCCCCTGTCCCTGTCCCCAGTGAAAAGCTGAGATTTAGTTTCCTGATTATTGATTTCAAGCCGTCATGGATAATTTAGGCCTTGGTGCCGTTAAAGCGCTTTTGTGCTTTCAGTTAATGTTGATGGCTAATAATGGTAATGAGTTGAATTCAGTGCTTCAAAAAAGGATGTGGGAGCACCATCAAGTAGCCTCTGGTCTCCTGTCACTGGTGATTTTACAACTGGGTGAGAGAGGTTTTCTGTCCCTGCGAAATCCCTGCCCCGTGCTGCCTGTTAACGAATCTAAAAATAAACGCTCCTCTTCGCTCGTGCGGATTCAACATCCCATGCTCCTCTGTCACTCTGAGTTTTCCTCTTGCGGTCCCTTTCCTCTCCGAGCTCTGGGTTGGATCTGTTAGGGCCCATGTAGAGGAGATGGTGTGAAAGAGAAAGGAATAAAAAGGAGGCAAGTTGTCGTCTTGGGGATCTGGGGAACACGTGAGTCACAAGGGCCCGCAATGGCAATGGCACGGCCTATCCCGCGTTTGAGTGGCCGCACTGCCTAATGAAATATGACTCCCGCACACTCCTCGAGGACAGAAAGTAGCAGAGAGAAAAAGCCACTTTCACTGTTGGAACGGGGAGCTGGATAGCTGGCGGCTGTGTGAATAGACAGAACACCATTAGAGTACATCTCCCTCTGCTCTTGGTTAGACGTTCTTTTTGTGTTCTGTCAAATTCCTGCTTCAGGCACAGTTAGACTTAGGTTGGTAGTGGGGGGAAAAAAGAAAAAAACAACAGTTTCACTTTAACCAACACAAACTAAGGTTGTCTGTGAATCTGCTGCAACATAAATTATGCATTATCCACCATTAATTATTTATGTGCAAGGCCATTTGAAATGACTGAATGGGCCACAGTGTGGTGGAGAGGCAACGCGTGTCATGCTTATAACCCAGATCTTTGGGTTATTAGAGCCATGGAAGGTTTAAGTGTTTGTCCATCCTGTGTGGTGCCCCAGTACATGTGACAGTCATTTGACTCCTGTAGTTTCTCTTCGCGTGAAGCCTTCCGGCTGTCAGCACGCCCCCATGAAAAACCGGCGATCAGTTAGCTTTATGAGGGCTAAATCTGTGGGCTCTAAATTTGGTTGCTGCAAGGATGCGATTGTGAATGTTTATTGAGCTGCTCCTTGGCTTCTTTGAATGCACAAGCAGTGTATTGAAGGAATTGCTAGTCATTATGTGTTTTTTTTTGTTTTTTTTTTTTTAAATGTATTATTATGTTGGGGTTTATTAGCCTAGCTTGATACTCACCAGAAGGTTGTATAGAAAGATTGGCATGTAGGCAATTCCTATGTTTGTGAATAGGAAGTAGGAAGCTACTAGGGTACTAACTGAGGTCATATTTCTAATGAAGATTCTGTCTGTGATTTATTTTCCCCAGGTCAAGAGGTAGTGCAAGATGGCTGCTGCGTCTTACGATCAGCTGCTGAAGCAAGTGGAGGCCTTGAAGATGGAAAACTCCAACCTGCGTCAGGAGCTCGAAGACAACTCCAACCATCTCACCAAACTGGAGACTGAGGCATCTAATATGAAAGTGAGTTGAAAAGTCCTGGCAGAAGGTGCATAGTGTGACTAGTCACTTTCATAGTGTGACTGAGAGTACTTACTCCTCTTTGGGAGTGGGAATCAAAGCAGGCTGCTTCAGTGTTTGTGTCTGCTCTTCCCATGTCTTTTGTGATGGGGAATCTTGAATGGTCGCTCACTTTTAAGTTATTTTTTGGGGTTATAAATGACCAAATTATGAGCACTTAAGTGTGCAACAGTCATGACTATATTTTATGAAAGTCACTTGAGCACATGCTGCTGTGCTGTGTAATCCGAGTTGTTTCCTGTTCAGCTGTAGTGAGACTTGGCATGCTGGGGGATGTTGCTAGTTTGTAGTTTGCTGTTCTGTGACTGAGCGGGTCCTCACCTAAATTAGGAGGGGAGCGCTGATGTAACAGGGATTAGGGAAGAGTAGGGAACCATTAGCATCTGCCTGGGACTGAAATACTCTCTGCCTCTCCTAGTCCTCTCTGGGATGTTCAAATAACCGCCAGCTACACTAGATGGCATATCCACTACCTCCACCCTCTCCCGTCACGCAAGCACAAATTACACACACACACACACACACACACACACACACACACACACACACACACACAAATCACACTCATGGCTCCAGGCATCCTCTTGCTCACACCAGCCACTCTCTATTCAGCTATGCTCCTGTCCCCCTCCTCTCCTGTCCTATCCTCTTCCCTCCTCCCCTGTCTCCATCCCTGTCTTCCAGGTCCTCCATTGCTCTGATGCACAGTCTCCCTCTGTTGCCCCTCTCTTGTCTGGGGGTTTAGTTTCATCTTTACTTTAAATTTGATTTGTAATTGATTTGTTTTGCTCACTATCTTGACTGCACACACACACTGACTCTCTCTCTCTCTCACACACACACACACAGAGAGCAAACACACAAGCACAGTCTGTTTCCCTGTCCCTTCCTCATCTTTGTTCTGCCTGACTCCTGTTCTCTGTCATCTCCCCTTGCTTGTGTGTGTGTGTGTGTATGTGTATGTAGTCTTTGGGATTTTGTCTCCGACTGAGTGAGGCAAAGGGGCACATTGGGTTCAGCTGAATTTTTTTTTTTTTTTATGAATCCCATGATGCTCTGCGGTAGGCAGTGCTGCCACCTCAAATGAAAGCGGGGATGTCAGCCCAACCCTCCAAGGTGCCAGAGAAACCTTTAGAGGAGGGTGACAAGGGATTTTCGAAGGAGGAGGAGGAGGAGGAGGGCAGCAGTGGCCTGGCACAGTGTCCTTGTTCTTGCTGGCGGCACCAGAATGACATTTTGTCCAGCTTCTTCGGTGAAGTTGAGAGGCTTTCTTCAATTTAATTAAATTAAATTATTTATTTCAACCCCCACACATTTCTTTTTGTGAGGTGGAGGGTTGCTTGACTCACTCTGTTGTCGAGATGTGGGATTGGTGTTGCTAGGGGTGAGGCTTTGAAGCGGAAGCGCATGCATGCGATGCCTGTTCACTCGGCAACCAATCATGGCTCGGAGATGGCAGTCAGGATCAGGACAGAGCTTTTTATTTTACCTAAAATGGCATCAGAATGATCTTTCAGCAAATTTACAAAAAAATAAATGTCATATCATGTATGGACAACTGATTTTTGAGGTTGTACAGCCCATATTGGTAACAAGGTCTGTTAAAACAAACAGCTAAGCACTAAGAGCAGTTGTAATATCAGATTGTTTAGTTTAACAGAAATTATTCTATAGAAGAGCATTACATAGGAGATTTACTGTACAATTTTGTGTCGACTGAGAGCTCTTGATCAGTAATCAGTGACTAGAACATAATGTTTTTAATTACCACTTAATTACCACTGGTTTGGATGTGACTGCTGAAGTGGGCGGTTTGGCTGCCCTCTTGCTTTAAGATGCTCAGACAGCATAGCATTTCGCTCAAGGCAGGCCCGGGCGCCCAATGCCGCCTGTCTGCTTCAGAAACCTGAAATGACCGCGTGTGCACCGCTCCGAAGCAGCAGACCGACCGACCGACCGCCTGCTGTGCGCTCCCCGCCCCCACCCAACCACCACCATCCTCCTTCATGAATCATTAATGGCTGATTTTACACTCCCGCAATGGGATTCACCCAAGAGCAGCTCTGTGGAGGGTACCATTGAGCACTGAGCCTCTCCCTTTGACTCATTAGACTAACGAATGGAGGAACAGACACACACACACACACTTCACTCCACTCCTGTGTCTAACACACACACACATTTCACTCCTGTGTCTAACATACACACACTCTCCCTCACACTCACACACACTCCCAGAGGATTAGGAGAGAGACAGGTAATGATGAAAGACACAGCGGAGCAGAGAAAGCAGAAGAAGAGTGGGTACTTGTCAGGCAGTCTTGAGTGAGATAGAAGGTTAAAATACCCATAAGGTCATTGGTGGTGAAGATGCTGGACAATTCAAGAGTTCAAATGGAGGCGGTAAGGAAGTATGAGTTGACAACCCCAGAGAGAGCAGGAGAAAAAAAACACACATAGTAAATGTATAACATGTAAATAACTAGCCAGGCAGAGGTGTTGATTATATAGTATAGTGTAGTTTAGTGTAGGAGGGGGATAATTTGGGTGACAGACGGTGATTAGTATAGGGTGAGATGGCAGTTGAGCAGATGTGCTGCGGGAGTGACACCGAGTTGGGAAGTGTAAGTGCGAGGGCACACTCAGAAGTGGGGGGTGGGGGATCCAGAGCCAGTCTCTGGCTGAATCCCAGTGGCTCTTTCCTATCTTCTTGCACTATCCACTTTGCTTTGACCTCGTTGGAAAATGTCACAGGGTCAAGGAAAGATAAAGCAAATTATTTTAGGACTTGTTTGTTTCATAGCGCAAGGAATTATGGGGCTTTTTGTGCCACCTTTCGCTTCATAGGAACCGCCGGTGTACACTATGCTAAAGGAGGCTTGAAAGGAAGCATCAGTGCACACTATGCTAAAGGAGGCTTGAAAGGAAGCATCAAAGCATCTTTCTAAACATTTGGAGAATCTGAAAGGTCCTTACAACCAAATATTTCCATGTCATTTCGTTGGGAAAGGAAATTTCCTAAGTGAAAAAAAGAATCCGAAAGCAGCCAATGTCTCCGCCTTAAAAACCCACAAGGACATTCATAATTGGCTCAATCATGCCAGTTTAGTTTTCGAGGGCGCAGGGCTTAGAGTTTGGGAGAGACATTAGGATTCAGCCTCTCTTTTTCTCCTTTGGGGGAGGGGGGGGGATCTCCATGGGTGTATGGGCTGTAGCCCAGACCCTGGCAGTGGCTACTGCTGCTGCATTGACCAAGGCTGCTGCCTCGTCTCCTGGGAGCCGCAGGGCTCCTTCTGCCTGCTAATGTGCTAAGGGGCCATCTGGGGGGACCAGGGGCATGACGGTGAGCAGTGAGCACCGAAATCAGCGTTAGGGCATTTGTGAGTTGTGTGTTGGGTTCATGTATGCATGTGCACGCGTTCCTCCAGAGTGTGATGCCAGATTTAATATGCCACACAAAGTTGCTGTATTACAGTGTCTTTGCCAGCATTTCCTGTTATTTGACTCTCACATACATTTCTGTGCATTTATCACTGCAGCCCATCTCTTGCAAATGTTCATTGTAAACACAGTGAGCTGGTGTGTGTGTGTGTGTGTGTGAGAGAGAGTGAGAGAATGTCGGCATTGCCATCATTGCTATGTTTAGTTTAGCGAGGACACTAGCTGCAGGGAGGCATCCTTCATAAGTGGGCCAATCCCAAGTGACCCAGATGATGCTAACACTGGTGGTCATCTCCACATCACTGTCACAACAGAGCAGCATTCAATCAGCAGACAGAGAGGTGGTGATGCGGCTAAAGGCTAAAGCCAACCCTGATGCTTGCTGCAGAATCTGCTTCATGGTGCAACACAAATGCAGCAGCTTTTGATTTTTTTCCCCCTCCACTCACCAATTTTTACTTTTCAATTTCTTTTTAGCATGCATGTTTATAACTTCTTATAATGAATGTGATAATATGTTTTACATTTAAAACATTTACATTTTCATTTAAACGTGAAGTGTATTGCAATATTTATCAGTCTGTTTGTGGTTTTATTTGGATGGATGGTGGTACCTGGCACGGCAGCAACCATTTTGTTGAGCACCCTTTTTTCCCTCCCCCTTCCTCTTCTCCTTTTCTGTCCTCTGTTCTCCTCTCCTCTCTTTTCTTCTCCATCACTGGGCAGATATGGGGGAGCTCTGCTGCCCCCTGCTGGTTGCCAGTTCTCTCTTGCTGATTGGTGGAGGTGGCTGCAGTGACATCCAGTGTCATCTATGCAGCCATTTATGGGCCAGATCTATCAATTTGCTCAATTCAGTATTTTTTTGTCCCTGATTTAACAATAATTAGGTGTTTATTTGGCAAGATAACCCAGGTACATGTAGTGGATATAGCTTTGTGGTGGAGATTTGCATTATACTGGGGTGTTTTTTTTTTTTTTTCCTTTGTGGCTAACCGACTTTTGGGATGGCCCCTCTCTGATTTTTTTCTCCCCTGGGGAATGGCGGTGTGCATTTTTAAGACGCTTCCTTCCTCCCTTTGTGCCTGATGATTGTGGCTGACCTCCATCCTGCTGCCATTTCCTGAACACTTACCCACCTCTCCCCAGCGCAGGCACACACACTTAGTAAATATGTACATATACACACAAACACAAAACTCAACTCTCTCTCTCTCACTCACTCACTCACTCCTTCTCCCGTTCTTTCTCTTGCCCGCCCCCAACACACACACACACACACACACACACACACACACACAAACAGCTGCAGACAGGATGTCAACAGCACAAACACGTCTTTGCGTGGGCATTCCCCTTCCCACTTAATTGAGGGGTTTCTCTTCAGATGGGGTCAAAACTGAAAAGTCTGCTTAGTGGTGATGGCTGGTCTACAACCACTGCTTTCCACACTTGTAATACTGATACAGTCTTGTAGTGTTTATAATAGCTGGTTTAAATGCTGATATGCAAGACATCATATCTAGAATGAGAGAATAGGCCCAGGTGTCAAAACTACTGCTTGTTGACTTTGTAAGTGACTGTTGTAGCTGCAACAATTAGGCAGTTAGTTGTCAATTATTAGATTGATTAACCAACCATTTTATGTAAATATTTATTAGTGTTTTTTGTCACTCAAACAACTAATTTGTCAAAAGGGGAAATAATTGTGCCTTTAATAGATTATGAAATTAATCATTACTTAGTGACTTAGTGCCTTAGTGACTATGTACAAGCCCATGTTTTTAAAATGCTGCTTGAGAGGCTTGGGGTGAGGCGCACCAGGCTAATTGACTGATTGAGTGAGCACATTGGCTAACTCACATGGCTCCTCGAGGTCTGATGAGATAGTGGGCTGTATGTAACGCGCATTGAACCTCTACATCCATGAGGCCGGGGAAAGGGTCCCATTGTATGCGTGTCCTGTGGCGTTTTTCTTCCATGCGCAAACAAGCGACACCATTGATGGCATCATGCTGTAAGCGATCGGTTCGATAACCAACACCACATTCCCCTCTGACGCATAGGCCTAAGTCTCAGAAAAATTCTGCCCTCTTAGAAACATTTGACACGGTTACCTAAGCTGTTTTCTGTCTCCATGGCGATCACCAAAATATTGCAGGGTTCAGGGCACTGTGACATTCAGTCCAATTTGGGTAAAAACTAAAACAAAGGCTATTAATTCACTTAGTTCATTCATTGTTGTTATTTTCTTTAATTGGATATTATTGAAATGCAAAGAAATGCCTGTTGTTAGCTGCTTTCTGTCAAACTAAATAGGTTAGATCCTCATGCTCTCTGAGTTGTCCTGAGGGCTTTAAACCTCTGCTCTTAATGCTATCCCATGGTGCTGTGCTTGTTTTTCCCCTGTGTGTTCCACATGTATGTCATGTGATGTTTCTTTTTCCTTTTTTTCTCTTCACCACACACAAGGACATTCTAACATTGTAAGCACCTGTAAATAGCCGAGAGGGCAGAAAAGCAGGACACACACACACACACACACACACCCACACACACCCACACACACACACACACAGACACACACAGACACACACACACACACAGACACACACAGACAGAACCGAAGATATGATGGGGGATCTGATGTAGCTCGTGGTCAGATGAAACTCTCACTGGATGAACATGAGGATCCCGCAGTGAGTCCTACGCCTGGACAAGGCACAGGTCTTTTAAGGCATTGATTTCCACCGCAGGCTGGATTGTATGACATTTCAAAAGGTGTGTGTGTGTGCTTGTGTGTGTGTGTGAGCGTTTGCTTGCGTGTTTGTTTGCATTTGTGCTTGAATGTCAGTGCCAACATATCTCAAAAGTGACAGTAGTTAATGTGTGCGTTTGCGTTTCAAGGGTTGTGAGCGCTTGAAGTTTGATTTGACAATGTATTATGTATGTAATATATGTGATAGAGCTCTGTATATTCAGAAAGTTAACTGGGTCACATCAAAGACATTGTGTCTCTGTTAATGGTTAAGTGTGTGTGTGTGTGTGTGAGAGGTGAAGAGGGATGACCTAGAGGCTGTGCACAGAGTGAGTCAGACAAAGTGATGGCGAGTCTAAGTGACACAGAATGAGAGTGTAAGTGATGGTGTCTGTTGGTGCGTAGTTCTAGAGGTCAGTGTGTGTGTGTGTGTGTGTTTGTAATTGTGTGTGTAAGTGTATGAGAGAGAGTCAGGGGAAGTTGATGCTCTGCTGCAGTCTCCCGAGAGCGAAACGTAACTGGATGCCCTCACAGCTCTGCTGAAGGTCTGTGGACGGGTACAAACAAAGCAGAGTAGAGCTACTGCTCGCCGCACTGGTTGCAACCTGAGCAGCACCCGGCCGATAAGAGCGTCTCATCGATCCATGCCCGCACACGACCCATTCAACACCAGCGCCAGTGGAGTCACTGTTAATTTCATATCTTCAGAGGAGCTTGGAGATGCTTATAAAATACATTTGTTTACCAAGCTAGATACCAACCAAGTTAGATATTTAGACATTTAGGTAATTTAGGACTTTAAGTGATGCAGGGGTTCTCAAACTTTACTGGACTGGGGATCCCTCATGTAGCAGAAACAATTCCTCATAATCACATAATAAACACAAATTAAACTGTACAGGCTTATATTCTTTTGTTTGGTTAAATGCTAGAGGGTCCCCGGACCCCCATTTTGAGAACCAATGCAATAGCACATCATTAAACCTATTTGCAGGCTATTTATTCTTCTCCCCCAGTGGCTGCATAGTGACAGCAGAGGTGGTGTCAGCATCCTTAACCAAATGGTATCATTGATACGGTGCCAGTAAATGATGAATAACTGATGACTACTCAGCCTTATTATACAGTGGTGACTCAGTAGGCTTGTGGGGTGTGCTGTCACATCCCCCCCCCCATCTTCATTAATGGTGCTATTGTTCAGCAGAGTATGAGTTGGTGGTGGTGGTTGGGGGGGGGGGGTTCTTGGATGGGTACGAGTGTGGGGAATGGGAGAAGGAGTCATCTCCCAAAGTAGGAGTGATGTCTTGCCATCTTGTCTGGCCAGGGTCAGCTGAGGGTGAATGGGCAGAAGGTCAGAGAGGCAGGAGTGTGAGGAAGAGCAAAGGAGAGACAGAGAGGGTTACACAAGGGTGTGTGTGTGTGTGTGTGTTGTTGTGGGGAGTCTGTGTCTGTGTAGCCTATGCGCGTACATGTACATGTCTCTGTGTATGGGAGTTGCGTGTGTGTGTGTGCGCATAAAATGGAGAGCAGATGATTGTGTGTGTATGTGTGCACACATCTCTGTATTAGACAGAGAGACAGATTGTTTTTATGTATATGCTGATGACCAGTGGAAAGGGGCAGCGTGTTGGCCCATGAATCACGCAGCTGTGTTGACAGGAAGCTGGTGTTTCCTCCCTGCAGATGAGAGTGATCCACGTTGATCCTGTTCCTCTCTCCAGCACAGTCATCACTGTGTGTTCATGTGTTTGCAGTCAGTGTACATGGATTCCTGTCGGGTTTGAGTGTCGGATTTGATTAAGCTTCTTCATGGGTGATGGTTAAAATGGATTCCTGGACTTCAGCACACATGCAGTGGTTATCTGGGTTTTCCGGAATCATCTAGGTGAGCGGAGCTCTCTGATTAGACACTTAGAGGCAGGGTAGCTCTCACATGCACACCTAGATAACAGCTTCCCTTATCAGCAGTTATATTGAGATTGTTAAATTGTTAAATATAGGTGTGTAGTTGTTTGTAATGTAAAAATGTTGGGGTAATGTTGGTGTCTTGGTGTTGGTGTGATTGTAGCAGTGATTCCTGATGGGTTAGAATAAATCTTTATGATTTTTTGTGATTTTACTTTATTTTGGTACAAGCATTTGTATACCTACTGTCATAATAATGGCACAAGGCCTAGTTGTCTGGACACAGAGGCATTTGGAAAAGAAGTTGACAACGCCATGTTTACAAACAGTGGAGAACAAGTTTAGACTGCAAAGACTTTTGTACACACAGCATAACATATGGGCTGAATGTATCACTGAATCAGATTCCACTTCACATTATGTAAAGTATTTAAAATGATAAAATATGCTGTGTCATTGTCCAAATATCATGACAGTACTGCTGCAGTGCTTCAATGGAAAATGAGTCCCCTAACCCACACATTTATAGAATTTCCAGCTGTTGAGGAAACTGACTCTCTTCCCCCTTACAAGCTGATAATGCAGGGAAAACACAATGCTACTGTGACGTCGTTTTGAACACTCCCAAATGCACCAGCTCCCACGATGCACCACTTACACATTCTAATATTGCACATTAGTAGATGTAACAGTGAGTTGTAGCTGTGTGGGGTAAGAACTGGAATCGCCATTAGAAATCAGTAGTGATGTCATTGCCCGCTGTTGGCTATCCCTTCCCGTTATCTTGTTAATGGTGACTGCTGTCTGGGTGAATTGATTGGTGGAAGGCCAATATTGGGTTCTCTTGTGTATTTTCACAGGACCGTTTCTGTCTCTGGCTTTCGCTGAAGGACTGCGCCACGAGATGGAGAGACGCAGCCAGACTGCTTTCACAGTAGAATGTCCAGTAGCCTACATTAGCCGCATCTGATGAAATACTTACATCTCTAACATCCAAAGCAAATAAAGTAGGCTTACATGTAGGAGCTAAGAAAGAACTCTAGGCTGTATAATGAATTACAAGAAGAATGTTTTGTTGACAAATTGACTAATTAAGTTGAGCTTATGGTATCAGTGGTACAGCAGTCGAGCCGACCCATTATAGCCTTTTAGCTGGATGGCAAGCTTTACATGAAGCGATGTGGATACTCTGCACTCTGCATTTCATATCATATCTATCCTTAGGCTACCTATCCCCTTGATATGAGGGGAAAAGATCAGTAAGGTACAGGCTATGGTTTATGGTGATACCAGGTAGCTTAGGAGTTTTTGAGAGCTTTATGAATCTTTATCTTCACTGTTATCAGTTATTTGTTGAATAGCCACAGGAACAAAAAAAAAAAGCTATGCGAGTTCCGAACAGCGATTGTGTAAGTGTGCGTTAGTGTGCATAGGAATACAAGTGTAGGTAGGTGAGGGCTATGTTAAGAATAGATGGATGTCGATCTATGCTTGAAGTATGCCCTCACAACATGTGAAGGGACATAGAGAAAGAGCTGGAGAAGACGGTGTGGTGTGGTGCGGCATGGCACGGGGTGAGAGACTGGGTCCACATCCCGAGCTGGATCAAACACAGACTGGGGAGATTAAAGTGGGGGAAAACAGGAAGGCGTCTGTCTCGGGCTTCAGAGGCACTTATGCTTTTGTCAGCGCAAGGCTGTTTTTTTTTTTATTTTTATGGGACTTCAAAGACCCTTGCCGATGGCCTAGATGCTCCTCCTTGCACTCCCGAACAGCCCTCATCCGCCACACACGCAAAGCCCGCGCCTCATCAGGGAGCTGGAACCAGAAATATGAATCTCTCCTGGCTTGTGTTGAAGCAGTTGAAACATGTTTGGTTACAAAGGCTGACAGGCTAAAAGGCTGAAAATGTCTCATCTCCAGATCTGTGACACCAGCCCATAGCCAAGTGTGTTTGTGTTTGTGTTTTCCTTCTCTGTTTCTTACGTTACCTATCCAAATGTCATTTTCTTTTATGTGTGTGTGTGTTTTAGGGATGTGTGAAGCATATTTGTGCTGTCGTATGCCTATTTTTGTAGTTGTGTATGAAGTGGATTTAAATAAAGTCCTTCTTTTTCTCTTGTCTCTTCTCTGTTGTGTCCTTGTTGTTCAGGAGGTGCTGAAGCAGCTCCAAGGAAGCATCGACGAAGACTCCACAGATTCCCAAGGACAGATCGATATTCTAGAGAGACTCAAAGGTACAATGTCAGTGCTTGGCGATTTTTGTGGGAGGGAGGGGTGCATTCATTTATCATTCTACCGTATGGCTGCTGCTATCATTCTTAGTTGAAGCATTAACCAATAGCAATGCATTTAGTGGCTGAATAATAATGTCCTACCTCATGCTTGGTTGATTTGTGCTAAATAAAGGGATATTCCAGAGCTTTTCAACCCATAGCCTTGTTGTTCAAGGTCAAGTAGTGCTGTTGATAGGAAACGTGCTGGTAGCCTGAAAAGTTGTGGGTTCGAATCCCAGCTGCCACCCTTATGCCCTTGAGCAAGGCACTTAACCCTTAGTTAAGGGGAGACTGGCCCTGAACAATTGATAATTGACAAGTTGCTTTGGATAAAAGTGTCTGCTAAATGCATAAATGTGAAGTAAATGTAATGGAAATGAAACAGAACAGTAAAAATGGGTATAACATAGACCAAATAGCGAACAGAACAGGAGTGAGGCACAGGGAAATTAAACTCAAGGTTTCTGTGCCCCATTCACTTGGCGTTAGCTGGCAGTTATAGAATGGAATACTCTGGAATGGAATGGAATACTCTGGAATGTCCCTTTTAAGAATTTGAAGATTTGAAGAGGCTTACAGTTTGGGGAGACATTTGGATACAACCTTCATATCCCAAAACTCACGTGATTGACAGGTTTTGACCCCTCACACCTGTCCCGCTGTGCAGAGATGAGCCTAGACTCAAGCTCCAGCTTTCCTGGGGTGAAGCTGCGCCCCAAGCCTGGCATGCAGGGCTCTGGATCGGGCCGCTCGGCTGACAGCAGCCCAAGCCCCAGTCCCATGGGCTCATTCTCCAGGAGAGGGGCTCCCTCTGTGGGCAGAGACAGCGCTGGCTACCTGGAGGAGCTGGAGAAAGAGAGGTAGATGCAATGGAGTTGTTGTTTTTGAGTTTATAATTTGAATACTCATCTGCAGAGTTGGTGAGCTGGATATTGAAGAGGGGGACTGTGGTGATGGTTGTAGTAGTAGTAGCACTAGTGGTAGTGGTGACAGGGTGGGTGAGTTGTATGAGTAGTAATATTGAATTGGAAGATTGTAGTTATAACATCAGCCACCAACAACAATAAACAACAACAGGTTACATTTATATGGTGTTACTCTAAAACTGAAGGCCAAGGGTCACTGTCATCGTTCATTGTGCCCCCTCACAGGTCATTACTGATGGCCGAGCTGGAGAAGGAGGAGAAGGAAAAAGACTGGTATTACGCCCAGTTACAAAACCTCACCAAAAGAATTGACAGCTTGCCCTTGACTGAGAATGTAAGCACTTACGTGTGTGTGTGTGTGTGTGTGTGTGTGTGTGTGTGTGTGTGTGTGTGTAAATGAATTAATATAAATAAATTATGGGGACTACATGCCCATAATGCAGTTTATGCATTTAAGCAGTACTTACAGCAAGCCGTTGAGTGTCCTATTCATAAAGTGCAGCTGTCTTGCAAAAATGTAACATCGTCATGAAATGTGTATTGACTTGATGCACTTGTCCCAGCAGCTGCAATGGCTGTAAGCTGGCCTGTTTTGGTCTGGGTCCAGTCATCTAACTGGTGTTTCTCCATGCTGGTGCAGTTCTCTCTGCAGACAGACATGACCCGGCGGCAGCTGGAGTACGAGGCCCGGCAGATCCGCGCTGCCATGGAGCAGCAGCTGGGCACGTGTCAGGACATGGAAAAGAGAGCACAGGTGAGGGACCTCTAGGGTCAAAGAGGGTAGAAGGGGAGCGAGAGGCACAAACGTTCATTTAGTTTTGTGTTCTATTTTCGCAAGAGTGGGGGCGAAAATCTCCCTCTGAGCCCTTGTGCGCCGATACAGAAGATCACTGAAAAGTTTATATTGTGATATTATGTGACACTTCCACTTATGCAGAACGGAACTATTCACGTTATGTAACGTATTATGTTGCTCTATCTTGGAGAGTATTCAATGATCTTTGCTTGGGTTGTCAAAAAATCCCAGCCCTCTCAGCATGGAGAAGTTTCCCTTGCGATTCAGGATGTTGGGTAGCGTAGTATTTCCCCTTGAAACCCGAACAAAAAATTATTAAAACAAAATTGATGCCTAATGAACCTGTGGCATTTTTATGACCACAGACAATTGTCCTACCATAGCTTGTTGGAAATGTACACTTTGTGGTTCAAATAGCATGGGTTATAATCTAGTTCTCAATGGCGAAAATGACTGGGATTCATACGTCCTGAACCTTGAGGCAGTGGGACTGGGCATCTCTATAGAGAAAAAATGTAATTTGTAAACAGAGTCATAGGCAAATGTCTGACATAACCATGGTGGAATATTGAGTATTTGGCTCAGTGTGTAATTGTCTTTGTGTGTGTGTGTGTGTGTGTGTGTGTGTGTGTTTGTGTGTCATAGGGGCGGGTGGCGCGCATCCAACAGATCGAGAAAGACATGTTGAGGATTCGCCAGCACCTGCAGTCTCAGCCAGCCGAGCCTGAGGTACATCCTATGCTCGTTTCTCTGTCTCTCTCGCTCTCTCTCTCGGGCACAGACACACTGAGCGTCTGTCACACTCTCTGCACATATATAGAGATTGTCTGGCACACATATTATGTGTGCTGAGAATCTGCTTAAACTGTGATTAGATTCCTGCTAATCTTTTATGATGAGACCGGAAATGTGCATTTTGCGTCTCAAGAAACAAAGTTTGTGATTTGTTTGTGATCAATGATTTAAGATAATGAGACAAAAGGTTTGTTAATTCAAGAGCATTTGATTGTGGAGAAAGATGTCAATTAGTCATATGGAAACTATGCAGTGTTCTAGATAAGCACAGAGAGCTCACTTTTGAGGGAATTGAACAGGAATATGAATCAGTCCAGATATTCCACAGAGGAAGCCAATTTTCTGGTGCAAAGGAAGGGGGGGATCGGTAATTTCGGGGAAAACCAAAAGCTCTATGGAGGGTTTTTTTTTTGGTCCATCAAGTTTGAGCAAAGAGCAAAACTCCTCATACGGAACCTCATCATTTCGGTGGAAAAAGAAACTCCAACCCCCCTTTATCTGCATCCATCTCAAAATGTGTGTGCAGCCGAGCCAGAGGACTAGTTGAATGTTTAGCGACAGCAGTGGTGGTGGGGAGGCATTTAAGTCCTCTTACTCGACCCTAAGCTGCTTAGTCCCAAGTATTCGGCTTTCCCGCTGTTTTGTTTGTTCTTCTTAACTTTAATCCAGCACACTCCGCTTTTGATTTCAGAGAACAGTGCGTCTCTCCCTACGTCACTGTGTCTTCTCATTTTAACCTACTAACACCCCCCCCCCCCCCGCCACACACACACACACTCTCTGTAAAAATCCTCTGTGCACAGCTGTGAGGATTTTTGGGAAACGGTCGCCAGATGATTACCTAGTTCGTAATGTTATATCATAGCTGTATGTCCACACTTATCATGGTGGCTGTAGCCCAGGCATGCCAATGCGAGATTGACACAAATCCACTTTCATACCCACCACAGCATCATTTAATATAAATGACTATAGCTTCTGCATTATCACATTTTTATAGCTAAAGTCTGAAATCTGTTGCTGTCTTAACATGTGACATAGTGAGAGTACCAAACATGTGACCTTCCTTCTGGCCACACCATAAGGCCTGGTGTGTGGACTTCACATGGTGCTGTGCCCGTGTGTGTGCGTGCGTGTGTGTGTGTGTCTGTCTCCATGAGGTTTATTGGATATACATTTGAGGACAGGATTATGGATGTATGCGATTAATGCCAGAGCAGTGACTGCATATGTGTGTGTGCATTTGCTTGTGTAAGAGAGTGCAAGCTCTCACCCCCCCCACCAAGCTCTCACACACCCCCACCACCACCAAATGAGACACACAAACACACACACACACACACACACACACACACACACACACACACACACGTTCCCCTCAGAGCCCTGTTGGAATGTGCATGCATGGTGCATATGAGTTGAATTCTCATCGGACATATTTAATTCAGCCCTCCCACCCTCGCGACCCCTAATCCTGCAGGCATCAGAAAAGAGAGGTTTATGTAGGTCAGGACTGGAGTGATGCTTCAGCAGCTGCTGCTACTAGCTAGCTAGTCTCTATCTCGGTCTCTCTTGTATTTTTTTTATTTTTAATTATTATTATTTTCAATCTTCTTGTGTCTTCTTGTGTGTGTTTTCTGTCTCTATATGTTAATTTTGCCTGTGACTGTGTTCCTTATCTCTTTAAGCTGTCACTGTTCTCCCTTCCTCTTTCTGTTTTCACTGCACACATGCTATTCCTCAGTCTTCATCCGTTTGGCAGTCTTCACTCTTTTTTTCATTTCTCACTCTTTCACTTCGCTCTGATTCTCCTCCACACACACACACACACACACACACACACACACACAGACAGAGCCCTTTGGAGCATCTGAATAGCTCCTCTTCAGGCGCTCTCACAAACCCTCTCCTTATTCCTTGGCTCTTTCCGTCTCCGCTCATCCTTCCAGGTGACTAACTCTCCCTTCCTCACAATCTATGCCTCTCTCTCTCTCTCTCTCTCTCTCTGTCTGTCCCTCTCTGTCCTCTCTCTCTCTTTTTCCCTCCATCTCCCCCAACATCCCAACATGAATCTGTCTCTGTCTGCCCCTCTGTTTCATCTGACCATGTCCTCTCTTTTGCTTTCTCTCTCTCTCTCGCTCTCTCTCTTTTTTTTTTTTCCTCCATCTCCCCAAACATGAATCTGTCTCTCAGCCTCTCTGCTTCTCATGTCCTCTCCCCTGTGATGATCCTCTAAGGTGCTCTGTCTCACTTTGTCTGTCACATGTCACTCTCGCTTTCTCGCTCTCTTTCCCTCCACTTTTTTTTTTCTCTCTTGCCCTTCCTCTTTTCCTCGTTCCTCCTGACATGTGTGCCTTTCTCCTCCTCAGGTCAAGCATGAGACGGTCGGTCCTGCAGAAGTGGTGCAAACATCAGCTGATTCTGCAGTTGGAAATGTAGGCTGTGCTCAGGTAAATACTGCACATTGTATGTTTGTATGGTTTTTTACAGAGATAAGATGTATATTTAAGGTAATAAGGTTGAAAAATGCTGTCAGTTTGCAACTTACATTTTATTTTGTGTGTTTTTTGTACTATTTTGTATTTTATGCTTTTACTTTTACTATTTTTGTTTTGTTATTTTGCATGTTGTATTTGATTCGATTCGAGTTTAAATGAAGTACTAATGTGCTTCAAATCCTGAGGTAATGTTCTTCTGTTGCTTTCAATACAAACAGGCCTCTTTTTGTTACGGTGCCATTTTCTGTGGTACAATGAGTCAGTTGTGGTGTCATTGTCAGTGGCCACTGGGCTTGGCAAATGCCCAACACTGATGCTGTATTTATCTACGTTGTCAGTTAATCCTGGTTGAGCGTTTGCCAAGAATGCGGTCCATAGAACAACGTATTTATAGTACCATGCTCTAATGTCCTAAATATGTTTTTACTTTTTAGTAAACTCCTGTGGTGTTGCGTAAGAGTGTAAGTTCATTCCAGGTCATGGTGTTTATTTATTTGTTTGGTTTGTTTGTTTGTTACTCTGCTCCCAGGCCTCCAGTTCTCGTCTGGACCACGAGTCGGGCAGTGAAATGAGCTGTGGGGGCAGCTACTCCGTCCCTCGCCGCCTAACGAGCCATCTGGGCACCAAGGTAAAGCCTCCTCTCGCTGTCAGTTGACTGCGCTGAATTCAGACTGATCCCTTTAAAGAGTTTAATCACATGTGGGTGCATCCACTGGTTCACTGGTGGTGTGAAAGAAGGGAATGGACTACATTTGAAATGAATATGTAAAAAAGGGTAAAAAATCCATAACTGCAATGTAAAATGAGAAAATTAATCATAATAAAAAAAAAACCCTAAGGGTTTACTCTAACCCTAACCCAGAAAAAAGAAGTGAAGATTACCTAGATACTAAACAAGCACATCAATGTAATGCCATATAATATTACAACCGTAGCCTCTGAAATTTTTCTGTTCCTGGGTCAGGTGGAGATGGTCTATTCACTGCTTTCCATGTTGGGCACACACGATAAGGATGACATGTCGCGGACCCTCCTTGCCATGTCCAGCTCCCAGGACAGCTGTATTGCAATGCGCCAGTCGGGCTGCCTACCATTGCTCATCCAGCTCCTCCACGGCAACGACAAGGATTCTGTGTTGCTGGGCAACTCCCGGGGCAGCAAGGAGGCACGGGCGCGGGCCAGTGCAGCGCTGCACAACATCATCCACTCGCAACCGGACGACAAGCGCGGCCGGCGCGAAATCCGCGTGCTGCACCTGCTCGAGCAGATCCGGGCCTACTGCGAGACCTGCTGGGAGTGGCAGGAGAGCCACGAGCGTGGCGTTGACCAGGACAAGAACCCCAGTGAGTTCCCCAGGGCATTGCACTATGACCTTTTGACTTTTTGGCCCTGAACCCTCAAACTCAAAGACTTCACTGGCATGAGTTGGCTCATCATGAAATTAATTTATGCCAATGAGTGTTCAAGGCCACTAGGGTTAAGTTATTGTTCAAGGTCTGCCTTAGAGCAAGTCTGTAAAGACCAGGACACTGGCTTTAGTTTAGTATTGTATTTATCCTCTCTCTTTTACTTCTTTGTCCAGCTCTTGTCCAAACCCTTGAACATCTGTATTTATCTGTATTAAAAATGTTAAACTCTCACATTTATTCTAGTGCCTTCTCCAGTGGAACACCAGATTTGCCCTGCAGTCTGTGTCCTTATGAAGCTGTCCTTTGATGAGGAGCACAGACATGCTATGAATGAACTTGGTATGGATATAGCTCCTATCGAGTGGTCTAGTGTGGCTTTTATGTGGCACATACTATGTCTGTTCTTATCATGAAATCCAAATAAACAATATATTTCTTTCTTTCTTTATGTGAACAGGTGGACTTCAAGCCATAGCAGAGCTGCTGCAGGTGGACTGTGAGATCTATGGGTTAACCAGTGACCACTACAGTGTGACACTAAGGAGATATGCAGGAATGGCCCTGACTAATCTCACATTTGGAGATGTAGCAAATAAGGTACACTTGTAAACCGATATTAAAGAGTGTACGTGCCTGTGTGTGCTTGTTCTGTGAATATCTGTCTATATGCACACACAAAGTGAAATATGCAGAGGTTCTGTCTAACAAATGTATCCACATTGTTTGTGTGCGTGTTTGTAAGTGGTGTTTATTTGGAGTAGTACATTTTCAGATTCATATTTGCCACTCATATCATTGCATATATCTTATGTCCTTGCTCAAGTGAAGAGAAGTTCACACAAGAACTTCCTGATGATGTTACTGTCAAAGATCAACTTCAGCCTCTCTGTTTTTGTCTCCTCCTCTCAGGCCACACTCTGCTCCATGAAGGGCTGCATGAGAGCCATGGTGGCTCAGTTGAAGTCCGACAGTGAAGATCTTCAGCAGGTACCTGATGTAACGCCGTATAATCACATTCAGTTTTGGCTGTAGAACACCACCATGCACTGATAACAAGAACTTGTTTTAAGACTAAATTGAAATGAATTAAATTAAATTGAATTTTGAGTTGAGTGATGAGTGAATGAGTTGATGAATGATGAGTGAATGAGTTCTGAATGTAAGCTCTAGGTTGGTATTGCAGTATCTGCACAGGCCACAAGGTATATTCCACTGTGACGGTGCTTAATAGAATTATGGAACATTAACATTAAACATGCTTTATTAAGTTACAATGGCATTATAGGTTCTGCCAAATTCTCCAATATCTGTTGCTTTCCCTTTCTCAGGTAATCGCCAGTGTTTTGCGTAATCTGTCATGGCGCGCTGATGTGAACAGTAAGAAGACTCTTCGTGAGGTGGGCAGTGTGAGGGCTCTGATGGAATGTGCCCTGGAGGTCCACAAGGTTAGACCCATCTCCACATCCCCTAGTTCAGTAGAATGCATCAAAAATTATTAAAATTCATGGGTGCCCTCCTCTACTTACTCGCTCAACCGCTAAAGCACCCTGATGAACACTTTTAAACCATTTTGACATGTGATGTGCCCTTACACATATTTTTGTCTACACCTGTTTTTCTTTTACCACAAACACACTTGAAACCGTGAAACTCAACAAGCTATTATCATCTAATTGTTGCCAACTAAAACCATTGCAGAAGAAAATTATGCTGGTCAGGAAAACAGTGAGGAAAACAGAAAAGTAACTTCTGTTTTTCACTTCCTCTTTGAACCTGTGACTGAGTTTTCATTTGCCCTCTAGATCTGTATTACTGTGTCCGCAATCCAGCATGTAAGGCTGCATTGCACCATCTTTAAAACCTTTGACAGAATTTATTCCCTTAAGGCATTTAATTATGGCTATACACACTTAAGGCCCGAAGTTGGCTCTAAGATGCTCTAAAGGCAGATCTGATATGTCTGCTTCAAAACCAACAGTTTGAACCTTTGTGGCCAAATGATGTGTTGTCACTGGATACAAAATATTGAAAACCAATCAGTTGCATTTGTTATAAATATTTCCAATACATTTATTGTAATAAAAGCCAGTGTTTCTTTCTTTCATTCATTCATTCATTCATTCATTCATTCATTTATTCACTCAGTCACTCATTCAGTTATTCTTTCTGGAGAACAGGCCCAGATTTTGTCCTGTACTGTATTTTTCCATTGCTCTCGTCCTTTAACGTCATCTTTCATTCCTTTTAGGAGTCCACTCTGAAGAGCGTCTTGAGTGCCCTTTGGAATCTGTCAGCCCATTGTACAGAGAACAAGGCGGACATCTGCGCAGTCAATGGGGCGCTAGCATTTCTAGTTGGCACACTGACACACCGAAGTCAAACCAACACCCTTGCCATCATTGAGAGTGGAGGAGGCATATTGAGAAATGTCTCCAGTCTCATTGCTACAAATGAAGATCACAGGTAATAGACTGCTGAATATTTCGTTATGCCATTGATGTACTGTAAGTCTTGTTAGTTACACAGTATGATATAAAGAATAGGTATTTTATCATATATATGTGTGTCATATATATATACGTATATTTGTTGTCTCATTTCTTCACATTGGTTTTATTCATTTTATTTTTCAGACAAATCTTACGGGAAAACAGCTGTTTGCAAACCCTCCTTCAGCACCTGAAGTCTCACAGCTTGACCATCGTCAGCAACGCATGCGGAACACTGTGGAACCTGTCTGCTCGGAACGCCAAGGATCAGGAGACGCTGTGGGACATGGGTGCTGTTAGCATGCTGAAGAACCTCATCCACTCCAAGCACAAAATGATTGCCATGGGAAGTGCTGCTGCCCTGAGGAACCTCATGGCCAACAGACCAGCAAAGTACAAGGATGCAAACATCATGTCTCCTGGCTCCAGCCTGCCTTCTTTGCATGTTCGGAAACAGAAAGCTCTCATCGAGGAGCTTGATGCACAGCATCTCTCTGAGACATTTGACAACATTGATAACCTGAGCCCCAAAGCATCTCACAGGAACAAGCCCCGCCACAAACACGCTGTTTATGGAGACTATGATGGTGTCTGCCGGTCTGATGGGTACAGCCCCAATGGAGTGGGCATGCGATCTCCATACATGAACACCCCAGTACTGTCCAGCCCTTCGTCACGTGACAACAGGGGAAATGGTGAAGGCATTCGAGCAGAGAGGGAAAGGAGCCTGGACAGGGAGCGGAGAGGGGTGGCTGGGGGATTCCTCTCCGACCCCGATGCTGCTAAACGAATGGGGGTGCAGATCCCCACCACCACCGCCCAGATTGCCATGGTGATGGAAGAAGTACAGGCCATGCACTTGAGCATGGATGACCGGAATGTAGGGTCAACCCCTGACCCCCACTGTGTTCAAGACGATATGAGTGGTGTCAGACGCACTGCAGGTGTGCACGGTCTCTCCAGTGTCTACTACACCAAGGCAGACCACACTGCTAGACCCTGTCCAATGCCGAAGCTTGAATATCGAGCCTCCAATGACAGTCTAAATAGTGTCAACAGCACAGACGGTTATGGCAAAAGGGGTCAAATGAAGCCGTCTGTAGTAGACTCTTACTCAGAGGATGACAGCAAATGCTGTGTTTATAGGAAATACCCAGCTGACCTTGCCCACAAGATCCACAATGCCAACCACATGGAGGACAATGATGGAGATCTTGACACGCCCATTAACTACAGCCTGAAGTACTCTGACGAACAGCTGAACTCTGGGAGGCAGAGCCCGAGCCAGAACGAACGGTGGGCTCGACCCAAGCACGTGGAGGAGGACATGAAGAGAGCTGATCAAAAGCCGGTTCGATCCCAGAGCCCAGGATACCCTTTGTACACTGAGGCCAGCAGTGATGGGGAGGAGAAACTGAAGTACCAACCAAGATTTGTCCAGTCGGAGATGGGTGCCGGCTTCAGGTCTAGAGGCCCCAGTAGCACTGATCAAAATAGTGGTGGCTCATCTCACGGCTTGAATAAGAAAATTAACCCTCAGTTGTGCTCTGTTGATGACTATGGTGATGACAAGCCAACCAATTACAGTGAAAGATATTCAGAGGAGGAGCAGTCTGATGAGCAACCAACTAATTACAGCATGAAATTCTCAGAAGACCACCACGTAGAACAGCCAATTGATTATAGTCTTAAATGCTCTGAGAATGCCTCCAAAAAACCCATGTTTAGACACTCAAAGTCCTCCTCTGCACAGAGTTCTGTCAAAGACCACCTCAGTCAGGACAGCTCATCATCTGTGACATCCATTAAGAATGCAGGAAGACAAAAGCAGCCCCACCCTTCGTCTGCTCAAACACGATCTGGACCAACACGTGTGATCCAGAAGAGCACCACGTGCAAGGCTCCCACAATCAACCAGGAAACACTACAGACCTACTGTGTGGAGGACACCCCAATTTGCTTCTCCAGGGGAAGTTCGTTGTCATCTTTGTCTTCTGAGGAGGATGAAATGAATGGCTGTAAGGGAAATGTAAGTAGCAATTACCCCACCCTGCCCATCACAGAGAAGGAACCAGCCATAAACCTGGCCTCTGACCAGCGTACAACAGAAAGCCAGCCAACTGTCCAGTATGCCAGAATGAAACCACCTAGGCACCAGTCTCACGTTGGGCATGGGGAAGGATCCAGACATCACAAAGCAGTTGAGTTCTCCTCTGGAGCAAAGTCGCCCTCCAAGAGTGGAGCTCAGACTCCCAAGAGTCCCCCAGAACACTACATGCAGGAGACTCCCCTAATGTTTAGCCGTTGCACTTCTGTGAGTTCCCTTGACAGTTTCGAGAGTCACTCCATTGCCAGCTCTGTGCAGAGTGAGCCATGCAGCGGAATGGTCAGCGGGATCATCAGCCCCAGTGACTTGCCGGACAGTCCTGGCCAAACCATGCCACCCAGCCGCAGCAAGACACCGCCACCTCCCCAGCCGCACCCTGTGCAAATGAAACAGAAAATGAAAGTTGCTCCTCATGCAGACAAGCGGGAGCTCGCACCAAAACGTGCTGCTGTAAACGCTGCTGTTCAGAAGGTTCAGGTGCTCCCTGACAACGACACACTGCTGCACTTTGCTACTGAAAGCACTCCGGATGGATTCTCTTGTGCCTCAAGCCTCAGTGCATTGAGCTTGGATGAGCCCTACATCCAGAAAGACGTTGAACTCAAGATAATGCCTCCTGTCCATGAAGATGATCATGGTGCTGAAGCAGACCACGAGAAAGAAGAACCCAAGGAACCACAGAGCCATGAAAAACCTGCTCCATCGTGTGAAGTAGATAAAGATATATTGGATGATTCTGATGATGATGATATAGAAATTCTAGAAGCTTGTATAAACTCAGCCATGCCAACAAAGTCATCAGGCAAGCATAAGAAACAGTCCCCTTCAGGCACTTCAAGAATTCCCCCACCCGTCGCCCGCAAACCAAGCCAGCTCCCAGTCTACAAATTGCTTCCCACACAAAACCGAGCACAGCAACAGAAACATGTGGCCATGGCACATGGAGAGGACATGCCACGTGTCTACTGTGTAGAGGGAACTCCCATTAATTTCTCAACAGCCACATCCCTGAGTGACCTCACTATTGATTCCCCTCCAAATGAGCTGGTCAGCACTGAACCTCCTGCATCCCGTGTGGAGCCATCCTCTCAAAGACGAGACACCATCCCAGAAGGGAAAAGCGCTGAGAGCAAAGACACTGGGGCACCATCCGCTCCACCAACTGCTTCCATTGAAAATGAAGGAGACGATATCCTTGCCGAGTGCATAAATTCTGCCATGCCTAAAGGGAAAACCCACAAGCCTTTCAGGGTTCAGAAAATGTCTGACCCTCCTCAACATCCTGTGACTGCTCCCAGTAGTCTTGTTCAGCAGGATTTTGAGAAGAAGAAACCAACCTCTCCAGTAAAGCCAATGCCACAAAGTAGTGAATATAGAGCCCGGATGCTGAAAAGGCCAGAAGCATCCAGTGGTTTCTCAGAAGCCTCACCGTACGCTGACAAAACAAAGGAAACCAAAAAATTTGAACCCAAAGGGGCTACAGTAGAATCGCACAGAGAGGAGAGAACCCGTCCTGGTTACACATTTGATTCACCACACCATTACACACCAATAGAAGGCACGCCCTACTGCTTCTCGCGCAATGATTCCTTGAGCTCTCTTGACTTTGAGGATGATGATCTTGACCTGTCTAAAGAAAAGGCTGAACTCCGAAAAGACAAAGAGCAAAGGAAAGTTCCAGCTAGAAGCAATATAGAAGAACAACAGCAGCAGCAGCAAAAACAGCAGCAACAGCAACAACCTGTAAACCCAAACAGGGGAGCAGCATTCCAGGCTCCCCCAGCAAAGCCCATACAGAAACCATCGGTTTTCCCACAAGCATCCAAAGAAAATGCTGGACCTGTCCCCGATGAGAAGCAGAAGTTTTCCATCGAGGACACACCTGTGTGTTTTTCCAGGAATTCTTCTCTCAGTTCTCTGAGCGATATTGACCAAGAAAACAACAACAAAGACCTGCAGCCGAAAGAAGAAACCACTCAGGTTGAAGTCCCCAGACCGCAGGCCTCTGGTTATGCACCAAAAGCTTTCCATGTAGAAGACACCCCTGTATGTTTTTCAAGAAATAGCTCTCTTAGTTCCCTTAGCATTGATTCAGAGGACGACCTCCTTCAAGAATGCATCAGCTCTGCAATGCCAAAAAAGAAGAAACAGCCACCAAGAAACAAGGGAGAAGATCAGAGTGTCAGTGAAGAGAAGACAGTAGTTGCAGAAGGCATCATGGCCGAAGAGCCTGATCTCATTTTAGACCTTACAGACACACACAGCCCAATATCAGAGCAAGCCCTATCTCCAGACTCTGAGTCATTTGACTGGAAAGCTATCCAAGAGGGGGCTAATTCAATTGTGAGCAGTCTGCACCAGGCAGCTGCAAGTCTGTCAAGACAAGGCTCCTCTGACTCTGATTCAATCCTGTCCCTAAAATCTGGCATTTCCATTGGATCTCCTTTCCACCTTCCCTCCAATTCGGATGAAAGCAAGCCCGCCCCAAGCAAGGGAGGGCCGAGAATATTAAAACCTGGTGAGAAAAGCTCCATTGAATCAAAAAAGAAGGAAGAGGAAGCTAAAGGCCTTAAAGGAGGCAAGAAGGTCTATAAAAGTCTCATCACAGGCAAGCCTCGCCCCAGTCATGACACAGTGTCCTCTCAGAGACCTGCTCCAGTTCCTGTGATGTCCAGAGGAAGGACAATGACTCACATACCTGGTGTCAGGAGCAGCTCTCCGAGCACCAGTCCTGTGCCAAAAAAGCCCCCTCCTCGAGGGCAAGTGTCAAAGTCCCTCTCCCAAGGTCCAAACTCTGGGAACTCGCCAAGGGGTATCAAACCCTCAGCCAAGTCCGATCCAAGTCCTGCCAGGGAGCCACCAGGATCTCAAGGCGGTTCAAGTAAAGCCTCATCTCGATCCGGATCTAGAGATTCCACACCGTCCAGACCCCCTCCACAGGCTTTGACTAGACCCATGCAATCACCAGGGCGAACATCTGTTTCAGTCTCCCCGGGAAGGAATGGTCTGACCCCACCAAACAAGTTATCCCAGTTACCACGCACTGCATCTCCTAATACTGCCTCTGCTAAGTCAGGCACAGGCCGCATGGCGTACACATCCCCTGGCCGCCAGATGGGCCAGCAGGCTCAAGGCAAGCAAATAGGAATGTCTAGGACTGCCAGTGGAATCCCTCGGAGTGAGTCTGCCTCTAAAAGCCTCAACCAATGTGGAGCTTCTGGAACCTCGAAAAAGGTAGAGCTTTCCCGAATGTCCTCTACTAAGTCTAGTGGTAGCGAGTCTGATAGATCAGAGAAACCTGGCCTTGTCCGCCAGTCCACCTTCATCAAAGAAGCCCCTAGTCCAACACTAAAAAGAAAACTGGAGGAGTCTGCCTCCTTTGAGTCCCTGTCCCCCTCTTCTCCAAGTATGTCTCAGTCGCAAACTCCTGTGTCCAGCCCCTCTTTACCTGATATGTCTCTAACTCTGCCCTATCAAGGTAGTGGGTGGAGGAAGTCCCCACACAGCCAGAACTCCTCTGAAAACGGAGACGGGAAATCTCTCAAGAGACAAGACATTGCTCGGTCTCACTCTGAGAGCCCTTCTAGACTGCCCATAAACAGGACGGGAACCTGGAAAAGGGAGCACACTAGCAAACATTCCTCATCCCTCCCCAGGGTCGGTACGTGGAAAAGAACTGGCAGTTCCTCCTCCATCCTTTCTGCTTCGTCAGAGTCAAGTGAGAAGGGTCGAAGCGAAGATGAGAGGCAGCCCACAAGCCCAGCCCAAAGAACAGCACAGGGAAAGGAGGGTGCACCATTAAAAGGAACATGGAGGAAGATGAAGGAGAGTGATGCAACTCACGCCATGACGTTAGATCTCTCGGATCAGGGGGCAGATTCAGGAATCACTGCTGCAGCCGGTGCATCCAAAAGTGAAGATGTCTGGGTGCGAATTGAAGACTGTCCCATAAACAATCCCAGGTCGGCAAAGTCACCCACAGCTAACACGCCTCCAGTTATCGACTCTGCTCCTCCCAAAATGCCACCCTCTGACCCGAGTGAAATTCATCCTAGACCTCCCAGTGTCGGTGACAATGTCAATGCCCGTCGACTCGGGTCTGAGACGAACCTCAACCTGCTCAGGAGCAGTGAGAGTCTAGACAGGAAAGGCACCGACATCATCAAGCCTGCTCCAAGCAACCCCAACATTGCCAACGAGAGCTACGAAGTCCCGGTTGCCACTGAACGAACTCCCTTCAGTTCCTGTAACTCCAGCAAGCATAGCTCCCCTAGTGGTGCAGTGGCGGCCAGAGTCAGCCCTTTTAACTACACTCCCAGCCCCAGGAAGAGCAGCGCAGACAGCATCACGCCCCGGCCCTCTCAAATACCCACCCCTGTGACCAGTGGTGTGAAGAAGAGAGACTCGAAAGGGGACACTACAGAGAGTGGCTCTTATATTGTCACCTCCGTCTGAATACCTGTTGCGTAGAGACTGGATACTGGGGACTGGGGATGTGGGAGTAAGGGAAGGGGGTACCTTGGGAAACCCACATGCTCTTGACACCTGGAAACAGACAAAGCACTGTTCTTGACTTGAGAGTGGAAAAATTAAGCTGTTGTGTTGTTCGTAGGCCAAACTTGAAGGCTTGGTGTTCATTGGTAGAATTGTGACTGGCACACTTGGTTAGTAAACCAAGAAACTCAGAGACTTTGTCGAACAAAAACTCTATGTGAATTTATACTGTACAGATTTTAATTATGTATATATTTAATTTAAACCCCTATCGAGATTATGTATTTGCCTGACTAAGATAATCACTTAAAGTTGCATATTTGGGACACTTGCGATGGACTTGAGTAATATTGCTTTTGATTTTCCAAACTTTAAACCTGTAAAGGCCTGTATAAAGTCAAAAGCATTTCCTTATTGCAGCTTCAAATATATGACCACATTCTCAGCCCCCTCCTTGCATGAAGCGACCTGATGGTGTATTTTTTCTGAAGATGAGCATTTCTGTGGTCACTTTGGCACGTATTGGTAGCTGTAGTGTAACAATTTTACACTTTTACTCTTTTGCTCTGAAAGCAAGGACTTTATTGTGATGTTTTGAATGAGGATGTTTACGTGGATCATAGATGGTATCAAGTGTAGGTAGATCCATTACTCTGCTGTTTATCGTAAAATGTTGCCAGGTGACTTGGGTGTATTTTTATTTTTGTTTTTCAGACCATCTCTAAATGATTACATTTCAAAATTAAACAATTCCTGTAGGTTTTGGTGTTGGTTCTGTTTCTTAAGACAATTTTACTTCAACATCACCCCTTAAGACAGTATTTGCATAAGCACACAGCTGGATAACATTTTCTGTTGAAAAACAAAAAATAAACTGTGTGAATGATCATGTTTTTTTTCCCTTATGCAATAAAGTTGGTTGATGGGTATTTAAAATAAAGCATTTAAATTTACAAATTGTAAACCCACATAATAAACGTTAACATTTGGTGCATTAATGTCTCAGGTTTGTCCATTGGTTTACACACATATAAGCCCATATGAAGAGTGCAATAAAACAGGTTCTAAACCTTGCAGGCACACTTACACTTGTACACTTGTTACACAGTATTGCTATTGTTGGTCATCTGTGTCAGCCTAATTTCACATTCCACTAACTTGATCTGTTTGATGTCTGTCTGCTCCAAATAGTAGATTATTTCATTTCTATATAGTTGTGAATTCTGTGCATCTATAGCAGTGATGGCTTGTGTATTCATTTGCCCAAATGAAAAGAGTAATCTATAAACAAGCAAAAGTATACTGGTTGTTGATTAGGGGATTCATTGGATGGATTTTCATAGATTGAGGCCAGGCAGTTAATAATATCCCACTAAATAATCTTCATGGTATGTTCATGTATTTGTACAACATTCTAGACGGTCAACTTTTCCTACCCTACCCTCAACAAGTAGGACACTGTTTGAGCACCACACCCTCTTAAAAGCTCACCACAATACTCTGGTGGGTCTCATCGCCAAGAATGACAAGACCCACCAGAGGTCCACCTGATGACCACATGATACAGAGACGACGACCTACTGCATAATTTCAGCAAGACCAAGAAGATTGTTGACTTCTGGAGAGATCATACCCAAAACCCACCACTGATGACCAATGGTGCTGCTGTGGAGAGACTGAGCAAACCCCAAATTTCTCCTGCATCACTGACTACCAACAGCAAAACCCTGCAACACACAGCTGGCAAGATCATTGGTGCACCACTACCCTCCTTGCGACCATGATTGTGAGCGATGCCAGCCACCCTGGACACAATTTCCAGCCTCCTGCCTTCTGGGAGGAGATATAGGAGCATCTGTGTCCTCTCCACCAGACTAGCAAACAGCTTTATCCATCAGGCTATCAGGAAACTGAACCAAGTGTCTCTGACTGAACTCGCTCCCCTGTCTCACACCCCTTCCTCTCTGCCCCCCCAAAAACTCTGGGCTCTGAATTTGCTGCTGCTTTTGATTTAGTATACAACATTTTTCTGCACTACTACAACACATCTATTGCACAATTACAGTTTTGCACTACTACTTATATGTGGGCTATTTATTTGCAAAACTCTGAAGTTGCTGCTGGTTTTGTACATAGCATTTTTTTACACTAATACAACACATCCTTTTGCACAATTACGTTTTTGAACATCATCCTGCACTATCACAGCACATCATACAGGAATTTTGTCTTGTCTTTTTGTCTTGTGATCTTGTCTTTTTGTCTTGTGATCTTGATTAGCGGTGCACTTATCTCTTATCTCATGTGCATCTCTACTTCACCGTGGGATAGTGAGAAACCATACTTTAATTTCCTCAGTATGTTGAGAAATTAACAATAAAACTGACTAGACTTGACTTGACTTGATCTGCCTATTGCAAGTAGCCCAGGCTGTGGTGAGGAAGTTGTGAAGTTTCTTTTTTTTCTACAACACACTATTTTTTGCATTTGCAAATTCAATCTTTTACTTAATACTTCTAAGAATAAGACTAATTAAAAATGGCACTAAACTGTGCTCTCAAATATAGCCTAATAATTATAATTCTTTTCCAATATACTCAGAGGACTGCCATTCTTGCAGTGACTTAAAAATAAGAATGATCAGAAAACACTACTTCAAAGCCTTTAATTTCTGTATTTCTGTAGCATGCTTAAGGTCTTAGTCATCAAAACAAAGCACATGAAATGGAGTCTAAATGAGGATTTCCTGTCATTCTCATTTCCCTCGTCAGCTCAGCTGGCTTTTCATGGGTGGCGAGTTGGTGAGTTGGTGACAAGGCACACAACACATTGCGAGTCAGATGAGGTAAGTTCATAATTTACAAAGCCTACAAGATTTTAATGCAAGAAGGTCTCTGGATGTTTTGTTTTTGACATTCTCAGACAATTAACAGACTTTCATAAGTGCATAGAATCTCATTGATAAATGACCTCATGAGTGAGTGACCATTCTTACTGGCTAGTTTCACAGTTTTTTTTATGAAGTACTGGTAAATGTAATTTATAATTGATTCCCTTATTTGTCATGTCATTTTTATTATTCCTCAGACACTATAGAAAGACATAATATAGGCTTCTGTTATAAGTCTGGAAGGAAGAATACATCTCTGAATACTTGTTGACATGTTATGTTCACTTGTTTACTTTCAGCAACAAACATGGATTATGAAAATTCAATCTACACCTTTAATGAGTCATATGAATATGACAATGAAAATCAAACCACTTACAACTGGTCACATGAAGACGAATATTATAACCATGAAAATCTCATCAAAGACACAGTGGCTCATAATGCTGTGAAGATTATCTCAGTCATCATCTACAGCCTAACCTTCCTCCTCGGTGTCCCTGGTAATGCTTTTGTTCTGTGGATTGCGGGCTTGAAAATGAAGAGAACTGTAAATGTTGTGTGGTTTCTTAATTTGGCCATCGCAGACTTTCTCTGCTGCCTCACTGTCCCCTTCTCCATCTCGGACACTCTTCTGGAGAACCACTGGCCGTACGGGAACATCATGTGCAAGATCATCCCCCCGTTTGTTGTTCTCAACATGTTTGCCAGTGTCTTCACCCTGGCATTGATTAGCCTGGATCGCCTGGTGCTGGTGGTCCGACCTGTCTGGGCCCAAAATCACCGGAGCCTAGTGCTGGCATGGGCCGTCTGTGGACTGGCGTGGATTCTGGCTCTCCTACTCAGCTTGCCATCAATGATTCTCAGAACGACAGTAACTGATACTGAGACAGACACTGCGGACGCAAACATAATCCACTGTACTTATGTTATCCCTCATGATAGCGGTCTCTCAGAGTCCCTCATGGGCAGCATGCAGATGATTCGTTTCTTGCTGGGTTTCTTCATCCCTCTCCTCCTCATCCTCATCTCCTATATCCTCATCACCGTGAGGGTGAGAAGCAGTAGTTTCCGTTCCAAAAGGGCCTTCAAGATCATTGTGGCTGTCATTCTAGCCTTTTTTGTGTGCTGGCTGCCCTATCATGCCTTGGGACTTGCTAGGGAGTTTGGCAAGGAGGAGGACCTTGTGATGCTCTTGGACCAGCTGAGCATTGCTCTTGCTTACGTAAACAGCTGCCTCAACCCGCTCCTGTATGTGTTCATGGGACAGGACTTTAAGGAAAAGGTGCGCCTGTCGCTGAAGCGGATCATGGAGAATGTGTTCAGTGAGGACACTACCCACTCCTATATTTCCTCCAAGGCCGCATCACGCATCACCCACACCTCCTCAGTGGCAGCCGTTTAACCGGCTTTCAAAGAGGACTCACTAAAAGAATTTGCAGTGTGTGCTTTCTTTGCATTTTAGAGGTTATAATAGACATGATTGATACCAAAAATGAGGTAGAGGTTAAGGTGGAGGAGAGGGTGTTACCAAAGTGAGAAGCATGTGCAGTTACTGTTGTTTAGCCCACTTTGCTTAGCTTGATCTAATTACATGGGTGGACAGGAAGGAAGCTCTAAACAGTCACTTAGACGCTACCTTATCAAGTCAGTATTATCTCATGCCTTTTCAGTTTAATCATTTTGACAGTCCTAGTAGTAGAAATAATATTTTTTTTTCTGAAACAACTGTCATTTTTCAAAAATATTAGTGTTAGTATTATTGTTGCTGTTGTATATCTTGGTGTCTGATAAGCAATTTGACATTGTTGTTTACTGCACAGTATATCACTATTAAATGGAATATTTCTAGAGCTTACTGTGTGTTGCCACTAGATGGAGCCAGAGTAGAAAGGAGTTACTTGTGTGAATGAATACATTAACTTACACACACAAAGACACATTAATTCACAACTTAGTGTCAGGCATCTTAATTACTATCATCAATCAAATTAAAAATGGATGTAGGGTATTTACACACACTCAAATGCGATATGGAGTAGAACTGATGTCATTTCCCACTGTACCAATTCTTTAAGGGAGGACGGCCGCTTAAGACGTGGGGTGACATATGACTAACTGTAAACTCTGTCCAATTTTTACAGAAGAGGGGTAATTTTGGGAGATATTCTGTAAAAAGGAAACTGCATTTGGAGAACTCCCTGCACCTCTTGGATACGAATGATGATGAGTCGGTTTTCTGTATTCGGTAGTGAAAGCAAACAGTTTTTTTGTGTGCCAGAGGCCATACACTGCACACATACAACTAAATATTCTCAGATTTTCTGGGCATGATTGCTTACAATTTGCACTGTTAACTTCCGCATCCTGTCCCCCAAAACACACACGGATGAGTTTAGGTTTTTTTCATTAACATGGTTTTCATTGTGTAACCAAGGAATTATTAAGGTGGAATAGCTCAGACAGCTGACATTTAACTACATTTACATACTCTGTCATTGTTTTTCACTTGTTTCCCACCATCACATATGCCCTTTCATGACTATTAGGTTAAGCTCTTGGCCAGGAGAGTGATCAACAGATATGATTCCAGTGGCTGTGGTGAGAGATAAGGCCATACAAGACGAATCACAGATCTCATCACTGTTTATTCAACTCTTATCATGGATGCCTCACTGTAATTGCACAAGGAGAAATGACTTTGCTTTCTTTTCAGGAAATGTCAACATATTTTTAGATCAGATAAATTCCTGTTTTCAGTCAGTGCAGTTACATGCAAACAAATTATGACATTTCAGTCTGATTATTCACCTTACTCCGATTAGAAATCATCATGTAACTTAAGAAATCGGACTGAAATCCGATTTTAAGAAATGTGATTAAATGTACTGAAGTATCCAATTGGAATAAGATTATTTCTGTCATGAAGCTCATACTCAAAACACATCAGTGGAATCAAACAAACCAGATTTCGATATTGACTAACACTAACTTGAAAACCTTTAGGATTTTATCTTAATTTGACTGATTGATTGAAACCTTTCTATGAAATATATTGGATATGTTCATATTGAGGTATGCCATGGACAACTCCTTCCAAACATACTTGCTTTTTTTTGCTCAGCTTTCTTTACCCCCATCTCTGTGGGCCAGTCAACACTGTTTCAGATGTTGATGAACTGTTGGCAGGGTATCCATAGTAACAATGGTTGCATCAGGGATTTGCTGTGGACAGCTGTTTTCAACACAATGTGATTGTTTACATTAATATACACTGACTACAATAGTCTCAGAATACACACATACTCTCTCTCTCTCCCTTCTTTCTCTCTGTCCATGTATGTGTGTAAACCTGTTGTGGCATTGAATGAGTTAATATCCAGCAATAACTGTTTCTGCAGGCCAACTCAGACAAATTAATAACCAGGGTCAGTGGGTGATGTGTTGGAAAGACTGCTGAGCAAGGGCTTCTTTTTCATGAGCTACAAGGCTGCACCTTTGTGAAATTCATCTCTTACATCAAACACCAGGGACATTTATGCCATCAATAACACCTATTAGAGTCAGTACCTTGACTGGAGCACTTCTGACAGGTATGAGCGAAGTGTCATGATGCACACCATGACACAAGTGAGTTTAAGATCATTCATTCCATTCTATTCCCTTGAGATACAGAGATTCAAACTTTTTTTCACCTTTGTATGAGTCACAATAGTCTGACCACAACATTCTTCTTTTTTCACAAACACAATTGTGATTTATTTCCTTACAGTGTAAAAATACTTGGTGTGAGAGTATGAAGACTGGAGGCGGACTTGGAGTTGAGACAGTCATGGCAGGAAGTGGATGTGGGTCTACATCCCTAACCCACGGTGAATCCTCTGGGCCTTTTTGACGCGCTCCTCATGGAGAATGTCCAGGTGCTGGTTACGGACCTTCAGCCTCTGAATCCACTCCTCCCGTAACCTGTTGGGACAGAGCCTGTCTGGTAAGCCAGCACATCACACCACAACAAGGCAAGGTAAGGCAAATGTACTTCTAAAGCACATTTCATTCACAAAGGTATTTAAATTTGGTTTATATTGATAACAAAGGCAAAGAACAATAGACAATAGAAAACAAGTAAAAACATAAAAGGATAAAGAAGACTGAATTGTGTCAATCAAAATCACGAAAGTATAAAAAAACAACAACAACAATAACAATAATAATAATAATAATAGTAACATTTCAAAAGTAGTCATAGATCACAGAGTACGTGCAAGGAAGTAAGTGCAAGGAATGCTGGTCAGGGTAAAAAAAAAACATCCTGGGCAATTTTGGTGCATACGGGCTATTGGTGATTAACACCTACTGTAATACCTGTTGAACTGGAACACTGTGAATGGACAACTGGACTTCTTGTACCTCCACAGTGTATATGGTTATGTTATGTTATGCCATGTATATGGTGTAAACAATGACTGATGAATGTTAACGTAAGCATACGTTAAAAGGTTACTTTAAACAGGTAGGTGTTTCTGTGTTGTGATGTTTGCTATGGCTTGGCTGCCTTTGCTATTCTACACTTTTAAAGCTCACACAGGTGGAGGCAGTTAGCAAAAGTCTCCTTAGAATGCCTTCACAATGCCTTACACTTTGCCCATTTATGTGGGACAAAACTTATTTGCTGAGAAATTATTAAGGAATGTCCCTTCCGTTGACTGATTAACATTGTGTCACCTACTCTGGACCCCTTATTGTTCCCATCAGCTTGCTGGGGCTATGACATATGATCCCAATCACACCTCCCGTATGTCTGTCAACACCCAACAGGGAATGTTAATTAGGGACAATGGCATCCTCCATGCCTCCAGGACACAATCCCATGCTGCATTGCAGGGAGTGTAGCACATCGTCCGTAAAAACAAAGGCAGAATTAAACCAAAGCTGTCTGAACTTTGCAACTACAGGATTAACTCTGTCTGACTGTCTAATACACACACACACACACACACAAATTCTAGTGTGTGAACGTCAGGCTAAATATAAGAATACACACCCATCTTGAAGTTTGGAGCTTGTCTTGGTGTCAGGCCAGTTACACACACACACACTTGTTCTTGTGTGAACAATCTATATATTCATTACACGCTTATAAGCCAGGTTGTCTCTCATCCAGCAGTTCCATAGGCTGCAAATTCCCATTGATTAGTCTGAGGTCCAGAGCAGGAGGATTACCAAACATTTGTACCCCGGAGTGAGCTCTAATCCCTGTTGACCTTACCCTCCCTGTTGTTGGCAGTGCAGACCAGCGTGCTACAGAACAGCAAGAAATGCAAGACATTAAAACAGCAGGTCTGAGAAAGCCAGACATTGCTTGCCGTCGACAATACCAGACATCAAACTAGGCGTCACACCACAAACCTGATAAAGTTTTATCGGAGGCATTAGCAGTCATTAACACTCATTTACCTTTTCACACATTTTCCTTTTCTTTTTAAAGAATTGGAAATTTGGGATCACAATTCACAACAGCTGGCTTAAAAGTGATCACTTCACTCTTTGCCAATCTTGCTGAGGGTGGGGATAAAGAATAGAAATATCTACCGATACCGGTCTTTATTGCTGACTCACTCAAAAATATGTTATGACAGTTCTCTGTCAAAAGATACATTACAGATTAAAGCTGTCGTATTTATGTGTGAAGATGACTAAACATACTTAAACATCAGTATAGCTGTTGAAGAACTTCAGTTATGTTACTGTGTCATAATGTTAAAGTCACTCTGTAAAGTGAGAGTCAACAATTGAAATGAATGACCTTTTCATGCAATTGTCAGTGACCCCACCCAAACCCAAAACTCTCTCTCTCTCTGTCTCTCTGTTGGTGTTGTCCTACTTTATGGTCTTGATTCTTTTTTAGCAATTACGGTGGTCCTCTATCCTATTATAAACTTGAAAGAGGCACATTCCCTCCTGGCAGAAATGTCTTCTATGATAAAAGAGCATTTTCTGCACAACGGAGAGAGAGAGAAAAAAATAATATTAGTAAAGCCTTTTGGCTCGATGACGAAGATACCAACTTTGATAGAGCACTTCTCTTCATTCTGAGCTCCTCATTCCCTGTCATCTGACTGTGGCTTTCAATCTTCTGCTCCCAGAAGTTTCTCAGCTTGTGCTTGTCATGGATTCGAGCCAAATTCATTTCCTGGAACAATGAGGATAAATTGCTGAGGCAGAGTTTCACTTAGGCGGATGAAAGCTACAGTTTAATCAGGTCAGAATAATTCAAGTGGAGCTCACAACTGATCTGTGAAAGTTAACACTTTCAGTTAACACTCTATGGTAGATATTGAACCTATTTGATATGTCAGAGATAGGAATGATGAATCACTCATAAAGTTACCTTACTGGGGCACATTTTTGGTATATTACTTCAGTATAATTTTTCAGAAAGTTTGGAATAAATTACAACATCAACTCAATCTCTCTCTCTCTCTCTCACACAAACATACAGACACAAACATACTTAGAAGAGGATAATTAGGCTGTGTCAGCACATATAATCAATGTGAATAGCCATCAATTTATATGATTGTGCAGCAGACAATGAAGCAGGAGAAGACTGACTTACCAGTGAATGAAGAGATGCACGGTTGAGGTTAAAGATACAACACACATCCTTAGCCATGAAAAGGTCAGGCCAGTCACTGCCCTGTCTATGTGTGTTACCTCTGCATCTGTGTCTGTGAGTGACTGTCTCTATATCTGATAGGGAAGTACAAGAGACTTTGTGTGTGTGTGTGTGTGTGTGTGTGTGTTCTTGTGTGCATGTGGAGGTGGGTGTCTCCTTCATTCTGTGTTTTTTCACACTCTCCTCCCTCTGGAAAAAGGATAGAGGAGTCGACCCAAATGACTCTGTTCCCAGCAGAGCTGGCAACGAGCTGCGGTGCGAGGCTCTGGGCTTGTCTGGTGACGCTGGGCTTATTGCAGTTCCAATCTGGTAACACAGGGCCAGTCTGCAGCTTAGTTCAGGATTAGTGATTTCACACACGTTCCTTTCATCACAACAGAAACACAGAGCACTGTGATCTCTCTCACTCTCCTTTCTTCTTTCATTGCGTGCATTCACCTTTACCATCTCTTACCATCTCTGACATTGTTTTGATGTAACAAAATGTTGAAGATACAGCATATGCATGCATATAAATGAAACACGCCTAGGATATATTCTAGGTCATCCATTCTTCAGTTCTGTATTGTATAATACTATGTATTCTAAAACTGGTTGTTTGGTTCCTTGATTTTGGTTGGCTGATTAGGCCTTCCAAGCCTTCCAAGTCGTGTAAATCCAGCACAAACACATCAATGTGACATCAATGAAAAAAAACTATTACAAAGTAATATACCATAGCCCATGGTGGAAGAATGGTTATTACATTACACTATTTTTTTATTTGTGTGGCTGTATCTAATAAAATCTTATCAAAGATTTGTTGTAACCGTTTTAGAAAAACAATAAGCCACTCAAGTCCCTGGGGTTGTGCTGGATTTAGAACAGCTAAGAGAGTTTAATGACACCCTGCTTTGCATTGTGCCAAACAACACCCCTGTTCTAAATCCAGCACAAACCCACTGCCTCTTGTGGCTTATTGGTTAAATAAAATACATTAGAATTTCAAACAACAAGGCTATGAAATGAATTACACCAGATTTCTCCTTTTACACATTGACAGTGTTACTTCACAATCATTATTCCCAGGTGCATCTGGTAAATACGCTCCTCACCCTAAGCTCTGCTACTATAGAAGATATTTAGTCTTGAAAGCAGACTTTATTAAGATATTTAGTGTCTTTAGAGAGAGAGGAGAGGTTGTATGACCGACGTATGGCTGACTTTGTTTTGGTGGCTGTCCAAAAGTAAAGTCAGTTATTTGCTATGGAGTGTGTTATTGTGTCCCTCACTGAGACTGGAGTTAGTGAAAATACTCCACAGAACCAGCTGCTATTCAGGCAATCATTTTCTTGACAGAGACTGTACCACCCGAGGGCCCGAGGATCATGGCCATCCACTCCAATTTTCAGCTCTGTCTGCTGTTTACAGATATTTCTCTGATACTCTGGTGTTGCAGATCCCCTCAGTACCTCAGCATCTTTACCTCTGAGAGATGCAATGGGATGCACTTTTTATACCATGCCATGGTGTAAATTTTGATGCCATCATAATCAAAATTAAAATATATCTTTAAAGGATAGTTCTGTGGTACATCAACCCATAGCCCTCTCAGTAGGAAGAAAATTTGGTACAGCATAGACCGTATTTGGTAACCACCAGCTCACACTAACTAAATCGAGCAAGGGAAAAATGAAACAGAAACATGGTTTCCATGCCTTTATCAGTTAGCATTAGCTGTTGTTAGCATTAGCTGTTGTTTTACTGTTCAGTCTGTTGCACCACCATTTTCCCCTTCTTCAATGACTTTGAACAACAGAGCTATGGGTTGATTTGCCCTGAACTTCTCCTTTAATGAAATGGTCAAATTTGACTGTTTAAATATTTGATATCTTGTTCTCATATCAACCAGATGTTGGTTTACAAAATTCAGTTTTTGTTCACATTCTTCAGTCTAGAAGTAATGGCAATAGAGAGGATAAAAAGTTAGCATCAGTATTATTATGCTAGATGACGATGTTTTGTTAGAGTCCACTGCACTGCTGTTTTCCAGGAACAGTGGCAGTCTTTGGAAAATAATATGCAATTATCTTCAGTAATTGTTGTGTACCACAACCCTAATTATCTTTTGTTGAGTACTGCTACCCTAATTATTTTTTGTAGGCTCTCAAACTTTGGTAAAAGCATAAAAAATGTAATAACTAAATGTAGTGACTAATTGACCTCTTGTTTCAAAGTGACAGATGAATCCATCTCCTGTGATGACTCTCTTTAATCTTACATAATTGCTGTCTGCTGATGAGGTGCAGCTCTGATTGATTTCATAATTTTTCCAGGCTCCATTATATTGCTGCAGTTTGCACTATCATTTTAGCTTCAGCAGCATCTGGAATTTTTAAATAAATAAATAAAATGTATCATTTAAGCTTAAGCTTAAGTTTCAGCAAGTTTAGATAACAAATTTGCCATTACACTTAAGCCTTTTCGAGTCAGTTCAATAAATCTGCAATGTGGTTGGTGTAGAGGGAAAATTAACAATGTACTTTGTGGCTGTTGTTTCAAATACAGTTTTCTAATTTATCACTCCAAATGGGATCTTAAAAGGAGCCTAGATGCGGCGTAGTTTTAAATTGAGAATAAAATAGTTCTAGTTACAGAACACATAACATTGCACTGCAAGTAGTGGTACCAAACCATGAACATCTCCATCAGTGGTCTCTTCTGTCTGACCCGAGGTGACCGACTTCCACAACTCTTAACTGAAAACTTCTCGCCAAAGCACAGCCTTCAGGCATGTCAAATTCTCATGGCGGATTTGTCAAATTACCATCTCAGAAAGGGAAAAACATTCTCCTTCTGGTTGAAAAAAAACTAACATTGTCAAAATAGTTTGAACATTTTGAAGTCTCCTCTCAAGACATGTGACACTGTCAACACTGTCAGCAGCCACTTTGTGACATTTTCGAGTCAAAGCTCACTTTTGCATTAGTACATCCTTGCTCCCCTGGGTCCTCTGCAGGGGTCTTATTTTCCATGTTTCAACTAACAGCGTTATCCGAGACTGAAGGACAAGCAAGTCAAACGGAAGGCATGAGAAAACTACCGTTTAATGGGCTTCTCCACTCCCCCATCAGCTGCTGTCTGGATTTAAGAACAGTCACTTGGGTGTGACACAGTGACAAAAACCCAATGCCGACCCCCCCTTAGCCCTAAGCCCTAAGCCACGAACCCTCAAAGACATAACGGATATGAATCTACATCAAGATTGGCTAATTCATGCCAATTCATAAGTCTTTGAAGGTTCAGGGCTTGTGGGGTGGGTGTAGGGGGTTGGTTGGGTGAGGATGGGGTGTGTATACATTTGACTTAAGTAGTAGATGTAAATGATGGCAAATTCTCTCATAGCTTTTATCCCCACAATGACTTGCTAAATTAAACAGTCTGGTTTATTTAGCCTACCATATAGGAGCTTTAGCCTTCAGGTAAGTACACCTATTCCAGGACTGATAATGCTGATGCATGTGGATTTCATCATTGGAACAGATGCTTGTGGATTTCATCATTAAAACAACTCAGCGACTCCTAGGGAATGCGTGAAATGGATCCCGCAGTTACTGTCTCAGTTGCTGTCCTGTCCATCTCCTCCACAGCACTGACCACTGTGATGCCTATATTTCTCCTGCCTGACATTTGACACCCGGAGAGCAATGCAGGAGGACAGCAGCCGTGAAGTGGATTATCAGTCAAACTTAATAGACTGAAATGTGTCCTACTGTTAATTCAGCAGGAATGTGACTGGCGGGAACAAGCTGGTTATAAGCGACTGCACAAGTGGACATACTTTCACCCTCCACCTCAAAAGTATAACTCATTTTCCTTTTTTGAGCTCATGTACACTGTCAATTGTCATTTATAGGGAACTTATTTGAATCATCATAACTTGAAAATAGCCTACATGGGATGAGCACTACAGCCTTTGTTTTCCGAACTTGGGATGAGCACTACAGCCTTTGTTTTCCGATTCTCGACTCGATTATCCAATCCCACTAGGGTGCTTGATGATTATGAGCCTCTGAAAGCAGGTGGAAGGCTTCTTATCCATTATCACTTAACAAGGCCCTTTTCCATCACCCATACTTTAACGCAACTTTGAGACATCTTAATGAGTCACCCCCTGCACCACATCCGACTGTTAGAATGACTCACTTTGGGCACTGTTGCACATGCTTTGTGTTTACATAGCATGTCAGTCACACTGGAAGCACCCAAACTCATACATTGAACTTGAGCTACAGACTACTGAACTACAGAGAGGTAGACAACAGCTTGAGGAGAAAAACCAAAGTTTTGTTGTTCCTTTTGTACATACGTATCAATTTTAAATTATCCGCTTGTTAGAGCTGTCTCATGATGTAAGATTCTTGCTTCTGAGGAAATCCAGATGCTTGACACCACCTGGAGATAGCTGCCTGTAGCAGCCCAGCTCTCTGTACATTCATGAGCTGTGTTAGACACAAGAGACAACTAGAGACTGGTTGTGAATGGCATCTGTTGGGTCCCAGCGTGTTGGTGTGGTGTTATTTGGGTGGCTGTTTAACGTTATTTGGGTGGCATGTGGCAACTGGCGCCTCAGGGCGAACGCGAATCAGTAGCACGTGGCACTCAGGGATGAGTGATGGATCCATCGGCTATGTCTGACCCCCTCCCTCATCACCCCCCAACCCCCCGTCTCGTTCCCCTCTCTGAGTGACGCACCCCTCCCCTTTTCCCCACAGCCAGCTGCAGTGATAAGAGCCTTTAATGTCAGCGGCTCGGGGAGCAATAAAATGGAAATGACCTCATTGCTGGCCTCGCGCTGTGCCCTCCGACCACTTTACCCATGGGATGGTCTGGCTACCAGGGATGAGGAGAAATGGTGTGTGTGTGTGAGTGTGACTGTGTGTGTGACTGTTTGTGTGTATGTGTGTAAGAGTGTGTGTAAGAGGGTGAGGGAGTGGTAGATGGGGTGATGCAGACCCACAGGGTTACAAGGGGTCACATCACGTGTTACATCGCCGCTGTGAGTCGGATAACAAGATTGAACTCCGACCGCAATAGGGACCACTTAACTCGACTTGCCGTCCACTGAAACTGCCAATGCCAAAGCACATGACCAGTGTCTCAAGGCAAATGGAGGATTCTAGAAGAAATGGTGCTGTGGCAGAAGGGTAGGGAAGAGAGAATGCACTGTATGTAAAGATGTGGAAAAAAAGAAATGGGGAATCTGTGTCCAAACTGGCTTCTATGCTGCAAGCAGGTAAACATGATGTACTGTTCCACTACCTCAGTGGAAGCTTCACAAAAAGTGTGAGATGACGGAATGAGAGACCAGAGAGTTGGGGAGGGAAGGCACGATGGAGGGATGGAGGGAGAGAGAGAATATACAGTGAGGGGGAGCAATGAAGATAAATGTCAGAGAGTAAAAGAATGGAGGGAGTTATACTAAGGACTGTGTGTAGTTGGTCTATGTCTCTCTCTGTGTGTGTGTGTGTGTGTGTGTATGTATTGAGAGAGAGAGGTAGAGAACACAGTGGGAGCATACAGTGTGAACTGTATGGTTGTGTGTTAGTTAGTTTGTGTGTATGTGTGTGTGTGTGTGTGTGTGTGTGTGTGTGTGTGTGTGTGTGTGTATGCGTGTGTGCGAGACTGAAAATTGAAGAGAGAGGTGCAAAGAGGGGGCAGGCAGTGGCGAGTGCGTCAGAGGCAGGAACTCAGTAACAGTGACAGGCCAGAGTGGCCGCAGAGTTAGGACTGATAGTTTTAATCAGACAGCACTGATGGCCCATTGTTTGGGTGCCATCTACTCCCCACCCCATTCACCCCTACTCTGGATCACTGATTATACTGTGTGTATGTGTGAGTGTGTGTGCGTGTGTGTGTGTGTGTGTGTGTGATTGTGAGTGTGAGTGTGTGTGTTTCTGTATGTGCTTGTGTCTGTGTATATGCTTCTTAGTGTGTGTGTATGATGAGATGTGGGATTGCTGAGAGAGATGGACAGAGTGTGAGCGTAATGTGTTAAGGTGGCCTGTGGGCTAGTGGGTGTTGATGTATGTGTGTGTGTGTGCACATATGTGCGTGCGTGTGTGTGTGAGGGAAAGATGAACATTGGGCAATTTTAAATAAAACAGAGAAAGAAGCTGTGGTTTGAGGGGAAACGAAACTATTTTTAATATGTTTGGTTTCCTGCTCTTACAGGAAACCAAAACCAAAAGGAGGCAACACATGACTAACTACAGTTTCTCGTCTTTTTATTAGATTTTGCACACTTTTGCATAACACTTGTTGAAAAATGCCAACTGACTGCAAATCCTTGTTTTGTTCACGACAATACTAGTCACTCACCTTGATGATAATGACTGTGGAGACCTTCTCACTGTGTGCCTTGTCTTTCCAAATCAGGAGACATACTCAGAGACAATCCTTCTGCTGTGGCATCACTCACTGGGTGTGTGACTCTAGTGGGGCACTAGGGGGAGCCCTGAAGCTTTGGCCCTCTTGTGTCTCACTGAGGCCCATGCCCAGCTATGCTTATTGTTTTTTCTCAGTCTCTTTCGTTTTGATTTTTGTCTTCTCTCTCCTCAATTTTCACCTCCACTGTAGATTACTGTTGCTCCATCTCATTTATTTCCTCTCCTGCCTGCTAAGTTCTCTTTTCCCCTTTTCTTACATCTTTCTTTTCTTTCATTCGTTTTTTTGCTTTCTGTCTTATTTTCTTCTCTTTTTCTCCTTCGTTCTGCCTTCCACCTCTGCCTCTCCTCCCCTTCCCTCTTCTGCTCCGTGGCAGCCCAGCGCTCCAAAAGAGACCAAACCTGGCACCTGTGCCCCTTATGCTGTGCTGCATTAGCATCCAGACAGCTTTCACAAGAGGCTCTGCTTTTATCGTGCTGATGAACCGTGAACGGCGGAGACATTGCTCCGCTGATCCACTCGCTGGCTGAAGCTTTTTCTCTGGTGTGTTTATCATGTCAAAGTGTGTGTTTGTGTTTGTGTGTGTGTGTGTTTTTGTGTGTGTGTGTCTTAGTTTGTGTGTGGGAGTGTGAATGTGTGTGTGTGTGTGTGTGTGTGTGTGTGTGTGTGTGTGGCACAGCTGCGCTCAGACAAGCGTGATCCCATACTCAGGTTATGAATAGCCGGGTGTCTGGCCTAGAATGATTTAATCGGGTCTGTACTTTCTAGGTGATGGGAATACCCTATCCTCCAAAGAGGAAGGAGGAAGGATCACTGTCAGACTGTCTCTCTCTCTTTCACACACACACACACACACACACGCATAGAGCATCAACACCCACATATAAATCCTTGATCTGGATCAGTGTCACTCAGTGTCACCGAGTCCACAGAAGACACACACACACACACACACACACACATTAAGACACACACAAGCCCTTCAGAGCAGGGTTATCTTATACAGCCGACTAAAAAGCTGTCTTGATTTTCCTGTACGTCCCACCATTTTGCTGTCATCACAGTGACGGCCCTGGGGACAGGCAGCGCTTTGATGAACTATAAAGTGTTTTGAACATAAAGGACTGCCAGTCTTCTGCCATCTTCCCCCTCTACTTAAAAAATTCCAAACAAAGAGATGTGAGGATCTCTTCTCCAATTTGGGGAAAAAGACTGACAGACAGCTTCACAGAAATATCTGAAAGAGGCTGAGTGGATAGGCGAGTGTTTGGGCATTTGGTGCTCCTAACTGTAATCTTGAGAGGTTCTTTATATAAACCCTGCCAGCCTACAAACACCCATGTGTTTTTATGACATACACTGCAGAACCCAAACAGTACACTTTCCGCCTACATGTTGTTTCCTTAGTAATCTATTCAATCTCTCTGCGCAGTCTTTGTATACCATGTAGGTCCAAAAGAGATATCCCTCTACACCTTTGACCAGAGCATTTTAACTTGAGATAATACATATATTAGCATTGATTATCATCAATAATTTTGTGATCAACATATGGTCTCTTGAATATTACAGATTTAAAGCGATAGTTTAGAGTAATTCCAACCATAGTCCTGTTGAACAAGCTTGCCAAGTGCTGTCAGTAGGAAGGAGAACGAGAGAATTTGGCACACCACAGACCAAATAGCGAACTGGCAGCTAATGCTAACTGAACATCTTACATCTAACAAACTTGGCTTGCCTCCACCCTGCACTTCCCTCTAAGTTTCCCTCTACTATGCTACTATCTCCTTCCTCCACTGTAAGTTGCTCATAAAATTGTCATTGTTAAAGTAGGACTCCCTTTTTACATAACAATGGAACAGGGTCCTTGATTTTTCTGTGATGGATGCTTATTACAACTTCCTTCTAAGTCCTCTCTCAGTTACTTGAGCTGGCAGAGCCACCACTGCCAATCAGTTCACTCCAAGAAGTGTGTGCCGGCCAGTAGGTGGCAGTGTTAGTGCATCAGCACTCTGTAGAGGAAGCCATGGATAACGGCTGCAGTGCAAGCAGGGTGTTAACAACCCCCCCCCCACACACACACACACACACACACACACACTCACTTAGGCATCGTACATCACTCTGTGTAAGCCGCAACCACTCGCCCACATCTTTCAATGGCATGAACGATTACTGCCATTTATAGACAGGCGCTGGACATGATGAAGTGATTGTCTGCCCCCTCTCCTATTTTCATGCCCAGTTTACAGTAAGCTCAACCCATATCTGAAGTTGTACTCAAAGGCCTCGAAGCAAATGTTTATGCCAAGGAAATTCGTCTTCAAGAGACAAAGAACAACAGTGCAGGCACTTTAATGGCAATTTTACATGGAGTTGACACTGAAAAATATTACACTAAACTTCTGCCATTTCTCTCTCTCTTTGTCTGATGCTACTGAAGCCAGGGCTTACTGGCTGTGTGCACAAGTGAGTGAAGATGCATTAGCAGAGAATACCGAAAGTCGTTTAAACTGCGAATAGTCGGTGTCTCTAGTGCTTTGTTGTGGTGTTGGTGATAGTGGCCCATCATTCCCCCAAATAAGACTAATGGCTAATTGTAATGCTAAAGGTACCCTCATTTGTCTGATTTGTGTCAGTTAGTTTTGTTTGTGTCAATGTAGTTTTGTTGTGTGCAAATATACTGTGTATACAGGATATTTTTGAAGAGCACATTGAAAGTAAGTATAAAAACTGTGTATCAGTGAAAGTAAGTATAAAAACTGTGGAAAGGCTTAATGAGTGTGAAGGCTGGAATGTTTGAGAGTATGTTTACAAAGCAAGAATCTCACAAGGCCACAATATGTGGGTACAATGTCAGTTGCAGTGTATTTTTTCCATTTTAGATCTGTGGTTTTATATCTTAGTGAAATATATTTCTTAGAACCATAAAGGACATTTTTTTAAATGCCTGGGATGCTGTCAGAGGCCATTTTTACAAAACCATTATGAGACCATTTTAGACCCATAATTGACTATCCCAAAGCATGTCTGAATGCTTCTTGATGTGTTCATCAAACACTGGGTAAATACAGTGAGATGTCATGGCCTCTGCCACCATATTGGTATATATAAGTGTGCAGTGGTCACTAGCTGGTGTGAGGGAGAAGGAGGGGATGGGTCTTGTAACCTGTGATGCAGAGGGTTCCGGGACATTCAGGCTGAGCAATTTGAAGGAGGAGTCATCAGTCACAGAATCACCACACACAAACACACACACTCACATTCAGTCCCTCTGGCCACATCACTCTTTACTTTCATTTCTTTCTGAGCTCTCTCTCTGTCAATCTCAAGTGTGGCATTTTCTGCATTCTTCTTTCTCACTAGCATCGCCCTGTCTTTCACTGCTCTCTCTATGGGTCTTATTTTCCAAATTGTTGCTCACTGAGTCCTCTCTCCTTGCTCTGGATTCCTCTTCTTTAGTTTTCTATTCATGAGTCTGTGAAAAAGAAATACTTTCTTTAAAGCGTTGTTGTCCTCTCAAAATCTTTGGATTTCTCCCTCTTTCTCTAACTTTCTCTTGTTGTGTGTGTGTGTGTGTTTGCACACTGTATATGTAAATGTTTTTTGCTTTCCCAGTGTATTAACAAATACCTGACCTTGTTGCATTGAACAAACATCCTCTCCCTCTCTGTGGAAAGTAGTTTGGTCTAAGGTGGTTAGCTTTATATATTAGGGCGCCTTAAGAATTCAAGTCTCCTCTTTTTTAGCATGATGGGAGGGATAGAGAGGGAACCTGGGTCTGCCAGATAAAAACTGGATATCTGGTTTGGAGGAGTTTGGTGTCAGGGTCCTTATCACCCACATGGAGTTCCTCAAAGGTTTGCCCAGCTGTGTGGAAACCAGATGGCCCTGGGAAGCTGAGGTCTGTGGAGATAGTTCTCCAAGATAAGCCATGGATCCTCATAAGGTAATGAGCAAAGGCAGAGAGAGAGAGAGAGAGGGAAAGCAGTGATAGCAGATAACCACCAAAATAGATTTGCTTCATAGGTGTGCGCTACACAGCCCATACTTGTTGTAGTGGTCGTTAATTTCTGCAAAGCCTCGGTTTAACCTGTTTTCTAACTCATTTGCCGATGCTGCTGCTGCCGCCCCAGCCCCCCTTTCGGCTTGTTAAGGGTAAACACAAGCTCCCGCCACCGTGATATATTGCATTGTCTGTTGTGTGAGTTTAAGTCAGACAGCACTCTCCTGTTAACCCCCCCATCCCCCTTCCACCTCCTCTAAGGCCCCCCAAACACACACACACACACACAGACATACACACTAGTGGGGTCCTCTCAGGCTGTCTTCAGTCCCAGCACAGGGCTTGCTGACAAGCCCCTGATGGCTTTTCTCCTGTTTACCCTTCCCAGGCCTGTTTACTGCCATGCAAGAGAGGCATTTGCTACTGCCACATGAACGAACACACAACGCTGGACGGCACAACACAGCACACCCCAATGGCCCACTCCAATCCCTGGGAGAGAATAGAAAGTAAGAGTGATGGAGAGACAGAGAGGGGTGTGGGAGGGAAGATGGGATGAAAATGAAAGACAGCCAGAGGTGAAGAGAACACAGATGGGAAGAAGGGATTTCCACTTTCATCAATTTCATGTAACATTACTGTTGCATGAGCAGAACCTATGTGCAAACAGATAACTATTACAATTCAGATGAATAAATAGTTAATTATGTTTAAAAATGATTTTTCAAAATAAAAACAGGTTACCATTAAGACACAGTATATATTTGCACAGAGATCTGACTATGGTATAGATCGGAAAAAACTGAGGTTTTGAGCTAGGTGATTACCTCATACTATTTAATTAAGAATCCTCCAGTAATTGTGTTTGGTAGGCAAACCACAACACCTTCAACCAAATGTTTCCTGTGTCATACCATTACATTACGATACGTTGTGTCCTTCGTGAGTCCAATTGTACTGTTTCCTGTCTTGTTGGATACATTCTTTTCAGTGTTATATGAGAGACATTTCTTGCCTTCTTTCTTCTTGACATTTTTTATATCATTCAAGGCATTATTGTGTACAATTACAGCATATGTGAGCACACTTGCTCTGCACTGAAGTAACCTATGGCCTGTGTGGTATTATTTAGCATGTTACACTGTCTTACAGTCACATGAAGTGTAAGGGTCAAAACATCATAGGATCACTCAACAACTGACTGATCAGCAACACAAAAAAATCCCAAACAGGATCCTTCAACAACAATACAAAGTATCAGTTGAAATCTGAGCTGCCAGATGCCACACAACAAAACCCAACACAATGTCCCACCATGCCATTTAGCATACAAGCATTAGCAGCCCCTCACTCCCCACAGCTTTATTTCTACCAGCAAACTGATTGTGTAATCCCTAATGTCGAGCCATTTCCCAAAAGCATTTAGAGATAAAGGCAAGATGGCCCCTGCATGCTCCTCAAAGACCCAAAGGCTCGGGCATCAACAGTGATGCTATAGATTACTCTGTGATGCACCAGTGGGGAGCTGCAAATGGAGAGCAGGGATGTGGACCTATACAAGGAGGACATCTGAGGCAAAGAGCACATGCTGAGTAGGGGTCTTTCAGAACAGACCCTGCTGGGTTCCTACAACACTGTTGTACCTTTTAATCCCCTTTGATGTGAATGTGAACCCAACCGGTCCAGTGCTCCCTATTACTGCCACATAACTGAAGGGAAAAAAGACAAAACACATGGTAGAGCGCAAGTGTTTTGTGGTTTTCCATCACCAAGGTTTTTTTTAAACATATCTTACACTTGAAGTCCTAGTAAACTACGGACTTAGTAAAACGATATTGTGTTTGAGTATATTTTTGGGCCAGCACATTTTATTTAATCATAGAATAGTTAGGTGTGACAGAAAGCAAAGGGGAGAGAGAGATGGGTGGGACCAGGAGATGACCACTGGTCGGACCTGAACCCAGGTCCCCACAGCCACATAAACTGAAGATGCTGTAGCCCCCTGTGCCACAGTGCCCTTCTAACACATTTTTTTTTTATCGGATATACACATATATTAGCCTGACAATAACATTGTATCAAAACAAAGTTTTTGTCTCCAAAAAACAGGTATCTAGACATGTTGGGTGCACCTTCAGATCGTAGCTTTGATGTGTAAATTAATCAGGGTACAGAAACACTACTATCCATTTTCAGAAGGGAGTCAGTCCGCAAACAAACTGAAACCAGATGAGTCCTTTGATCCAGTTTCTATCTTGCAGGGTCCTGAGTCCTGAACTCACTTGGAAAAAAATTATTTGAAAACCAAATGGACAAAGTTATGAGAAATACAAGTACAACAAGATAATCTCACACTCCACTCCACCTGTCAATACATTTATATACAGCTTGACACTGCTATCCCTGCAGACAACTGCTGCTGAATACAACAGATAAAACAATGGGCATAACATATAATTGGCAAGCTTTTAAATTAAATGTTAAATTCTCACAGCTGTGCCATGTCTGAAAAACAGCTAACTCTATTTTATCCAATATCCGCATATCTTCTACTTGTAACACCTACTGTAATCTTTAAGATTTTGAACCAGGCAAGGTTTTCATGACTTATGCTCTGTATCCATTGCATTTTCTGAAAGCATACCTTTGCTCAAGAGACCGTAAGAATACAACATTAAATTACTAGGCAAATTATTTTTTTTAACTTCCAGCACAAAACAATACTCAGTAAGGATAACAGAGCCTAATGCAAGCCATTCCACATGTCACAGGCAGATACATTAGCCACTGTGATTAACTAGCAAAAGTATGTGTTTATTTTAGATAAGGAGAAAGTGGCACAGACCTCAGCCATGATAGGTCACAGAAGTTTTATCAAATCACTGATAGCAACAGTAAACAAGCATTTCAGTTACAAATAAGAGAAGATAAGTCATACAAACAGTTAGCTTCAGCAAGTTAAAGGTAAATTACAGTTTGTGACATCATATACAAACGTATTCAGCAATCCTCACCACACATATACACTAAACACATTTTGGATTTACAAACACTAAGAGCGCTCATGTGCATAATATCAGTATAAACTCATTTTGTTAACCTGGAACTAACAAAGCTCACAGTAAAAATCCAAAATGAAAATCTTATGTACAGACTCCCTGTCTTTAAAATTGCACGTCTCAATTTTCACAGCATGAACTTCCACTGGAAGCAAATTTCATCTCAGTGCTATCGTATTCTGCACTTTAACAGTTTAACGACTTTTCTGAGATTTTCTTTCAGTCACAGGTGGTTGATATGTTAAAAAAGATGTAATGGGACAAAAGAGCAGCATACAAAAAAAGAAAAAAGTTTTTGAGATTAAACTGCTAATGTCTTTTCTCCTCACAGGATGAGATACAAAAGCAGAGGAGCCACACACCAGAGGAACTTGATTTGGAGCAATGTGGGGGCACTGGCGTGAAACCACAAGACTTCCTGGGAGTCATCTGCAAGCAAAAAGGAGAGGAAAAAAGAAGCATGAATGTTTTGCATGAATGAAGCAGGAATGTGAATACGGGGACCACGAGCCATTAACACATACTCCAGCCTGAAAAGTCTGCGACTGAATCTTTTGTGGGTCTCCTGAGGTAAAGAGAGCTACCCTGTGATGATGGGAGGGTCCACATTCTATCAACTACTCAGGTGTGAATGTTCCCTTCACGGTCTATTCACAGCCTGACTGTAAAGACCTTTACCTATACCAGTGTTTCCCACAAACACACTGGAAATGTATCATAGAGTCTACTTCAAATAAATGGAAAAGCAATTTTAAACTTCAGATAACACTTTCCATGTATTTATATGCTGCATAGGAAAGTCAATATGAGGTCATTAGGCCTCTGTCACATTATATGCAATACAGAAAAATATGTTAATTTAAATATGCATACCGCAGTCTTTGTGGAACACTTGTGGGAAGCAATGGAGAACTCCATATCCACAACGGCAGTAGGAACAGCCTTTTTGAACCCACTCGCCATGAGGGATAACACCACAGTACCTGCGCACAAAATATGTTCCGTATATCAATTATTAATGAAATAAAACTACATTACTTCACTCTAATTCGATCAACAAAACCATGAAAACCTACCTCACGCGTTCATCGTATTCACATGTCCGACCAGTGAAGTGTCGTGGACATGCGCAAAAACTTCCCAGGATGCAGGTTCCACCGTTTTTGCAACAGTGCCGACTTTGTTTAGCACCTTAAAATAATTATACAAGATACAGAAAACAGCTGGTTATATATCAACAGCCTGTGCCGACAAGATGAATATAAAATCTTTTTAGGTTCATAATGTATTAAAAGCGGGTCTGCTCTTCTCCTTGACTCACATATGAAATCATGTGAAATCATTATATTACTTAATTATTAAGTTAAGTGTTGGGTCCCGTGTATGTAAGCCTGTAGTAGGCTAATAGTGGAGGCCTCCAGCTCATGTGGTGCGCTGTATCCTCTGTTGTCCTGAATCGACATCACAGTAGGCTTACTTACTTCCTGTGAGGCCGGTGAAAGGTAGAACGGCGTCAGTGTTGCTGTTTTTTCGGCTGTCGGCGAGTGAATTCATCTCATTGAACTGATTTAGATATCCCTCATGTTGGGTTGGCTTTTCCGGCGATTTAGCCTTCACACAGTCCACCCCATCACAAGCTGTTCACAAAACGAGATGACAACGTTTTTGGCATGAAGGATTTTAGATAACCCATAGTCTACTAAGTCGCTTGGAAACCATTAACCAGAAAACATAGCCTACCTGATCCAGCAACACGACCAGAACAGAATGCGGCCAGTAGCATCCTAAAAAAAGAAAACAAGTTATTAGCCTGTGGATCAATTGAAAATCAGAACAGTTAATGAAGACTACTATAAGAAAAGTAAGCGCACTTACATGGCAAGGCAGTGCATGTTGTTATGTTCTTAACCCAGCTATGAAGAGAAAAGAGTAAATGGCACAGTAACTTCCAAGGAGCACGCAAACAGAACGCAACAGTTACTCCACATCCGACATTGTTCTTATCCACAGAGACCGACATCATGATAAATCCTCAGGTCTGATGGCCCGACCCAACCCACTCCCACAGAGGACAATTAACACCATGAGACCCTGCCTCCTCCGGTTTATAGTCATGCATGAGGTAACCATTTGCAAAGGTTTTCCAGATGGTAATGTACCGGACGGTTCCCTGGTTCTGCAAGTCAAATTGTAAAACTTTAATTCGCTTGGCTAATTTAAATCGAAACATCTATAGGCCTAGTGTTAAATTATCATATTTGCAAATGCACATGATAAAATCTATCAAATCTCTTCTGGCTTAATGTGCTCATTTTAGGTCAGGTAGTGCACAGTGCAGAAAAAAGCAATAGAGAGATAACAGAGACGTGAAATATGGAATATTATAGGCTACTGAAATCACATGGCTTGCACTACATGGTTCATGTTTAATAGAGATGTTGACCAATAGCATATTATTCGAGATTTAGACATCATTTGAAACTAAAAACATGGAATAAAAAGTATTTTAAGGATTCATGTAGGCTACTTAGTCTGTTGTTGTTTCATGTATTTTGTCCATCCAAATCAGGACTATATACATCTAAAATACTAATTGTCCCAGAGGAAAATCTGATTGTTTATAATTATAACAGTCCTGTATTTGTTTCGCAGACATAAATAAGTTCTAAGCTCATCGTCTGTCCCAACCTTTGGGCGAATAGCATAGTAGTCTTTTTATATCTTCAGTCAGGACTGTAACTAGACTTGATTGACTTGACTTGACTTGACTTGAAGACAAAGACAAGAATGCTGACTTCCTCAGGTGAAGTTTAAACTGTACGTCTGTAACAATTTAAATGTTTTATAGGCTAAAATAGTATGTAATTAAAATGTTGCGCCTTCTGCCTGTGGGTACACTCACATCATCTACCCTGTGAGAGGCGATATCTCCATTAATCACTGGGGGTTAGTATCAAATTGAAATGTTTAGTGTGGACAGATACTAATCTTTACCTGTAATGGAAATTTGTGGTAGTCCTAATTTACCTCCCAGAATTTCATACATGTGAGGTTCTAAAACAGGAAACCTCACTTTAACAAAGTGCAATGAGTGAATCCTTGTAGGCCAGGAACTCTGGAAACAAAACATCACATAGTATCACTCTACAACAAACAGTTCAGTTGTAATTCCTGTTATTCCTAAAACTGTAACTGTCTTGACAAACATTTATTAGGAATGCAGTCGGTAAACAAAAATTCAACTAAAATGGATGCCTATATGTAGAGATTCTATGATGTGGTTACTTGTCTTGTGAATAAGCAAAATATTCTTATTTTGTCTCCTGTAAACATACCACAGTTGCTATTATACTAGTTGTATTGCAGTAGACTACACTACCCCCCTCCCCCAACTGATGGTGAACAGCCAGACAGAGCTCCCCTCCAGCTAACAGCAGCCCCACCCAACCCCATGGCTTTCGTTTGATGAGCTCCTCTGACTGTTCTGGTGTCACAGGTTACTAAATGAAGTGGGAGTCTGTATCGTTGGACCACATAGGCACAGGGAGTGTGAATGGTGACCCCAAGAAGTCAGGGGTTAGACAGAAATTAGGTCTCACGTGTGCCAGCAGATGCTTGGCCCGAGTATGGTCTTAAATCACCCACCGGACGGCAAGACGGACGAGTCAAGCCCCATCTAAGATGACCCGCTCAAGAGACACTGAGGCCTGGCTTGGCCCCTGAGCACAAAATGGCTGACCTTGGTGTCATTGTCAAGTAAATAACCTCATCTATCACTCTCTCTGTGGAGTCAAATGGAGAGATTTAAGTGTGTGATTTATGTGTGTGTTTGTGTCTGAACTATTTTGTGGCCAAAAGATCATTGCAGCAAGTGCAGTAGAAAAGACAAAATTTGATATATTTTTTTCCTAACGATTGGTGCAATCATTTTAAGAGTGGGGGAAATTGGCTATTGAATTCTCTCACACGATTGTGATGTGCTTCCAGTGAGCTTTAATTACCGGTGAGAAAAGACCACTCAAATGATGAATCGAGGCCGGTTTAGACTTAGGCACTAAAATGACCATGAAGCAGAAAAGGGACCTATTGAATGGCCAAGGTCGCGGATCTTTCCGGAGTTTCTGTCTTTCTCAGAGTGGCCTCGGGGGCTCTGTGTATGTGTGACAGAAATAGAGGGAAGTCAAAAGGTGATTTACTTGACTCTGTGCCCAGGTGCAACTCAGTCTGCAGAAGCTGACAGCCTGTCATGTTCTCCGTCAGGGGTGCATGTTTGATAATTAGAATGACAGAAGAGGGATAAGGGGGAATTGAATGCGCAGACTCGCAGGGATTGGGCGATAGGTGGGGTGGTGGGGGCTTGGTGTTCAGGAGAGTGGTGGAAATAGCAAAAAGAAAAACAAAAGTGAACCTGGATGTTATCGTTGGCCTGTGAGTGCTTTCAAAGACGACCACACTGAGAAACCAACATTTGTAAAACGTGCGGCACAGAGTATTTCACTGAGGAGATGACTGACTGCAAAGGAGTCATGCAGTGCAGGGTCTGATTTGAAAGCTGCTGAGGAGCAGAGGCCATTAAAAGTCTTGATAAACAGTGGAGGTGTGTATGTCATGCAAAAATATTATGCTTAGCATTCACAGCTTCTTTTACTGACACAAAAATTTGCCTGGCTGACCACTTCATAAAGTACTTATAACTTAATTAAAACATCTTTTATATGTGTGCCGTGCACAAAGTAAGCCTAATAAATGATGATTACGATATGAGAAGGAAATCAGAAACCTTTGGACTTTTATAAACTAATGTCTCCATGTGACCTCTCTCTGTAAACATGATTTACATCACCTACAGCTCCTCCTGTTGGTTGCTTAGTTTTATTGCTACTCATAAGCAACACCTGCTGGTGCCCAATTAATCCGTACATTCTGGCTGGGTGGGTTTTACAAGAGTATCATGCAGGCGAGAAGAGACAGATAAATCATCCTTGTATGCCTATGCACAACTTGCAGTAGCAACTGGCTTTGGATAGTTTGGAAAATGTTGTGTTTTTATGTGGACTAAGGGTACTCTAAGGTACCACTGTACCACTGATTTCTGTTGTTTCTGAGTAGCTTCCTCACATTGGTCAAACAATGTAGACACACACACACACACACACACACACACACACACACACACACACACACACACACACACACAAATACAACATTACAATGCATCAGTACAGCTCCTCAGACCAACCCTCCCACACACACTTCCATAAATTCATTATGGCTACTTTCCCCCATTGGGATTCTGCCTGTGTGTTTAAAGCAGGTACTGGAAGTAGCCAGTCTCTTGAAGTGCAGCCAGCAGTTCTCATGTTTGTCACTCTGCACCCTGTTGGACTACTTCCAGGTCACAACAGATAGCTAATGGTCTTGCAGTTAAACAAGGCTTTTTCTTTTTTTTTTTAAAAACACACCAAAGCGGATTGGATAGAGGCTAATTCACACCATCACGTTGCAGCAAGTGTTAGAATGATGATATGTAGTATGCTGTATGCCAGCACACAAGACAAATTAACAGTCTCTCTTGTCGCGCAATTGCTCTGTGCCTTACCGGTATGGACATAAAGCCTTAAGTTCAGTTCAGTGAAACCCTACACCAGCACAGTGTTATGTTTAGTCCGTGTGGGAGGGGATGTGTCATGCCGTATCAAGTGACAGACATCAGATTCCCAAATGTGGTGCCTGTGCTATGGAGCTGAATGCGTACCACTGTCAGGGTGGCAGGCACCGTGACAAGTGTGTACTTTTCACCATGTCATCAAACTGGCAGGCTGGCAGACTGGCATTACAGTGCCCCTGTGCAGTGACAGACGGATTTATGCATTTGTGAAAGAGTTACGTGTTACATTATGTACCGTATGTTTCAGCAGGAATAAAAAATATACGCGGTATCTGCAAGCTGAAGGTGAGAACAGAATCAGCGCCCAACACTGTTGGCAGAGGTGCAAGTTATGAAAATTGAGAGGAATATTTATGATACTGTAGAAGTCAAGGCAAAGCTCTATATTGATCCAAAGGGCAGTCAAATGTCAAGAGCTTTATCACCAGCTGAGCTGCCCCTGTTAAATTCACACAATCGTTTAACTAATCCCTCTTTTTCCCATCACACCACAGTTTGCGTTCAGGTATTTGTAATTCATATGGCACTCAACTGAAACTGTTGAAACTTTTTATAATGGTTTAAGTAGTCCTATAAATGAAACATGCTTCTCACAAAGTAGTTAAATTAATTTCTGCACAATATTAAGAATATTCATGGAGAAACACTTAAATATTAATACTAAATATTAAAGTAATGGAAAGCCTCAGTTGCTTTGTTAACCTTCAGTTTGACTTCTGTCTGTGACTGGCTGGTATTTCACCCAGGGAGTGAAATCACAAGAACTCACTCTGTGAGAATACCACAGACAGACCTGATTAACAATTGGATTCATTTTCGAGGAAAAAAAAACTGACAAAACTGACATATGAATCTTTATCAGACATTCAAAGGTTGACAGTTCTATTCCTAATGAGCTGTCTTTCCTCCTCTACCATGATCCTCTTTGGTTCATTTTGAAAGGTTAAAAAAATCAAGATGTCATCAGCTTCAAACAAACCAGAGCTGTGAGCTTCACAATGACCTGCTGACGTCATTGTGCTAATCCTAATTAAAATATACACAGTTAAAAAAAAGTCTGAATCCAATATAATCCAATTGTCTAATTGTATAGCTCTGTTTTCTGCTGGGATGCTCTGTAAATTCTAAATGAAACCCAAATTTTACAATCTGCAAATCATATAAACTCATCCTTAGTTGCAAAAAGAACATAGACAACATATCAGCTGTTGAAACTAGGTAGTGTCTTTACATTATCTCTTAAAGATAATCTTTTTCTCGTCTCTTCATATTCCAAACAGCAGGTGTAAAAAACAAAGTGGCTGGCTAATTGTACTACCTATATATAAACTCAAACATATTTTGACTTTGATGCCAGTAACATATCTCAAAAATGTGGTAAGAAAGAACCAAAGTGCTGAAAAAGTTCTTTAATGCTAAATAAAACAAAGGGAGGTTACCACTGAACTGAGAAAGAGGGACTGTCCAACCTGTTATTCATGAACTGTTCAAAAGCCAGTGTCTGTGATAGAATGGGGGGTGAACTTGTGTTTATGGCATGACGGGCAGTTTGCATATATGGATAGGCACAATTCATATTTGATAAATCCAAATCTGTCACATTTGGAGGCATCACAGAATGAAAAAAAAAAACAATGTAGAACAGCACAGACTATTGAGCCACTGAAATCCTTGGATCATCAAATAAGAAGGGAACATTTCATTTTTAAGACATACAGTTAAAAGTAGAGCTGATGCAACACAGTGGTAGACACGACAACATTTTTTAAATGTTTTGTTGGCATCAATTTCAAAAAGAAATGTTTTTTGTAAGACAAACAAACAAACAAAATGAATACATTATATTTTGTTCTGAACTGCTATTCACATGTATTGGAAATCATAGCACCCTGTTTTTATTAATTTTAAATAAAATTTGTATTAATTTTATTTTAGCATCACAAAAAAGGAAAAAGACTTTGTGAGAACGTGTGTGTGTGTTTGGAAGAGGTGTGAAAAGAGTCAGACAGTGTCAGAAGGGGTCATCACACACTACACCACCTCTGAGTCAGATGAATGTTGAACTGATATTAGTATCTATGCAGGAATTATTTGGTAACCGGTTAAAAATAGACCTGCTTATATCTCTAATGAAGAGGGGAGACCTCTTCTATGCATCAGTGCTGTTAGATTATGTGCTGTAACAATTCTTGTGCTCAATGACTTACTGACCGACTGTTTGGGTATACACACAGATTATGCAGGGCAGTCCCTGAATCATCAGATAGCAACTCCATGGCCTGCATACTAATTGACCTATATGTGTCTTTGACTCTTGCCACTGACACCAGGAACGCAAGTCATGTAGGCTATCATTGTTCTTGATCAGTGAATGAATCATGTGTGAGAAAAGGCATGGTGTAGCATGTGTGTGTATGTGTTACCTTTGTGGCATTCTGAGCAACAATCAAATGTAGTGTTTTAATGCAATTCTTGCAGTTCTGAGAATGCAGATTTTTAAAACAGCAGCCGCAGATGGGAGAATGTGATTTCAAACGAGATGCAGCCTGGCACTAGCTGGGTTTGCATACTGACTTAAGTTGACAGCACAGAGCTTTCTGGACAACACAGAGCTCAGTGTTTTTGACATTAAGTCAGTACGGTTGTTTCTGCATATCCCGTTAATTTTAGATGTTTTCAACAAAAATACTACACACACAGAAACACTTTACAAAGATAACTTAATTCAATTTTGCTTGTTAACTAAATAGAACAAAATGGACCTTTACTGTTACACCCATGACCCATCTCACTCCTTTGAGTTCAGCACTATGTCTGGCCGCTGCTACATTGTCCAGCCACAATCACCACTTATAGACTGACTACCATATAATGTAAAGTGGGATAATACTCTATTATGAACCTTAGCTAAAACCATAGGCAACCTGTAGTCTGTCATGGTTACTCCTGATGTAATTTTTCTGCATGACCCCTGGCAGTTGGGTTATCCCCTTGAGTCGTGGATCTGCCCAAGGTTTCTTCCTAGATTAACTGAACACAAGGGAGTTTTTCCTTGCCCCTGTTACTCTTGGGTGCTCCTTCTGTGAAGCGCCATGAGACAATACTATTGTAAAAGGCGCTATATAAATAAAATTGAATTGAATTGAATTGCAAGCTTTGTTCTGTGTGATGTACTGTATGTTCCCCTGACAAAAGGCTAAAAATAGTGTTGCGCCAGTGTAGTGCCAGAGCTTATATAAGAGTGGGTCATATGTTGTCTCTGTGTTAATGGGTGCGATAGTCACTCAGCACTCTTCGGAACATGTGATCCAGTCCATCTGTACCATGAAGGTACAACTTGTGCTAGCCTATTTATATGCCCGCTAGAAGTAGCTGTATATGGTGTCACATGTAGATTTTTCATTCTTGGCAGGCTCTTTGCTTACTTACATTTAGCACTGACAGGCTATGATCCTATTCCTGGGATGAGAAAAAATATGGGTCACAGAACTCAGCTTTATAATTTCTTTAAGATGACCTTAACTTATTGTAAACACAAGTAGCTTGGTATTTATGACTGGTATAACCATTGTGAATTAGGGGTGGACCACTTGGACGTGCCACCTCAGCTGCTGTCCTCAGTAGCATCAGGTTTCGTAGGGGACAGGCAGATTATATATATATATATATATATATATATATATATATATATATATATATATATGCTATAATCTGCCAATACACACATGCGTTTCCTTTCAACTATCATTCCCTTACCACCAGTGTGTCAAAGAAAGTGGTCCTGGTGCTTGCGATACTTATATACTAACAGCTGAATTTTCACCACGCCCTGAGAAGAAGGAAATGGCATCTGAAGTCAAGCATGCCTGTTGCTTGTTCTACAGTAAGGCAAGAGGGAGCTGCATCATTCTAAATGGTCTATAAATAGTTAGGGCCCAAGCATCCCTGGTCACACGGGTCCAGTTAATTACAGTTGACACTTTGCAATATATAGGAGCTTGCTTCTGTCTGCCTGTGGGAACAGGATATCTACAGGTTTGCTCCTAGAGCTGTGAATCTGGTGAGTTTTCTTGTTTATCTTTTACTGAGATTTAATTGAATGAAGCACTTGTCAAGTGTTTTGCCATAAAGACAAAGCAAGTTATGCAGGTCAAGATTGTTTACAACTATTTGAGAAATTTCCCTAGACATTTTAATGAAGTGATAAAGGGTGTATATATTTTGTATAATATATAGCTCTTTTTAAAATGAAAAAAATAACAATCCATTGTCTTTTCTCCTCTAAGCACTGCTATCTCAATATGCACACTATTCATGTGGCAGGTAGATGGAGTTTCTTTATTTTCCTTTGTGTTTAATGTAATATGAAGTATGATACTTATTATCTCTCATACATGCACCCATACACCCATGAGCATGTATTTTTATCAGCGAGAGGCTTGACTTAAATAACGTTTGTTTTGGGTTGCAGTCCTAATCAAGAGAAATGTGGTACACTCATAAAACATTGAAGTGGCAGGCTAATGCATATTTAAAAACACTACAGAAGCCATTGGCATGGGAAATACTCCTCACCCTACTCATGGTTAAATTTTTCATGGACTTACCCACAAATCAGCATATCATATTTAAAGGTGTCCTGCCACACAAACCTTTTAACCTGTTGTTTTTGCAATATGAGTTTGAGTTATATGGTGCATGTGAAAATGTAATAAACTCTTTGGTGTCTGCAATATCCAACGGAGAGAAATAAATCTGGAAATCATGCCAATTAGAAAAGTTCATCAAGTTTATACAAGATAGACCAGGCTTGAGCCACTGGTGGATCCCAATCCATGCTTTTCCTGTATCTGATTAGTCCCCGCCCCACAAAATCCTAACTATGTGAGATCTCTAAATATCTGTGAAATGAAGATAATAGGCAGAACAGTACGTTTTTAGTATGTCGATCTTGAGGTTAGGGACAACCTGCTGCAGTGAATTTTTGGGGACATCCCTTATTATTTCTGCGTCCAATTAATGACAAATGTCAACTTTGGCAAATATGGGCTTCGAAAGTTTTAACCTGTGGTTGTAACAGTAACCTTGCTATAACAAAGCAGTTAACTGGTTATGTTGGCTAGTGTGAGACCATTTTTAGCCCAAGGAATGTTACATGCTATCTTTGGAGACCTCAGAGAACAATTTGAAATACCATATAGATGTATGGCAGGGTAGCTTTAATATGTTCTCTTTACACATTGTAGTAGACTTGCCTCACTGAAAATGATTTGTTTTGACTGGCTGTAGAAATAGACGGGATGTCGGAGACGGAGAAAGTAATCTGCAATGCGATCATCATAAAGAGTGTTTGGGAAATCAGGGCCCGAGAACAATTCCAGAAGCAGCACAATGAAGCAATACGGGTGGAGAAAAGTGCACTGGAAAAGTAAGACGTTATTGCTATCTTTAATTGTGCATGATCATGATAAAGGCCACATACAGAGGGCTCTTTTTGAGAATGTACAGTACATGTTGTGTGACTGTATGACAGTATATCTGTGATCTGAGAGCAATGAATGAGATCAGTTTTATGCCAGAGTTTTTCAGGTTGCCATCGAGAGAATCGGACTGAATCCCATTTCTACCCCTTAGCCCTCTTTTTTGCCCTTCCCCTTATTTTTTGGTGTTCACGTGAGGTGAGGTGTCCTAATTCTCTTTGGGAGTAAAAGCTAGATCTAAGGGCTAGGGCTACCTGGCCCTTCAAACAAAGAATTTCTATGACCTCACTCAAGACAAAGGGGAACAACACATGTAAGTTTCAGATGGAAGATAAAGATCACTTTGGCTGATGGACTGCCAAAGGAGAAGTTTCAATTTGGCATTCATAATAAATTTTATAATCATGGTAGTGGTGTTTTGTGTTACACTCAGTCTTACGAGTACGAAGTATACAATAATCAGTGGGAAAATGGGATTCAGCCTAATTTTACTTAACTCATAAAAACAATTTCACAAAAGGTTTAAAGTGCTACACACTTTGATGTGTAGTACATAATTCCTGTGCAGTTATGTGTGTTTTGTTTGTTCAGTCCATCAGTGCATGTGTGTGGTGGGTAAGTTAGAGTGTTCTGGAGTGGAGTAAGTAATAGACTCAAGAATAGGATTCAACAATTACAGACAGACATTTAGATATTTCTAAAGAACCATATACAACATATATCTACTTTAAAAGTTATTTTTAGACAAAGTTGCCTTGTAAATAAAATATCTGAGGTGAAATGTATAAGTACAATGACAGACATTTAGTTCATTTACTACAGTTTGTAATGAAGTGTCTTCCCTTGGATGGAATGTAGTGAGGACAGCTTTTTGTTGGCTCTGTGAGCTTTCTCTGTATTTGTCTTAAACCATCCCCATATCAGTTGACCTACATTAGCCCAAGGAACTCCTGCAGACGTACAGTATGTCATGTTGAGCCACCATATGTTGCAAACTAAAATTAGACAGCACATATTAATGACAAAGAAAGGGACCCATGACCTTTCTGTGCTTCACTGTGATGGCAGAAGCACAGTGTTTTTGGAAATTATTTCAGGTTTGTCCCACCGCTATGCAAACAAAACCACAGACAGGCACGCATGCATGCACACACTCGCTCTCTCTTTCTCGCTCTCTCTCACACACACACACAGACTTAAACTACAGTCAGTCACCTATAGTCAATTAAATGCATTAACATTAAATTATTAACGTATTACAAAATGGATGAAGCCAAACAAGAGGTAGAGTTTTCAGAAGGCTACAGGGCATTTAGTAATGCTCACACTCTTCACACATTCAGTCAATCCTGTCATGCATGAGAGAGAACAATCACATTCAAATCATATATCTTTCGGTCTTTCTTACCATGTTACTGCACACAAAACTGCTCACCTCACTTTCGGATCAAAGCTATTTAGAGTTTTACATTACTGAGTGAACTAGACCGGGACCTTGGGTTCATTTATATTTCCCCTGGTTGGCCAGCAGGGATTTCTTAATGCTCTTCTGGACACTGAAACACTTTGCTCCAATTTCACAGGTTCTACATCAACATTGATTTCCATTATAGGTTGTCCTCTAAAAGAACATTAGCCTATCAACCTTCGTCACCTTAGGAAACCTTTTGGGACGTGCCCTAACCACCCCTGTGATGTCACACTGTATTTAATTGTACCCTTGATTAGCTTTTCTTACTATTTCAAGGAAGGTATGTTGATCAATAATGCACCCTCTTGGGTTACAAAAGCTAACAGTTTGACATTTCTGAGGCAAGGAGTTCAAAACACCCAGTTCAAAGTCCTTTCTTTTTTAGATTACATGTGAAATTGGTATTTATGTTATGCATTACATGATTATAAAACTGGATTGCATTATGTTTTCATTGTAGGATCAATCAAGAATGGCAGTGCCGTATGGGTGACAAGTACAAGCCTCGTAAGAGAAAGGAAACAAAGGTCCCTGTACCCAATGCAGCACCACCAATAATCAGAATCTCTGTGAGCAAAACAAGGTCACCGCCAGAATTCAACAGGCCAGGTGGCCTTCAATTTGGTCGTCAGCATGCGGAGAAGAAAGCCCCTGTGAAGGGTGACAAACTTGCCTTGTTGTCATTACTGAAAACCTCCCAACCCAGTGGGTCAATGTGGTCATCGTCTTGGAAGTTCTCCAAGCCACCAGGAGAGGGTTCAAACAAACCAGAAGGCTTGGAATGGGGGAAAGCATGGAAGTGCATTAATTTTCAGCCACAGCTTGATGGGAAAGCTTGGATAGAGCAAGACTACGCAAATGCTGAAAGTGGCCTCAATGGCGAAATGAGCTTGTGGGAAAAATCTCATAGGCTACTTGATAAGGAGCAGTCTTTGGAGAACTACACGCTGTCAGAGTGGGAGTCATCCTGGAAATATAAAAAATCTTCAGAGAAAAAAATGGAGGGCACTACCAATGGGCCCATGTTTGGACAATTAGCCCGACTAATGAACCTTGAAGCATCACAGCACAAAAAAGAGTCCTCATCTGGATGGATTGAGTCTTGGAAGAGCACAAAACCATCTGAAAATGGGGATGTGTGCTTTGAGGCTGAAAGTGAAGAAATTAGTCAACAGGGCGAGAAAAACCAAAGTGAGTCCAAATGGGGTGAATCTTGGAAATATTTAAATCATCAGTTCCATTCGGTATCAAACTCTCCTTCAAAGAAGTCAAAGAGTTGTGGATGGGCTGATGCTTGGAAGATCTCAAAACCAGTGGAGTGCCATGATGAGCCCTCAGAAATAAAAGGTTTTGATGCAGTGGATCACAAACCACTAGACCCCCATATTCATGGTGTGATAATGCCTGTATCCATGGCTGACAAGTACAAATACAGGAGTAAACAGTACTGTGAGGGAAAAACCGTACTAGCTGAATGGGAAAAGTCTTGGGAGGCTGCTAAAAACATGTCCATTCTAGCAAATGTGAAGCCAAGAAAGAAAGTGGAACCTAAAGGAGAGGAGAAGAAAGATGAAGAAAAGAAGGTAAAGGAAAGTGTACCTGATGGATTACCTAAAAGGCTCAAGCCTAAAGATAGACTGGAAGTTCGTGAAAAGCGTGCAAAACCTCTTTCATCATGTGATCTTTCATATGAGTGGACTGAGTCTTGGAAACTCCCCAGGTCTCAGCCTAAGAAAGACCATTGGGCAAAGCAAGATAATACTGGTGTGCTGAATGGGCCAATGGTCCTTAAACCCCATTTGAAGAAAAGATGTCTAGCAGATTGGAAGGAATCATGGAGATGTTCAAGATCTCGACCTAGTTTTGGCAGGCCCTCATCCACTGAGTGGAAAGAGTCAGGCTTAATGGGTTATGAGCTCAGAAAAGGTAGAGAACAGTGGATGAAAGAGATGGGCATTGATAAATATCAGGGAAAATCAAACAAACATGAAGTGTTCTCTCTACCAAAAAGGGGCACAAGAGCAGAGACCCAGGTTTCCATTGACACCAAGGACAAGTATACCTTTTCTCCTGAATGGAAAGAGTCCCACCGTGCTATAAAGCATCAGATTAGAAGTGAAGTAGCAAGAGCCAGTTCAAATAGATCTAATCCATTTAGAGATCCAGAGAAAGGGGAGTCACCTGTGTCTGACTGGTCCCAAGCATGGAAACTCACAAATGTTACACTACAACAGGACAACAGTCTTTGGGATCAAGGCTGGACCTCCACTGAAAACATCAGGCAAGATAGATGGATGAGGGAACAAGAATTCTTCAATGAAGAGGTTCCTCACAATGGCCCGACTGGATTCAGAGGATGGGGCGACTCTTGGAGGAGCTCCAGAAGACACCACCGTGTAGAGGGTGCGACTGCAGCTCAACCCTCTACCCACCAACAGCAGCCCAGGAGATCTCAGATTTCTGGAGGTTGGGAAGACTCCTGGAGAGTTTCAAGCACCCAGTTCAGACATACCCTCCGTGACAGACCCTCTATGACAGAGTGGTCCGATTCATGGGAGTTCTCTGGCTTCAACTGGTATGAGCGCCCACCAACAGAAAAAATGCTTGAAAAGTCCATGGAGATCATACCAAAGAAATCTCTCTGCCGTGTGCCAAAAGTTGGTCAGTTTAGCAGATCTTTCAATCCTGAGGTGTTTAAGGAGAGAGTTCCTCCCTCAGAATGGATGGATTCATGGAGAGTGGCAAAACTTGTGAGACACCACAGCAGATTCACTCTCAAAAATAAGTCTCACTTATCCCATCCCCTCCATGAGGTGTCAGATGTTAAAGAATGGGCAAAAACATGGAAGTTCATCAATCTTCTTTCTCATCAGGACAAGCCACTCTGGGACAGAGGTTGGGAGACCTTCGAATTGGAAAAACGACCACCAGTGCCTGAATATGTTCCTCTCACAGATAAAGCACAGGGAAAACTGTCAGAATGGAGCGTGTCATGGAAGATTTGTGGCCCACAGCCTGAAGATTGGGATGACACTCCAAAAGTATTCTGTCATGAAGATAAAGTGCTGTGGTCAAGGAGAAGGTGCAATGACTACCTCTTTTCTCGCCTCAACTCAGACGCACTCTCACACAGATTGTGGGGTAAATCTTGGAGATTCATGAAGCTTGAGAGCATACGTATGCCTCAGATTAGCAACATAACATCAACCCAGTCAAATAGTTCACATGTTAAGTCAAAAATGTATGAAGCCAAGAAACATATTTATTCTGACATAGAAAAAAGCACACCGCCAACAAAGAGGTGGACAGATGCCACAAAATTAGCCAAAACCCAACCCCGGCCAAGGAGAGGTCCCATCAAAGGAGGCAAAAGGAAGGAAGAAGCTGAGAGCATTTCTTTGGAATGGGTTGAGTCGTGGAAATTTTCAAATGACTCAATTAGTAGCCATGTGGAAAAAATATCTTTGTCTGAGTGGGTCAACTCCTGGAAGTTCCTCTTGGCATCTTACCCACCAGAAAAGAAAGGAAAGTCCATTTGAGAATATCTGACATCTTGGTTTTAGTTATTTACAGATGCAATTCAACTCATGCAAGATCATGCAAGTGTCCTTGATATTATGTCATCATAAATCTTATTTCATTGCTTATTTCATTCAAGAACACCAAGCACACGAACCGTAGGTACTAGTGGCTGGTTGAATTACCAAAAGAGGCAACAGTAGAGACACAAAACTTACCAATCATTACATGGCAAAATGTTCATGTTGGACATAAACACATTTTCTACCAAGTGAAATTATACTGTATAATAAATAATCAATCAATAAATAATCAAATTGTACTGTTTTCTTTTGCCTCTGCAGGTTTAATCTGAGAACTCAGACAACAATAATTTCAGTGTATTTGTGGGACTTTCATAGTGTACTGTATGAAGTGTATAAACAACATGTGCAGGATCCCACAGAGATAGACCCTCATCAAAATTACCAGATGTTGAGGAACAAAACAAACCTGCGGAAATGACTCTTCAACAGTTGTTTTGCAGATATTATAAAGCTAGAGACTGTAAGACTGTATAGACTCAAAGAAGACAAAAGTATGTCACCGATTATATCACTCATTATGTAGAGTTTCTATACATTTACTTTACATTACTCTCCATAATGATCCATAGTTAGTTCATCTTTGCTTACATATGCAATGCTATGTTGAGCCTAGTAGCTGAAGAAGCAGTCTACTTTGACATTAGCCATGTCCCTACAGGACGACAGAGTATAGCCTTAATGTGCAGTGGTAACCTCAGTGCCTCTCAATGAATCTACTCAGCATGATTCCTGAATCTGCTGTTGTGAGTCCCTGTAACTGAGGCTGCTAATAATTTATTGTTTATTTCAGTGCTGTCAGAGAAACTCGTAATTCTTTGAGCTTTGGAATGTTAAAAAGAAAGAGAGCTAGCAGATGATGAGATAGTAACTGAATTGCTGACATATTACAATTACATTGCTGACATCAACGCTTATTAAGTTTATACATTACACTTTTATTGAATTCTGTCGGAGTGCAGCAAACACATATTTATGGTCAATGGAAGCTTTGCATATAGTGGCCTAATTGAGCTACAACAACAACAGCAAAACTCTGTCCATGTTATGCAGACAGACACAGGCAGCCATTTGTAGGCTAATTTCCAAGTGCCACACTGCCACACTATTCTGTCTGTCATCGAGTAAAGCTGGCTAGTCTAACACATAAATGAGCAGGCCCTGCAGGGTGAAAATCTGTTTGAATGGGACAGGGTCCAGACAGACTGCCTGAGCAAATGAAACTAACTTATTTCGTTCCCAGACTGAATGTGTAGGTGAAGGTCTTGAGTAAGTTTTCATACAAAGTTGCTCATTGTAGTATACACATTTGGAAAAAATTTCAACATCAAAGGTGAAAACTCCATATAACATAGTTAAAAGTGATATATAATTCAAGTTGCTAAAGCCCCCTGTAATACCTCTAAGAACTGATGTAAGGTGCTTTATGCCAGCATAATTTCTTCACATCCTTAGAAAAGGGGTAGGCATCTGAAGACAAGTATGCATGTTGCTTGTGCTGTGGTAAGATGAGAGTGAGGGAGTCGTATCATCACTGATAGTCTATAAATAGCAAGGGCCAAAGCATTTTGGTCACACGGGTCCAGTTAATTACATTTGACACTTACTGCAATATATAGGCATTGCTTCTGCTTGCTTGTGGGAACATCTACAGGTTAGTTGAGGGAGCTTGGACTCTGGTGAGTTTTCTCATTTACCTTTTAAATGTTGTGTTATAAATGCATTTGTCAATTTGAGTGGCTAGAATTGTTTTCTTCAACAAGCTTCACACATGTTAATGCAGAGCTTAATGTCAAGTCAAGTGAAAGGTGACCACCATCTTTCCTTTGATATCTTTAATGTGTATGGTGTTTGGATGTTCCTTGAAGATAAAAGTGAATGAAAAGATAGCTTTAATTCCATACACATAAATATCAAATAGGACCTTTGCCATTTTGAAATAACTACGTATTATTTTCCTCCAAGAAATTATATATTGTGTATTTCAAATATAGTTGTTTCACTGTATATTGTATGTTGCATGATACATATGAATATGGATCATTTTACATTGCAATCCTAGACACATGGTGCATAGATAAAACATGTGTTGCCTAGTACAGCTGCATAATACACTGCAGAAGTTACTTCCATGGAAAACCTCCCACACCCCACTGCTTGTGAGCTATCTCACAGACATATCTCATATTGTGGTATTTTCATATTATTTCTATTTATCTTATAATGATAGACCATTTCAATGGTAAAAGTAGAAACAATGCCTGAACACTATTTCATTTCATTTAATTCCCAAACTACTTTCGCTATGTTTCTGTCACAACAAACAGCCATATAGAATGTTAAAATAGAAACCCTGTGGGAACAGCTATGATACTAATGATCAATCACTGTTGAAACAGTCTATAATATATTTAAAATACTCAGTTATATAAATACTGGGGAGTTTCTTGGTGTGTAGTTGTGAAGTTCAATGAAATTCAAACTGAGTTCAACTCAGTTCAAACTGAGACTGTTTACTTGTTCTCCTGTGGTTTCTTTCATATTTTATACCACAATCTTTCACACACTGGTCTCCACAAACCTCCCAACTGCAAAGCCTTCTGGGAAGTGTAGTGAATGCAGCAAACCAAACCCATTTGCAGTTCTTACAAAAAGTTGGTTTGTTTCATGTTTTGTTTTTTTTACCACAGGACCTACTGGGAAAAACAGAACCATCTAGGCAACAAATACAAGCTTTGAAGGAAGGAGAAGAAAGCTCTCATTTAGAATTTCAGGGAGAAAAGCAAGGCCAACAGAATCAGCAGGCCTTTTTGGTTCTCTAAGCCACCAGGAGAAGATTTAATCAGATAAGACAACTGACATAGTGGGAAAAGTTATTAAAATATCTGAAGTTTCAAGCACATCTTAATGGGAAAGTGTGGAGTTAGCAAGATTACTCACACACACACACACACACACACACTGAATGGGGTCTCTTTAGTGGCGAGAGAAAGGGATTAAATGGTGAAACTAGTTGGCCTATTTTTATGGGGCTGCTTGCTTGACAAGTGTCATAAAACCTAATTGAAGCATCTGAATATGCCCCTCATCTCTTCGCTCCTCCTCAGATTCAGCACTGGGCTAAAAGTCACTATGGGGCATGTCACGGAATCAGAATGAAGAATGTGATAGAAGGTTTGTGTTCCACAGCCTCACTGTAAACATAAAGTGTTGTGGAAACATTTACCTCTATACCCATCTAATAGCCCTTGGCAGAAAAAAAATATTCGGCAAATCTTAGAACACATCTTGATTGGAGAAGTTAGATTATACACTTGGCCCAGATGAGAAGCACCACATCTAGCATAGCATATAGCCTACTTATAATGCAAAACAAGAAAATGACATGCAACCAATACACTAATGAGTGGGAAGATGCAATGAAATTCATCAAAATCAACTTGGGGCCTACTAAAGCGAAGCACAGGTTGAGATGTTTGATAAGTTTAATTACCAAGATTTCTAATGCTCTACTTCTCTTGTAATTACATATGTATGAAGCAGTCTTCTCTCTGTGCTGTCACCAGAACTACTCTACACTTACCTAACTTTCTCTAAGATGTATTTGCCAATTTATGGTTGTAGCAAAGGGAGAGAGTAGTGACCCCACCCAGTCTTGAACGTGGGTCTCCATGGTGCTAAACGTGGCAAGGCATACTCAACTGGTACTCTGTCACAATGGTCCATTTGAAATGAGACTTTAATTAAACTTATTGTCATTTATTGTAAAATTTTAACTAAACTAACCAGGAAAAAGACCAAGAACATATGGTACAAGATAGACCAAACAGAAAAATGCCAGCTAACGCTAGTGTGAAGACAACCAAAAACACTGGTTTCCATAGAGTGATGTGGACAAGCAAAATGGAGGGTTCTAGTAGTGTGGGAAATACTCGTTAACTGAATGGCATGTGGACAGAATTAAAAATGTATGTAAACACAGATAAACAATTGATTCTAGAGCTTACTGAGCACATCTATTTGCTAATTTAGTGTGAATAAGAGAAAGCAGTGCTTTCACACATTTAATGATATCTTTATTTCATGCACAAGATTCAATGTGCATCACACATGTTAGTGCAGAGCTTAATGGAGTCAAATTAAGGGTGACCAATGAGGCATCTTTCCTTTCATTGCACTTTGACTTTCATTGGCCAGCAGCCATTCCAACATGTACTCTGCCACAGCTGGGAGACTTTAGCTGTGCAGATGTTGGCTTGGTTTAGTACATGGGTGGAGGACCATCTTGGAAAACACAGGTGCAACTGCAATTTGTCTTGGTTGACAAATAGGGGGCATTCTTCCCTCTGGTCAATACAATCTCAGTCTCCCTCTTCAGTGATGGGGACACTGATGAGATGCCATCCTTCAGATGAGAGGTTAAATCGAGTCCCTGGTACACTGAGGTCATTGAAGATTCCATGGTACTCATCAGAAAAAGAGTAGGGGGATTCATGGCATCTTGGCTGAATTCCTGGCCTGTCTCTTCCCATCTGGCCACCTAATCATTCCACAGTGTAATTCACTGAATGATTCCAGTGCTCTCCACCTCAGGCTGGTGTATAGTTAGTGTTCTGGTGCAAAATGGCTGCTGTGCATCACTCAGGTGAGTTTAGTAATGTCACTGATGACACATTCATATTAAATTCCTCACTTTCAAAGCCTTTTGAGAATAAGTGTTAATATAAATATTAAGTGTTGTAGATGCTGTTGTTGTCACTGCTGTTGTAAAATTAGGGCCCCAGAGTAAGGATAATGGGGGATAATGTGTTCCATCATAGAACAGTACTACTGTATTTAGGCAAGTTGGCATCATCAGGATTTTAAAGACATTCATTATTCCACGTGGCTTTTTTCAATTCCCTTGGTTCAGCAACTACCATTTTAAGACCCAAGAAGGAGACAGGTAAAGGTATATTCCTGCAAATGGTTTGCCTATCAGTGTGTAACAGAACTTACTACAAAACAAACTACAAAACTCTTTCTGCCAGAAGAATTCCTTACATCATGAAGACAAATTTGCTTGTTGCTTGTGCACAGTAAGATGAGAGTGAGGGAGTCGTATCACCATTAGGAACTATAAATAGCAAAGGAAAGCAAAGCATCTTGGTCACACGGGTCCAGTTGGAATTTGCAATATATAGGAGTTGCTTCAGCTTGCTGGTGGGAATAGACTATCTTCAGGTTTGTCCCGGGAGCTCTAACTGGTAAGTTTTCTTACTTGCCTTTACTTAAATACTTTCATCTACAGTACATGCAGTTGTTAAAGTTGTTCAGTGAGACAGAAATTCTTTACAGAGCAGCTACATGTAAGCCTGACCTGATCTCACATGCTCCACCCCAAGCAAGCTGGGGTAGTATGTTACTATGTTTACACACCTGTGCTTTTGCTGCAGTAAACAAAACACTTGACCAGAGCCTGTTTACTTTAAAATTACTGGTTGGAATACCTGCTAACTGAACACTTTTCAATTGTGTAAATATTCTCATACATCATGTAGACTTCACTATTTATAACCAATGGGCTTCATATTAGCTATTGCATCCATATGTAAAATTCAGCCCCTCTAAAAGGCCCTAAGCTATTCAATTTTTTTCACCTACAGCTGACAAATTTTTATATCTTACTACAACATGTTAAATTCAGTTCATGTGGATTTGTTTACAAGCCAAAGGACAGATTTAATGTAGGATACCCTACATTTAAAGTGACAGACAGTTATTAGAGTCATTAATTTAGCTTCTGAATTTCACTACAGCGATTCACTTCCTTGTAACTCCAAATGCACACAAAGTGGTGATCAAAATAGGTGATCAAAGTTCTGATAGGTGATAAAACTGGCCTCATTTAGTACTGCACATTTTGCTAAGAGCCCAATATATGACTTGCAATTTATGGTTTTGTATATGTGGAATATAACTCAAAATAAATGTGTAAAAGATGAACATACCTGCTGGTTCTGGAATGGTATCTGTAACTTCCAATTTAAATTCCTCAATTCACCCACATCCAAAATATTGTATTTTCAGGCGGGATGACTTTTTCAGGTTGGCTGAATGGTGAATTTTGAAGCATGTTTCTAAATTCCAGTGGCAGTTTCACTTTTATCTTATCATTGTGTGCACTTAAAATATAAGATTGCCAGAAAGTTGAACACAATTTTCTACACATAAATATCAAAACTACTGTCTTTCCACTTCTAAGAACTGCCATTTTGCTGTGTACGTTTCAACTTGTCAATAGGTTTTAATTACCTTTTGCAGTTCACTAACTTCTGCAGACTGCAGAAGGACAACACTAAGAGAGAACTGATTTCTGATATGATTTCACCACAGAATAGATCAAGAATGGCAGAGCTGTATGGGCGCCAAGCACGGGCAAAAGGAAGCAGAGGAAGGTTCCAGTATCTGAAGGTGTACTACCAAATCCTATAATCTCACTGAGCAAAAAGGTTTACCAGAAGTCACCAACAGATCTGGTGGTTTCCCAGCCTCTGGAGACTTCTCCTTTCTCTCATTACTGATAACCTCCCAACCCACAAGTCAATATGGTCATGGTATTGGATGTTGGAGGCATTGGAAGCAGCTGAGTGAAGACAACTCAGAAAGAGGTGAACTTGAGGAAAGAGAGAGAGAAAAAAAACTGATTTATTTGATGTCAAATTGCAGTTTGTGGGAAGAAAATGGACTGGGTCAGGTCATGGAGACTTATGAATGTTGCTCTGAAAAGGGAGAGCAATCTTTGGGATCAAGGATGTTCCTCCACAGAGAATGACAGAAAAGACAAACAGGTAGATGGCCCAGCTGGATTGAGAAGAAGATGGAGTTACTCTTGGACATCCGAGAGAGGGAAAAATGATGGTGAAACCACTGGACTCATGTTGGGGCCTCATGCTCATGTAAGATGTCTTGAAGTGTCACACCACCAAAATCATAAGAAATGCTTATCTAAATGGAGTGAGTCTTGGAAGAGCACAAAACCCACTGGAAACTGGGATGTGAGTCTGGAGGAAAATGATGACAGCTTTGAGGAAGGTGAAGATGGCTCTGAGGAAGAAGATGATGTCTCAGAGGAAGAAGATGAGGGCTCTGAGGAAGAGGATGAGTCCTCTGAGAAAGAGGATGAGGGTTCTGGGGAAGATGAGGAGTGCTCTGAGAAAGACAATGAGGGGTCTGAGGAAGACAAGGAGTGCTCTGAGGAAGATGACCAGGGGTCTGAAGAAGATGATGAGGGCCCTGAGGAATATGATGAGAGCTCTGAAGAAGATGGTGACAGCTTTGAGGAAGACTTCAAGAGTCTTGAGGATTATGCGAGTCCTGTAAAAGATGAGAGCCTTGAAGATGACTTTAAGAGCCTTGAGGATATTGAGAGTCCCGTACAAGACAAGGGCCTTGAGGAAGACCATGACACCTTTGAGGAAGATGATGAGAGCCTTGATGAAAATGAGGAAAGCTTTGAAGAAGATGAGGAAACCTCTGAAGAAGATGACGAAAGCTTTGAGGAAGATGATGAAAGTTCTGAAGAAGATATGGTCCAAAGTCATGAAAAGCAAGCACATTATGATGAACAATCACAGTTTAGGTGGGGGGAATCCTGGAAATATTTACATCTTCAGTTCAATTCTCCTCCTCTCAGGCCACCTCCAAAAACCTCAGATGGTCCTGGTTGGGCTGAGGCTTGGAAGATCTCACATACATTAGAGTGTGAAGAGGAGCCCCCTGAAATCAAAGCTGAGGTAATTGATGACAATCCACTAGACCCCTATGTTCATGGTGTGATAGTACCTGTATGCAGGATTGAGAAATACAAATTCTGGGGTGCACATTTTCATGAGGGAAACACTGATTTGGCTGAATGGGAAACATCTTGGGAGGTTGCTAAAAACCCATCCATTCTTGAAATTGTGAGACCCACAGAGGAAGATGAGTCTGAAGAAGATGACGAGGAGGAGGAGGCGGAGGAGGAGGAGGAGGAGGATGAAGATGATGATGAAGAAGATGAAGAGGAGGAAAGTGATGAAGACTTGGAAGAGGAAGAAAGCAAACTTGATGGATTACCTAAAAGGCTCCACCCCAAAAACAAATATAAAAATAGGCTAATACATTTAAAAAATTTATCAGAATGTAATTTTTCATGTGACTGGAGTGAGGCTTGGAAATCCCCTAAATGCCAACCTGTGGAATACCATTCAGAAGAGCCAAATAATACCACTGTAGAGACTGGACCAACAATTCTCCAACCCCATTTAAAGAAAAAAAGCTTGTCAGATTGGAATGAATCATGGAAATGTTCAAGTCTCCAACTCAGTTTTGACAGGCCATCAGCCACCGAGTGGAAAGATTCAAGCTGTCTTGGTTATGGGCTCAGATTAGGTAGAGAACAATGGATGAAAGAGGCAGATATTGAGAAATATCAAAATGAATCTGACAAATATGAAGTATTCTCTCTTCCAAAAAGGGGCTTAAAGACAGAGCTACTAGGCGACTGTGCATTTCTACCTAAATGCAAAGACTCATCCACCCTAAAGCATGAGATTATAAATGAGGTAATCAGAGTAAGACATAATCAATCAAAGCCATTTAGAGAGGCTAACATTGAAGAAACACCTGAATCTGACTGGACTGAGGCATTGAATCACAAACATGGTGAACTGAGCCAGGACAGCAGCCTCTGGGACCAAGGCTGGTCGTCTACTGAAAAATGCAGACAAGAAAGATGGCTAAAAGATCACAAATTCCGGAATGATGAGGAGCTTCACAATGGTTCAAATAGATTCACAGAATGGACTGATTCCTGGAGGTTCAGTTTAAAACATAATGGTGAAGGGGGCACAACTTTAGTGCAACCTTTTTATCAGCCTGCTAAGCAACAGCATAGGAGAACCCCACTTTCAGCAGAATGGGAGGACTGTTGGAGGTTTTCAAGCACTCAATTAAGACAGACCCTTCATGATGGACCTTCTATGTCAATGAGATCATTTTCAACTAAATTAACTGGATTCAAAAGTTTTGGTCACAATACGTTAAAAGAAATTTGTACTGAAAAATCTATGGAGATTCTACCCAACAAAAGGCTCCGTGAGGCTCAAAAAGTGAACCTTGATGTGTTTAAGAAGAAAGCTACTCGATCAGAATGGATGGAATCATGGAAGGTAGCAGAACTTCAGAGACACCACAACAGATTCACTTTAAAAAGTAACTCCCACTTGTTTGCTCCTCTCCTTATTGTAGAAGAAGTTCCACCCTGGTGCAGAACCTGGAAGTTTATCAATCTTCTCCCTCGGCAAATAAAGGCATTGTGGGACAGAGATCATGAAAACTTTGAAGTAGAAATATGGCCACCTCCAGTGCCCAAGTATGTGCCCCTGTCATATACAGTACAGGAAGAAGAAGAGGAAGAACCACCAGAATGGAGCTTGTCTTGGAAAATTTGCAGCCCACCACCCCTGATTCGGGATGATGCCCCAAAAGAACTTGACTGTGAAGATAAAGTTCTGTGGTCAAGGAAACAGTGCAACAATGACTTCTGTCTATCTCTCAAAACAGATACACTTTCACAAGAATTGTGGGAACAATCTTGGAGATTCATGAAGCTTGAGAGTCAAGTGCCCCAGATGAACAAACCTAGTAAGCCAAACTTAATTATAATGGCCAAAAAAGATAAAGTCAAAGTTGACATTCAGTTTGAATTGGAGGAAACAAAACCATTTCCCCCAATGTGGGCAAAGTGTGTAAAATTGTCCAAAGCAAAATACTGGCGGACTCCAGGGGGAATATGCTCTGCTCAGTTGCCCATCCGTTCTTCCCAGGAGCCCAAGCGCCCCTGTCAGGGAGCCACCCGCACTCCCCAGCGTATTCAGTCTCCCTTTCTCTCCAGACGTACTCCACTGCTGCCAGATCGTCCTTCACTAGTGCCCATTCGCCCTTCCTTATTGTCCAACCGTTCTCCTCTATTAGCCAACCGTCCTTCCCCCAGCTGCTCTTCACAGGTGCCCGGCCGACCTTCCCTGATACCACCATGGCTGAAAAAGCATGCCTAAAGAATCACCATAAGTTTCTCGATACATGGCCTTGTAGTTTAGTTTAGTTTAGTTTAGTTTATATAGTTTTAACAGTTACGATGTACAATAACAAACATTAGCCTTGTGTAAAACAAGGAAAGATGCATTAAACCAGGTTTTAGCTAAGTCATGCTAGTTTCCACCTGTAGTGGAGGAAATGTGTTCATAGTCTCCAGGGTGCTTACAGTGTTCTTTAAACTTGATATACCCTTATTTTATGCCATCTTTGATTGAGCGTTTCCAAAGTGTTTCCTTTCCAGTGAAGGGGATGGAATTGTGTGTAACAAAGGTGAAAAATTATGTTGTCCAAGTGTCCATTTGGGTGCATCTAAGGGAAGTAGATAAAGTGGATGACGTGATGGATAATATGTTGTTCTATGCCTGGGAATATGGGAAAGTGGATGTTCCTCCCGCGGCAAAAATGTTATGTTGTACCATACAGGTGAAGCAAATTGAGGTTCTATACAAAGTCCTATAGAGGAAAATGGGATAATGTGCCCTACAATCACCCCCCTTAAAAATGCTTTGAGTGGACGCCATTAAAACAGCATAGAAATAGAATCTGAACCAAATTTAGAGCACATGGATACTTACAAATCTATTTTAGAAGAATCCTTTTCAACAATATCTAGCTTGTAATGTTATGTAATCTCACCCCTGCACTGCCCCTGTTCTAATGCTTGCAACATATGCAATGCAATGGACACAATATATTAATCATTCCGAATGTCTGTACTGTATATCTCTCTCAATTGTGCCAACATTACTTTTGTTAGGAAATCAGGTTGTGGACACTGTGTTTACATAAATAAGATGTGCACAAATGTGACCAATTATTTCATTGCTGTCCAGATATACCAGAATATCTAACTGTGAAAACCTGCCTGAGTTATGGTCAGTTGAAACAGTGGGTTTTTACCCCTATTAAAGACACTTATGTAGACTAACACCAATTTCACCAGTGGATTCCATTTGTGAACACTGCCTCCCTCTCACTTAGAAAGATACAACACTTCTGACAATATATTGTTTGTCAATTGTAGGTTGGTGTTTAATGGCATCATACTAAGCAAGCTGGTTGACCAACCACAGGCTCTCTCCATGTGCAGTTGGATTCCAAATTTCCTTATCAAGTGTCCCCAGGCACCAGGCACTGTTAGACTGGGCAAACACACATTCTCCTCCCTCACTCTGAGCACTGGCATTCAACAGGGATGTATGCCGAGTCCCCTTTCTTTATGCACACTCATAATGTGGTGGACCAACAATTATGTGGTCTTAAACACCAGGACAAACATTCTCATTGCCCTCAGAGCAACAGAGAAAACTGTCCACCACAGTCCTGTTCATGTAAACTAAGTGGCAGTGGAGAGAGTCCCTAGATTCAGGTTTCTGGGAGTCACCGTCACTGGAACCTTTCCGAGGTTGACGGCATCTCAGCAGTGCGGCGTAAGGTACAGGAAATCTGGACAAACTTTGTTTAAGGATTTTCCCATCATGCAATCAGTCCCTACATGCACAAACACGCACAAACTGAAAAAAAAGCTTCTTCCCAGAGGCAGTGGCAGTAGTGAACTCACACTCACAATCATACATGACTCTTGTGCTGCTATTATGGAGTGTGTGTACTATACTTTTATAGTATACTTTTACTTATTCTGATTCTGTACATTTTAACAATTGATCTTTTGTATTATTATTACCTTGTCTTTGAATTTATTTAAATTAAATGTAAATTCTTAAATGCGACAGGAGGATGGCACAATAGAGACTTTGTTTTGTTTGCACAATGAAAATGAAATTCTTGAAACATGTATCTTGAAAGTGAAGCACTATATTGTTCTTCCTTGGCGTCAATATAATCACCAGTTAAACACATCGATCTACCAGGGTCTGTGTGGAGTAAACTTTGTCATCAGAGGGTGAATGTGCAGCTCTACGTAGTCAAATGTGTACCCTGCAAATTTTTGTGCCAAGATATAATAGTGTATAGGGGAACGTCATGTTGTCTAATGGATATATTCCTTGTTTTTCAGTCTTAATTTTTAGTGGGAGATGTAATGTATGTCATGTGAAGTGTCAGACAGATTTGGATGCTAGCTTGAAACATTAAAATTCATTAAGCCCACAATCAGACATCAAACAAACACAACATGGCTGCACTTGTCTGAACGGGCCTGAGTGTTTGTCTGCATATGCTTATAATATTGTGCATTAGTCTTTAAACAATTTAGGTTTGTGATTAATTGTGGGTTTGTGATGAAAAGACACTTAATGTCATCTATTTAATTATTTTTATTTATTTGCCCTGACTTTTGTTCCCTGTATAGTTAGTCCATATATTTTTTTTCATTTCTCTCCCTCTCTTTGTCTTTGTCAGAGATACTTTACACCACCTCACTCTGTAATAAATTGGAAGTACTCCCTCATAATGTGTTTCCTTTAATGTGTTTCCGCATACATTGAGGCCTATGCATAAAATCTTTTTCCTGGTTTATTTAGAAGGCAGTACATCTGTTAGGTATTATATTATATTTTAGCAATATAACATGAGTGGGATTTGGGGTGTTCATAGATATCCCCACTGGCACGAAGCCAAAGGCTAATATCCCTATTCCTAATGACATGTAGAATACTTCTTGTCCCATTAGAAATCACTAAATAGTTTGACCGGACCTAATTGTTGTATATTATATTATATTATTCATATTATAAATAGGAACAGATGAGTCATGAAAAAAATACCTCACTGTTTCACAGATAAACAGATTTGGAGGTAGGAGGACATTTCACCTTAAATTAAGATAAATCCCTAGTAACAAACAACAACGAATTAATTAACGAATTAATCATCATCTTCTTCTTCATTGTCATTGTCATCATCATCATCATCCTAATCACCATCATTATTTATTCATATGTTGTATTACTGAGTACAGTGTTGAGAATTCAACTCTATGAACAGTTAAACACCAATCAAATAATTTTATTCAATCGGGTAGTTTCAAAACCCTTGGTTCCCATACTTGTGTGCCGAATGTGACCTTAAAGGAGAAATTTGGTGTGAATCAATCCATTGCCCTTTTAGAGTGCTGTCAGTAGGAAAAGGAATGAGAAAATTTTATACAATATAGACAGAACAGCGCTGACATTAACTGAATGGGGCACAGAAACTCACTTTCAGTTTCATTTTTCTATGCCCCATTCAGTTAATGTTAACTGGCGGTTTGCCATATCACCTTTTTTGGTTCTTTTTCCTACAGACAGCACTCGGTGACCTAGAGAGCTACAAGAGCTATGCACCGGTTTCCCTGGTGTCTGGCCTCGTCTATAGAATCGTTGATGTTACCGTCACTGTTCCCTTGGACTTCTCCTGCGTCAGTCTTGTTCCCCGCGATCTCCCGAGTTTCCTCGTGCTGTTCTTCCCGCGTACCCAGACTTCCTATTTGGTATAGTTATCTCCCTGTTTTCCTAGTCAGTACTTTTGTGTTCCGTGTTCCTCTGAGTGTTCGTATTCTGATTTCCCTTCGCTATAGTAGCGGACACGACTTTTGTTATTTCCCTGTTTGTTTTCTGTTTAATAAATATCTTGTTATCGAAATCTTGCCTCAGCCCCGTCTGTGCCTGACAATAAGCAAGTAGAGTATTATTTACATTTTTGTGCCATTTTTTTCATGCAACCTCTACAGCTGAATACAGGTATCCTCACACTTTACATAAGAATTCATATCATACAAATATCTGGTATTTATGAATGTGACAAAAACATTCCAAGGAGTTACCCTTAACACAGATGACAGTTCCAGTGCCTCTCTAGGTGGTTTTACTGCCTATATACTTGTCATACATTCTTGGAATACACTGTATGACAAACAACACATTTACTATGTTGTGATTGGGTGGCGGGATAATTTATTGTAATTTATGATGTAGCTAACTTCTTTCTTTCATTTTGCAATAAAAAAACTTGATACTGCAAAGTTGTGTTGACAATTTTATCTACTCATTCTCAACACATTTTTTCTGGTACAGTGATGGAAATTAGTATTGATTTAAATGTTTATATGTTTCATTGAACAGTGGTGTATCAATTACTCTTCTTGGAGATGAGGAAATGTGTATTGATGCTTTATAAAACACTTATTAAACATTGCTTGAGATATTTGCCATCCAAATAATGATTATTGATACAATATATAATACCACCTATTTACAAAGCATTATATGCATCAGTTGCAACTTTACAATAACCTGATATCTTATATAGACACTTAATACACCAATGAACAACATTCAGAAGCATTAATAATGCATAGTGCATCTATCTGTGATGTTTGTAAACCAAATTATTGTACTCAAGTCCAAACTGATGGTAGAATGAATGACAATAATGTATGTTTGCCCATTTTTATATGCAGAAGTGGACAGACATTGATTTTGTTCCAACACAGAGTAATACTAGTCATCAACATTATGAAAGTTTTATGTTTCAATATCACAGTCCTGACTATGCTCAACCCTCCTCTCAGTCCCTCTTGAAATAAAAAAACAGCATGCTTCATTGGAGACAGGCCTTTCCTCCAACTGTCTTTCCCCTCATGCGTGTCACAGAGAATGACCCTGTTGCTTGGGTAACTGGAAGACTCTTACTGCCACCAGAAAGTTCTCCACGTCTAGAATAGGGATAGACAGCAGAAGACAAGTATGCCTGTTGCTTGTGCCACAGTAAGATGAGAGTGAGGGAGTTGACGCTTTTATTGGTCTATAAATAGTCTAGGCCAAGGAATCCTGGAGACATTGCTGGGGTCCTGTTAGTTACAGTTGACACTTTGGGCTAAATAAGTTCCTTCTGCCTGCACTGTGGGAAAAAGGCTACTCTCAAGCTTAACCCAAGGGCTATTACGCTGGTAAGTTTTCTTATTTCCTGTTTACTTCCATGCTTTCATGTGCATGCAAGTGTAAACATTGTGCCATAAGACAAAACAAGAAACTATTTATAAAGCAGATGAATGCAAACCTGACCTGAGTTCACTTGCCCCACCCAAAGCAAACTGAATTCGCAAGCAGTATGTTACTTAATTTGCACACTCTCTCCCTTTGCAGCTAAACTGAATATTTCCCTGTTTAAAATTGGGTTCATTAAAAAATGATAGGGTTTAGGAGATATTATGCTACATTTGGCAGGAAAACACTTTTTAAACTGAAATATATCCATGGTCTATCAATATCAGATATTTGTATCTATATATTTAAATTTACACAATTTATATAGCTTATATGTCACATCAGCTTAGTAGAGGACCCAGGTCTTCATTTTTTGCACTCAGGGTTTTGAGTTGCCTGATGGTCTACCCATTAATGTTAGTCTATAGTCGATAGGTTAGTCTAAAAATGGATTGAGGCTCTAAAGTTCAGAAATGGAGCAGTTTATTTCACCCCCAAATTAGCAAACATGCTAACTTTAGTGCACCCAAAAAGCAAAATCCTACTGGTATGTTGGACCACTTTGGATTTTTGGCGACACACATTGCTGGTAGTGTCTGGATTGTCACTTGTGGTTGTGATAACTAAAAGGGGGGATGAAGGGTATGGGGGTGGGTCACCTGTCATAGCAATACCATTAGACACCACTAGATGGAAATATAAAAGCATGGAAGCCGAGGGGGTGGGGTGGCGGGGCAGACAGTTAGAGAGAAACATTTACATAAAAAAACAACTTGAAAAAATATCTCATGAACACTTATTAAAAATACATATGGAATCACAGCAACAATATGCCCACCTATTGCTGATTTCTGGGTAAATTTTTGAAAAATTGTAGATAGCAGCAGCTGTCAGCTATCAGATTTGCATAGACATCAACACACAAATAGTGAATGCTCAAATGTCTGCTCTGTCATAGAATACTATGTTCTTTTATTATTATTATTATTATGATCTTTTACTATTAGCTATCATTATTCAGTGTGTAAGCCTACAAACATTTTTGTGTACGTTTAATTTTTGTGTAATCCTATAATATTTTCAGTCCAAGTCAGTAACAAAAGTGTTACACAGATGAAATGTTTGCAGACTAATTCATATTTAAATTCCATGATAGCCTATTTTCTGATATGTTCCTAAAACAGGATCAATGGATTATGGTGGAGCTATATGGGTATGACAAGTACAAGAAAGAGGAAGGCTCCACAGTTTGAGGGCATACCTCCAAATCTCAGGCTCTCAGTGAGCAGAACAAAGTCACCAAAAGAATGAGGCTCCTGAGAAGAAAAAAGAATTTCTCCTTATTATCAGTACCCTACTGAAAACCTCCTAACCTAGCAGCTGAGTATGGTCAATATCTAGAAAGTTCTCTAGGTCACCAGAAGGAGATTCAAACAAAACAGACCACTCGGAGTGGACAAAGTCAGAAATACCAAGAGCCCCACTGGTGAGCAGAAGAATAGGGCTATGGTGGCATTGCCATTTTGGTCATTTGCCATCCGAATGCGAGTCATTCTTGTAGTATAAAGAATTCAGAGTTAGAAGATGGATGGTTCAACCAATGGACCACATACTCGGTTAATGTACCTTGATGCATCACATCATCAAAATGAGGAGAAATGCACATCTGAGTGGATTGAGTCTTGGAAGAGCACAAAAGCTTCCAAAAATGAGAATGGGATCTATGAAGAAAATATGGTCGAAGACATACAAAACAAACTGGACAACAAAGGAAAATCAGAGACAAAGTGGGCACAATCTTGGAAATATTTCAATCAGTACCATTCTGAATTGAATGGTCTGGCAAAAACCTTAGAGTGTTGTGTATGGTCTGAGGCTTGGAAGATCTCAAAACCAGTAGAGTACCATTATGAGCCTACAGAAACCAAGGATGATAAAGTTGATCTTGAACCACTTGACCTCTATCATCATGATATGATAATACCTCTATGCAGAAAACAAAGACACAAATTCTGGAGTTCCCTGTTCCATGAAGGACACACGGTCATGGGTGAATGGGAAAAGTCTTGGGAGGTTGCCAAAAACCCATATATTCTTGCAAATGTGAGGCCCATAAAGAAAGAGGAGCCCAAGAAGGAGATACAGATAAGTGAGGAGATGGAGGTAAAGGAAAGTGAAGCTAAGCTCAAACCCAAAGATAAGTTTAAAAATCAACAAAAACTTATGAAACCTCTTTCAGAATATGTGTTTTTCTGTGAGTGGCATGAGGCTTGGAAGATTACCAAATCTCAGTCTAAGAAAGAACACTGGGAAAAATCAAATAGTTCTGCTCTACAGACAGGGCCAATGTGGGAAGGTCTGATAGATTGGGAGGAGTCATGGAAATGTTCATTTCAGCCCAGTTTTGGCAGGTCGTCCTCTGAGTGGAAAGACTCTAAATTAGTACATTATGAGTATAAATTCCCTTTAAAAAGTAACTCCCACTTGTTTGCTCCACTTCTTGACACTGAAGAAGTTCCACCCTGGTGCAGAACCTGGAAGTTCATCAATCTTCTTCCAAGCCAGTACAAACAATTCTGGGACAGAGATCATGAGAACTTTGAAGTGGAAGTTTGGCCTCCAATGCCTGAGTATGTTCCCCCTTCATATTCAATTGAGGAGGAATTGTCAGAATGGAGCTTGTCATGGAAAATTTGTATCCCAGAGCGCCTGGAATGGGATGACATTCAAACGGTATTCCATCGTGAAGATGAAGTGCTCTGGCCAAGGAGACAATGCCGTAAATATGACTATTCTCTTCTTAGCTCAGAGATCCTCTCAGAGAAATTGTGGGGCAGATCTTGGAGGTTCATGAAGGGTCATGAATTATCCTTACTTATAGCACCAAAAACTGACAAAACAAAATGGCACCTTTTTTCCAAAATAGAAAAAAACAAACCATTTCCTCCCACATGGTCAAAATCTGCAAAATTAGCCAAAACCCAACCCCGGGCAAAAGCCGGTTCTACCAGTGGGGCCGAATCCAAGGCAGAAGCTGGGAACATATCTTTGAAATGGGTAGAATCTTGGACAGTTTCAAATGATTCATTGAATAGCCAAATGGGAAAAGTATCTTGGTCGGACTGGGTAAACTCCTGGAGGTTCCTGTTGGCTTCTTATTCTCCAGAAAAGAAAGAGCTTTCATGTAAGTCCCTTTACAATGTCTGGCATCTTGGTGTTGTTCAGATACAATATAACAGCAATGTGTCCTTGATATTATTATGTCTTCAGATCAACCATCTCACTTCCCTAATTGCATTCCTGAACACCATGCTCAACTGCTTTTAGCAGAAGATAGCAAAATGCTGGTGGTCCGGTGGTGGTCCACTGGTGTTTTTGCTCATTGGTGCTCTGGTAGCCTGCCGGCAGGCTGCCTCTATTTCACCACAGCTTATATGGTATTTCTCAGATAGCAAAATAGTGGTACACCAAAAAAATACTGTACACCAAAAACATATTTATCAAGTGAAACTATACTATAATAAAGAAACTATGCAGATGGGTTTTGCTGTTTTCATTTGCTTTCCTTAAAAAAAAATCAAAGATTTGTCTTCTTGACAAAAATCAAGACCTTGTAGTATAAAAATCTGAACATTAAAAGGATCCCTGAATTTGTGTACACTCAACTTAAGCCTATACCTGAATAGCGTATTAAGTACTGAATGAAAAAAATAACATTTTCATAATTATTAGCATGCAGTAGCAGTAGCATAGCAACTCATCTCTAGAGACACAGATTAAGGATATCCTAAAGCATAGTTTCAGATGACTCAATATAGTCACATATGTCTCAATGAAAATGTTAAATGTTATTAAAGGTTGTGGACATCCAATATGCAGTCAGTAAATAAGAATGTTACAGAACAATACTTAAACACATAGCTAATGTCCACCTTAGCTAGGCTATCTAGTTAAATTGAACGACTCCAACAAAAGTCTAGCAATTCAATATGGCACCAAACACACAGAAAACATCTGCAATTAGAAGATATCACAAGGCCAGACAAGATCTGTTAATCCATAAAATGACTGGCTCACCTGGTTTTTCAACTCAAGCTTGGTCACTCCCAACTAAGGTAAGAAGAAGAATACATTTTACAGTTAAGTAAAATGTTAAGTTTCAGTACCACTCACAATGCAAACATAAGTAATGTAGCTGTGATGGTTTATTTGCATTCCATGACTTGAAATTATGATGACATTATTATTGACACTGTGACGCAGTCGAGTGACATATATTGATGCCATGTTAGAAATGTCATCGCATAATGCTGCCAATTTTGATTCCAAGTTTGCCAAAATAAGCAGCTGCAATGGTCTTCAAGCAGATAGTATATTTTAAACTGGAGGGTGTAGGATATATCTCTTACAAACAGCCACATTGATGAAAGCCACCCTAATTAATCACTCAGTCTGTCAAGTACATATCACCGGTCCAGTCCCTCAGTAGATCTTATTTCCTGCTATTTGATGAGTGGCCTGAAAAAAAGTTTGCAAACCCTTGCCCAGTGTCATGATCATACATTTGCTTGGCTAAATGTGCTCTGTGTGTTTTATGTTTATTTATTTATTAACAAATAAGGCCACAAGTGAGGCGATGAAGTGTGAAGTGGGAACCTGCTAAACCTGTTAAAGTTAGCAGGGGCAGTTTTAACTTAGTGGTAGCACAGGCATCATCTACCATGCACAGACCTAGGTTTGAGTCCGCCATTAGCGGAATCCACCCTCCATCTCCCCAAACTCAAAATACAACTTACAGTTAGCTATTTTGTTATTTCAGTAACCCATTTATTCTCACAGGGGACCATCTAACCTTAAAACCAATTTGTAACATTTTCTATGAACCCACTATTCATAAAGCATTAGAAACATATTCATAAAGGGTTATAAACGCATTCATAAAGTCTTATAACTAATGTCATTAGTGTTCATACCAGTTTACACATTGACTATACATATAAGGCATTATAAGGCATCATGATGTCTTTTATATGTCCAATTGTTCATGCCAACTAATTAGATTAGATTAGATTAGATTAGATTCAATTTTATTGTCATTACTCATGTATAAATACAGGTAACGAAATGCGGTTTGGCATCTAATCAGAAGTGCAAAGAGCAGCAAGTGCAGTATATACAGTATATGCAGTATTTACAGTTAAAGAGCAAATTATATTCAGATAAGAGAAGTAATAATAAATAGGCAGAATAATAATTAGGCAGAAGAGCAATATACATGTAAGGTGAAGAGATAATGAGGGTAATATACAGATGTTCTATATAGATTCAATATAAAGGGCAATATACAGATGTGGTATAGAGATAGTTATGTACAGATGTATTAAGTATTAAGTATATACAGATGTACAGAAGTATATACAGATGTACAGATGTGCAATATACAGATATGCAATATACAGATGTGCTATATATAGATAGTTATGTACAGATGTATTAAGTATATACACATGTACAGATGTGCAGTCCAAGGGCTATAGCAGCAGAGTACAGTGTGAGGTTCAGTGGGGACAGAGTTCAGTGTGACGGCTGTGGAGAAGAAGCTGTTCCTGAACCTGGTGGTTTTAGTCTGGAGGCTCCTGTAGCGCCTTCTGGGAGGAGTTGGAATAGTTTGTTGGCAGGATGAGAAGTGTCCTTCAGAATGCTGTGTGCCCACCGCAGACATCTTTTCTTGTGGACATCCTCAATGGCAGGAAGTGGAGTCCCTGTGATTCTCTGAGCAGTTTTTACCACTAGTCGACCAGGACAGGACATGGTGATAGCAAACAGCCTTGTGGTACACCGGTCCTCAGTGACAAGGTGGTGGACCGGTTCTGGCCTGACTTAACAAACTGGGGTCTGTTGGTCAGGAAGTCCATGATCCAGTTGCAGATGGGGTTGCTGATTTCAAGGTCGCCGAGTTTGGCGATTAACTTGGAGGGGATGACTGTGTTGAATGTTGAGCTGAAGTCAACAAACAGCATTCTTGCATATGCATTCTTGTTGTCCAATACATACTCAAAGTAAAGTGTGACACATAATTACTCATGAAAATCAGTAAGGCACTGTTACAGACGATAAGTAGAGTGGTGTTTCCCTAGTATCAAAAGGCTAAAAAAGCTTGTAAGGTTTTGTAACACTTCAAGTTGTAAGGGCTTATATAATAACATTATATTTCCTTGTGAATAAGGTCATGAGATTGTATAAACTATAAATTCTGAATACTAATGTCACTAGGTATACAGCTTTATAAATGCATTATAGGACTCTATGAATGTTTTTATAATGCTTTATGGATACTTGGTTCATAGAAAGTGCTATCAACATTTTTACTGAAGACTGATGACGTTCTGTGCTCTGATTACCAATTCATTTTGTCGCCAAAACTTTTTTTTATTAGCTAAGCTCTAGGCTGCTGAGAATCATACCACTTGCTAAGACTATTTTCAAAAAAAGATGCAAATGATGGTTAAAAATACTTTTAGTAAAGATGTTTTCACAGCCGTTTCACTATATTCAGTTAAAAGCTCATTTTGTGGGGTAAAATTTAATTACTAGGCTATCTTCATCATCTTCAGAATTCTGTTCAATAAAAGTAAACTAGCCGTTAGGCTACCTGTTGTAACTGTAGAATTGTGTGATGTAATAATAATAATAATAATACTAATACTACTAATAATAACAACAACAATAATAATAATAATAATAATAATAATAATAATAATAATAATAATAATAATAATAATAATAATAATAATGTGACAGTTGCCTGAAGACATGTTCAGGTATGAAAAAGAGCAAAGAATGAAGAGTATCTCAGTCTTTGATATAATACAAATAGTATTGATCCAATATTGATCAAACAATTAATACATATTTGCACAATTACAATTACATAATATATTTTCTTGTTCTGTCAACCAACAACAGTGAAAGGAAAAATGCCACTGGTGGTTATGGTGGCTAACCTATTTGTAGTATTGTATTTCTAATACTTATCTAATATTTCATCTTTGAACGCTTTTCATGTGTTGGTGCTTACACATCCATCAAAATGTCTTCACACAGGATCATTTTTGCAGGCATATTACTAATTAATCAGTGACCAAATTAGGCAGGCTGTGGTGCCAATTATCCACTTGGTATTTTCCCAATTACATCACAGACAATGAATGAACAATTTAGAGAATGGGGCATGTATGCCATCATTTGTTTAGAAATAAAAACACAGGAAAAGATATAAAAACACACCGAGCACATTTAGCAAAGCAAATGTATGATCATGACACTGGGCAAGGGTTTGCAAATGTTCTACACCATTTTAACAGTAAGAGTAAGAATGATGAATTATGCAATTAAGTAAACTAACTATAGGCTTATTTGTGTATAATAAGTACTCTCCTTGACATCATGCATGTGAATGATTACATGCATGTTTGCCTGTGATGCATATTGTTATAATGTAATTCCTTTCTCTTTTTTGTATTGCCCTTGTCACTTTAGTGAGAACATACTCACACACTGTAATTATGCGGTAGGGATATAATTGTCCTTACACATTGCCGTTACTGCATGGAGATATCTGTGGTGATATCCAGTCCTTCATAGGTAACCCGTCCTTTTACAGTACATAAGGGTTTACATTACCAGTTAACAGTTATCATGTTATGTGTGGACTGTCAGTGTAAATCTTACGTGTCACAGTGGACGACCAATGTGATTTTAGTTATGGTGTTGTCTTGTCCACCAGATTATTTATTTAAAAGCTATGGATTAAGACTCCATATAGCAAATTACTTTTTTTATTATTTTTTTTAAATGCTTGTAATGGATTATGTTGTAACAATTGTATTAGACACAAGACATACAGGTATAAAATCTAATGTCTAATGCAAGTGGATCTATATTTGATACCAGGAAGTAGGCCTATGTGAAATATGTGTGTGATAGCTTTTGCTGTTGCTTTTCTCCGTTTTTTTGATCAGAGTAACTAGAGAGAGGTTTAACATGTTTTCATTTTACTTACCTAGTTCTGTCACAGAGATTTAGGGCTTCTACTCCTTGTGCCGTGTCTTATGCTCAAGTTCTCAATAGGGGGCACAGTCTGATCTGAAGTGGGTCATGTCATATACTGCGCCCTAAAAGTTCATTGAAGCGTGCTTTGGCAAACCAGAGAGGCTAAAGTGAGAGAAGCTTGAGTGTTTAATTTTGGAACTCAGTTCATTAATCTGCAAAGCACAGCCATTATTAATCATTCTTTTGATTAAGTGAAAGTCCAGAGTTATCACTCAGCAAATGCTTTAGTTGTTTAATGGCCTCATTAGCTGCCATAGTTGTTGTTACTGTCTTTTTGCACAACTTGAAAAAAAAGACTGCTTTCTAGAATTCTCATTTCATTCACAGATATTGACAGTGGAATTCGTTGTGAAACAGAATATGTGACTTTCTAATGCTCCCCTGCCCTTCAGAAATGCACTGTTGTTGAGTCATGAAAACATAATTGGCCAGAGGCACATATGGTAATCACACTGTACGAGTACAGTCCATGACATAGTTGCCACAGAACATTTTGTGCAAGACTATGTTTACCCCTTGACAGAGCATACTTTGGCCATATATGTTTTTGGAAGCCTGATATAAATAGTATCTTAATAACACATGATACAGACTGGGACCCACATGTGTACGCTTTGTGAGGGACTTACTACTGTTTGGATGGATTACATGACCTCTTTTTTGGCAGATTGCCAGCTGGTATGGTAGATTGTACTGGTTCACTCCTCTCCTAAGCTTTGCAATTGACTCCTTGGCCTTTGCTGTTATAGTCTGTGAAGACAGACAGCAAATAGGAAACTTTCTTTTTTCTGCGTAGTGGCTGCTTTGCATGCAGCTCCTCTTATAGTCACAGAGCACACCTACCCATAAGACTGGCCTAACTACATGTTACCAGTGCATGCAGTGGATCTGTGTTCTTCGTACTCCAGACAGTATCAGATTTCTTTCTCTAGGGGCACTTTACAGATAATGTTAATGCCGTAGGGTTCACACAGACACAAGAACTAAAACAGATCCATCAGCAGTTCGTTTACTCACACCATGTGTCTTGTTAGTCTACAAACTCATGGAAATGTTTGTTAACTGGATGCTGTTAGTATCCATTGCATCATAAAAGGATAGAATGGAAAAGCTGATGGATTTTGACATTAATGTGGTGTAAATTAATGAGTTTACTGAAAATGTACAGTTTTACTGTTGTCATAAAATAAAAATTATATAACACTGATACATAAATCATAATCATCATAAATCCTATTATCGTTTGTCATGAGCACAGAAAGTGCACCATGCCTTATAACAGCATCTTTAGCAGTGGTTTAGTTCATCACCACAATACTGTTTTAAGCGAATTTTAAAAACAAAACTGTGTTAACTGCAGGCTTGTATATTAACCACAGTTTATTAAGCAATACTTATATTAAAGCAGAATCAGATCATGATGTTATCAGACAGGAAAAGAATCAGGAAATTATGGTATGTATTTAGGTCTGCCTTGATTCAGTTCCTAAACCTGCTATTGCAGATCTGTGTTGCTTTAGATAAAAGCATCTTCTAATTATCAGTGACCTTTAACTTCACCTTCCATCATATCTACACAACCTATTGTGCATTATTGTCTTTAGGACTGGATGAATTAAGAGCTGGTTAATGTTGTAAAGTGAAATCAACAGCCCTTGACTTTGCTTGTCTCATGCAGCCAAATCCACTTTCACATTCTTATCAGCCACAAGTCGTTTGCTCTTGAAAGAGACAGAACTGAGACCTCCAACAGAAATCCAGTGATATAAGCAGTGAGAAGTCTACTCCCCGCTGTAAGTGAGAAATCATGGATGACAACCTCACTCAAGGACAGAGTCCATCTGTTTCTGGTTGTAGCAGCAACTCAGACTGTGATTAATTTAAAAAATGACTCATTAGTATCCATATTGCAAAGCACACACCATTACATGTTTTTGTTTTTTTTTTTTTTTGCTTTTTATTGACTCTGCATGTCACAATATGGTGAGAACACATCCTTCATACAATATATCATGCATTTCACACCAAATCCAAGTTAATTTGGTTTTATTTTGTCCGCTTGTTTAGAATAAGTTATTTGCGGTTCTGCTTTGTTTAGGATAAGTTATTTATGGTTAAGTGATGAAACCTTTATTGACTATGTATGCTTGACACAGGGCTATTTGTGTGAGAACACTCATCTGTTCAGCATTTCCTCCTTTTCTGATAACATTTGAAATTCAACCCCCTTGCAGTCTTAGATAGTGTTGAGACAGAAGTGTGCACATCAGTGTTGCACACTGGAAAAAAGGAGAAGATATGAGTTTACATAGTAATACAGCATAGTGATGGTAGAACAATATACTGATTCATTTATTTAAAGGGATTATAACCCATAACCCAAACCCAAACAACCCATAGCCCTGTTGTTTCATATTGCCGAATGCCGTCGGTAGGTATGAGAATGACAGAAATTGAGACACAAACACCAATGAAGCATTATTTAGGCTTGCTGAATCCAAGAGCTACTGCAACAAACCTGTGCAAGATCCCTGTTTGTATCACTGAGGTGCTAAGTAAGAGGCACTGGCAATATTTGCAGTGTGTGGTTGGTCTGTTGGGAATTACCACCTCACACCTGCCCCCACGCCCCCCCCCCACACACACACACACACACACACACAGTTTTTCTCTCTTTCTCACACACACATATACGCACACACCAACCATCTCTTGATTCTGTCTTGCTCAGACTCTGTTGGGAGAGCGAGGTGTTTATGGCAGTAATGATGGAACCATGTCGTTGCGCTCGTCGCTGTGGTGTTAGAGCTTCCACCCCTCCCCTCCCACCTCAAATTCTCAGCAGGAGGCCTTCATGTGTCACCCGCTCCGAAGGGGGCTCTGCCATCCCTCAAACTCACTGCTGGAGGCGCAGACTGGCTTGCTTTTAGAGGAGCCAATTTAAGCAGGTTACTGTCAGCACCAGCCATCTACCACAGTCACGCAGAGAACCAACGAGGATACAGTGTACTTGTGGCTACTGTGGGAGGGCTTCCTGTGGGCTTGGTCTGGATTCTTTTCAAGCTGCTGCCTCTAATGTTTGTGGGCCCATGTCAAACAACATGCTATGAATTTGGCACCACTATACCTGTCAAAATCATCTACTGTGTAAGCCTTTGAGTTTTTTTCTGTATATAACACTACTGATTGAACAGTGTAGGCATGGAGTACCCCCACTGGCATTGCAAAATTGAGCCATGCAGCCTGAACACTGCTGTTTGTTTGGGTTTGTCTGAGTAGAGACAAGGGAACAATATATGCAGTAATATTGCCACTTAGAGACTGACTATATGAGACAAACTTTTTTGCATGTATTGGTACACACCACCAATATTTGCATTATCCTTAAGTTGTCTCCCCAGGAATATACTCCAGACCAGCAGTGGCAATAAAGAGACAATTTCTAATAAATAGCCTAATTAAACACTGTGTCAAATACTTACAGGAAAACTATTTAAACACTGTCAGGTCAATCTGTTTATGCATAAGGTTTCTTATACATTTAGCTTTTTTATTTTTAAAGAGTATTTCACAGTGACCAATGAAGTTTACATTATTGGATGCTTCATAGATTTACAATTATCATTGTACATTTTGCAGTTTTGCAGCATATTAGCTTAAAGATATTGTGGACCGAAAATCTATCTTTATACAGCAAAGCATGTGCATTAATGGCACTACATGAGATGTGTCATGAAACTCCAGTGAACGAACCAGCGGAACGTTACCCAGAGCAAATAAAAATAGCCCACTCAAGGGATGCTGGTCGTATGTACAGGTTATATATGAGATGCTCCCTGTCCCTGTAAAGGCATTGTGGAAGGTCCACTGAGGAGGGTAAAGGAGATTTTTCCTGTGATTCTACAGCCACGGTAAGCAGTTTCATCATTACTGTGTGAGGAAATAGCATTAAAAGCTGCAGCAAAACTCTCTGATTTGTGATACAAGTAGATAATTGTCACTATATGTTACTTATACTGTCAAACATACAGATATAAATTGTTCTTCATTGCAAGAACCAAACTGTATGGTGTTCAGGGATGAAAAAATCTTTAGCTATTTATGCACTGAATGTAACTAACAGAGTGACTTCACCCTCTTTGAATTTCACTGACAGTTAATGTGAACAAACAAGGGCTTTCATCTATGTGCACGAGGCAACAAACACATTTTGTGGGGGATGTGATTTGGCAGTGTTGAAAGCATCTTCATCTATGCACGTTGTTAATTATATGACACAATGATGTTATGACCTGGTTACCTGTGATTTATGATAGTATCAACAAAAAAGGTTGTTGGATGAATATGATCGCTTACTTTTGCCACCAATCATCTGTGTTTGGCTGCATCCTTAATTTGATGTAATGTTTATTGAGTGTCATTATCTTGGTCATCAGTTTCTTGTTAATGACTGATTTGGATCGTGCAAACCTGTCGTTTGTTGTAGTCTCTAGTCTAATATATGTCTTTGTTTTTAGGAGCTATTGTGTGTCAGCATGCCAGTCATTCGACTGTTGACTGATGAGAATGCATGTGGACCTCTTTTTCTACCATGTCAATGCCAGTGATGTGTGTGTGAAAAAATAAATGATCCTTTGAAACTTTTGAAAATGAACATGTTACAATAGCTACACTGTACAAAGGTTATATATGATATGATATGATATGATATGATTATATTATATTATATTATATTATATTATATTATATTATATTATATTATATTATATTATATTATATTATATTATATTATATTATATTATATTCTTAATTACATTTTCAGCCCAGGAAGTTGAAATGACAGAGAGGGCAGAGGTGCAAGTCTATGACAACAAGCAGCTGCGCAACCAATGGGAGAATCGTGCCAATGAGTTCAGCAAGAAGGAGGAACTTGAGCGCAATCGGGTGAAGAAGAGTGCCCTGAATGGGTATGGATTTAACACATCCACTACACACAATAGCCAAACCCATCACTGATGAATGAAGTGTAGGCCCTCACAGCACCAGTGTGTATTATTCTCACTTCAGGTACACATGGCAGTCAACATCTTCATTTTGATCAGCGATCATCTAAACTATTTGTAGACTAAGAAGCAGAATTCTCTAACCTTCTGAATTAATTGAGCTATGAAGCTATAGTTCAAGCACTAAATGTGTCAACTTATGTCAACTTGACACCTGACTTTTTTCCACTCTACTTGTTTTTCAGGCTGTTCAGCGAATGGAATTACCGTCTGGCAGTCAGGAGTGGGCTCCCTACTTCAGGGGAAAAGAAGGGCAAAGGTTCAGATATGTCGGACTTTAGAAAGTTTGTGGTTACAGCCCCAGTTGTACAGCAAGATGAGAAGGCCATGCAAGCAAAGTTTAAGGTGGTGGCTCCTGTGAGAAGACCAGCACCACCACCTCCACCACCACCAGTCCAGAAAAAGTGTGAGCCTAGACCCCCAGCACCAGACAGGAAAGAGAGGCCCAAGGCGGGGGAAAAGAAACCAGCCACAGCTCCCCAACCAGCCAGAACATCAAGTGCACCACAACCAGCAAGAGCACCAGGTACATCCGCAGCTGCTTACAAGGATAATCTATCTCAGGCTGGCTGGAATGAGTCCTGGAAAGTGCTGAAACCCCTGATTAATATGGAAAGAGCTTTGGGCGCAGGAAGAGAGTCTTCTGATTTTAGTGTACCCAAGTACCACCCTGTTCAGCACCCACTGGAGGAGAAGAGTCCATCTTCGTCAGAGTGGAGCAAGTCCTACACAACACTGAAAAATGAAGTGCATAAAAATTATCCAAAAAAGCAGAAACCTTGGAGGTCTTTCCGGGAGCCCGAAGACCTCAACCACTCAGAATGGGGTCAGTCATGGAAGATGCAGCCATTCGAATTTCAACAACAAGTGGAGGCCTGGGGCCTAGAGTGGTCTGGCTATTGCCGTCAACCCAGAGACAGGAGCTCAGGTAATGCTCAACACAGGGGAGATATACCCCAGGGATGGGAGGAATCCTGGAAGTCCTTCAAACCTCAACCAAAACAAGAAGGCAAGCACCTGGAATCTGAGGAATACTGGTATAAGGAATTCTTGGACTTTTACAAACATGGAGTGTTTTGTCCAGGTTGGGGTGACTCATGGAAAGTCCCAGACCTGCAAAATCACTTTAAGGCTTTTGAAGAGGTGTATGTGAAGGACTGGGCTGAGTCATGGAGATGCTCCAGAGAACACAGCTGGTGCAAGGAATCTACACACCTCCGCCATCGCCTTCATGCCCTGCTGATGTCAAAACGTGTGATGTGCAACAAACTGAAGAGCTCCCGGCTACAAGAAGAGATGACACCTGAGTGGACAGAGTCCTGGAAATGCCTAAAAAATGAAAGTCAGTCAGCACAGGAAGAGTTCTCAGCAGAAGAAAGAGATGTTACCAATGTGCCTTTGCATCTCCAGTTCCATATGTTGAACACAAAGTTTCCTGGTTGGGACAAGTCCTGGTGTGTCTCCAAGGCCCCCAGTTCTGGGGATGAAAAGCAGGCCAAGCTCCAGTGGAGAAGTTCCTGGAAGATCTTCAACCCAAATCCATCTGCTACCTCTGACACCCAGCAAGATATTGTGTATTGGTCAAATGTACACTGGACCTCCAGATATATGGAGTCAGAAACAGACTACATCACCCGAAGTGAATGGAGTGAATCCTGGCAAACCATGAAGCCTCCAGCCGAATCAAAAACAGAATCCCAGCAAAAGCTTACTGAAGCCCAACATCACCTTCCCGATCACGCACACCTACTCAAATTTCCTCTTCTGGATTGGAATGATTCCTGGAAATTTACAAGCAAGCACTCCAGCTCTAACACACTGTCATTGTCAAGGTGGAATGAATCTTGGAGGTTCTCAAACCCTAATCATCACAATGCACCTCAGGAGAACGGAACCCACAGAGAGAGGAGCAATGGGCAGTGGCATACAAACGGTCCTTTCAAAGTGGACTCACAGTTCACGGAATGGAATGAATCATGGAAGTACCTGAAGTCTGACTCTTTGAAACCTGACATGCCTCGTGAGGACAATGGGGAGTGGGGCGAATGCTGGAGAGTGCTGAATCCCCAGCTCTACCTGAAGAAGGAGGCCTGGAACGAGCAAGAGTTTGCCGGAGAGTTTGACGACCTCCGTCTGCAGCTGTCGTTCCTGTCAAAGGAAGATAAAAAAGTATTTAGCCCTGAGTTCAGCATGTCAGAATGGAATGAGTCATGGAAGTTTTTAAAACAGGAGGGTGAACACAAAAGGAAATAGAACAGTGAGATGGATTGTTTTGGCACTGGGTGGTGCTACACAGTTGTGTGGGTAGATTTAATGATTTGTTTTCTGTTGTTGTTGTTGTTGTTGTTGTTGAAACAGTTGGCTGATGTCTTTGAACTCCACAAAAGTGACATATGAACACCATTCATTGTTTGATTTCTTATTGGAAAACACTAAGGAATCATTGCACAGAAAAGCTACAACAATAGATGTGCTTGGTGTTACCAAGTAATATTGCATTTAAACCCCAGGCCAAACACCATAAAACAGTTCATCAGAGTTTAAATGGATAAGACTTAAGGGAATATCAAGCTGCTAGGAGATGAAGTCTGATAGAGACAGACACCTGCCATATACACAAACATCAACTTCAGCAGTTGTACTAAATTGAAAAGCACATTTTTATGAAGGTCACATATCCTCTTAATTGGGAATATGAAGCATTACAGCTCTGAAGGTTTTCAGATAATATAAAGATGTCAAATAAAATATAGGCAAAATATCCAAACATTACTTGCTGCAATTAAGTATTTTTGTTGGCTCCTAAATCTTTTACATGGCCGGTGAAGACATCTATTAAGTCTTTCAAGTAGATAACGGACTGATGAAGGTGTTTCAGTGCATGTTAGATGCTTCAGAATAAGTATTTGTACTATCAAATTAGTGTGATGTTTATTACCTATTAGCTCTTAAGACTGCAAGATATGTCCTGAAGTCCTGTTTTTCAGCACTATCACAACTTGTGTATTCATGATAACCTGTTATCAGCAAAAATGAATAAAATTACAAGACATCTTTTGTGAGAGCTATTTCGAAAATTAAAAATAAAATGCCCATAATGCATACAACTGTTTTCTATCTCAGAAATACATGCATATTTTTATCATTTTACCCTTTACCCTACCCTTTATTTCTAAAATGTCTGTATTTTCTCCCGTCATTTTATAATTGCAGCATAACATTGACTCTGAAGCAGTTTCTCAGAAAAGACAGACTATTGTATGCCATCAACTCAGCCATGTACACATGAGCCATGTGTCAACACAAAATCTATTAATCTTAATTTGAAATTTGTGATGGCTTTGAATCATTTCATATACCACCCCTTGTCTTTAAACCCCAGTAGAAACTTGTATGAACACAGACAGCATTTACTGTATGTGTAAGCTAAGGCTGTTTCCCTTTTCCCAACATAGATGCTTACTTTAGTTTTTGCATTTTTGACATTACTTTATTTTGACAGAAATGTCTAATTAATGTTATCATTAAAGAAAGCATTTGTAAGTGCTATATTGAGGTCTTTTTGGTTACATTATGGAACACCGGAGACTGCACTTGTGGAGGCTGCAACTTGTTTTGTTGTAACTGAAGGGAGGAATTATTAGTAAGTAAGTAAATTATTTATAAGTGAGTTTATAAGCAGAAGAACATTTGAAGAGCACATGGTGTTCTTTAACAGAAAGTGATCACCTCATCTAATTTCTCTCAGCTTTCCTTTCAAGGCATGTTCTCATAGGGGCAATGGGCTTGGTGCGTTGCACTTTGACAGCCATGCACACAAGCAAGCAAGTGACTAATGTTACTGAACTGGCCCCGAACATGTGACATACATGCCAAGGGGGCAGACAGAACATGCGAGGCATATATCCCAAGGGTAAAAATATGCCACAGGTTATGTGAGAAATGAAGACGCCTGACAGGCACGTATAAATAGCAATGAAATCAGTCTCTGCTAGTGAAGCCACACGGACATAACATTTTTCACAGAAAAAAAACTACAGTGTTTGAAGCTGTTTGTCAAAACTTATCAGATTGAAGGTTTGCCTCTGTCAGGGTTAGTGAATTTCAAATAGACCCCCAGCCCTGGCCCCAGCCCATCCATCAATCATTTTGTGACATTTGACCAGCAGTTCTGCATCTCCTTGCACTTTCTCCTTTGTCCATCAGGAGGTGATGAAGAGGCCAGTGTGGGCTGAGGAAATCTACTGGGCGAAGAGCAAAGAGAAAAAGTGAGTGACTGGCTTGAACACAGGTTGCACAAAACTCCAGGAGGTCTTTGTGCCAAGTGTGAATGGCTTTGCCACAGATGTCAGATCCAGAATAGATAGACTGCAGAGTTCTTTTACCCCGGCTACACCTACCAAAAGGAAGCCATAAATGAAATCTGTCACATTCTAGAAGCCCCCAGTCAAAGAGAAGGAGGTATTAAAAGAGCTGCTGACCTTGTGTTGTAATGGTTCAACCCTGTATTATCTTCCTACATAAATAACGCATCAAATGCCTGCGCCATTATGGGATAGGTTTAGCCCTGTGAACATGAGTTATGTCTCGTGGCATTAGCATCTCTGCTAACCAGTAAAATGATTCATTTGTCCTGGTCCTAGTCCTCTTTTATATGACACAAAAACAGGCTGTGAGGTAACTGGAGTATAGACCTTTCCCCCATCTTGGACCTGTTTCACTCAAGAGAGTATGACTAGCCCTCCTGTTGTGTTCTGGTCAATGTGACTGAAATCACAATCTTTCCCTCTCAGAAATGTACTTAATCTAACTAGATGGTCTTGGGGCTCTATGACTTATACAGGCTTTCTGGACAGATAACACACATTTTAATCATTTTCATAATATATTGGGTGTTTCATTCAATTTGTTACACCTGTAGTGTTCTGGTCAAAAATGACTGTACTATGAGAAAATTGATGTGTGAACCACAGTAAATGTACAAAAAATGTTTGTTTTCAGGCACAAAAATGTACAAAATTATTTTGGAGTCTTACCTCCAGATCAGATGGACAGAGCAAGTGTGTTTGTGTTCACTTACACAAACATAAACACAGTCCCTATTTTTGTTTCCAGTGACAGCCTCCACCAAAAACCCACTCTCCCTCACTGAATTACATAGGCTTCATTCAGTGAGGCCTACAGGCCATAATTAGTGCACAAAAGTTTAACATTTGTAATATTCAAGAGAGCATAATGTTGATTAAAAGGTGTATCACAAAATGTTATTATAATCATATGTATTATGTCAAGGTAAAAACACAACACCAGAGTTGTAACCATGAAACAAACACAACAGGAGGGCTAGATGGACATATTGAGTGAGGGTCCATTCATTGTCCAGTGGCATTACCCTCAGTCAAATACGCGCTGATAGATATTAAAACAACACTAAGGAGTTTTGGTGTAAAACTAGTCCATTAGCTACCCAATTAGCTACCCAAAAGACACACAACGCTTTCCAGTCATTTTCCATTTCCATTTCCCATTTATACAGCTCAATCATGCTAATTGGTGTTTGATAGCAGTACAGTCAGCCATGTCATGCTGTCAAGGATTTCATTTATTTTGTAGTGGTTTCCTACCCTCCATCCAGAACTGCACAGTGCATATCCAGGAATTCTGGTGGGAGTAGCAAATGTGTTGTACTAAACCTTGTACTAAAGTGTAGATGCTATCCAAGTTAGCTTCAGGATGATACCAAAACAAACAGTCTGATGAAAAAGAATACCTCAAATAGTAGTGTCAACACTTAATGCAGAAAACTGTGATGTGATGACTAAATGAAACAGCACATACAGTAAGTACTGTGACTTGTGTGTGAGTTTAACGTGAGGTGTTGTATTCTCTGAGAAGGAAATAATAAAGTCTTTAAACCACATTTGTCTCTTTGGGTTAATAAATGATAGCTGTTTCAGAACCTTTCACAAGCTGTTCCACCAAATTAGCATCTCATATGCAAACGGAGTAAGAGGTGTAAATGGGTTAAGTACATCCCTCAGCTGAGAGGAAAGGAAACAGTGTGAAAGTGGCACACAGAATGTATCCACTGCTGCTGTCACTTTTCATGCTATTCTGTCAAAAAAATCAGATAATGCAGCTGGGATTATAGGGGCTTTTACTGAAGTGACAGGACATTTCATTTGAAAATGCAAAGATGAAATGTGCGAGAAACTGTGGCATCCATCTGAAAATAGTGCTGACTGCTGCATAAAAGAAACAGTATCTCAGGGCAAAAAAATAAAAAATACAATGTCATCTGTTGGTTTCCTTGTCAAAAGGGTTGGCATGACTAAGATTTTAAGTTTGTTTCTAGTTTGTCTGTACAGAAGTTCATCTGATGTTACTTTGGAGAGATTAAAGTTGATGCTTGGCCTTCTTTGAAGTTTGTATTTGAAAAGATTCTGGCAACATGAACCAAAACATTGAAACTTCTTTTGGAAAAAAAAAAACATTTTTAAGCTAACTATTGACATTTTCTGTGGATATGATTACAACTTTTGTGTTTGTAGTTCCAGGAATTGAGTGCAGTGGTGCTAAAGAATGAATTTCTTCAGAAAGAAGAACTGCCATTGACAATGTGTACAGTCACCAGACGACCTGAACAAATTAAAGGGTTATTCTTATCCAAGAATGAATACTGATCCTGGGCAAATGTATCGCTAAAACTGTACATGAGCTGTCACTGAGAAAATACAACATTTGTTTTCATTACAGTTCAAGTGTCTGTGAAGTGTCTTTGATAAAATTACTAGATACCAATGTTCATAAACCACTAGCTTCTAAAAAGTCGACTACTAATTTTGAATGATAATTTTTTTCTTTTAATTGTACTTCAGTATGTTTCATTCACTTTAGTGAAGTGAAGTCCATTAGTCCGTTGTGGATCCCACAGCTAGAGTTGCTTGAGCCTGAACCCTACCTCTGGTCCCCATTATTCACCTGTGACAAATGAGTCTGTCCTGGCAGATGTTTGCCAGCTGGCCAAGGCTCCTCTGTTGGAATAAATGGCCTCCTGTCACCCATCAGAGAGATAATATCAGCCACTGAAAGCCCCAAAAGAGGATGTGAGAGACTACTGCTCCTCAGGCAAGAAAAAAAAGGCACCTGTTTTCAATCGTATGTGCACTTTCTCTCAGTTCAGAGAGTTTTGATGACTGGGAATCTTTTTTAATGACAATGTGTCACAATGTTTTGTCATCCTCTCATCATGTGTCTTTAAATCATATGATAACAGAAAAAAAGAATGGAAAGGAAATTATTTCTTGTCAGAGAATTTACACATGGGCTACAATAATTGACTACATTATGTTTGTTGAACTACTTGTTTGCTATGTCTTTATATTGTTTGAAGGATAGGACTGTATGCCATCATGAGTATAGTTGTTCATCAGTATATTATTTAAGACAAATGCAGTTACCTGAGTGGGGTCAGGTCAAATGCCATCAGTCTGTTGTCAACAAGATGTCACTGTCTTTCTCCAAGCTGCTTTTAAAAGACACTCAAAAGACACTCTCTCAAGACAGGGGAGACTTAGCTAATACCAGTAGGACCCATAGAGAAAAATGACAATGTGGTCATTCTTAAGCCCCCTTTCAAGATGAACTGGCCCTCAGCCTCCCTTAGCTTCAGTCCAGTCCCTCACATGTAAGTCACAGTGACAGCTCTAAAATATCACATAAACTCTCTCTGAAGCTCATAAGTTAGCCCTCTCTCAGCCACCCTTGCCTCAGAATGCTGACCTCTGGATATTCCGAGGAGAAAGTTATTCTGTTAGTAACAGCATTTTCTGTTCTGTGGCTCTTTCTCTCTCACTCTCGTTCTCTCTCTCTCTCTGACTGTGGGGCCAGTGGCATAGGCGTGGAAGGTAATACTGCAGACAGCGGCACTTTCCCCAGCGCCAAAACGACATGCATGTCCGAGGTGTAATGATTAAAACCAGTGATGACTTTGCACACAATCGAATGCTGGGGAAACAGTGGGTGAGTTAAGGCAGAAGAGGAAGCCCTCAAGAGCAATAAGCAGTATGGGAACACACAGGAACTGTAAAATATTGATGAGGGGGCCGTTTACTTTTTTAACAGTTGCTTGTTCACTGTGATCTTAAATTCCATTTCTGCTTTGGTGTTTTATTGATGTCATACTGTAAACAAAACTGTTTCTTAAATGGATTTGTTGCTCTTGTTTAACATTTTTGACAGTAGCAACTTCCCATGATTCTCTTTGTGAAGCTTTTACATTTGATGGTAAAAGTCAGTGGCAGAAAACACAAAAGCATACATGGGTTAGAGCACATCTTGCACAGACACAGAGCACAGACTTGGTGTCAGCCAAAAAACAATGGTGCAAGGTAATGTCTTTGATATTATGATTGGACAGACAGTTGATAATCCACCATAATCTATATAGTGTAAGTGTCCATCATCCATATACACTAACACTATGTATGGACACAAAAATAATTAGCCAAAATAATTAGATTTCAGTGAAAAGAGACCCATCTGAGGGGAAAGTCACTAAATTGCAGATTCTTTAGAGTTTCTTTTGGAAGACTGAGCTAATCAGAATTTTCTCTGAGTAGGCACTGGGACAAGTAAAGTCTCAGACTGAAGAACATTTCTGCTAAATCTGTCTCCAAGGGAGAGGGGACCAAGACATAAAATAAATTCTGTGTGCAATCTTCCAAGAACAGATATTTTCTTTTCTGGCAATCTCACACACAAGTGTAGTCAAATGGGTTATCAGCAAGGCTGTAGAAGCCGTTGAGAACAGCAGGCAGGGTATTGGCTCTGGACAATCCACTTGAAAGCCTTTATTTTTCCGTGCATCAACATGATGTTATGCTGCAGCAATTTGCTTGTGAAGATTACCAGGCAAACAAACATTTTATTGAATTAACTCATTTTAATTGGATCGAATTCTCCACAAGAAAAGTAAAGAAAAGAAAAGGAAGAGCAGAAAAGATCGAAAGAATAAAAGAGAAAAATAAAAATGCATGACTTACATTTTTGAAAGACTTGAATGACTTTACAATACAATGAAATATTACAGCAACTGATCCAGTAGCCATTGTATATTGTTATCATGTGTGCTGTGTGGCACATATCTGTAAACTGCTAATGGGGAACCGCTTGCTTCTCTATTTTATATTAATTGCTTCATCCCTGTTATGATTTAACTAGCTGTCTAGTAATCTTGTCATTGATTGAACGAATCCCCTGTGTCATTATAAAGCCTCTACAGCCTATGAAGCCTCTGGGGAGATCTTTAGAAATATCCTGGGGAGATGTGCATGTCAGGCCTTCCATTTGTGAACGTAATTAATGCTATCAGAATGCCCCTAAAGTTAAAGAAGTCCTTTTGCTGGACAACAATGCTTCCATTCATTAAGTTACATGTTTATACAAAGAAATGTTTTAGCATAAGAGCACATTACTCAGCCTGTGTCCATTTAAATGTGCCTGACCACATACTGGCCTATCAGCATGTTATCATCGCTGAATGTTTCCTGTTTTTTTTTTCTTTTCTTTTTTGTTGTGATGAAAAATATGTAAATGAAATTGGTGGCCAGTTTTCTTTTTATTTTATCCCATCAGGGTACTTGCATGTGGAGCTCTGTCTTGGCTTTTGACTGCAATCCCTAAGAGGACAAACAGAAGCAATTTATAGTTTGGATTTATAAGGCCAAATGTACAAGCAGGGATTCAGTAAGATTGACAACCTAAGTATCACTTGTAAAATTCTAATCCTATTTTTAAAAGACTTGTGACGATGAGTGACGATGAGTATTTCGACACAGTATGGTCTGTGTGCATTTTAATGCAATTTCCATGAGGTGTTTGTCACTGAAGTCTCAAGCGGTTAAACAGCACATCAATAATTCATAATACATCATCATTGACTGCACTTTTTTTTCTTTGCTTCAGATGAGCTGTTAGTAGAATGTCTTTGTCTAGACTGTGATGGCAATATCCAAGAAGTTTAATAATATTCTGTAAGGGTTCATAGGTTCTGGTAATGTTTTGTAGAATGTGATTGGGTGTTAAGAGGTGAGAACTCATCACTCTTGACAAATTGCACAGTCTCCTTTCTCCTTACTCACGGCTGGAGCAACTGATAATCATCATAAATCATCACAACTGTGCAGGCTCCCTTTCAACAGTATGTGTGTTTCCCTTTAGCAACCACATTTTAATGCAGTACACAGTACAGTAAACACCAAAGACATGATACGACTTTACCTTTTGTACTCTGTGGTACTTATAGGTAAACGTTCCATTTTGTAAACATACTGCAAATGTTCCATAACCTCCCCTCTCTTTCATGTCTGTCAGCAGATCCAGGCCTGGCTGTTGTTGTGTTGTTTCCATGAGAAACCTGATCACTATCTGCACACATCACACTTTGGATGTCTGCCGGCGTCCGCTTTTCGCCATGGTCATCTGATTGCTTGAGTTGCCAGGGCGGAACGGAGCGATCAGTCAAGGTAGATCAGATGCCGTCATGTTGTGCATCCATCGGCAGACGTCTCATTTTCTTGTTTGTCACAACGACACGTACAAGACAGCCCCAGAGAATAACTACCCAGCAGACCTGTCCTCACAGAGGAACTTCAAAGGACATGAAGAAGGAGTGCAAACTCTCCATCTGATGGTTGCATGTGTCATTTTACATTCTTGACTTCATGCCATGTTCCAAGGTCATAAGAACAGTTTTTTTTGTTTGTTTGTTTGTTTGTTTTTTGCTTTTTAAAATAAAACAGTGCAGAATGTTTATTTGCATCAACATTTGCATTCGCATCAGACTAACTGGCATAACAAGATATGTACAGGTGCATGCGAATTGGCATTGTACAGTCAAAAGAACCTCTTCTGAGGTTGCCAAACATGCCAGGGGAAGCACAGGATTTATGTTTGTAGTAACCCAACCTGTGTAAGCCTTCATTACCCTTGCATCTGATAGGAGGTGGAAAAATTCTATCTATCTGTCTTTCAGTCTGCGTGTCTGCTTTGAAACCACCTGTCCAACTGTCTCTAAATTTGACCTCCAACACAGTAAAAAAAAAAAAAAAAAAAAAAAAAACAAACCTATATGGTTTGTTTTTTGTGTTTGGAATACCCCTCATTTGAGAGAAGTCCTCCAAAACATATCTTTAAACTTAAAATTTTAAAAAAGTACCGTGGAAATACAATATTGAGTGGAGGTACTATAAGTACCTAGTACGCTAGTGTGGCTAGCTAAACACTTCCCAGAGTCTTTAACAATGTTGGAACTGTGCTACTTTTAATTTTGTTATGTTTTGGTTTTGGTAAAAACACTTGAAAATGGTTGGTGACCCTGACAACTACTGCAAGATAGGAGATGAGAAGTCCTCAGTGACCTGACTGCTCTAACTGAAACCAGTTTTTCCTGAGTGCTTATGGAGTAGCTCTGAAGACAGGAAAGGGTGAGTGCAAGAGGATGTGTGGCGGAGGAACCAGGCAGGCAATGGCCTCCAGTGAAGCGTGCGCTGTCCGGCCGTAATAAGGAAACTGAAGCAGGTTGATGAATGGCCATGTCAGGCTGCAGGTAGCCACACTAACCCATGTCCTGTTTCATATGCATGTGGGTGCTTTGTTATGAGCTGTGGTGTGTGGCACCTCTTTTGTACACATTCTTGTCACACTGTGTGTGTGTGTGTGTGTCTGTGTGTGTGTGTGTGCGTGTGTGTGTGTACTGTATGGGCATTTGTGTGGGTGTGTTTGTGTGTAAGTGTGTGTAAGTCTACTTCTGTGCGTATGTTTGTGTGTGGGGCTATAACTCTGTCCGAAACAAAAAAAATGCTGCCTTCAAAGGGATCGTTTGGTGGCAGCAAGGCATCAAGACATGTATGAATCAGATAAATGCATAAAATTCTGCCGTCGAATTTACCTTTGTTTGGACCAATTTAGAAGGAAGCATAGATATATACTGCATGCTGCCTTCAGTGTGCCACATCCTATTGAATTATATAGTCCGCTGTCGGTATCTTGGCAACAGTGCCTGAAAAATTAAATAAACAAACTGATGACGTTCTAATTAGCTATCTAGCTAGGTGGTCTGAAACAAGGTTTTTAGCAGTGCCTTGATGCCTTCTATGACAGGTAACTTGTTAGACAGTGAAGACAGCAAGGCCTTCCCGTTTTGGACACAGCCAGTAGGTGCGTGCGTAAATGGAATGGTGATCATGTGACAAACTGAGAATTTCTCTGGTTCTCTTCTATCATGCGGTATACTGGGAGTGACCTTTAATGTTGAATGATGCCTTCTCCTGACTGGTTTGGTTTGGAAATGTACATATCTTTCCCTTTGTGGTGATGAGCATAATTCATTTGATCCTTCACTATGCCTCATCACACTCTTTCAGCATGAAAACATGCATTCATCATGCCTGTGATCACCGCATTAGCTCCACTGTACACATTCACTCACTGTCTCCAGAGACTCTCCCTAAACCACTTAGCTGCTTTCCATTCATAGCCTCCTAATAACAAGACCTTTGCACTGTGGCAATGTGAGAGCACAATGATTTCCCTGCTGCGTTGGCTGTGTGGGCAGAGAAGCCTGTTGACTTGGACAGAGAAAGCGCAGCATCACTGGTTCAATGAGACACTGTTCTGAAGCACCTCTCCCCACTCTCCCACCCACCCTGTAATGACACCACAAAGGAGAGAGTGGTGTTTGATTATGCTGGCAGCCCAAAGTGGGTGGTCACTGTGGTCTGTGAAGGTAGTCTTGCTTTGAGCACAAAAAGGCTTTGCCTTCCAGAACAGGGAGCAGCGAGGGCAATATTTTTTCCTGTTTTTTATAAACCAGTAGTTTCTCCAAACAGGTCTCTGTTATAACTTATACTGTTGTTACTTGTGTTATTACTGTAGGCTAATGAGGCCATCAGTTGATACACTCAAACCAAACCTCCCTATGAAATACAGAAAACTATTGTAACTATATTGTATGGCCCCCTCCACCTCATCCTCCAACCCATAATTGACTCAAGACGCATCCTGTGCTTTCATGAGATTAGCCATGGTCATTATTAATGTTTCATTGGTAGTTTCCACAGCATTCTCTGTATTGTGAATAATACCTTTGTACATTTGAGTTACCAGCTCAGAATAAACAACTGGAACCAACAACATGTAAACATTAACAATTTACAAGTATACGTCATTAGTCAATGCTAGTCCATCCAATCCTTCTTGTATCCAGAGAACTGACATCAATATGTGAAGAATTACAGTAGACTCAAAATTGTAATATCACTGTGGTGTGTCATCATGCTACACTTTATTGTTACTTCTTATATGTGTGTCAAGCTTTTGTCCTTGTCACTATACGGTAGTAAAACACATGCGCATATTGAGTCACATCAAACGCTACCAATGGATCCTTACGCTGTCAATACAGCTTTTGTGTGACTATGAGTGACTTGTGGCTGACATTACTGTTATGTTACCTTGTCTAACATGTCTTGGTATAATGTTGTGACATGATATGCCTTTGTTTGTGTGTTTGTGTTTGTGTTTATGTTTGTGCTATGTTATGACACTGTGGACAAGTGAAAGCACATGAATTGTAAAGCACTGAAAGATGCCAGCCCTTGTCAAAGGCAGCCAAAAGCATCCATTTCCTCATCTCTGCCCCAAGGGAGCTGGTGCCACCTTCACTTTCGCCTGGGGCTTGCTGCCAGGGATTACCTTTAAAAAAAGTGATCTGTTCCTTCAGCTGGGAATGAATGAATTAATGCAAATAAATAAACAAATAAATAAATAAAAAGTCAGCTTTATTAAAATAAATAAATGCCATTTAATTTACTGTATGACTATGGCTTATTGGGCTACTTTACTACTAGTTTTTATGCAACACTGCAGGTCATAAAATATATTATACAACATCCAAAACATTTCAAATGTGTGCCAGTGTGTCTGTCTTCAGATTTTAAAACACCCTGCATTTTGAATAATCTTTTGTCTCCAACTGTCCATGAACTATTGCCAACCTCTTTTCCTTGAAGGTAGTAACTGTCAGGCTTCTTTCTCTCTCTCTCTCTCTCTCTCTCTCTGTCTGTGTATGTGTGCATCCTTTTTTATTCAAAACGAATTCATCTCCGAATTAAACAAGATGCTACCCACACATTCATATGACTGTGATGTGTCCTTGTGTAAGAAGTCTCTCATTTGAGTAGGTGTATTTCATTTCATTATTTCTGACAACTCGACAAAGACTGTGTGTCTTGAAAGACAGGTGTTTTGGTAAAATGTTTGCACTCTGTTACCAGAATAGCATTGTGGAGATGGAATGGAGTGGTAATGGTTGAAAATGGCAAGATGGAGAATTTATTCACCAGATGCACAGATCAATGTCATGGAGGGAAAAATACTAAAAAAAAAAAAAAAAACTCCAAATAATAATTTTAAGTCAATAACACAACTTTTCCAAGACAATGCAAAATACTTCCAATAGCCCAAAAACATAAGCAAAGAATAATTCCTGGCATTTGACACCACATGTCTATTAACGTGTGCTCGCATTGGCCCACCTTAGACCTAACTAACATCAGCCATGTCTCACAATGGGCTTAACCCCCAGGGCCTAAACCATTGCACATTTGCCCAAATCAATTATCTATAAAAATATACACTTTCTTACATCAATGAATACATACAATACAGTATCGCCAGCAATCAGTTTACTAAACCTGCACCGATGGTTTAGTAAACTAGCACCAATGGGGCGATGGTGGCGCAGGTGGTAGAGGTGCCGTTCGGCAACCGGTTCGAGCCCCACTCTGGCTGACCCCATCGAAGCGTCCTTGAGCAAGATGAACCCCAAATTCTCCCGGTGGCAGGTTGGCACCTTGCATGGCAGCCTCCGCCACTGGTGTGTGAGTGCATGTGTGTGAGTGGGTGAATGTGAGGCATACATTGTAAAGCGCTTTGAGTACTCGTAGGAGTAGAAAAGTGCTATATAAATGCAGTCCATTTACCAATACACATCACATCATAACACCAGCAATAACCATTAATAGCCCAAACACCCCTCTTTTCTCACAAACAATTATGACGGGTTATGAGTTATGACGTCACCTAGTCAAAAGTTCAAAGCCAGTTTGAGAAAGTAAACATGCACAGGCTGCAAGGTAAGTGTTTGTCGCTATTGTTTAGTTTTGTGAAATGTTTGTTATATGTCCAAAGTCCTTAAACATTCAGTTGGCCACGCTGAACGTAAGGCTTGTACTGATATAGTTATCTTTATGTTTGTGTCTTGCAGATGCTGCTTACAACCATGTTAGCTGTTGATGCATATGTTAACTTATGTTTGTGTTCAAAACAAATGGCCGTGTTTCAAACTACGTGTTTGTGTTTTACTTGTACGCGTGTGGTGTGCGTGTGATGGCTCAGTGGTAATGGACAGCAGCACTGATCCCGATTATTAACCGAGGTTAATGCACTGATTTTGTAAAACTGAGATTAATACATGGGTGAGGGCTATATACAGGATTACATTTCTTTTCATCATCCGACTTTATCTGATCTGATTGTGATTCAGTACGTAATGTTTAGTAAACTGAGGTTAATACATGGGTGAGGGTAATACAAGGGTGACGTTAATACGTGGTTTTGTTTTTTTACCTGAGGTTTATACATGGTGCAACTTATATTCAGGAAATTACTGTACACCCTTGCACTTGTCCTCAGCTTTGTGGGTTTATTCTAAGGAGACTTTACATGGTGCCCTCTCTCATTGATATTCATGGCAGATGTTAGAAGTGCCAAACTTTTGCTTGACCGATTTCACAGCAACAGTCTTATGAATTCTACATCAGCCACATATTTATCTTGAACACTGCAATTTTATCCCTTTGATTCTTTGGAAATTCTCAGGTATCTTCAAGGGACCAGTCAGTCATGTGAATACTGATGGCTTTAAACAGTTCCAGATATGCAAGTGGGTGTTTACCTTAACCTACTCTGTGTCATGCCTGCAGCTTTGTGTTGTGGTATTTGTGTATCTGCTTGTCAGTGTGTGTGTGTGTCTGTGTGTGTGTGTGTGTGTTGAATAGTGAATTGTGAGTGTGGGTGTGAGCATACATAACTATTAAGTTGTTGATTTGCAATTTTAAAACTGCCGTAAAAGGAGCACTTGTCAAATACTGGGTGATCTAGGGAGACTGGGGATTATCATGATTGCTATGGTTTCTGGCAAAACCTGTAATCCAGTAATAAATACAGTGAGCTACATATTTATATTTATATATAATTTATATATGTAATGATGCTTCATTGTTTGCATGTGGAGTATACATAATGTGCGGTCTATGCCAGCTCTCAAAACCTCACTTTTCTACCTGCTCTTTCTACATAACCTGGGAGTACGCCATGTCCTGATTGTGTCGCCAAATTTGCTCAATGTTCTTTGTTTGGGATTTTTTTTTCTTTGGCTGCCATGGTCAAATGAATCCCTTTTTATAAAAGATGTGGTTAGATGAGATGATACTACGACACCAGTAACTGCTTTGTTGGGTGATTTACTCTCTATCCTTCCTACAAGTTCTTTCCCAGGCAATTGTTTCTTAACATTCATGTCACTGTAATCCAAAAAAAAGGTATTTTCACTCCTGTATTTCGCTTACAGGCAGTTAAGGAACTCCTGGCTTTGTTCTCCCAGGAAGTTTCATGGTCAAGTTTACTGATGGTAACCAGACACCAACTGTTGCAAAGAGAAATAATATGCCGCTTGGCGTAAGTCGCCGATGCTGGCCCTTTGATTTTTTGACGAGAGGCGTGAGAATAATTGAAGTGGGAGGATAAGATCTCATTGTGTTACATCCCCCCATGACTCCCTTCCCAATCAGTGGTTCCCAACAGTGAAAAAAGGCAATAGGAGGTACTGCTTAATCTCCAAGTGGTCTGCAACCTCTTAGGGGTCCTGGCACATGGCCATGGAGTACCCATACTGCTCTCTTTTTCTCTTTTTTTTTCTTTTTCTCTCTGTCTTTCTTCCTCTCTCTCTCTCTCTCTGTTGGCTGTTCCTTTATCCCATGCCTTTGAGCCTAAGAATATCGCTTACATAAGGGGATACCTTTTTAGGTCGACCGCCATTCAGTCATCCACAGTTCCACAGTCATCTGAGTAGCTCCACTTTTCTCTCTGTCAGACCATGCCCCAGCATCCTCCAGCTTTGAAAGGCCTCCTTGTGAATTTTTGAACTGCCATGTGATCCCTGATTTTCCCTCCCCCCCTTTTCCATTTGTGATGGAGGAAGAGAGAGCAGGAGATAGACAGACTGAGACACAGGGATGCAACTTGCTCACAGAAGAACTAAAAGTCTCTCAGGGGGCATGGGGCTGAAAGGAAGCCATGGCAGCTCCTTGCTGCACAGCTGCTGTAATGGATCCACACTGTTGCTGACCACCTTAAAAGCCTATTCAGCATGGCTGGTAACTTGGCAACAGTCACTGTTTAAAGCATCCTTAGATGAGGGGTGTTTAAAAAAAATGGTTGTATCTTACTCTGGACTTCTGATATGCCACCATCCAAACAAGCTCATTGACTTCCCATCCGATTTCATCAGTCATGCTCGTGTGGCCATGAGAGTCAAGCCAGGAGGAGGTAGTGCACGTGTCCAGCACATCCCAATTACAGAGACAAGAGAGGGAAATAGGAGGTTTAGTTGAAAGCAAGGCAAAACAAGCACACAAACGAGAGAGATGATAGGAATGGCCTGTGGTTAGAAGCTATGGAAGAATTCAGTGGAGAAGGATGAGTATCCGGGGAAAGTGATGTGTGTCTTTTTTTTTTTCATTCAGCAGCCTTTCATCAGGGTGGCTTTATTCATAAGTATGCCCTGAGGAGGTCAGACAGAAGAAAAAAAATGAAAGAAAGAAAAAAAGAGTTTGCCTGTTTTGTGAGACTTTTTGGAAGTTTCTCTTCACACTCTGTGCAGCTTCTCAATTATCTCTGTTGTTGCTGCATTTCTTAGGTCAAGTGGATGGCAAGTGTATGGACATGGAGAAATCAGGTCCATGTCCACAGACATTTAGCAAGTCACTCATCACTCCGTTATTACTTGCATAGCTACAAAAAACGAATTAGCAATGGAAAAACTCTCTTTTACAGAACGTAATGGAAACATGCACTCAAGTTTGCCAAGGAAATATGTATCAAATCACTAGTCAGCCACTGTATATAAATTGGCAGGTTATAGATGCAAAGTCTCTCTTTCTGTGTGTCATATGAAAGCAATTCCAGAGAAAAACCCATGAAAGGCAAATAATAGTCTGTGATAGGATATCAGTTGCATGTATAATTGTCTTCTTTGCCTCATTGTATAAGATATGAATACATTCATGAGAACATGTCGCCATTTTCCTAGGTTTTATAAAAAATGTGAGTGTTATGAGTGAAAATAATAATGAATGATGAAGACCATTTTGCGGGGCATCAGTTTCCTCCATGGGAATCCAGGAATGCATGTTTGTAAGCTGCATTTTGTTCAGATTACCAAACTGGAGCAAGGTTTTTTTATTATTAATAATATATCCTGTTAATTTTCTGTTTGACTGGGCACTCCCAATTATATTGTCGTCTGAATTTAGACCAGGAAAAAATTGATTCAAACAAATGGAGCAGCTTTTTATATCTTTGTGTGAGTGTGCTTTGCTCACAGAGCTTGAACCTAATAAAGACTAAGAGACAGTCTGCATGAAATGTAAATTTCTCCATTTGTTTCCTCACACAAAGTTCACACTATCAATAGAAGACCTGCCATTAATTTTAAATCACTTTTTGAATTGGGGAATTCAAAAAGAAAGGTAAGATGGAACGACAGGCCTTGCATGATTAATGCAGTTTTTCTTTCTCCTTTTCGACTTCATGTGAAAGATGTAAAAGTCTACCCTGGGAGACTTGAGCCCACTGCAGTTCGTAACCCACATTTTTTTCTCCTTAGATCTCCCTGATGTAGGCCTCCCTCAACATTTCTCTCTCTCTCTGACACACATATACACACACACGCAACCGTACACACACAGACACACACACACACACACACACATACACACAGCCTCAAACCCAGATATCAACAAAAAATGTTTATCATCAAAGTGTTGTCACCATGATCTCATGTGCCTCAGCTTGTTCTTTTGTTGACAGTACAGACATGTTTGTAAAGTGAAAAGTGCTTTAAAGTGCATCTAGGATGAAAATACAAAAAAACTTTCCCTTGTGATGGGCACATATGAGAATTTCCTGTTTTGACATAACAGGGGACCTCAACTAACATTTCAACTCAGAAACATGCATTTGTGCAAAATGCATCAGTTTTCAAGGTCTGGAGACTGTGAAATATCTGCATTATCATTTTATGAATGATTTATTTACATAAGAGAGAAACTGAAGTAGAAAAAAGTAAAAAAAAAAAAAACAAAAAAAAAAAAACATGTGAGCTGCAGTGTGGCTGTGGAAACTCTGCAGAACGACTGTCTGTGGATTTGGGATATGAGTGTGATGCAGTGTTCTTCTTTGAATGAATCAGTTGCTCAAATTGTTTTTCTTCCCTTTTTTTTATTTTTTATTTAGTGATTTTTTTGTCGTCAGCTCCCTGAACACTGAAACCCTGGGCATCTAGATCCACTTGAGGCCCTCACTCTGGGCCTCCTGGAATATTTATTCCAAGTTTTCACAGAATAACTGGAGAACCATAGCAGAGACAGATAAGTCTAGCTTGTCAGGCTAACATTTATATTTAGTGTCTGCTAATTGACTGTGCTCTTTAATAGGGGTCCAGTGTCATGTCGTATATATGTAATATAAAGCAAAAGAAGTAAAATTAAATTGATTGGTATTTAGACAACGCTTTTGTCCAAAGTGAGGTTTAGGCACAGAGGTTTAGGAATCGAAGTCAGGTCACCCAATTGTCACTTGAGTGAACTGCCCACTGCTCCTCCACCTATCTCAGACAAGCAGGTGTTCTTCTGCATCACTAAAGAAAGGCTATGATTGTTGGTCTCCTTTGGCGTTGCCTGCTCTTCTCTGTGGAGGAAGATGGGGGATGCGCTCCACCTTTGGACTATCTGTTCCCTTACTGTGGAGGGACTTAGCACCGTTGACATCACCCCTATGAGGGGAGCAGTGAAAAAAGTTCAGAGTGGCTGATCTGCAGACAGATCTTTTAAGGAAATCGCAAGGTGGTGGGTGGAAGTAGCTGCACAGAGGCAGGGAAAGATCTGAGAGACTTGGGGAGACCTTCGAGAGCAGATGGGCTCTTGGGAGGGATGCTGGGGTGATTAGGGCACAGTGAGGTTTTGATTCTGACCACAAAAAAATAGCACCTATGGGCATGATGCTGGGATGGTGAAGGCGAAAGTACTTAAAAGGCCATTTGATACATGTTGCCTTGCTTTAATGTGGAGATCATCAAAGCATCTTTCTATTTGTTCACACATACACATGACCAAATGAACAAATAGTCAATTCTTACATCTGTGATAGCTCTGATACATTTCTGCAGCACTGTAAGTATCAACTAAAATTCAGCATCACAAGAGTTATATCCATAAGGGTTTTTTTTCCTCTGTGAGGGAGGGAAGGAAGATCTCATGTGCACAAGATCAGTGGAAAGTAGCTTCATAGCTCCAAGCCCAGCTGCTGCAAAGTTAATGATGGTCCGATTGTTTCATCAGGGTAAGGTCTGCGACATCAATTATAGGGTATGTTCCAAAGAGGAGCACTCAGCACAACTTTGAAGAGCAGAAAGATGCCCTTCCTAGTTCCAGAGCTACAAGGCAAGATCAAGGCAGGAAGAATCCTTTTTCAAGTTCCCCACTGCTTGGAAGCACTGCCTTTCATCCTCCTTTAGCCCTAAAAGTTTATCTTTCCCTCGTATACATTTTTACCAAAACTCTATCTCTGTGCCCACAACACATTTTTATGAGGATGAATGAGGGCAGACTGTTTTGCTGAGACTATTATTTTACAACTGTTGTTTGTTGTCTACTGAAAAAAAGAAATGAAGGTACACCAAAATGGGGGGACGGTGGGAAGGAATATCACTTCAAACCACACTTTCACAGGAGGACATTGGGGAGGACAGGAAATTCACAGATACCTCTGCTTTTGTCTATTCCCCTGCCGCTTTCTTTCCTCTCCTCTTTCAGGTTTCATGATCTCTTCCTTTGTTCACTGTCTGCTTTTGTTGAATGTCGCCTCTGGCTGTTGTATAAATGCAAAACAACAAAGCAAGGCTGTTCTGTGAGTCACACACTGTACCTGCCCTTCAGTGTCTTCTGGGGAAAAATATTGATAAAAAAAACATGACATGCTTTGGATCCGCAGAGCCAAGGTGGTTCTGTGCTCAGATTAGCTAGATATGGAAGCAATGGGATTTCTATAATGCTTCCCTCAAAAGACATGTTCAGAATCTTTCAGTGCTCTCAGTCTAAAGGCCTTTTACTTCAGAAGTGCTGGCCCATTTCATAACATAACTCTAGGGGCTTTGTTTTTCTTCTATGGCCAGAGCATCATAACCAATAATTATATTATGTTTTCCTTCTCTAGGGGTGAAGATGGCACCAAGTGAAAAATGCACTCTCTCTCTGCTGCATCCATTCAGGGCATTGTACTCATTGTGCAAAGCAGTGGCCGTGATTGACAATCTGTTTACTTGCCGCTCTTTGCACCCTGAAAAGCGATGAGCTCCATGTTGACAGCTCCTCTCCTTATCTGCCATGCATTTTCTCTCTTTCTCTCTTTCCCTCACTCTCTCTCTCTCTCTCTCTGTCTCTCTCTGCTTCTCCTTTTCCGTCTGCCTCTATTAGTTCCGTATGGAGGCAGCTGGTATAGAGCTGCTGCCAGGTCGTTGCTCACGTTGGTGACATTCGAGAGGGTTAGTCGGCAGAAGCCCCGCTCGCTGGCAGGAAGAGTTGACGCTTCATTCTGCAGCGATCTCAGATAGTTGTGCCAGTGCTGCCACTGTTATCCGCTAAGAGGGGCAGATCCCTTGACTTCTCTCCCCTTCTCGCTCCTCACTCATTTGGCACTAGTAGGACAGAGGATTAAAAGCTTTGCTAAGAATCATGGCTGCAAAGGCAGTCATTAGTTTATTTGTCAATATATTGCTTTAGTGTGGTTTCTCCCTTCTCGCACTTCATTTTCTTTTTTAAAAGATAGTGCGGTTGCTGTGCATATGAGATATTTTGGATTTACACCTCATTAAAAGTTGGTATTCTATGTCTGAGAGAAATGGGGTAAAATGCAGCACTGTGCCAAAGTCTCGGGCAAATTAGTTGTTTTGCTAAACATTTGTTTGATGATGTTACTTTCCATCCCTGTTAGCATTAATGTGGCAATAATAATTGAATTTGATTCAGTACTCTATTTGAAAAAGTATTCTGGTTAAAACTGAAAAAAGTGAAATTACAAGGGATATTGCAGCTTAAGATAGTTTTTGATATACACTTAATCTAGACTGGTGTGTCTGAAAACAGAAAACTACAGTATATACTATAGTGTTATTGCATGTTTACGGCTATCATTTCAAATGGCATATGGTTTAATTCACACTCATGCACACACAATTTTGTAGAGAAACATCCGTCCATACTATTCCCTCATTCTCATACACTCTGTGGAAAAACAATTGTATGACAGAAACAAACAAAAACCATCACCTAGCATGACATTCTAGTGAAAAGTCCAAACACGTTCACTAATATGTACATACTAACATCTGCATGAATTTGTTGATGTTATCTATCCATTGGATTGACAAAGCCACCCATCCATCTAAAATGGTGAATGATTTCCATATGCAGAAATTCTCTCAAGGTTTTTCCTGTGCATATATCCCTAGTACCACCTAAGCTTGTTGGCTTGTTTCACAGATATGGATAAAGGCCAGTGTTCCACAGGGGCAGGGCCAATTAAAGTTGCCATTTTAAGGCAGTTTTAAAATAGCCTCAGACAATGACAAATCTCAGTCAAAATGCCTGCCTCCCCTTACAAAAATGAGCAGCACCTTAGTGTGATAACATTAGATCTTTATATGAGTTCCTCTAAAATATATCCATTTATATGACTTTTTCCAGCCCTAAGAGGAAAATACTGTCGTTCTACATTTATCTGTGAATTAAACAATAGAGCGGACTGTGGTTTAACATTATCAAACTCTGTTCCAGCCTGTGCTGTGTGCTTGTTATGACAGGACTGCTTTGGACATTAAACATTTTGGGGTTTTCATACATCTTGCTTCAGGGGCATCTGCATTCAGGTGACATAAGATAAAAGAGGATAAACAAGGGAAAAAATTGGTTTAAGCTATAGCCTCTGCACCCGCCTGTATCGTCTTAGACAGGTCAACAGGGAATAGCACTGAAGGGCATGCTATTGGCAAAAATGAAACTAACACGTGTGCAGGGACGATGAACAGGTGCAAGCTGAGAGCCATGCACTGGCTCACTTATGGCTATTACCTGTCAGTGATGTCTGTGAAGAGCGGGCCCAGGGCAGTGAGAGAGTCCTTCCATATACAACACACTATTATTTTTTTTAGACTTCTATGATTTAGGAAGATGCGTTGACATTTTAAAAGTTCTGATGTATTCTGTTCTGGTTTTGTTTCCGAGCTTGCATGATTGCATAACTTTGATACACAAGATACCAAGCCCAGATACACATCTCTCTTCTGAATCTGTGTGATATATGGTGGTAACTTTATTGCTAAAATACATTTTTAGAAACACTTTCTGCAGTACATCACTGTTGCAAAAACTAATGCAAAACCTGTACACTCGACCCAGAAAATTCCGCTTCACAGGACTGTAAGCACAAGGGAACTCCCTAAGGAAATTCCTTTGATGGACCTGGTAATAAAACCTCAGAACTCACATGGTCTCTGAGATTTGCTTGTCTCATCTTTATTAACCTCATGCCTAGAGTGATAGAGGAACTGTTCTTGTGATGTTGTAAGGGAAAATCTACCCACTAGTCATGTGTAGACTGAATGAATTTGGATAAATACCCAGACATAAAAACACTTCCTGATTGAAGATTAGACTATTTAGGGTCTAAACATTTTATCACAAGTACTGACTAAACTCTTCATGATCACAATGAAATCAACTCAAAATAGGCATGCTGAGACACTTTATGAAAACTCCACACTCTTCATAGGGAAAAGTTCAGACAGACAGATCTACTCATCCACCTTTTGCCCTTGTTTGGTAAAGCAATATACTGGATCAGTCACATCATAAATCTTATATAATACTACTTGACAGAATCTTTCACTCTTCTACGTTCAAAGGCTTCAGACAGTGGCATGATCACCATTCTATTCCTATTTGAATGTCAGTGAACATGATGACACATGAATCAAAATTCAATTCAATTCAATTCAATTCAGTTTTATTTATACAGCGCCTTTTACAATAGTATTGTCTCGTGGCGCTTCACAGAAGGAGCACCCAAGAGCAACAGGGGCAAGGAAAAGCTCCCTTATGTTCAGTTAATCTAGGAAGAAACCTTGGGCAGATCCACGACTCAAGGGGCTAACCCAACTGCCAGGGGTCATGCAGAAAAATTACAATCAGTAGTAATCATGACAGACTATAAGCTGCCTATGGTTTTAGCTAAGGTTCATAATAGTTCATAATAGAGTATTATCCCACTCTTACAATACATGGTAGTCAGTCTATAGGTGGTTATCAGGAATTATGGCTGGACAATGTAGCAGCGGCCAGGCATAGTGACAAACTCAAAGGAATGAGATGGGTCATGGGGGTAACAGTAAGGGTCCATTTGACAGCGCCATTGTGAGGGGGGGTCAATCACAAAGCCTCAGGAAGGGGAGTCGGGCCCAGCGTCGGCGTCCAGGAAGGTCCTCTGTGATGGGGAGTCGGTCGTGAGATGTGCCTCCTGTAGTGTTGGTTGTGAAAATGGCATGGATCAGGTATGAGGGATGAGGGAAACATATGTGACTATTTCACAAAATCAAAAAATAGATTTTTTTTCTCTAGAATTGTCTTTTCAGTTTATATGCCTTCGTAGATTCAATGTGTCAGGCATTCTGTGTCTCATCTAACCCCACAGCGGTTGTCTCTTGGTCCTTGTGTGTCATATCTGAGTGACAACCCCACCCCACACACCCACCGTTTAAACAAGGGACAAAAGGCAAACACCCAGCCCATTGATAAGGGGGAAAATACATTAGAATATTTGTAGAATAAGTTTGTATGTATGTTCTACAAAAGGAGAGCATTCAGCAACCCAGACATCCAGTCCATTAATTTGGAAAGAATACATCAACTGGCCTTATAACAGACTTCCTCAGTACAGCTGAAACAAAGCACATCATGCACCTCGTCCAACTAGGTCCAATTTCCTCCTCTAGAGTCACTCAATACATGTGTTTGTCATTCCATGAACCTCATGGAGAATAGACCCCATGACCTCGCTGTGGCTACTGCCATCATCCCCATCAAAATCCCCACCGGACATATTTCCACCAGAAGTGACATCACATGCAACCTTTTTAGCGAGCAAGCGGCCAGCGCATGTGGGTGCGGTCATGGTCTTATGTTAGCGAAGCTCCAGCCCAGGATAATTGGGGAACTCTTGGTCGAATGTGCTGAGATGGGGGTGATGCAAGTGTCAGCAAGAATAGGATCACACTGCCACTGAACTGAGGAGGTAATTTGACACAGCACAAGGTCATTATTCTGAATCTCGCCCCACACTGAAGTGACCGGGGGGTGGACAAAGAAGGCCTAGTGTAGTCTTACACTTGTCACAGCACTGAGGGCACCTCACAAATGAATGGATATGAATACATTTTGCCGTTGGCCAAAACTTTTTGACATGTTTTGGTCGAGATTAAGTTATCATTGCTCAAACTATGTGTCATAGTGTTCACCAATACATTTTAAGATTCTGAAATGTAATATTTAAGTGTCTGGTACCTTTCACAGCCAAAGATAACACCACATGATTTGACTTCAATTTGTGTAGTGCACATGAAGTTCTATTCTGTGGCACATCCTTAAAAAAATAACCACAGTTGTATGATAGAAAAAGTTTTCCTACAAGAGAGTACTGGATCAAAACCCACACTGACTAGTTGACTGTTTAGTGTTCCAGTCAAGGTGCTAAGTTGTATGCAACTGGACTTCTTTTTTAGAGCTTGAGAGATGTTTCATCTTTCATCCAAAAGGCTTCTTCAGTTCTGATCTGATGGTAGAGAACCAGGGTGAAGGAACTGTGATCTATAGACCAAAGCGCTCATCATGTAACAATATGTTACAGCACTTTGCCTTCACAGTCAAGGACAATATCGCTGTCTTTACTTGAAACCCATCATGCTGTGCACTATCAAATGGAATTTGACCTTGAGAAGGATGGGAAAGATAAAAGTAAAGAAAGAGATAAGGAGAGAAGGAGAGAGAGAGAGACAGAGAGAGAGGGAGAACTCCTGCACATTGAGGAGTAGAAAGACACATACATCACAGGATAGGTTTGAATCCCAGAGTGCACATACACCTACATACATGAAAATGAATTTCAGACACTTCTTGGAAAAAAAATATTTGAAAAATATTGTTCATCAATGGCAGAAACAGGAACTCTGAATGTCTTCCTGTTCTGCAGTTGTTGACATGCGATGATAGAAATGAGAGGAACAGCAGCCATTGACACCAAAGGAGATGCATGTGATGAGTGCAGGGAACACAGAGAATTCTCCCATATACCACTAGAGCGAATCACCCGCCTGTTTGTGCTTCCACAGAGCAAACTCCAGCCAGTCTATTCTCCACAGGTAATTAGACATAATCACTTGTACAGCCTCAGGAAGATTTGCTTCAGCAGAGCACTGGGAGGCCAAACTACCCCACCGCCACCTCTCTTTCCCTCTCTCTACTCAGTAGCACACTTGGACGCAATGACGTCTATCTCTTTCTTGCTCTCCCTCTATGGTGTTGTTTCTAAATCGCTTGTAATAAATTGGTGCTCAAATCAATCTATGTTTGAAAAAAAGATAGCAAGAGAGAAAAGATGGCAAAATTGCAAGAAAGAAAAACAATGTCAGAAGCCTTTATGTGATCTCATATATGTCTTCTTTATGTGATCTCATGATCTTCCACAGAAGCCCCTAGGTGAGTTAACACCCTGTAGCCTACTGTCTGTGTACCTGTTCATTGTATATCCAATAGAAAGCAATAGAAAATTCTATGCCTTGTTCCCCTTCAAATTCAGTTTTCAAAAAAGGGCATCCAGACACCATCTCAGAGAACCATCCCCATTGTCGTTCTCTCCCTTAACTCCATAAATGTTTAATCTCATACATTCATGCTTTTCATCTTTTCCCTTTGGTAAAAGAAAATGCAATTTAGGTCTGCTTGATTTTCCTTTGACCATTCACTCTTGCTATAACTCTCTTTTTCAACTATTTCTCAGTCTCTCTCTCTCTCTCTCTCACACACACACACACACACAAACACACACACACTTCCTTAGACCTTCTGACATTCCCTTTCTCCTTCAATCTTTCCCTCTCTACTCCCTCTTTCCTTTCCTTTTCTACTTTCCCCTTTCCTCACTCCAGTTGAGCACTGCTATTCTCATCCGTTCATCTGGACGGTTGCCAGCATTGGCAGCTGAAAGTGCTGTCAGACCTCAGCTCTAATAGGTGTTTTTCAGATGACAGTCATGAACAGGAGCGAGATACAACTGCCCCCTCGCCATGGTGATAATAGGTGCTCCAGCTACTATTAGAGAAATGACAACGAAGCACAAACTGCCCAACCCTCCCAAATTCGTCATTTCATACATTTGGGAGTGCTTCCACATCTCTTCACTTGGACTCACAAGACCTCCTTTCAAAGAGAAAATTTTCACAGAGCAACTGTTCAGCAGTTTATCATTGGATCCTATCTCCTGTGGTGACTTGTAGTCAAACAGGAATCAAGCTCCCTGAGGGAATGTCATGGATAAAGGTCACTGCTGATTTCTGACCCTTCTGGCCAAATTTGAAGAACAGAGGTATGAATATATCCAGCTGAACTAAACAATGATTTATTTTATTAGTGGTATCTTTTTTAACAATGTCTTAGTCTCCAGAAGGACATCACACTCTGACTGGTATTGTCACCTCGATGCCTGTGCCCTGGAGCTTCTTTTGAAATTCAATCTTTTCCCAGACTATTCTCATGTAAGATTCAGGAAATAAATCTTCCTCTCTCCCCACCACCAACAGTTTGGTCGCTGTCTATCTGTCCGAGGGTAGACTCCAATCCTTCAATTTGCTGGGTCCACGGGTAAAACATTTAAATACCCAAATGCATCAGCTAACTCTAAACCCTAAACGCTAAACCCAAACGCATCACCTAACTCTAAACCCTAAACTCTAAACCCAAACACATCAGCTAACTCTAAACCCAAACACATCAGCTAACTCTAAACCCAAATGCATCAGCTCACTCTAAACCCTAACACATTAGCTAACTCTAAACCCAAATGCTATGGATAGGCTAAGATGATGATCTTTCTGCACATCAACATAGTTTAAAGCACAAATCATTAGTGCAAGAAAATCAGCTGTCCTTTCCACATAATGATGATGATATAAGAATTAGGACCCCTTGTAGATCTTCACGGTAACAAGAGGCTAGTTAGCAAGCTGCCATTATTGATGCAAATCAGTGCATTCAGTGTCAATGCATGTAGTATTCAGACGGTAACATATATTTTTTTGTGCATGTGTATAGCCTGGCAACAATGTAACTTTAGCCATAATTAAAGTGGCACACTAATCCTGTGTGACCACTGATGGCAGTGTAATAAATGGTTGACTGTTCCTGTCTACACTGGGTGCGTTAAATGTGCCATTTTATTTGGAGAGATTCTCCATTCAATGGCTCATTACGCTCAATACCTGCATTCCACTACACTTGCAATCTGCTTTAATGGGGAGCCAATGTCAAACAAAACCGAAACTGTAACTGCGTTCACTACCTTGTCAGTCAACATAATTGTATGAAAATGATCATCGCTGGTTCATATTCTTTCATCTGCAAAAAAATCCACATGGATTGGTAAGACTGTACAGTACAACATTGATTCTTTTTTTGAATCAGTGACTGTAAGGGGAGCTCCAGAGGTAAAAAAAAAAAAAATCCCAAGCTTGCATGGCATGCCTCTAAAGAGAACAAGTTGTTGGAGCAAGCTTCACAGAGAGATGTTAAATAAATAAAATCATGTTCCTCGTCCCTGTTTCAACTGAGAACTGAAACCAGATGAGGGAATCATATTACTGACAGTTCTGTACTCAAGTATAAAACAGACCTTGAAGATCAGTATATATAAAAAAATCTGATAAACTTGCCAAAGCTGTCCCCAAACTGAGCTCTTAACGGATGAGGAAAAACTTCTAAAACATGATGTTAATTAACAAGAAACAGCAAACAAAGGAAAAGTTGTCTTTCTAAATAAAATGATGGCCCACAGTTATATTAATGTAATACAGCACTAGCATGCAGTCTTACTCAGGGTGTGTGATACTGACAAGAAAACTCAATTAATTTACTCTATTCATGTGAGCCAAATCCGTTTTGAAAGCTAATATAGCAGATTGTCAACCTTTCCCAACAAACTAATACAGATGCACCAGGAAGTTTCAAAGCTGCAGCGTCAAACAATAAAAGGGATTATCTCTTCTTGTGTGGGGTACAGAACTGCAATACAACAAACTGGAACAATGACATTCAGAATGTCTCTCTTCCCTAAGACATACTGAAGCCACAACAAAATTTTCTCCTGCTGACTTTATTAAATCATACAACCAACCAAAGTGTGTCCTCCTCCTAACAGTGCAATAAAGGCAGTGGCAGCGATCGATTCTTGATTGAAAAGGTAGGGACTTCATTTTTTTTTTTCTTTTAAAGTTCCGATAAACACAATTCCAAGTCCTGACATCTGAAGCCAAGAAAGTGCAATCTGGCCTCCATGTCTGTGACCAAGACTGCATTATGCAGGAAATAAAGCTTTTTTTGCCATCACAGATGTCGCTAATTACTGCTGCATTATGACTTTCCGGGCCCTTATGGCCACTTTGAGCTGAAAGCTCAGGAATTGGTGATGCACACTGGGCTGTAACAGCGGAAAAGTTATTAACATGTTCTTCCTGTTGGATTCATCAGTCCTCTCTGCCCATTAGCTTCAGTTCCTCAGTCGGCCTTTGTGGAGGCCTCAGATAAGACCGCACAAATGCACTGTGGAGAGCACACTGCAAGCCACACTGACAAGGATTGCATTTTTTTTTTTATGATTCTGGCAAAGGTATCGCAAAATGTCTGCTCTGCTCCTTTTGTATCAGCTGAAATTACCCTGCACTTGTCTGACCTCCTGCACTAGCCTGTCACCTTGTCTCAGTGGGGGTCATAGCGTAGCATTTACTCTGGCAAATTCACTAAATATCACATGAACTATTTGATGTAAATTATTACATTAATATTGAAAATCTAATATTATCTTTACAGCATATCTCATGAGTGAAACAGTGTGTTATGACTCATAACCCAGTTTAATCCAAGGCTGATAGCCATGCACTACTGATCAAGGGTGAATTTCCTGAAAGCATTGTAAACCTTATATAGCCAGTCTCAACCAAATCCAAAAATCCAAACCAATAGTTGGTTCAGAAGTTTAGAATTTTAAACAAAGTGCCTTCTTACCAGGAAGTAAACATATCCCTATTGTGAGAGATCAAATCTTTGAGTCTGATCCATTGGTAAGCATTGAGAGTAATTCAGAGTCCCTCTTATGAATGTCTTACGGACAGTAAGTCCACTTGCCAAAACCATTGTTACTTAAGAATGACATGAAAACACTCACTGACATGTTTTATATACTACATAGCATTCATACTTCAAGTGTGTTAACTTTGGGAAACACATGGGAAAATTTGTATAAGATTAATCAAGGGGAACGTGCATAAGTGCATGGACACATTTTTTTAGAATTCTCAGGACCTGACAAAATTGAGTGTAGCCACAATTTGTTTTCTGTTTGAACACTGTATCACACACATCTTCCTTTCTCTCGTCATCATCGAAACACACACAACCTCACACCATCTTCTAACTTGTTACACATCATGGCTGCCTTTGTCTGGTGTGTGCATGGATGTGACTAGCTCAAGGTCTGTAACATGCCATGAGACTCCCAGCACCGCCAGGCAGTTGCTCAAACGACCAATTACCCTTTGACTGTCTGCTGCACATAAACAAAAATAATTAAGAACCTTTGTTATGAGCTTCAATGCTCACTCTGCTTCATCCCTTTCTACCCCTCATTATTTATGTACCTTCAAGTTGCAATGTGCCTTTAATCACAACTAAATCCAAAGGACCGGATATAACATATTACATATTAATTATAAATGAAAGAAAAATGTGAAAAACCTTCTAAGTATATTTTGTCTGTGAGTACTTGAGTTTTTTTTTTCATTGTGCATAGGGTCTTTGTGTACGTTCCTTCGGTTTTTAAATCAATACGGCTTATGCATAATGGACCATAATGGTCACAATAGCCCTGCAAGGAGCTTATCTGAATTAAAAAACAAAGGCCGGGGTCAGGACTGCTAGTGTAATATTTAATGCCCATTCATATTTCATTAAATGGCTTCATAATGCTGTGGAAGGAGAAGGCCTGACAGACATGCCCAAGGATGGATGGGGAAATGAAGAGCATCAATAATGGACCAGTGTGTGACAGCAGGCAAAGGAGACAGACAGCAGGGCACAGGAGTCAACTGCTTACCCAGGAGGACAGGAAGAGCCAACCAACACGGGTCATGCGCACACATATCTGTGCATCACACATGCACACAGACATAGACACACACACACATACACATACACATATGCACACATACACACACACACTCAGAGAAGCACACACACACATACACGCATACTATATATCCACATGCTCATGCTCTGGCAAATATATAAACCATCTTTGAGCCGCACCAACACACAACACTCAGTAGATACCAGTTCCTCATAGGAAAATATCTATGAATCCAAATGAGAGGAGAAAAATCCATTGCATGCATATATGTTTGTATAAATGACCACAGGCAGGCAAACACAGACACAATGTAAATGATTTGTTTGTACATACACACACACACACACGCACACGCATACATTTTTAAATTGTAATATAATTTCCACCATGCTTTATGCATAATCTTTGTATTCAAGCTTTAATCTCACAGAGAAATTATTTAGAGGCAAGAGCTACAAAACAGAATTGCATGATCCATATCATTTCCTCTGCAGTAAATTTTGCCCAGTATGGATAGAATTAATAGCCCCATTCCTTTGAGCCATTTCAGCCCCTGTCACAATCTGGTCTATACTACAGAAGAACACAGTGTGTTGCAAAGATGCAAGCCCTTTCTATTTCCAATTCCAAGCAAGCTGGACTGAGGCAGTAAGCTTTGCTATTGTGGTCACCCATTTTAGCCTTGGCTGTCAACAGATATGGTTTTGCAGACATATTTTATTTTCTGCTGTTGCTGCTGTTAAGGTACAGTACATGCAGTGCACAATAATGACATTATAGGCTGCAGAAGGTCAGACAACCTGAAGGAGTTCATGCTATTAAAATAGATCATTGCAATCTTTAGTGACCCCAGATGGCACCAAGCACAATAATCACATCACACAATATAACAACATACATAGCATAAGACATTTGTATGTGTGGGATGAAGAGTAATGGCAGCCAATTAGATTAGCTTTTAATTTGCTACCAAGGCCGCTCACATGGTGTCCAGCAGGCCCAGACAGGCCTATATGTGCAATTTTTTTAACACAGTCTACATCATTTTGTAATAATCTCTGGGCAATGGTCTTACAAGCAATGGGGCTCTACTAATAAGCACTTTCCAGAGGAGATTTGTGGACCTACTATTTACCAAGTAGTTTGTGGCAATGCCACGGTCAGCTGTCAAAAGTATATTCTGAATCTGAAGTGCTGTATTAATGCTCCTAATAAAAAACACTGCAGATGTAGTGCATCGTATCTCTGGCAGCGAGAGTCAAGTCTCTGGTGATTTTAGTGCATTAGAATTGTATATTGGATTAGTCGCCGGCTACAAGCTCTGAAACAAATGGGGAAAAATGCAGCCGTGAATGTGATTCCCATCTCTCAAGCACACCACCACTGACGCTCACTGGAAAAATGTTGCCGTCAAATGGCAAATTAATGTGTGAGAGAACATGACGAATGATTATGGAACAGGGTGGGATAAAGTACAAAAGTAAAAGTAAAGGGGAAGTGAGGACAGAGCCCCGGTGGAGTCCAAGCTGCAGGCGTCAGGCTCACTCTTCCCCTTGTTGTCCCAGCCTGTCAGTCAATGCTGAGAGAGGCTGAGCCCTCCAGGCTGGCTTTACCCCATAGGGATTGAGTGGAGAGATTTAGCCACTGTGCTTTCTTACTGAGTCTCAGCATTCCCTCGAATGCCTCGACATGGACTTCACTTAATCCTCCGCTTGAGAAATCTTCAATATTTGGATACAGGGTGTGTTGCCTTTGTTAATTCCACATTAAGGAGATAAAAGGGCTTTAGTCTGTTTTATCTGTATTTGCATTCTGTCATCACAATGACATAGTCTCCTTGTACAAATACAAGTTTGCTTTATATTAGGGACGCTTAGACATTTAGGACTAAACAGCAATCACCATGGATCACACGAACCACAGGCAATCAGACACCAGGTATTAACTGGGGTCAATGAGCTGGAAAAACCCTGGGGGGTGGCCAGTCATTACTTCTCACATGAGTTATGACAGCTTTATTTCAGTTGTAGACAACGTTATTGCTTTTGAAAACCCTGTCTCCACATCTTCATTGTAGTGCCAACAAACAAAGCTGCCCTTATCTCTGTGACCAAACAATCTGGCTGGTGAGTGGCATGAAAACCCCAAACAAATGTCACTGATGTCAGAGGAAACAGACTGAAAATTTTTTTAAATCCTTTTTTGTTTGTTTTTATACACCAGTACATGTAGTACATGCATGTTACCTCAACTTCTTTTGTGCTAATTTTGAGTGCAAATAGTTTAATTTTAAAGGGGACATTAACTGTCCTGGAAAATGACATTCAATACGTTTTAATGTGGCTGTGTAAAGATCTCAATTAAGATAGATACGCCTGAATGAAGTGGACCTTGGCGAAGTGATTGAAGATGATTTAAAGTTGCCTAGAACAGCGCTTTGGGCAGAAACGCCACAAACTGGCCACAGGAAAATGTGGATAACAGTGTGCGGTTGATGCAGCACACCAGACTGTCTCCCTGTCAAGGTACAGTCACCATGTCAAGGACAAGAGTCACAATCTAATCTCCTATCGTCCCCTCTTATTCCTCTAACCTTTCACCTCATGACTTCTGAAATATTAAATTTTAAACAAAAATTTCCAAGGTGAATATTTACACCTTAGATAGAACATCCCAAACCCCCCCGCTCCCCAAACACTTTCCAAGTCATTAAGGTGCAAATCAATATTAAGACAGTGTTGATTAATAAAGCCTTTATTCTTTTGTTGTTCCCTTATGGCAGTGAGAAGAGATTAAAATAGTTTTCACTAATATTGGTGGCTGTTTGCTTTCTATGCGTAGCTACTTGTCTATATTAGTTGTCTCTTGTATACCGATAGGAAATGTATCTATTAACACTGAGGTAATGGGGCTGCCTGCAGCGTCATAATTGTAACCATGGAGACCGTAGAATGGACCCATCAAGCTGTCAAAATTGCTCTTAATCATAACCTCCATGAATCTTTATATGTCAAAAATTTATTAAATTGCAAAGGGTTTCAATCTGTCACCAAAGCACACATAATGATGCCTGCCATGACTGAATACCAGCAGCTATTGTTGACTTCCTTGGTTTCCCATGATTGTTATGGTAGTTCCATCCTTTCAAAATCGAGCTTAAATATCAGGAGGTCCGTTCCTACTATTAGTTTTCAACTGTGAAGAATGCCTTCAGAGATTCATTAGCATCTGTTAACTCTTCTTTCTAACCAGGGAAACCAAATAAGTGAATCACGACTTTGCCTGAGCAGTTTGGGCACCTCACCAAACCCTCATTGCATTAAATATCAGTGGGGTTGGCTGCTTTGAGGTGAGAAATAAAGCCTTTAAAGCAAAGTCTGTAACAAATTTCAAGGCTAAAGTACTAGCGATGACTCACACACAAAACTCAGTCTTAGGGTTTTTCTCCATCTTATAATCACAGTCAAGACAGAAATACGCTCTAAGGTTTTAACCCGTAGTCATAAGTTGTGTGTCCTTGCAAGCGTAGCACACTATGTTCATTTCAAATGTTTTTTTTTTTTTTCAAAGACAGCATATAGGCTAGTTGACAAGACATGCCAAGCAGCAGATAAAACAGAGCTTTCCAATGTTAACCACTATGTGTTGAGTCACAAAAGGAGAAACTAGAGGTATTGTCAAAGCCTTCTGATTATAGTTCTCAAACTGACTCACAGGCTCAACCATCCAGGTTTCCCTTGCAAAGAGGCTAACAATAGTTGAAAATCTCAGAGACTCACAAAAATAAAAAAGATAATTCCTTAAGCCTCTGCATTTTTGATGCAATCAGTTGGTCACACCATCATGAGGATTTTATCTGATTGTTCAATTCACACAGAGGAAAGCATTTGCAGACAAACACAGCTTGCATACATGCATCCAGTTATGTGTCTGTGCATGTTTCTTCTCATTCATACCTTTCTACTAGGGACTATTAGTAATAGTGTAGTATGTTGGCTTGGATCAAAGATGGATTGTAAACTTTGATAATTGAACTTGAGTATGTATATGTATCACTGTGTGTGTGTGTGTGTGTGCGTGTGTGTGTGTGTGTGTGTGTGTGTGTGTGTGTGTGTGTGTGTGTGTGTGTGTGTGTGTGTAAAAGATGAAGAGCAAGAGAGAGAGAGAGATAAATGAGAGAAAAGTTCAGGGGAAAACATGAAACCGATCAATACAATCAAATATTGCAATGTATTACACACCATGGAATGCTGAGTCAGGAAGCCCATTTGCAGTTTACCTTCCGAGTGGATTTCAAACAGGAAACCCCAATCTTCTTAAGACTGCACTGAGAAGCATGTAAGCTGTGGATGAAATCTCCACAGTCAACTCAATTTTGAATCTAATTTGCATTCCTCCATGTAATAAATAAGAGAGAGCTTGTACTTCTAAATCCTGTTTTATCGATTTGTAAGATTAAGGAAGATTGGGAAGCCAGGAATATTCACAATTTGATATGTAAAAAGTGTAATGATCCCCAAACATATACCCAGTTTTCTCTTTAAAATAATACTAGTATACTAATTATGATTACTACATTTCTGCCATGAACAAAATGTAAATAGATGATGCTTATACATAATGTTATCTTTGATGAAGGTTAATCAAGGTAAATACAAGCCAGTATGCAATCACACATTTAGCTCCCTATGTCTGTGAAGATCCTCATTCATCCAGCTCATGGTAGTCAAGGTGTTCAGTTTTATGAGACACTTATACACAACTCCAATTCACACATTGACTTATGCTAATAATGTCAGTGGATGACTCATGTGACCCATTGTCACATGATGAGAGGTGTGGTCAATAACTCACAACTCAACAAATCCCATGGTCTTCCCATCACCAGGCCAGAACTGAAGAAGCCTTCAAGAAGAAGTCTTCAAGCTCCAAAAAGAAGTCCAGTTGCATATTACTGAACACCTTGATTTAGCTCCCTAATGAATAATATAGTATTAGCAATCACTGAATACTGACAAAGATAGAGCAACATAATACGTCACAATGGGAGCAAACGTGAATAGTTCTGTGAATAGTCACATACCATCACAATAACATTTTCACTGATTTTCTGTATCAGCGTATGAGGGCTCTACTCTGTTCTGCATAAAGGGGGATTTTCACCCTTTTCCCTTGTGAAAACAGAACGCGGAACTTAATGAATGTTTGTGTCTCTCGCTCCACTTTGACTCATAAGTGCTCATAAGCTAATAATAACTGAACAATAACAAATAGTATGTGTACACCTCATGTAATGATAAGAATATTATTTGATGTGAAAAAATTATTGTTTTTGATTTAGTGATTGATTTTCTTGATTCAGTTTAACTTGCAAGCAAACTAAAGTAACATTCCTACACCACTTAACAGTGTGTCTCCTCTTCCCTGTAGAAGACTTGGCATTGCCCAACTGAGCTATGGCTTGCCAGTGTTGCAATGCAAGCTGCTTTAGTGAGCACTTAATGTAACACATTTTACACATTTCCAAGGCCTGTGATTAGCAAGGTGCTCTATCAGACAAGACTGACCTCAACATGCAATTGTGTTGCCTCCGGTCAACAGCAGGGGACCCAGCCAATAAGACAATTAAGAAGTGATTATGTCAGTCAGCATGAGAAAGCAAATGTTTTGGTTTTTGCCGTCTGTGTGGAACAGTGCACTGCCAAGCATGGATGTGTGACAGTGTGAAGGCACGGCATCCTGAGGAAACAAAGTAGCTGAGGCAGACTGCAGGTGCCAAAGGATTGTGTGTGCTTTTCCCTGATACTGGCAATGTAGTTTTTAAACATGAGCACGAATAAAGTAATTTACTGTTTGATCACGTGTAAATAAAGTAACTGTACTGTGAACAGCTATGGCTGAAATACATCAATACTATCTTAATACTGATTGACACCTTAATGGTTTAGAAAGTGTTTGAGGGGATGGAGGGCTGGGGAGCGAGAGGTTCTATCTAAGGCATAAATATTCACGTATAAAAGTTCATTTGTAAAAAGTTTGAGTTCATACAAATGCTTAGAAGCAAATAGAAACTGTCAGATAATATTTCAGGAATAAGAGGAGAGGATTGGGGATAGTTAATGACTCAGCTGGTTGGTTGGAAGTCGAGCTACATGAATTTGTAAGATAACACAATGATTAATTTGGGGCTTTCTGTTTAGAAGGGCTAAATACTCCTTGAAAATGGAGAAATGGAGACTGTGGAAGTAAATGTAACTGAGTGATCTGTAATTGCCACAGTCGAGGTATCTTTACTATTAATCATCTGTAAGATCAAAATACTATTGCCAGGGGAGAGAGAGATCATCGAGTATATATTCAAATACTAAAACAGAATAATACAGCAGTTTGAGTCTTGAGCATGTATTTATGCGAACCATATACAAACCATAATCAAAGCATACCATACTATCCTGTCATGACCACAAATGTGGTGTATTGTGTATATCTAGAAAAATTACACAAAATCAGTGATTAGTATCAGAATAGCCCTCCAGAATGCTGCCATGACACTGGTGGTATGTAGTAAACCTAATTCCCAATAACAGTGAATATTTGCCATTTCTCTGACGCCATTTTGATGCTGTGATAGACAGAGAAAATGCTCCGCTGCTTCTTAATGGGATTTATACAAAAGGCCAAGTGCTGCTGAAGGACAAAGAAACCACTGACATTTCTGTCCTCTTTGTTTGATCAATAGCACTGGAGAGAGTGTTGACCTGCTCCAGAGGCTAAATGTTAGCACCCCATAAGACTTCTGCAACAATCCCCACCCCCGCCCCCCACCGGCTCCTTTAGAATGTATGCAAAGTCAGCCCATTCGTCCTGGCTACACAACTTTACTTGTGTTTCATCTTTACAAAGAGCATTAAGGACATTAGTTTAAAGTCTCATTTCAGGTAGGTGTGAAATCAGAAATGATAAACTGTCCTTGAATATGCTATGTTAAGGGCCTTTGTTTCAGTGGTCTGATATTCTGTTCAAAATATTGCACAACTTCTGTGTGATTCATATCTTTCATATTTGAGGGAAAGTTTTTTTTGTATTTTGAATTGAATCAGTAATTACAGTGACAAATGAGTAATATGCCAAGGTTACGAGCCTCATGTTCAGTTGGCTTCCAATTGTTACAACATAATCAAATGAGTAGAATGCTTCTCAATCTAAAACCTCGCTGACTTACAATTAAGGTGATGTATGCCTTTTTACCACAGTTTTACTTTGTCAATGTCAATGGGAAGCATTTAAAACCAATGATTTAGAGTGGCTGTTAACCAAATGAAAGTGGACATGGATGCCATTGTGCACATCATGCCATTTTGTGTAAGGCACAGAGTGAAATAGCCTCGTGGATAAAAAAATGTAAAGCTATTCAACCAACATTTACTAAACATTTACACAACTAATTAACAAGTGTCGTCAAACTTTATGAAAGTGTTTTATTTGGTTCTTGAAGTGTACCTTTACATTTACCTGCACATTCATTCATTCATTCATTCATTCATTGTGGTCTTGTGTTCAACCTAATAATGTGTTCACTGGTTTACTTTCTATGTATAATAAGTCCTACGCCTTACCTTTCACATAAATCTGTATTAAACAGGGCAGAATAGCTGGATTCAACCATTCAGCCCAAGAGAAATGATAATGGCTATGGACTCACATGCTCACATAATATATCACCTCTGCAAGCAGAATAATTACATGAATGGCATTTAAGATCCAGACTTTTTGTCAGTCCAACAGCACTTAGCAGCAAAATCTAATTCCGGACCATGTGTGAGATGTTCCTGTATCGACTTTTCAAACACCGTCCTATTAAATTAATTTTAAAAAGCAGCGTTTCTAGTGAAACCTGCTGAATAACAAATCCAATGCTACTCATTCATTGCATGTCATGAGCTTCACTTGACTCCCATTGGAAACTCCACGCACCTGTTTGAAGACAGCAAACAGTCAAACCAGGGTAATGTTCCCAGAGTAGTATAATCTGAAGTTGCCACTGAGGCATGCTCCAGCATAATGCTCTCTTTATTCTTGGGTCACCTCCGAGCCTCTGAGATTCATCATGGCTCAAATAGAAGCACAATGACTTTGACTTGACACTAATGAACCTCCCACATGGGAATGATGTAGCGTGACACTAGCAGCACCAGCATGGCCATTTGGAACTTTAGTTTGCAGTGGGATTCCTATTCCTGTCACTATGACAATGCATAATATGAGTCACAAAAAAATGACATTGCAGAAGTGGCAGTTCAACTGACATAATAAAAAATTATCCAGGACTTTCCAAGGACCAGGAGTCCATGGAAATCACTCCTGTGGAATTTCCTTCCACTAAAATGGGATTTTTAAAATCCATAACTTTAGTGTAGCAACCTAGCTCACCTGGTGATGAACTATGGTTCATAATTTGTGTGTCTTTGTGTTGTCCTGTCTCAGATAACCTAAAACAACCTATTAAACCTGCACCACACAGTGGAGATCAGGAGTGGGGGAAGAGTATCCGAGGGCTGGCGATTTTTTTTCTTTGAAGTTCTTGACGCAGAGAATAAATTTGCTTCACACTGGGTGCTTATTTAACCTCCAGTATGCCTCCAGAACCAAGGCTGAATGTCAGCACATGCCCGTAAAATTGCTGTCACATACATCAGGAAATGCTCTGTTAGTTTAATGATAATGTCTCTTTGGTCTCAGAGCCGCAGGGCCCTTCTGATTGTTTAATGGGCAGCCAGTGATTGGGAAGCCCTGCAAGCAGATTCTGCACTGACCCTTATAGCCCCTGTTCCTTTAAGAGAATCCTTTTTGAGACAGATGAGGTTGGTGAAAATATGTATCTGACTGCGATGATGAGAGGAAAGCCAGCCACAGACTGTCCGCAAGCAAGGAGAGAGTGAAATGTCAGTACATAGCCAGGGGAGCAGTTGGAGTAGATCATAAATTCAGCCAACATTTATAAAAAGACAAAAAATAATAAATAAATAATTATAATGCTAGGTGCCAAGAGCCTTGTCTACTCCCCACAGGGGATTCTCATAGAAGTGTGTTTTTGAGGTGTGTGTGTGGGGGGGGGGAATCCACATTTAGCACACACAGATATGAATGACATCTCAAGAACTTTACCTTTGCCACTCTCCCTTACTCTGGCATTCAATCTTCTTCCTATCACAGGGAACAGTCGATAATAAAAGTCTGATGACATTCGCTCAGTGGGAATGCTAAGGTTGGCACAAAAAGGTGCCACAGCAGTAATTCTGGCATGCTGTTTCACAGAAATATTTCAATTTTGATCCTACATGACCTGGCTCAAAGAATCAAAATGAATACACATACGTCGCTGACTTAATCAGCAAAAAATGCTGTATTTGTGGAATGTTTTTGAGAGATGAAAGGTATGCTCACATAAGAGCTAGACAGCATATTTCATCCAGGTGTAACTACAGGGCATAAAAAACAATAATTAACTTGTAATGAAACAGTCAATTCAGAAGTGTTTTCGTCAGAGTTTGGGCTATAACAACACAGTAGAACTGATGGTGAAAAATATGAGGTGAGAGGTTCTGTGAAGTAGCAGAATTTAAAATTTAAAAATTAAAAGGTGAATGGGATCAAATGAGGTAACAACAACTTTCACTCTGCTTTCTACTTTAAATGAGCTTTGTCTTTCTTTCATTCAGTAGACCCAGACATAAGTTCATGCATCAAGTGGATTTAGTGAGAGACCCCTTTTATTAAGTGCATCCGAAGAGGTTTCGGTATCAGCTTTGAATTTTTGTCACTGTGTTGTTTAATGGCTCTGTATGTAAATGACAGCTCGATAGACTAGGCTCTTTCACTCAGTGCAAAGAGTTTGGATAATCTTGACAAAGATTACTGAATCCTGACCAAGACATAATACGGGAGTAAACATGAATAGTTCTGGTCTGCATAAGTGGGAGTGCCACACAATGATCAACAAACTTTTCAATGATCTTCTCTATCAGCGTATGAGAGCTCGACTCTGGTCTGCATGAAGGAGGATCCCCCCCCCCCCTTTTGCATTTTGTAATGTTTGTGCCTCTCACTCTGCTTTTACCCTCTCTGATCTCGATACATACATTTACTTTGCGGTGGGCAGGCACTTTGTTTGAAATTTAAACCTAATGGTTTTGCCTTGGTTGCTAGGATTTCTAACGGCAAAACCTGAAGCCTTTGGAGGGTACCCTGACATAGTAACAAAATAAAATAGTGAGCAAATATACCATAGCAGCACTAGCCTGTGTATGTAAGTGGAGCAACTCTGCATTTTCTAGTGGTTATGTCGGGGAATCCAAGAAGGATTTCTATTTTACATTCAATGGCAAGGGCAGGTTGTTGTATAGAGGGAAAAGGTATGCATGCAATAAGCAGCTGGAAAATGCATGTGTATGCATGCATGCATCATATTACTTAATACCATACACATCAAGGCATTCATTCACAGAGAGTAGCACGGAAGTGTTTCTTGGTAGCAATGGTTTCAGTAATAATTTTTTGCATGAATATGCACATACACAAATGCACTGATATGAAATATATTATGATATGCAATGAAAGAAACCAATTTCAACTCTGCTGACTAAGAGGTGATCTAGCAAACCAACACAGTTAGGGCATTTGAATGATGCAAGGGTGACCTAGGCTGATGCACTAAATGCTTTCACATCATTACACTTTGTGTTAAGTGTCTGGAATCCCTCAGTTGACGTATGTTTCCATCCTCATGGGGTGATACTTCTTGTGAACTTTCAAAATATTGGGCGTGTCAGAACCTTCTGTTTGCTGACTGCCCAGCTTAAATTTGTCTGAGGAAACCTAATGGAAGCTAATGGAAATTTCCCTGATTGTGCTAGAGCAAGGTGTGATATCAAACGGAAGCACTAGGTGGCGCTAGCCTGGCTAAGGCTGACCTACTGAAGTGAGGATAGTAATCCATGAGACATGTAATTTACTGACTTTCTCTTCCCTGCTTCATGATTTGAAAACTGGAGACTCCTCAGGGTTGTCTTTCATCAAATCTCAGTTCTTGGCAATGGCAACAGCCAGCCAGTATAATGACGAGGACAATGCCGGTAGCATTAAACAGAAAATGAAGCTCATTTAAACCACATTGTTCCCACTCCCACTTAGCATACACACATTCAGAGACATACGAGCCGTTAAAACCTTATTTAGATCGCTACTTCACTCTTAAGAGTCCCCCCTTCCCTCTCCCCCCAGGAGCCAATATTTATGCAGACTAGGCCTTTGCTGTGGGCCATGAGTGGACCCCTCTGACAGAGGGGCAGAACGCTCTTGGAAATTTGCCCACAATGGCATGTGTGAATTGCTGAGACACAAGATTCCATCTAGTATCCACGGCGTGTCATGGTGATGAAAGTGGCTATATTAATCAGTGCTCTGGCTCTATTGCTGGTGCACAGGGTAATGAGAGTGAATAGCATGCATGTGGCTCCCACCAAATCCCGCGGCTCACTTTCCCAGAGGAAATCAGTGGTATTTGCTTGGCCAAAAGGTGTGTTCTTCTCCCATCTTACAAAAACTCACCTCACATTTCGAGAGAGGAATTACATGAGTTTTTCTTTCTCGTTTTCTCTGCTTTTTCCGCCCTCAAATGACTAAGTGTTGGCATCCTATGAGAGAAATAAAAAAAAAAAAAAGTCACACACATTGTCAGTTATGGAAATTTCCACTTTGTGATCTTGAAAGCATACCTTTTTTATTTTTTGATTGTGTCACTTGGTTGCTGCTTAGTACTGATAAAGCTTCTGGTAGAGAAGCAATCGGCACTTGATTCAATTGGCAGTCACTCGCCTGTGAAGCTTTCCACTAACCCCTGCTATGAAAGGATTTGCCAGGAGTACACTTCCTATGCATCTCCCCATAGAAAGAAAAAAAAAAAAAAACACGGCTGGCAAGCCATTCAAAGTGGTCGTGCGGAAGTGCGAGGAGGTGAATTAGCATAAGATGTTCAGGGGCGGCAAAGTGAGATATCTCTGCTTGACTGGTGGCTCTTGGCATGGCACGAATAGAGCTTGAGGAGGGAGTTTGCACTTGAAGAGTCAAATTGTTTGCCTGTCGTGCCACGCTACGCACGAAGATGCCAACTACAGCATGTGGGTGAGACTGGGAGAGTCATTCCAGATGTAAATTCTGCCATTCTGTCTCTTGATTGGCATTACAATGCTTCAGTGCAGGAACCCGTAGGTTTTGTTTGATAACGGCATAAATTAAAATGTAGGGATTTTATTTTTTATTTTTTGAAGCTGTTCTTGAAAGCTGTATGAGTCACACCATAACCAGACTCTTAGCGTAATTATTATTATTACCAGAAGATCAAATCCAGATCAAATCTAATTTGCTGTGAAGTAAAGGCCTCTGATAAAAAGCCCTAGCTTACCCCACATTTGAAACATCCATGCATTTAAAATATCTTATAGTTGGTAAACTGTTGTTCTTCCAGACAGTCTTTCACATTTTTTGCCACTTGTTTGTTGAGGGCCTTGCCAACATAAAATCTGTCATTTTTATTCAGCATTTATCACACAGGAACAACTTTCACAGTTCAAATACAAATGATTCACCTTAAACCAGGCCAGCAGATGAAATACAGCACACCTCTACATGATTGAGAATGAATCTGTGCAGTCTAATCAGAGATTTAATTAAAGATGACAAACGATTAATTAAATGAACAAAAAAGAACATGCGTGCATATCACAAGCGTGTCTATGTGTAAAGGTTATTTAGGAAAGTTGATTTTCATGACCATATATGCACAATGTCTTTTGTTGATGGCTACATAACTGGTGTGAACATAATTGCTTCCAGTATTTACCGCTACTATCTTGATTACTGTTAATAGATGGGTGACATAAACACGTTAATATTTACACTAAAAACAGTCAGATAAATCCATTCCGTCAAGCTTTAACGTCACTAACTAATCGATGAGCTAAACAAAGTGTTATATTTATGCAGTGATGCTTCACGATCTGGAAAACCATAGGCTATACCATTGCTTTATAGACAGTTTTAGTTTTAAAGGCCACAACATCTTCCCTTATTAACTCATTCTTTATTCTGGTCTTATCACCCAGAGAAATGGAATACTGATTTCTGATTGGCTGGCAGGATGTGTGTTAATTCTGAATAAAGCACACCTAGGATCTGGTGAAAAAATCTATTCACCATTTTATGTCAATGCTCTTTTGAATGCTAACTATAACAACCATAGAAAACGGCAGATGAACTTGTCAGCAACGATGGAATCCTCTGTTACTAGCAATAACCACAATTGAAAAGAAATAAGGCATAGTTCAGCAACTGAGCAGTTTTCTTTATAACTGAGGTGCACGCTTCCGTATGTTTTAAACTCACGTCCATTTCCTTCACACAAGTTGTAACCGGGTGAAAAGCAGGATAACAGCCTTCGAGGTGTGCTGTTATATGGAAGTAATAGACTTAGCGGTGGAACTTCACTCCGCCGTACGGCATTGTGAAGTTATTCGCCTCCACCTCGTTCATTAATTGCGTGTAACAGTATCCCTTACTTTGTTCTTTTTGATGATTCGTCTAGCAAATTTCAGTCACTGTGGCACTAGTGTTTCTCAGCACTTTCAGCTCCAGTCACTGAAGATCATTATCCTTGGTTAATCTTCATGAAGCTGAAGAAAAATTATTTTTCTTTTCCTCTTTTTTTTCAGATCCACATGTTTACTGTTGCTTTTTTTTGTTCACTTGATTCTTTTTGAGTGAGACCTTGGCAATGGCAGCAACTTGTCCATCCTGACTGGTTGCAAGCGGTCTGTCAAAAAGAAAGAAAACATGTAATCTTCTGCATCTTTAGCCTGAGCAAGGAATTTTTCATGCATGAGCACTGATGTGGACACTGGCTTCAGTCCGAAATTCACGTCTGGATCAGAGTAACCAGGAGAGGCAGTGATTTGTAATGGAGGAGAGAAGGGGGTGGACTGTGGAGTGAGGGCTGATCACTGCAGGCGGCTCCTTGTTTGTGGGGAAGTCTCCTCATCCTAATAAGAGTCTGGTTTGATCAGCTGCGGCACCGTGGCTGGCAAACCGTGAAACATGGCTGACGTGCCCACCAGAATCTGTTTATGTGTGTGATAAGTTGTCATAGCCTGCTGAGCAGAACTGACCAGATGCAAACGAAACAAATTTTCACCCTTGAGCCAGTTTGGGCTTGATGATGCGCAAGAATTCTGTTGCACTAATCTGATGTACATATTGCCTTTGAAAGTCAGTGCATGCCTACACTTGGAGTTTTTTGAAACTTGACTTTACCTGATAACTTCGCATTAACAGAATGATAAAGTAAAAACTAACATTGGTGTAATAAACGAAACCTAAGGCAGGTTGAGTCGATACATGAATGCACCTGAAAGCACATTTTGTTGAGAGACTCCAGCAGCATGTTCAATATGCATTAATACATATAGATTGCCTTTAACTTGTATTCAAATGTGTGCAGAAGATGACACCCTGGCAACTTTAAACGCTTATTTGCATGGCATTTGAATGATGAGTTATGGTAATTGCTCCACACGTTTGAAGTCTGAGGAGGACACATTTGAGAATGAGTAGGCAAAAGGAGCTCTTAGGGGCCCAAAAGCAAAGGCATAATCAGTCGAGAGGTCGAGCAGCCAATCTAAGCAGATGGTCCTAAAATGCTTGCCAGGGAGAAAGCGCAAGAAGCAAAGACAGTAATTAGATGGGGTGAGCATTTGAAGCAGATGCCAGTATGTAACATTTTTAACTTGACTGATGCCGTAGTTATGTGTGGACCATGAGTGTAAGCGTGTGCTTGCTTCTTTGTGCCATGTGTATGGGCGGGCTTGCAGGAGTCGTGGTTGGATATGTCAATTTTAAATGGTAAATTTTTTCCTGAGAGTCCTTTAATGTACTGAAACGATATTTCAAAGGGCTTCTGCAGGGTTTTATGTAAGGAGACAAAACAGCAGAGCAACAGTCTGAGTCACGAGATGAAGGCATGGAACAGCTGTGTTTGTACATTCACAGACTCACACTAAAGTCAGTCTCTGTATGATCCACACAAAAAGTATGTGGCCAGAAAGAAAAAAAGCCTGTTCAGACCCAGTGCTGACATTGGCATACAGCACCTTTCCTTCTGAACATGGAAATGGATTTTAATGTTAATACCTTCACAAATTAGTGTCCGCCACATAGATGCACAGTTTTTAAGTAAAAGTTGTTCTTTATGTACCATAAGAAGTTATACATGTATATAACCTAAGTTTATGACATGATTCCCAACATGTCGTAGCTTAAGTCTCTTCTGTAAGTCATCCTTTTGTAAGAGTGGTCTGGACCACTCTTATGCTTTATCATAAGCTAACAGTTTTAGCTTAATGCATGTTTTACAGCTTAGCCAAGACAAAATAAATGAATTTGCTTTGTTTTTTAATCCCTCAAAAATACAAACATGTCACACATCATGTTGATGCACTAATTATATTTTAACTTTTAATTTTTTGTTGATACCTGCACTTTAATGCAGATAAAGGCAAAAGGCACAAATTACAACAATCAATTTCAGAAATGTGAATTAAGCCTTTTAAGATAAGAACAACTTAGTAAAGAAGGCTCTGAAGAGATAGTTTGGGGAACACACAAAGAAAAGAAAACAACTTTGGCAAGATACATCTTTAGAGTTTTTCTTAGCACGCTTACTATGGATCTTGGTCTGATATGTGATATGTTGCCCTTTTAGTAATTACTGCAGAAAACCTGTCAGCTCCAACAATTTGTTATGAACAAGGTACGTATCTATAGATAGCATAACAATGTTAAACATATGCGTAAATATAACCACAGTGTAACTGCAAATAAATCTTTCTAATGCAGATGTGTATAAAAAGAAAGACTGACACAGAATTCAGTTCCTTTGCTCCGAAATGATCTATTAAATTGGTACTGATTTGCTGTTTATATAATGCTTAAACTCTCTCATATAATAAGAGAAGGCAGAAAATCTGTGTCTGGGCTGGGATGAAATATTTCTCATCATGAGTGTTTGGCTCATGCGGTCTGACTTTAAAGATGTCGTGACAGAATCAGAAGCGATGTATTAGCACTCCTTTGAATGTTATACACCAAAGGAATCAGAGTGCCTTCTGCTGATTAAACAATGCGGGCACACCCCGGGGGCTTCCACCCACTCTACATGGGCCATCACTTGCTCTCCAGAACATGTGGAAAACAGTCGTGGCATAACATTCTTATTTCACCCTCGGATGATCATCGGGTGATGAGAATCTCACCAAACATCCCAGCAGTCCTTGCCCCAGAGCCTCACCTGACTGCTCCGCATGCAGATATCTGACTCAGGGCCATGGAAATAAATAAATATGTGAATAAAAAAATGGCTGCCATTTCTGTCTTCTTACTAGAGAGTTAAGAGGTATGTATCCATATCCCATGCTCATTTGTGTTCATTTCTTTAGAATGACCTCAAGTTCTTGAGTTTAAGGCAAAGAACCATTTTAGACATTTTTAAAATCTACACAGAACATTTTGCACTGCATGATTGTTGAGGTTTCATACTGGCTTCTACACAATATGTCTGTCTACAAGTACATAGGGTCTGTATTCAGGATGACAAAAAAAAGAAAACAGAAAATAACAGTCAAAAGCATTGAAGTTTGACACCTTTTGCTGTCATAAAGATGGCATTGTGATAAAATGAAAGCCTCTGACTTCCAAGAAAGATAGAAAAAAATGAAAAAAGGGGAAATGATTATGTAGGTGTCATCAAAGGTATCATTTTCTGTCTCCCTATTGTGGCTAGGGGATCATCCAAATTCTGGGGGTGAGGTAATAGAAACAGTGCTTCTGTTGCCTCCTGTGGTGTTTTATGCCAGACTGACGCAGTTAGAGTAGCTACCATAATAGAGTCTGATTTCATCAGGTTTATGGGGTTTTCAGGTGTTTGTAAGATTGGGTTTACAAGGGTTTGGCACTGTTATGAAAAGCCATTTAGAAGGAGCAGTCATATCACCTTTCTTAAGAAAACACACACACACACAAACACACACTCACATACTTATGCACACACACCATCTGGCCCTTTGGGAGATGTGGGCCTTGAAACATTTTTATAGTTGCTTCAAAAGTGATTCATGTGCACTGGTCTGGTATGATTGCTACAAAAATAATGCGGTCGATTTTTACTTGCTTACTTGTTTGTTACCGTAATTATGATAGCACGATGAATGACTCAGGAGCAACCCCAGGCTTCACAGACTTTTATGACTCAAACAGGTCTGAACTGGTGAGATGAAGTCCTCCCGCACCATCTCTCTCACCCTTCAGCGGCGATGTCCATGGCCGCCGCACCCAACCGCATCTTCTGACGGATGCCTCCCATGGAGAGGAGAATAAATTATTCTTCCCCACTCCACTTAGTAGGACAGGAGGAGGTTGTTGAGTAGTCTTTCAGAAACAGAAATGGTCAGCTGAAACATGGCTTGTCAGAAGATGTACTTGTAATCATCTGGAAGTATAATACAGGGTCCATTTTCCTGATAGTGTTCACTCGTAGCACTCTAAGAAGACTGACTCTAAGATGCATCTTTCTATTATTTTTCTACGTGTGGTTCCCAAACTGTCTCTTCAGAGTCTTCTTTTCTAGGTTGTTCTTCACTATATTTTTAAAGGCTGAATCTAAAATATATCTCACGCATGCTCAAAAAGGATCAATGTCCTTGCCCTTCTGTTGTTCTATCTTGTCTAGGTTCCATCGTCCACTTCTTCTAAATTCCCAGTGGAGCCAGATATCTATCTGGTTGCCACCAGCACATTCTGTTACCCACATTCCTAACCATATTTTTCTTGGTTGGTTGTCTTACCCCTTTAGAATAAGGTTTTACACATGATATGCATTTGTATCACATTACTATTCTCTTTTGCTGATATTCATTTCTAGGATATTAATTTTTTCCCTACACTGCCATTGCATTTATGTCTCACAGCTTTCTGGGTAAAAAGTGACATCACCTGGTTGATATTGATGGTGTCTGTGTCAACTTGATTGCTGCACCTTGATTGGACCTTGAATAGATTCAACCAGGTGATGTCACTTTTTACAACAATGGCAGTTTATGAGTGAAAAGACTTTCTAAACAAAAACATTGTATTTTTACTTGTTCTCTTACTTCGAAAGCTGTGAAACGTCGTGGTAATTTTCTAACTTCTTTTGCATAGCTATGTGAGCTGTTTTTGTACAAGGGAACATAGTGTCTGTTAGTGAGAGAAGTGAAAGGCCTTGTTTTTCAACAGAGACAGAGACAGAGTAAGAGTAAGAACAATCCACATTATACAAGACTCCCTGAGAATATCGACATGTTTTTAAGAAGTCAAATACGTACAAGCCACTATTATCCAAAAAACCCTGAGAGTATGGAAACAAATGAAGGGATTTTTTTATCAAAACAGCACTACAAGCCACCATTGTACCAAGATGAGGAGAGGAAAGAAAAAGGTAATTGGCCTTATGAAAATGAGAAAATAAGCACACAGAATTTAGCTGCCTCTATAAAAATTAGATGCAAGTAAGTTTAAGGAAAAGAAAACAATGAGATGATGAGACTTCCATCTAGAACTTTAAAAAAATACATTTGGAATAGACACTCCATGGAACTCTCCAAGTAACTAGGGTTGCTGCAATAATGGTCCAACTTCCATACTGTTTTCCTGCATGGACATTTGTTTTAATTGAAGAAAGAATAGAAGGCTTTTGCTTTGCTTTTAATCTCTCTTTAATCTCTATGCAAATGTGTCACCTACACACGTCATATTGATGCACTAATTATATTCAAATTTGCATAGTGTCTGTTGATACATAAGGGATAACAGCCAACAAGGTGTGCTGTTACGACACAGGAAAAAACCTTGGTAAGATATATCTGAATAATTGTTTATGCATATTCAACAGATTTTCTCCAAATTACTATGGAATACTTGGTGGTCATCCAACAGCAAAATCCTATACTCTGCAATTCATGTACCTTTACTGTAAAGTGTTACCTTTGTAAGACATGAAATGGGTGAACTGTATCTATAATCTGAAATGTCATACCCTGTCAAACCCCACTGAGAATACTTTTTAACACACTAGATAAGACTGAGCTCTAGACCTATTTTTGGCAATCATCTCTGATTCTTGCCAATAAATCTTGTAAAATTTAAAGTCCAAAATCTAATTAATTCCAACAGTCACCCTCCCCTTGCTAAGAAACTTGAAAAAAAAACTGCTTCAAGAAATTGATCCACCTTTAAAGTGAAACTTTGTTCATTTCAAATGAGGTTGGCAGATATCATTATGAAGAGTCATTAAGTGCTCTCCTCACCCAAATGATTAATAGAACCCCTGTGATGAAAAAGTCAACTTAACATCAAAATGTGGATTATTTGGCCCAAATAGGTTGAGACCTCTAGGAGCAAACTCAAGATTGGATGCCTTTTTTGTAGTGCTAGAATTGCAGATTCATATTTCTATCTGATTTATTAGACTACATTTATTTGTTTTGCTGTTTTAGGATTTTCAACTGACTTTAGTCCCAACCATTGATTACCACGATATACATTTCAACTTGAATTCAGGTTGTAGGTTTTAGTATGGCACTATGATGTTCTCACATCTCATCACAAAAACCCATTAGAGGAAGCCTTTGATTACCCATCTCCACACTGTAGTGACACTACTGAGTAGAGAGCAATTGATTTGTAACTGGGGCATATGTTATCATGGCCCATGAGTGTTTGTGTTTGGGAATATGAGATGGAGAAGGAAAAAGGAGAGGAAAAATAAAAGATATTTCCATGAGAGCCATCAAGACTTAGAGTCTCAGTGATGATGAAAATGTATGAAACACGCAGCGTAGTTCATCTAGGTTGTTAGAAATTCCAATCCCACATTCATCATATGTGTAATCATTTGTAGCACTAAGAACTTGGCTCTTTTAATAGGCTGACTAAGAAGGCATAAATATAATCAATCCTTTGAGAGACATAAATGGTGCATGCAGGGCATTTTATTTTTAAACACGCAGTAGGCTCCCATTGTACCAGTACAGAGATTTAGTCAATTTTTTTCTGTGACCGAAATATTTCATATGGGAGCTCTTTAGTTAAAAGGAGTATCACTTGGTACTCTCAACAAAAGTATTTTGTTTCTCCACTACCCTTAGCCAACAATTACCTGAAAGAAAATAGACTTCCAACAAGCAATTCTGAGCCAGTCCATGCTATTCATTTCAACTGGTGATACTGTGTGTTTCACAATAAAAACAAAATAAAAGAAAAATTAAAATCGAGAAATCGAGAAAACAATTGGTTTTCTCCTCATGATTTCACAGTAACTCTATACTTCGTCTCCATGGAGACATCTGTCAATTACAGAGTCGTAGGCCCTAATAATCCAAACCTGTCTCCACTGAGCACTCAAAACAAATCTAGACGGCCAATCCTGGAGGTGTCATTTTGGGAGGAGGGCGATATAGATTGACAGCAGAGTGTGAGGGTGTGTGTGTGTTGGGGGGGATTAAAGTTCCCAGGGCTTTACTGACCAGTGAAGCATATCACTGGCAATGGTGACGTCATGGGTGTTTCTTTTTTCACCACAAATGCACACACACACACAAAAATTAATTCCTTCTGTCGAATATACTGCAAGACAATGTGCACTGTCACTCAAAGGTTTGAGACCACTTGGAAATGTTCTTGTTTTATGGAAACACTGAAATGAGCATAAATAGGATATAGTAAATCATTTTACTTAAACGCAGAGCAAATAAAAAAATGAATAGTGCTTCTGCCATCAGTTATACATGGTGAAGGCGGTTTGATGGCCTCTGGATGCTTTGAAGGTGGTCAACTTAGAAATTTCTACAGATCATGAAGAAGGAAGTCTATCAAAAGATTTTGCAAAGCCACTTGATTGGCCCAATTTCATCCTACAACAGGATAATAACCCAATAAACACACCTACAAACTGTGCCAGCATCATGTAAGCAGCTGGAACTCTGACAGCTGATGGAATTCTGAATGGAGTTTCCATACCTGAACATTATGGAACTTTTGTAAGAGCAGCCTGACTGTATGCTATGGTGAAAGAGTCTATCAAGCCAATTTATCTTGTGGGAGATGCTCCTGAAATCATGGTTTGAAATCTCATCAGATTACCTGGAAAAATGGACAGCTACGATCAGGGATAGGACAAAAATTCGGCCCTGGCATTTTGGCCTTGATCGGCCCACTATAAGATCACCTACCTAGTGCATGTGATCTTTTTGGTGGATATACTATGAATTCTGTAGATCTCAACAGGCTATTGGATTTCAGACTTTGAGCATGTTCAGTAACCATAGTGTTGGAGTTAGGTGTTTTCCCAAACTTAGTTAAGTTAAATTCTGCGTTGGGCAAAGCTTGAAGTCATAGACAGAAATGCTTGACACGTGGATTGGAGGATCGAAGATACAATTTATTGTAGATGGTAATGCAGGCAAAGACTACATCTAGCCTAAGTACCTATCAGAGTCAAAAGCCATACACGGCAAGTGTCTGTCTCGGTCGGTGGTAAATCCTCGTCTCAGAGTGGTACACGTGAGATGCAATTCATATAGTAAGATAATTATAATTCTGATCTCTAGCAGATGTCCAATGCAGTCCTAGCACATGGCACACAAATGGTTCTAAAAGGTGGCAAACAGGAACCAGCAAGGCCACAGGTGGGGGCAGATGGCAATAGGCAAGAGAGAAAGACTCAACATTTAGGCACAAGGTAGCAATTATGGCCTTGTGCAAAGAAACCATGGACACACAACTAGAAAATCAGGGACACACAATGGAATAACAGAATAAAGTATAGGCAAAGTACAACACCTGTTGCGATTTCCATTCATTTTCATGTGTTTTCATGCATCATCACTCAAAGCATCAAACCCGACAGCATTTACCAATGAAACTAGAGCGTCGTGCTTGTGCAGTAAAAATCAACCAGTCAGGAGCTGCTAACTGAAATTGCAGAAAGGCTCACAATTGCTAGAAAATCTGACAGAGCCAATGGATCTCTACCATTACTACTGTACAATACTATACTACTATTAGTACTATACTAATACTATAGTTAGGCTACTATACTTCAGTTCAGTTGGAAATGGTATTTATGGACACAGTGTAAACCAGAACTGTGAAAAATGATGGGACAAGGAAGAAATACAACATCCATGAAATAAGCCAATAACAACAGATTATGGAACAGCAGCCCAAGAGCCTCTTACGACCAAGACAACCCAAAGGAATCTCTTTGGCCCTACTGATCCAGGTTGATTTTTATGTATAGGAAATGTACCATAACGGGAATATGTCAGTGAAACAAAAAGTCACGTGGCGATTAATCTGTTGCGCATGCGCTGCTGCAAGAGAGCACAGCAGGTGTGTAGGGGGCGTTGGACACAAGGGTACGGAGTCCCCCCACTTCTTGGAATAGATCATTTATGCTGGCTATTTCTCACTTTTCAAATATCAGTTGTTCATCACTGTATCCAGTGAGATTTGGTAGCCAATTTGGTAGACAAACTGCATGTGCATGCGTTGCTCATTTGGATGAACTCAACTCAACCAAATGTTAGAATTTGGCAGCTTGGTAAAATTCGGCTAACTTTGCAAACAGCTAGTTTGTCCACCATCAAGAGTATTTTGGGATCACCTTTATCAATGGGGTAAACACTGACATTGCATAGTGGTGGTCAACAACACCTGTGCTCATAAATGTAACACGACAAACATGGATGTAAAGCATACATCCATGAGAATTATTGCAGCCACCGCACCTTCTGTTTAGATCAGTGTTCAGTGTTTAGATCAAGTTAACAAGTGTTTTGAAAGCAGGTGATCTACACTCAGTCCCTCACCTTTCTCCTCCTCTCCATCCTGCTGTCTGTAGCCTGCAGAGCTAGCACCACCACCACTGTTCTAGCGGACGTGTCTGTGAACTTGCCACATTTCGCAGCTCCCTGAAGGGCTGGTTTCTTTTTTTTGTGCAATTTCTCGGTGCCTCCCTTGCGTTTCTTCAATATCTCACTTGATTACCTTTATAGATGCCAATATCGCACACCAGTACAAAGCCCATGTGACTGGGCCGGCCCAGTCTCAAATAAGAAAATGACCTATGTGTTTCATGGGCTGGTTGGGAAAAAAAAAATTGACAGACTTTTTAAAAGTATCTTATTATGACAGAGAAAGCACAGAGAAGGGTAGGTGTTTTTTATTGGGCCAGCCATATGGAAATATCAGTGATGCTGATTTATGACTAAGACAACAACATTAAGACAACAACAACAACAACAACAGGATAGTATCGGCCTACAAAGCACGTTGGCCCACTGGGGAAATGCCTGGTATGAAAGCAAAGTTTAAAAAACACATTTATCATTTTAAATAAAGTCAGTAATTCTATGACTAACAAGGACTACATGTCTTCATTCGTTAATTAGTTATGTTTCCTGTTCACGCACACTAATTTTATGAGCGTTTCCATGGAAAACAATTACATTTCCAAGTGAGCTTTTGAGCATTAGTATACTCTTGGCCTATATAAGATTTACAGTAATCTCCCATAAGTGTGATGTAACCCATAAAGTAGGAGACATCCTGTCTAATTAAGCAATCTCCTGAGTGGCATAAATCTGTCACAATGGCGTCGACCCAAAGCAAGACTGGCATTAGCGGCATAAAAAAAATCCCAGATCATTACCTTACATAATTGGTGAGTATCATCCCCTCAGTGCAGTGCCAAACATCACATTCCTTCTCACAAACGACTGTCAGTCGTTAGTCATCAGACCAATGATTCCCTCCTATCAGTCAGTGTCCAGTGAAGCTAGGTGGAATGTAATCTTGTATTAATCCTGGAGCTGTAAACTGTAATCTAGTATTTCGCTAACTAGTGTAATCTAGTATTCCTCTGACTAATGCATATCGGTGCCTTACTCGTATCCTCTTACTCTTTCCTACAGAGGACCCAGTTTCCCATTCAAGCGACAGCACACCCACCTCTGTTTAATTTTTAATACTGTCTTGCAGCATTCATCAGGAGTCGTAATTGTCCAAGTCCTTCATTATGTCCTGACCATCTCACAAGTCATGGTTGTGGTGCAGTGGTACTCAATTATGTAGCATTAATGATTAAACCCATGGAATACTGTTAAATGTTTCATCTGCAAAACAGAAACCTCTTTTCAAATGTCCCTGTTATATGTTGTGCAGATTTACTGCAAACAGAGGACTTGTGTGCTACCATTTGTTTGTAGACACATGTTTGTAGTTACATGTAATGTTATGAGTGAATAACAACATGATTGATTCTTTGAGTTTAAATAAATCAAATCAAATGTGTGATGACATAATACTTGACAGTTTATTGATGGGTTGTACCATGTATTGGATTTGTGGCCTTAGTGGATGATTTTCTGTCGAAAAGTTCTGTTTTTTTCTATCTGGCTAAATCAAGATGTGATTCAAGAAATGAAAAGCTGTTCAGACAAGAGACCCCTTATCACTGTCTCAATTGTAACCACGCATCTTACAACATGTTATAACTGCTAATATTGTGGTAACTGCCATTAATGATGGCAGCTAATAACATAACTTTAAGGCGAGTTAAGTCTTACTGTACAGTTCCAACATCGTCTAGACAAGATAACACTTTTTTATTTGTGTGTGTGTGTGTGTGTATGATCAGAAAATCTTCAACTTAGCTGTTCCACCACAGTAGGTTGTACAACACACATCTTATCTTGCACAGGATATTCAGCTGCACCAGAGTCACTCAAACCTTTTTTGAGCCCATGCTGATCCCTGCAAACAACACAGACAAGTCAGGGATGAGAGAGGAGAGGGAAAATGTCCAGATTAGCCACCAAGGAGATCTGACATTTGAAGACAATGAGGTGAGCACAAGCTTCTTTGCATTTTTAGAATGTCTGTTGAGAGCTTTTGTGAGTCAGACAACACCCTCACCATACTCTCATTATCCACATCTTCAAGAAGAAAGGCTTTATGGTGAGCCAAGGCTGCTGTGTATCATTCCCTGTAAGGAGGAAGAGAAAAGTAAGAAAAATCATAACATACTTTTTTGCTTTTCATTTTTTCTCTCTCTCTCTATCCTCTGGAATACATCTAGGAGCCAAACACTCTTGCACAAACATTTCTCTGCCTTATATCTCCTTCTCCGTTGTTTGTCTACCATAATCCAGTTTCCTCTGCAGATTGGATTTAGGCCTGTTTTCTCTCAGCCCCTGGAGTCAGAGGCAGCATCACTTTCTCACAAGTTTTATCCAATCCACACAGGAAATCCGTGAGGTGCAGAGCTCTGCTTATTTTAAGTTTGATTCAACTGTTAATACTCGTGTGCCTGCCAAATCAAAGGAGACATTCAAACAATTGTGTGAGCTGTATAGAGATCGTAAAGGGTAATAATTAATTAAATTGCCTGAGGACAAACAAAAGATATGAGGAGGGTTATATTTGGTAAAGTTAGATATGGTAGACCTATCTATAAAAATAAAAGTATAGCTGTATGCCTTGACAGGCAAGTCATATGTGGGCTATCAAAATAATTCTATATCCACCTCAAACATAATTTCCTCATGTTTGGGCATTTTTAGACACAGTTATACTTTAACAACAAATGACAATATGACAACAGTTATCATGAATGGGCAGTAATTGTCCACAGCTGTCAAAGCAAACCTTTTCACAGCAGACACTTCACAGTTTTACATAATGAGGGTGTGACAGGCGCAATAAACCTGGAATGCTATGGTTGGAGATCCGTGTCTTTGAAATCATGACATGACAGATTTGCTCCTCTCTTAACATGTGAGCACTAAGTAAGATCATGGTTGTTGATTTGATTTGAAGGTTTAACACTGTCGCAGCCAGTTCTGCTTTCTCCCCCTAAAAATGGTCTGCTAACTTACCGTGGTATGATGCAGAGAATTTTAAAATAAGGTAAAAATCAATGCTTTGTAAATTATGAATTTTGTTCCATTAATATTTCTGTTTGTCTTTCCACACTGTGCACTGTCTCAGACATTGGTCTGGCTGTCGTGGTGCATCTTAGTGTGCCACATCCCTTCCTCTCTATCTAGTGTCTGTTCTCTTCAGGCATAACTCTGTTTTGTTTTTTAAACAGGATGACTGAACTCTGTGTGCTTGCCAGATCAGCACCCATTAAACTAAAAGCCAGGCATAATTTGAACACAGCAGAGCTACAGATGCCAAACCAATGGAGACACCTCTGGCAAATTCCTATAGCATCAAGCAGTATTATCAGGTATGTAAGGAGGTCTCTTACATAAAAGCTAGAAAGTTCACCATCCCAAATCCCGTCTGGGAACCGATAGATGTATTTTGAATGAATGAGAGATGCAGATGGTTGTGAATTACAAATTTAGCTCTTAACTTTAATTTAAACGTGTCAGTCTTTCTGTCATTCAGCTTTGCTTAATTGCCTTCCCCCTGTTGTGTGAGAGGGGCAGTTCTGAATGAGCCAGATACATAATTCATTGACACTGATAAGCAGAAGATGATTGCGAAGTTGAGGTGAATGTTCTTGTCTAATAATATATTTCTTATGAAAAGCAGAACACTCTTGACGTGAGTGCATTTGGTAAACAACAATTTCAACCTGGAGCATAATTAAAGGTGTGTTTCCAGGGTTTTGATTGAAGAGAGAGAGGAAAAAGGCAGTTGTGCTGTCCATTGAACTAATATATATATATATATAAACAGTGGCCTTGAAGAGAGATGCTCAGAGCAGGGGGAATGGAAACAGAGAAGAGCAGAGTGTTTTCACAACTGGGCTGAAATCCAAAACATCTTTTTGGTTATTCTTATCAGACCGCACAAGCACACACTGAAACATTACACATGAAGTGATAGGAATACGTGTAACACCCGACCCGGTTAACATAAATTATTTTGTGTTCTTTCATGTGCTCTTGCCTTTGTGTTGTGAAGGCCAGACTCAGTTTATAGATGAAGATAAAATGCACATGAAAAGATGTATTTAAGGCATTTTGTCCGTTCTCTTTGTCCTGCATGTGGGCTTTGTTTTGCCTCTGATTGCTGGTATACAGAGCTGTTTTTACAATGTTGTCTTTGCTTTTTGTTCTTGAAAGGCAAGAATGGATTGACACAATAGGCTACTCAAAGAAGGCTCAAGCCAGACAAATCAGAAAATTGTCTTATAAACAATCAGACGGCTATGTTGTGCCTTTACAGGTCCCTTGAAAACTCTATATTCTGTACAGTTAACATAATTCTGTCATACATACAATACAAGTTATAGTTAACATAATTTTGTAAAATTGTGTTTATTCCTTCCAAAACATCCCACCCAACTGAGTGAACACCATTGCCAATTAAAATACTGGGCAATTTTCTTGTCTATCAGAACAATATTCACTGAATGTTTGTCCAAGCCACACATATTAATTGAAGATGTTCTTTCAGCATGTGTTCATTATGATTTCATTTAATGTCCTAAAGCTGCCAGTGACTCAATTGCGTCTTGATCGCACCCATGAATACTGACTGTCCAAATTACCTGCAAAACTTGCAGAAACAAATCCAATAACTGTACGTTTTAATCTTGAGGGCCTCTATTGTTTAATTTTCTAAAAAACAAAATGTCTTACTGTTGAGTATCAATGTTTTTGGGGGGAAAAGTTACACAATTCACTACAGTCCAAAATGACTGCCGGACATGCATAAAACATGAAGTCCATGCTCCAGCCTTGCTTACCTCAATTACAATTCACTCATGCCCTAAGTCACCTTGTCACAGAGATTGTAGAGATTGTGCCAGGGGTGTACTACGTCTGTGATATAGGTCCCGATTCCCACTGCTATCAAGCTCTTTGAGACCATACACAATGGGGATTTTCAAGCTGGCCTTTTGCTTATCAGAGAGGAAGAATGGAGAAGTCACTCTGGATTATGTGGCTGGAAAACCCCTGAAGGCTTCCATTCATGCAGTGAATAAATGCCATGAGTGCAGGAACCTGCTTTATTGACCTCCCGCCAGGATGAGAAACTGGCTCTCTCCTTTTCTCTCTGCCTGACACCCGCAGGACATGTGGTGTATGGGCACGTCGGTGTTCGGGCGGAAAATGTGGACGTGCTCATTGCGGCGCTTCGCTCTTGGCTCCTCCTCCACCATCCGACTGCCAGCAGAGCAGACATGGCATGCCAACAAAACTCACATCAAAACATCCAGGCCTTTAGACACAATTGAGTCATACATGTGTGACTTAAATGTCAATCCAGACCACGGCAAAACGTTATATCAGTGGAGTTATCTGAACACACTTCTTTCAACTTCTTCATTCAGCCGTTATTCCACCAGAGGAGTGAATCCGCGCCACTCGAAGCTCCGATTATTTCCAAAAAAAGTGCAGCACTTTGACTTTCACTTTGTGTGCCGCCTACTTGCTGGGATGTTGCCACGGTGACTTTTGTCTCAGGAGTGGGACCCAGGAGCACTGTGCTGCTGTGGAGTTGCTACTGCACTCCAACTGTTAGAGAGATGATTTATACACTGTCAGATTAAAACGTCAAATGTTGGGGAACTATGTGAGGAGACATCTCCCTCTTTTCATAACATTCATTTAATAGGGTGAGGCTTTTGTAAGTTATCTGTAATGCCATGTTGTCATTTCTCTGAAAATATAGAAGGTGACATTAAAGACCATAAACAGAATACCATGTGGGGTTTTAAAAATAGCATTCGTATTTATTTTATCATTAATATGAACCTACACATGTGATATGCAAATCTAATATTTTGGTGCATCTTTGTTTACATTTCACTACTTAAAATGCAGTTATGCATGGCAACATTATCTGACACTTTTAATGATAAAATAGTTTAGTAACACACATTGTTTTACATACATATGGTATATGCAAATAATGAAAGGTAGACTATGTAGTAGGCTAATCCCAATAGGATACACAAGTATTGTTCCAAAACGATTAGATAATGCTATTTACTTTGCTATTGCTATCATAATATGTTGCTACCTCATTCTCAGCCATTTGTAACATAAAGATGGTGGAGTTGATAAACTGGAATTCCTGCCCTGCAGTGAAAGTAGCCAATCACAATGTTGGATGCGGTATGATTGACGGTTAAACCTTTTGTTTACTGTCTCCGTCACCATGGTAATAACCATGCTGCGAATATCGTCACAGGTGTAGTGAGCAAATTGCGGTTTAAAATGATGGCATTTTTAGCTTTATTTGAGCGATCTACTGGTAGATTTTGACATTGTTCAATTCAGATTTCCCCATTCATTTTGATGGGGCCTGTTTATCCCTTGTTAATCCCAGATGGCTGACAAGTGAAGGGACTTGTCTTAGAGGGACTTTGGCATTACATACTTGTACAAACATCGATTTACTGTATTATGATGACTAAGTAGCTGTATGCATATCTGACAGCATCAAGGCTGTGAGGCTGAAATGTGGACACCCATGCATGTAAACCTCATTCAGATTATATTTGCCTGGCGTTGTACGTAACTACTCATGCAATTAACCCACTATGACACATGTTACCGGAGAGGATTAAAGATTTTATGCAAAGGAGTTGAACTAGGTGCTGCTCATCCAGGGCTTTTTGCCATGAAATGAGCAAAGAAGCAACCGGCACAAAGGATGATGATTTAGAGGCAGGGATTTGTTTCTCAAAGATGAGGCATGAATAGTGTGAATGCAGAGGAGGCACTGTAAGTGTCCAGAAATAATTGGCCTGCTTGCTGGGCTTACATTGATGGGAGCCGGAGCATTCATAATGCTTTCAGGTGCAGGCGCTATGATCATTCCGGTTTTTTTTTTGTTTTTTTTTGTGGTGCCTTTCATTCGCATTCTAGATGAAGTGCGTGGAGTTTGAAATGAACTAAATTCCAAATTACACACCAGGGAGTTTAACCTGAAAGAACACAGCAGTTTGGTGACCGAGATGGAAAAGGATGCATAGACAGAGGAAGACCAATTTTGAGTGGAAGACAAACACCCATCCAAGCGCTTGCCCCAAAGGCCTTTTTTATTAAGGAGAACAAAAACACCCACATGCTTTTAAACGTCGAGGACAAAGGCCTCTCATGTCAAAATCCAATTAAAAGTAAAGTCATGGGAAAGCAGAGAGTGATTTTCAGATGAACGAAAGTGAGAGAGAGCTCAGAGGATGTGAGCTGATCTGCATCCAGATCTGTCACAACCAGAGGCCTCTGCCTGAGCTTAAGAGAGTGGATTTTTTTGAGCTAATAGAACTCAACTCAAATGACAGACAATTCTGAACTTAGCTGACACCAACTACATCCTCAAAGCTCACTTCAACTCACACTGGTTGTCTAGAAAAAGTTAGATGTGAATGGATGTTGGATGTGCCACAGCATCCCCCATAAAAGTTGTCGTCATTTGTATACTTGAGTCTAAATAATCCTCTGCAGTACGGTAATTTCTCAGTTAATATTAGAAACTGTGTAGAATTCTCTGCGTAATATTTAAAGCTCAAGTCATAGCTCTGCGATCCTCTATAATCTTTTATTTTTGTATCCAGATTTCATAATTACAAGTAAATTCATATTCAAAGAGAATCTTTTAAACTAATACAACTAGGTTTTGGCAATAACAAAAGGCTTAGAGAAATATGATTGTCTGTCTACCCAACAATTAGCTTTTTATTACCATAAAGAAGAGTCTCTTGAAGAGAAGAAGAGAATCTTGATCGAGGTTATGGCCTGTAATGTGCTTTTGTTGTCCTACCAAGTTTTTGTTCTGTCAAATTTAATTTGCTTAACGATTTAAAGTGATGCAGTTTGACCGACCCAACCCAAACACTCATTACAAACTAAAATGAAAATGAAAATTAAATTTGTAATCAACCACGGGAGGAATTTGAATTAGCATGACTTTGAACAAATTACTCATTAATTGCAGTTATAAATAAACAGAAAGAAGAAAACTTTGGTGAAACAAGGTTCACATTACTAAATGCAGCAGACTGTGGAGATCAAAAAAATGGAGACTATTCTGTTGAAACTTCACCTGTCAGAGGCTCACCATGTGTTTAGGATTATTCATCTGCTGCTGAATCAGTTCAGAGAATTCAACCATTTAGTGGCGAAGTTGTCTTGAGGCACACAGACAATTAGGGGATAAAAGGTTTGCTTTAGCATTTCTTCTGAGGACGTATTTCAGATAGGAAGGAGCAGCCTAAGGATCAAAGAGATCTAAGGATCACAAATCACAACTCTGAGATCTACGCCTCAGATTACTTATGGTCAGCAAATGGACTTGTGGTTATTTGAGACGACAAAAGGCATGGGTGCATGTCTCACTGATCTCACCCAGCAGCCTTGTCTGCATCTCTGTTTTGACAAGCCAACGACCTTTGCAACTGTTATAGATTACATTCATTTCCTAAGGACCTGTCAACCTCCCTTGGGGTCTAGACTGTAGTGTGTGTGTGTGCGAGCATGAGCTTGTGTAATAATGTAATTCATTTGTAATGTTCTTTTTCCCAACATGAGGCCATTCATAAGTTCAGGCAAAAATCACATAATGCTCCAAAAAGCATGACATTTCTAAATCTAATGTTGCCTATGGGCTGCCAAATTGCTTTAAAATCATGAAAGTATTACAAAATGATGCAGTTTGATTGAATAAATTGTGTAGTCAATAATCAGTTTCTGTCTCCCCACATTTTCCAATCAAAACAGATTTGAACTTCTACAAGCATACATACACAGCTTGAATGGATGACAATGGATAGATAGATAGATAGAGCGAGAGAGATAGATAGATAGATAGATAGATAAATGGAGAGATGTATATAGATAGATACGGTATATAGAAGCACTAGGGACTATCCAGTGAGTTTCACTCCTGTTTATGTAGAGGTATTCCATCATCCGTCTTTCTCTCTTGTGCCTTGTGGCAACCTATTAGAGACAGCAGAAACAGCATGATCAGTCCAGCCAGTCTCTGGCATACTGCCTTTTGTGGTGTGTCATTCTGACGGAGCCAGGCTCTCAGGGCGCTCTGTCAGACAGCGGTGGGACGACGGGGGCAGGAGACATGCTCACAGGGGTAATGGATATTTACATGGGGAGGATAAATAGTTTGCTCACATCGCCTCGGCTCTTGTCACCGACGCTAGATTGCTGAAAGGAAACAGGTGTCAGTTTTTGACAGGAGAAGGTTGTGTGTGTGTGTGTGTATGTGTGTCTGGGTGTCTATTTGTGAGGAAGAGGCCAATACAGCGTGTCAAAGCAAAGTGGGAATGATCCTGCGCAGAGCTGAAGCGAAAGCAGGAAATTATGTGTGAGGGGGGAAATTAAATCAAACGAGAAAATAGATCCCAAGGTGGGATTACACCATATTAAAGCGTTGGAAGTAGCTTCTCCAGCATGACTAATTGTTGAAATCAAATATATAGCCCTGATTCTTGGATATGGGGCTAAACTTTATTGGTTAGCTGATGCCCATGTGGTTTACTGCTTCTATTCAGAGCTGAAGTTTCCGGGAAACATAAATCAGTTGATTTTTTTTTTAAACAATTTCTGCTTATGTTTGACTTTCCTAATTAAAGTCTATTCAGTTCTTATCTGGTAGGATAAGTATTTTTAATGCAAGTATTAGGGAGGTGCTATTTGAACAGTGCTTATTGGGCCACACTTTTAGAGGAATACAATCAGTGAAATTCCAAATGTTATTTACTGAAGGCATTTTGACGCTGTAAGTGACTGTGATAGAACCCCATTAATTCTGTAATACTCTTTCTTTCCTTCTGTTCCTCAGAGGACATTTGTTGTTGTGTATCGATTGTAGTTTGAGTCTCCCTGTGGTTTCATCAATGAGACCCTATTCCTCAGAGCATGTTCCAGAACCTCCTGCTCGGACACCGTTCCGCATGAGTCTTCCTGTCAATCACGCTCGTTGCCCCTGGAGACAATGACAAGCCATCATGGCAGAGGCACTCTGTCAGTGGCAAATCTCAATTTCTCATGTCACGCTCCACATCACATGGGCCCGATCAAACATCTAACGCATCCTAAATATTAATGCGCCCGTTGCGACTTGCTTATACCTTGTTGGGAGCAACCCTGTGTTCTGACTACACAACGAAGAGACGCATACTGTACCCAACAGGGTGGGGGTCAAACTTATGGGGTCCCCAAAGGTCTGACTTGGCTGGCTTTATCACAGGGATAATTATCTCATTAAATAATAACGCCACCTCCCACTTTGCAAAACTAAATGGATGTGCTGCATTGTCGACACCTCCCTAGTATGGATTTAGTGTCTGTGTTGATCAAATAAATATATTATATAATAGAATTGTGATCCATTCCACAGGCTGGCTGAACATGCTTATGACAGAAAAAAGGCGATGTATTAGTCCGGTTGGCTGTGGGTGGAGATAAACACTTAAAGAATTTTCTCAAAATGCAAATTCACCATGAGTAATTTCTGGCTTCTTTATTTAATCTATGCCTTTTATACTGTACACTAAACCGAGATGCAAGCTTATTCTATAATTACACCAGACTTACCAGAATAGCTGCAGCATAGCTTACGTAGCTGATACTACATGAGTGAGAGGACTGCAGTGTAGTCAGACTTCCTCTGACCTTAATAAGAGTCACACATTGCCAAGTGCCACCTCACCTCACCCACAGCTGCCTCTGGAGGTACAGACATGCTGAACTTACAGGCCAACAGAGATCACTGTAGTATCAATGATCGTGGATGTAGCATTGCTCAAATAGTACAAGCAGCACCTGTGATCTCACTCCTCTACAAAAGTGGGAAAAATGCTGTTTCAGAGAGTGAAAGTCCTGGAATGTGTTGGTTCTTCTTATGAACACCACACAGGTGATTCCACTAATTAGCTGATCTACCTGGCTAAACAATTGTCCTAATTATAATTAGCTGCTGTAATTGGATAGAAAGGGGTATGTACTTTTACTCTCTAAAGTTGGACTTTTCCTTTGCTCCTGTAGTTAACTTCGGACAAAAATCAAACATTTTAAAAATGAAAAATGAAAACTTCCATTGATCACATTTGGCAGGATATTCAGAGAAGCAATCACAAGAAATTGCAGTCTCTTACACAAAACGGCCCAATGCCAAAATCCTGTCAAGTGCCATGATGAGTCTTCAGCATCAGTTGTATTTTCTTCGCAGAGCAGATAGTTTGGGTTTTCTAGCTCTGTGGTTTCTAGAGGTTTTAGATTTCTGTTTCACTTTTTCCTGTATAATTTAAAATGATAACACTAGGAGGGCATTGGAGAGTGTAGACCTCTGCCAAAGCCAGAGGCCATAATTTTAACAAGTTCACCCTTGGCCCAAGCTACACCTTTCCACTAAAAGACATGAAAACTGATCCTGTAGTGTTTCTGCAACCCTGCTTACAAACAGGTATAATCTGCATCAAAAACAATCTCCTTGGTTGACATAATATACAGTATGTGGGGTGTTTTCACTGACCAATATCCACATAAGAAACCAGCCCTTATTAACATGATTTGACAATGATAAAGGAGCTTTGTCATACTTGGCAATTCTGGTAATGTCTGTTAAGTGTCATTGTAATTGTCAGTTGTAATTGGCTCACTCACTCACTCACTCTCTACCTTGAGCTGGTGTGTGGTAAGCGTTCTGGTGAATAATGGCTATGGTGCATCACCCAGGTTGGTGCTACACATTGATGGTGATTAGTGAGGTCCCCTGCCCCAAAAGCACTATGGGGTCTCTTGAAATGTGCAATATAATGAATTGTCACTGCATTGCAATAGAGATAGTTAGGTTACACTTTACTTGACAGTGTCGACATAAGAGTGACATGAGCCTGTTGAGAACTTGACATGAACATTAATGACACTTGTCCTTATGTATCATTTGGTTTTTGTAATGTTTGCTCCCAAAACAATGTCAACTTTACATTACAAAAGCCAAATGACACTAAATGATAACAGTCATGAACATAAAAAAAAATTAATTAATGTTCATGACACGTCATGTCATGTTTATGACAGGCTCATGTCACTCTTATGTAAACAGTGTCATGTAAAGTGTTACCTAAAATACATTTCATGAACTGTGCATGATTACACAAGTAACTTTTTCATGTCTTTGTCTGAAAACAAAAACAAAAGTGAAAAAAGCTTACCAAAGCCTTATAAAAATAAAATAAATAAAATAAAACAACCAAGCAACTAAGATAGCCTGCCAAGCTTTATTTCAGTTCCTGCCTTCTGTGTGCATTGTTTTTTTTTCTTGCTAAATAGGTCTGCCAGACCACAGTGCAGTTGATGAATGTCAGAGCAGCAACAGCCTCAGTATAATGAACCCCACTGACAAATCACATCTGAACCCATCAACTTGATGGAAATGTTCTGATTCTGTAATCATGTGTTATTTTCCCAATAAATACAAAGGTTAAATCCATTCAATAACTTTGCTTAACTTAGCCCTCATTACCCCAAATCGCCTGTGGCACTTTATCTTTTGGTCTGAGGGAAAAAATCCTAACACAACACTTGAATGTTATTGGTAATTATGATCCAAAAGATAAAACACCTTCAGCGTAATACAACCGCTTGAGTGTGTGTGTGTGCGCTTGTGTGCTAGTGAGTGGTTTACATTTCTGTTTCAGTCAGGTTTTGATATTATATTGATTTTTTAAAATACACGTTTTCCAGGAAAGTATTGATCACTATAAGAACTAAAACCATGCAGGGTTTGGTTACTCAATACATGATGAAAAATGGCACTATATTACTCATAAATGTAAGCAACACATCACACGGTGGATTCATTTTTTACGCATGGATACTACTTCATCTCTGTGGTCGCATATGGAAGTCAGTCACCCTACCAGACACATTTATAGCATGCTTGCAAATCTAATTAGGCCTGTGATTAGATATTCCTAAAGCATGTACTGAGTATTACAAGAAAAAAGTAAATTTGATTTTGTCAATTGTGCAGAAGGCCTGCAGGGACATCTACCATTTTTGTAAGTCTCTGTTGTGTGCCCAAGAAATTTCATGTGGAAGCCACAAGCTCTTCTGTCCTTCTCTTTCTATACTTTTACCTGTGCATCCGATTGTTATATTTTGAGATGCTACATCAGTCTCTCTACTGATTATATAAACATTTACCTTTTGTCAGTCTTTCTTTTAGGAGTTAGGTCACAACTTTCATTTTGTCACATATTCTAAAAGTATATGAGGGTGGGCTTATGTTTTTAATTATTATGTGTTTAATTATTTTGTACAGCACTTTGGTTAATGGGCAAACATTTAAATGTAATTATAAATATAAAAATATTGTTTCACAATACAGTAATACATCATAAGCATTTTTGGGTAACACTTATTAGTATTATAAACACATTCATAAAGGGTTATAATGCTTTCTAACTAATGATATAGTATAGTATTCATAACTGTTTATAAATTCTCATGATTGTACTCTTAAGGCCTTATAATATTATCATGTAAGTCTTTACAACTTGTGTCACAAAGCCTTATACAGTAAGCTTCTTTGGCCTTTTGATAGTAGGGAAACATACCCACTTTATGTATTGTCTGTAATGGTAATTATAAACTCTATGAGTACAGTCATTAGAATGTATAAGCAGTTATGAACACTAATGTCGTTAGTTGTAAGACTTTATGAATGCATTATAACTCTTTATGAATGTGCTTATAATGCTATATAAGTACTGGGCTCATACAAAGTGTTGTTTTGTTTTTCAAAATGCTCTGTACATCTACTGCTATGGTGTAACTTTATTGTACATCTCTGCTATATGTGACCTCCTAACAGATAGAGTACATTTCAGCCTTGGTCAAGACTCCATCCAGGCAGGAGCTGAGAAAGGAGCAGGAGGGCAGGAGCTGCAGCTTATGAAAATGGAAACACCTTGTGGACAAAATGGCTGAGCTGGTAGACCTGTGAGAGACAAAAAAAGAGTGCTGTGTTGTTTCTGTACACCACTGCCTTATGCCACTGGATGGTGCGGATGCATTTAATGTGATTTATTGTCTACTACCTCCCACTTGGCTCTGCCTGCACAGAAAGCGTCTTGAATTCAAACCCGAATTGGCAACCCTGGCACTGCAGCTATACATCACCACTGTCAGCTTTTATTATTGAAATTGTACCTTGATAGGCACTGCGACTGTATGACTTTGGCCCCGGATAGCTTCTCTTTGAAATGCAATGGTGACAGCGTCTTGTAAATGGTTATTCTGAACATCTCCCATCTTGGCTGAGCCATCTCGGGGCTATTGACATTATCGCGAGTCGTCGCGGTCTCATTGCAATGATCGTGCTCAGTGCTTTTTAATTAGGCTTGCAAAAGAGGACCCAGCATAAGGTTGTTTGCAGCTTGCAACACTTCTTAAGGGCCTTTAGTCATTAAAGCAGGCATATGGTGCCTCTAACACGCCAGCTTTATTCCCCTCTCATTAACCTGTTTATAAATCTCCTTTAAAGGACCCTGAGTTGGAGACAGGTGGGTAGAGGTAGAGGTGCCAAGAAATGTCTGATCAAATCCTGGCTTCCTGAGACAAAATGTAAATACACGTCCAATTATCTTGGCTATCTTTTTGGCTACATAAATAGCAATGTCACTTCCCTATATCCACCCATACCAATTGAGGCATTGAAAAAATGTGCTAAATAAATCAGTGGTTAAATGTACTGTATATGTGCAAACAGCAGTTTGAGCAGCATGTATAAACTCTAGCAAAGCATATGCAAATGCAAAGCAAATGTTTTCAGCATTCTGATACTTTGATGAAGATGTGATGTTATCCAGACAGATTATTCAGTAACTATTCAGCATCTAAATTTTAAATATATTTTGTATATAAACATATCCATATATACCTTGATAGCTTTTCAACTTAATGTATTCTGTTCTATTTTGTTCTCATGTTGACTGCTGAAAGTGTGCATGCAGGTAATATCATAACAACAACAAAAAATCCTGTCAGATAAACCTGCAATTTTACGTTCCAAAGATAAGCCTTAAACTGATGATATTTTTCACACACTCTTATTTCAGTATCAGTTCAGAAATACCATAAATGCTTTGTCCAAATCAAGCGTGAAAGAGTATTAGTTTTAAAAGGCCAACCGTTGTACCAAATTTTATATTATCTGAGGCTCAATCTCCTTCCAGCTGAACTGTCAGAGGGGTTCTCAGCGTTCCTTCTGATGGCTTCCAGTCTTTTCTCTAGTTTTTAGGAGTTAAACTAGTTCAAATCCCTGCATGGTATCAAATAGTAACTCTTTGCTCATGAAAATAACACAATGCCCCCCCCAACACACACACACACACACACACTTTCCCATCCTCTACTCCTCCTACACGTAGCTGACAGCACCCCTGAAAGGGCGTTTTTTGTGAAATACCCCCACAGGTAAGTAATCTTTTGTTGCTCTATCCTTGAATGGTGAAATACTGCTATAAATTACACACACAAACAGCCTATGTGCCTCCACTCTGGATTCCTGCCATGTGTACTGTGAATTGTGGACCATGAATTTATTAAGCCTCAAAAAGGCCACACCAACTTAGTCCACAAATTTGTAGCACTTTCACATTTCGTGAGACTGGCTGTAGGGTCGTCTGGCAATGACCCTTGAGCTATGGAGAAGGCACAGATTTACAGTGAGGCTGCCAGTGTGCAAAAAACAAACAGACACACACAATGCACACACATTCACTCTCTCTCTCATACACACACACACAGACACACACACGCATGCACACACACACATATACAGCTCATCCCCAAGTCCTCCTCTCCAGGACTGATTTAGCTTTCATTGTTTCCCACACACCAGGAGTATTTAAAACAAAAACACCTTGATCCCTGCACCCCTTCTTAAAACAAAAACTGAGAATCCTCTCCGTACTGCATGCTAAGCAGTGCATCTCTGAAGGGGATAAGAGATACAGAGTGAAAGGCAGGGGCCAGCTAGGTGTTAGGTAAAGCACCTGTGCGTCCATCACATGCTAAATTTTGTATGCGAGAGGCAAGGATGCTGCAAGCTTTGCAGTTTTCCTACAGGCGGTTGAAGAAAGGTTGAGCTGAATGACTTGAACTGTTTGACCTTAATTAAAGTGAAGATTCACTTATTGGCCCACTGTAAGATGAAAAGCTTATGCTCATTTCGCTTTGACATTGACACAGTGTTGACCACCTGTTTGAATACAAATAGGTATCAACTTGTCAACTTTGTGGTGTTCTTAAAATTGCTTTGAAGGCAGCTTGATATGGTGGATTTACATAAACAATGAGATTACAACAGGTAACCTTTAGCCTGGTTTGAACCAGAGTATCTCCTCTCATTTTCATTTTGCTGAGACATTAGTATGGAAGTAGCCTGGTAATAAAACTAGACCCTCATTCTACACTTTCGTTTTGTACAGAGGGTCTGGACAATCAGTAGTGAGAGTCAGTTGCTTGCTTGAGATGTTTAAGTTTAAAAATATTGGACCAGCCCTTGATTGATAGCTTGCCTTAAATGCTAGCATTCTAGCTCTGCATTCACAACGCCTCCCTCTGTGCGCTGATTGAACAGGTTAGAATGCACCCATTCCAATGCTAAATTTCAAATCTGTAAAAACATTCCCCAATCATGTGAGTGAGGCTGTTTACAGTAAAACCAGAGAGGTTAAAAGTGGAGCGAGAGGCACAAACGTTTGTTAAGTTCCGTGTTCTATTTTCGGTGTGTGTGTTGGGGGGGGGCGGGGGTGTCCCCATTTAAGCAGATGAGAGTCCAGTCCGCATTCGTTCATACAGAGCATCATTGAAAAGCTTATATTGTGACGTTATATGACACTCTCACTTATGCACACCGGAACCATTCACATTTGCTCCCATTGTAATGTATGCTGTTGCTCTGTCAATGATCTGGTAAAACTAGGTTAGGTAACCTTCACAGTGTCAACAACAAATGTCAACTAGCCCTGTTTTAAATGCAAATCCCCGAGCCAGAGGTTTGTTGTAAATATGTGGTATGAGGCATACATCATATGTCATTCTTGAGTTTGCCGTTCATAGAGCAGAGCCCTAAGGGGGTATACTACAAAGGTTACTGGCTAAACTTGGTATCTTCTGGAGTAACCGCAGATCTAAAAACAACATGTCACTTCAGAAACAACTGATGCTCAATGGAAGGTTCTTTTAGACATCAGTGGTAACTCCCAAAGCTACCCAGGTTAACCAGTAACCTTGCTTAGTAGTACAGGCCCCAGATTGTATTTCTATTGACAAACATGTCTCATGTCTGTGCTATCGGGGAGACAATAGACTCTATCATAAAACAATTAATTAGTTGACAAGAATATTGAAATTTAAAGTGCATTTTTTGTTTGGGTTGTGCTATGCTCTCTAAAAGCCCAGGAGATATTTCATTCCATTGATTGATTTCCTGCTGAAAAGGTTTAGTGAGGTGGGAGAATTGGAGTTACTGCAGATACCATAGCTTCTTCATACAGTTAACATATTGTATTTCATAGTGTGACAACCACCTGGATTCAATAGGCCTACCATAACAGACAAGCCAATATGTGTACCCACCATGTGAAGCCAAGCATATCATGAAAACATAGTAAAAGTTTTCTAACACATCTTTAGTCTAAGGCCAGATAGTAAGGTCCAGAGAGAGAGAGAAAGAGAGAGAGAGAAAGAGAGAGAGAGTGTGTGTGTGTGTGTCAACAGGGAGCTTCTAATGAGCTTCGAAAATAACTTGAACTCACAGTGTGGTGGTGGTGTGATTGATGTTCTGTGACAGTAGGGAGAAGCCATCATGTGACGGAATTAATTTCGACTAAAGCCCCCCCCCCACACACACAAAAAAAAACTTTACACCAAAGTTTGACTTCCGAGGCTCTTGTGAAGAATAATGTGATTCTTTGATTTATAAAATATCAATGATGCTTTAGCTGAAAATGAATGAAGTGAGTGATTTGTTACAGAGCCATTAATCTAACCAAAGACAAACAAACTGGATTATATTTCTGTCAGATTTGAACTTGGGAACCTTCTGAGCTGTTTTGTCAACCAAAATTACTTCCTTTTACAAAAGTATATGCACATGAGAGCAACTCTATTTTGTAAAGCTCTTAAAGACTCGTCGAATCAATGCTTTTTAAGTGACGTGGAATATACCAGAAAACTATATCTAAACACATGTAGGAAATCTCTTTGTAAAGTTACCAGTTTACCTGTTTTTCAGGGTAGGTTTGAGTAGGGCCAGACTAAAACATAACTGTGGAGGATATGTTTAGCACATCCCTGTCCAGACCCAGTACTGACTCATACCTCCTGCCCAGCGCCCCATGTTCTGTAACGTTTAAGATTCTAGAGTGCTACGTTGTACCCTAAGTGGACTGAAGAACGCCTCAGTCAAAGATTTTTTTTTTTGGGAATCCCCAAAAATTACATGGGAATGTGGAGAGGTTGACATTCATTCTTTAGAATTTCAATATAATATTTGTGTCCTCTTCAGGCTCATATGATTCATGTAATTCACAGGCTTGAAACAAGTTGTAGTCCACCTTTATGGTTTATTTGCATTTATCCATTTAGCAGATGCTTTTATCCAAAGTGGCTTACATTTGTCAACTGTGAACTACATCAGGGCCAGTCTCCCCTCAAGCAACTTAGGCTTAAGCACCTTGCTCAAGGGCACAAAACATGGCAGCTGGGATCGAACCCACAATTTCCAGGCTACTAGCATGCTAGCCACGTTCCTTAACAACTACACCACCACTGTCCCTATTTGAAAACACTTAATTACAAATTGAAGTGGCCTTGCCTAGTTACTTGTTACCCAAAACCATAAAACATCACATCAAGTTAACATTACCAGATAAGACTATAGACGTTAGTAAACTTCTCAAAATAACAAAATAACGATTACCTTAATATAACCAGATGGACAGGTTTGACAGCAAATAATGTTAGCATCTAGCTAATTAGCCCATTAACCTCTTTAGCCATAAGGTAGCTAAACACCGTAAAACATGACGGCAAACTAAAGCAAATACTTCAAATACACATTTTGGACTCTCTTTGTCACTTAAACCATAGACAGATAAAAGTGGTAGCACTAGATATTGTGCGTTCAGCTGTGCTGTCCTTCCAACAGCAACTCACTGAAATGTATTGTTGATATGGCAAACACAAGCCTGGTATAAAACAAGACCTTCGTTCTACACTTTCATTTCATACAGAGGGTCTGGACATTCGGTAGTGAAATTCGATTGCTTGCTTGAGGTGTTTAAGTTTAAAAAGATTGGATCAGCCTCTGACTGATAGCTTGCCTTAATTGATAGCATTTTAGCTCAGCATTCATGACGCCTCCCTCTGTTCACTGATTGGACAGATTAAAATGCCTCCTGAGACACCAAGTTCAATAGGATCAAATCCAGACTAGCACTGTATGGAGATGATAATCAAGTGGAAGTTCTAGGAAGGCAAGGCCAGGCTAGGTAAACACAAGTGAGCAAGACATAAATGTCTGCTGCTTGGAAAGTAAATGTTACCAAAGTTAGAGGTAGAGACAGAGTTTAATAACAGCAGTTAATCAAGGATAATAAAAATATAAAAGAGCCTAAAAAATGATGCAGGCTATGATGCAGGATTAAGTGAACATAGCATGACATCTCTGCAATGTATCATGGTAGCAACAGACACAAACTTATGAATAACACAATGTTGATGTCACTGTACCAACCAACTGGCCAACCAATGGGGTGACCAAACAACCACCCTCTGACGATGTCACCAAAAGGCCTATGTGTTAGGGACTGGACTGAACCGCTTAGGTTAGGAGCTATGTCTGGGAAGGGGGTGGACCACAATCAGTTGTTCGGGGGTCTCTGTGTTCTGGGTGGTGCTTCAGCAATTTCAGCCAACACGCACTAGCACTGCCCATATTTGCACAACTTTGACACTGATTTTTACACATTTAGCAATATTCATATTCGCTCAAAATCAACGAGGTGAATCAACGACTATTTCTCTAGTGTGAGAAACTTTGAAAGGATTTTTATTTCGGCTTTACCAGGTCTTTAAACACTTAATTTACTCTACATGTCTCAATGTTTACTGACATAGTCATTAAATGATTACTGTATAAGAGTATAATGGCCATATTTGAATTTGTCAGATTACATAAAATGATTAGCCAAAGTGGGGGAAAACTGCACTTGGATAATTAAATGTGGAACTCGTCTTCTTTTTTCTACATTTCCATACATGAAATAATGAGAAATGTTTTTGTTTCTTGCTGTGACAGTCTGTAAGTACACACTTCCTGATGTGAGAGGAATGCAAATTTGCTTGATTACAGTACACCCACAAAATAGAGATCAGAGACCACCAATAAATATGCAAGTGCTTGTTTTCCCCTCCTAAAGAGATAGACTGCTTGTTTTCTCTTTGATTTTAACACCATAATACTTGTTTTTGTTTTTGCTCCTTTTCTGTGAGAGATGTAATTCCACACATGAAAGCCTTGTTTCCCTAATGTCTGCTGGATTGTGTGCTCTTGATTTTGCAGACAGATGTGGGATTAGGAAGCAAAGTAACCCTTTGGCCTGAGCTTTGCCTTACATTTGCAGTGATGATAATTGACATGCTCGTCACGTTGCTCTTTTTTAGAAGTCTTTTCAACATCTTTTTGTGTGTGTGTGTGTGTGTGTGTTGTGTGCAAGCATCGTTTCAGCTCTGTGTGTGTGTTTAGTGGGATAGAAAGTTACCATGGGAAATAGCCATCTGAAAGCGAAAACAACAAGCGTGCTCCTCACAACAAAGCTGGCCAACTCAGTGGGGAGCTGCCGTAACAGGACTCACTCCTGAGAAACTTAATTCCACTGCTGACTTCATGACTTTGTGTATGTGTGTGTGTCGGCGCACGTGTGTGTGTGTGTGTGTGTGTGTGTGTGCAAGCATCGTTTCAGCTCTATGTTGGTTAAGCTGTGCAGGCCTTCATGAATTGTGTTAAAAGTATGAAGTTCTAATAATCCAAATCCAAATGGGAGCAAACGTGAATGGTCTGCCTAAGTGGGAACGTCACAATATAAACTTTTCAGTGATCTTCAGTGTCAGTGTATGAGGGCCTGTCTCTTGTCTGCATAAAGGGGGATTTTCCCTCTTCCCTTTTTTCAGAAACAGAACACAGAAATTAATTAATGTTTGTGCCTCTCGCGCCACTTTTACCCTCTCTGTCCTCTGTCTCTTTTTTCTCTCTTTTTTCTTTCTTGTCACATACTGTTGGCTTCTTGAACTGCACTGCAACTGTAAATTGTTAAGTCATTGATCATTCAATTGTTATTCCTTGGCAAATTATTATTTTCGACCAAACATGTCTGGCCTAGCAACAGTGAAAATGGTTTGACAATGGGTTTTTTTTACATAATGGCCTATGTGTGACAATGTGCTGTGGAATTGTCTTGGACTTGAATCAGTAGTAAGCTTTTTCTGTAGGTTTTGTAATAATGTAAAAAAAAATTAAAAATTGTCCATTTTTTTGACTGGGGACTGGACTCAGACTTGAAGTTCAGTGACTTGACTAAAACGCTGTTAGGTGGGGCTAGGGATCAGTCAGTCAGTGGATTATTCGAAGTCCATAAAGTTGTGTGTTCTCATATCTTTCATGACAGAAATGGATATTCTCATAATAATCCCTTTATCTGTGGTAGTCTCTGGGAATTTCAAAACCATTGTCACTAAGTATTGTGTTTTAATACAGAGAGAACCTAACAAGAAGTTTGTGCAGATCACCACACCATATGGTCACATACAAGAACCCATTACATTAACTAAGCTGATAGGCAATTATATAAATGGGATGTCATCTTCTGTTCTCTAATGACATAACTTTCAACAAGCCTTGATCAATGTTCAGCCTGACAATTTACTATGGGCTTTAAGCTTTCAAAAACATGACTGTGCCAACACACACACACACAGAGAGAGAGAGAGAGAGAGAGAGAGAGAGAGAGAGAATGACAAACAGTAAATGAACCATACTCTGATGTCCACGAGAATGCCGTGGGCCTTAACTCAGGATTCAGTGTAGAAAAAAGAAACCCACACGGCACCCCAAAACTAAGAGAGAAACAAGTGATTTACTTTCTCCTCACTGAGCCAGAAGTAGACCACTTGTCAGCCCAACAGCAATGTGAGCAGAGAGGGGGAAAGACTTTCAAGCTACTTTCCAAATGCTTTAAAAGCCAGAGCTTAAGAACAAGTGTGAGAACTTCAGAACGTAGTTCCACACATTGTTGTTCACTAAAAGCTCCTAAATGAAGAGTCCGGCATAAATCAAGCCATATCCCTGTTGCTTGATCTTACTGAGGACTGCCGATAGAGAGAGGAATGAGAACATAGACGACACAGACTGTTTTTGTGACCCAGCAGCTAATGCTAACTAAAAGGGGCACGAGAAGGAGACCGCTTTTTTTTTTACAAAAATAAAGGCGAAGAAGAGTGAATAATAACCGATAAAATTATAAAAATAGCAAACAAATTAATAAAATGAAAATGAGTTGAAATAAAGTAATAAAATAAAGTAAATGTCAAGTTTTAGCTTAGTTAGCATTAGCTGCTGTTTTGCTTTTTGGTCCACATTGTATCCATTTTCTTTTTTCTTTTCTCTTCCTAATGACAGCGCTGGGTGAGTTTGAACCACAGCGATATGGGTTGATTTACACCAGACTTTTTCCTATAAGATCTGGGATGGGATTTAGAACTTGGGTTGTGTGGAAAACTCGTATCCTTCTGCACTATTTTATGCATGAACATAAGTTTAACGAGAAATTAAATGCTTGCCTTTGAGATATTACTTTGTCAGTTACAGTTTTGTTCTGCTGTGCTCAGCATGCCGATATTTTCATTTGTTCATTATATCACTGTCCTTTGAGGATGAAAAAAACTTGGTTGGCCAGCTGAAGCGTGTATGTTGTCTCTGTCTGCCATTCAAATTCCCTTCCATTGTTTGACTCTTTCTCTTTTTCCCTCTCAGCGGACATCTGATCCATCCATTAAATAGCCCAGTGGCTCCAGTAAGTGCAGTCTTTCAGTGGTGCGCTAGAGTGTGATGACTATAGAAGCATGTGAAATCCCAGTCACTAGAACAGAGCTGACAACAGATAAGGGATAACAATATCCCATCTGCTTTGGCCCTCTGTCCTGGTGAAAATTATTATGTCTTATTGTTTGACAGGACGTGTTTCAGTTGTGTGCGTTGCAGTTCATTACTGGGGGTTCATATGCTATTAATACTGTGTGTGTGTATACTACTACACTGCTATTAATTGCAGTTTTATGTAAATAAACGATAATATACTGCACACATGGATGGATAAGTTTCCTTAATTTTCCACTAATTTAATATTTGCTCAGTGGTGCCACCATGTCCTAACAGTTCTTTAGCATCTACACTGCCTCCATTTTTTTCAACTGTATGAATCTAAGTGAGAGGAGGTGGCCAAATGACAAGACTATGAAAAGAAAAGCCCTTGAATAGAGAGAGAGAGAGAGAGAAGTAGAAGAAGAAGAAGAGGAGAAATGGAAGAACAGAGGAGTCGCATGTGTGTCCATGTCAGATAAGGTACCTCTCTCCCACAGGTTTGCTTTCCTCACCGCCGTGGTCTGGCTGTGATGTGCTGTCTGTGTGTTTGTGATTTAGTATTAGACCAGAGATGAGAAACACATCTGTCTGCTCAGAGGATACTTTAGAAGCAATTTGTTCCACGGCATGCGAATTAACGTTCACAGAAATTACATGGTTTGTGTGACAAAATAAAAGTACAGCCTAGCTTCTACAAAAATACTGATGAGTTTGCAGTTAACATAGATTACAGTGTGCTTATCGTGATACTCCTTTCAAACATAAACATAAATTTAAGCACAGGAAGTGTATTCAGGTTGTAGCGGTAAACACATGATAAGCACATCCAAAACCAACATATGGTTTTCCACAGCTGCTGTGCAGCATATCCAATCCACACCAACACATGTAAAGACTCTTCTCCAGTAGTTTTAACCTTTGGAGAATCCATTTGTCATGATATTTCCTCACCCATGTCCACAGGCTGCCTGCACACAAATCCAGTATTTATTTACACACATCACTAGGCAGAAGGTGACATCTTTACTCTCAATCCTGGGAGAAGAGAGAGAGAGTATCACCAAAGCACTCTGAGTCACACAAGGGGTGGGATACACCTGCCAGGTATGATAGAACTGGGGTCAAATCATTATGTTTCTACGTCTTTATGGATGACCTACGTTTCCCATAGAGCCAGCAGCCTCACACCAAGTAGGTCGAGTTTGTCCTTGGGGCTTTAGTAAGAGCAAAAGCACCAAACTGCAGTAGCTTTGTACTTGATGTATGCAAAGTGTAATTACGGTCGAGTAATTAATGTCCTCGATACGTCTGTATTGGTAACATCATTAGGAAATAAACGCAATTTATGAGATAATTAGCAACCGTAGATATTTAGATATTTTGTCCTCAAAACATTTATTCCCAAGCAGGGCAGACAAAATGCCCATATCCTAAGATCGCTATTTAACATGTTGTTGAGTGCTAATTGAAATGATAATATAATGACTTGGCTGAACGTACACTTGATCAGCCCGTCAAAATATCGTGAGAACAGCCCGGTTCAGTGCCGTCCAATCTTATTTGTACAGAGGCGTGCTATCTCCTGCGGCCGTTGGTCCCTCTCCACACACATACACAGCACCTCAGTGAGTGTACTGGGACAGGACTGCGAGCCTGAGTGCAGGGCGAGGTTGCAGTCAGAACCGTGTTTCTTTACGGAGTACGATCAGGACAGAGGCGGGCTCCAGCGTAGGTGTGTCCTTCAGATTTTCATGCCGAATTCGTATTCAAATGTTTTCAGCTGTGAGATGTCGTGCAAGAGCCGCGCGTAACGGACACACCAGAGAGCCGACGCGCGCAATTCACTCCTTAGTGAAGAGGGAGAAGGCACAACTCTGCTCTTGGCATCCCGCTTACTCAAACATGGATTTAGTTTTTAAAAGGCGGAGTGGAACAATCTTGTGGCTTTCTCTTTTACTTTCCTTCATCAGTGGAACATTCAGCAAAGGTGAGCGTGTTCGCGTTTTGTTTAATATTTACTTAGCCGACTTCATATGACTTATGTTACTATATAGACCGCATAACGCGATGTCACGGGAATCTGCTGTGAAAGTTGTTTAAAAAACTTGTATGTTGACTGTAGATATTCGAATACGTATGCTACAAATAATTTAACTGTAATGAAAGGGCATGTGTTGTGCACAGCTAGCGGTATTCCCTTCTGGATGTTATTCCGTAAAATATTCCATGAAAACTGAAAACCTTTTGTGCCACATTAGGGTTAAAACATGCCTCAGTTGACTGACCGTAAAATAGTGACTCGAGCGCAATATATTGAGCTCACCTCTTCAGACCGGCAACTTTTACCCGGAGAGATGTCTGCCAAAAGACGAGCAATATGCGGGCTGCCTGTCTTTGTATACAAAAGCACATTATACTCGACGTCTTCGTAGTGTCCCCTCTCATGTTCCCTCTCATGCAAGGTATCAGACTAGCCTTCACTGAAGTAATAGGATAAAAGGCAGGATAGAGGGTTGAGAATATAGTCTACTGTTTGTCTTGTCTAAGGATAGTATGTTCGGAGAGATACATACTTTCACCACCGAGTTTGCTCCCAATGAAATGTGTAGGCTATCTGCATCTGCATCTACTCTGCAAAACGCTGCAGTGTGTTCCGCACTTTGGAGCTGTTTTTGAAATAAGCCAAAGTCTTTTGTATTAATGAAAACGTGCCACCGTGATTTCCGTGTAAAAATCACCTTCTCCCTTTTACTCCCTTTTGTAGTAGACTTATGGTTGCCTATTGTGTGATTAATAAGGACTGTGCGATAATTTCACGAAGTTGTGAAATGTTAATTACACACAACAATCAACAAACAGCAATCACACCTACCATTATTTCAGATGTTTACGCACTCGAGGGAAGCCACTTTTGTGCATTTTGAACCAAACCAAAATTCATGCGATTATCGCGACTGACTGATTGCAGTATTTCCGAATGACGATTCTGAAACAATTTAAAGATGACATTTAGGGTGAATAAGGTGATTTGGCATGCATGGCACACCCAGTAGTGGTCATGGGCATTTTTTTTAGGATACCTCTCTCTCTCTCTCTCTCACACACACACACACACACACACACACAGAAAGAGACACCCACACACTCTCTGTCTCTCTCTCACTCCCTGACTTTCTCTCAGGCATACAACACATACATCCTGCTTGTGCGCACACAGATTAGAAGCACTGGAGATGCATTTGCAGAGTAATTGAAGCAGATGGCGGTGAACTTTGCAAGCTCCCAGTCTTCTCCTGCGCAAACGCAAACTGCATATTTACCATTCTCTGCTAAAATGTATACAGGCTCTACCCCATTCCCGTATCCCACTGGCAGGCATGCATGGCAGCGACAAAAAATAAATAAACAGAGAGAGAGAAAAAAAGAATGGTCATAATTTCATTGTTGGGTGGTTTTTCCCAGTTATTAACATTCTCTTTGAGGATGTTGTCCTCCATATTAGCGTGGAATCATTCTCGGATCACTGGAAGCTTTATATACAAGCACTGAAGCACTGGGATTGACCCATATTTAACCTGTCAGCTCTCATTCTCTGCCTTGTTATGTTTCCCATCATGCAACAAGGTGAAGGATGCTTATGCTGAGGCTGTTACATCACTGTAAATGACATCACAGCTAGTCTGAACACAGATACTTTGCAGTACCTACAGTTGAACACACACAAAGAGATTGTGACTCGCATATTCACTGTTTATCCCAGCTGCCACCGTTGTGCCCCTGAGCAAGGCACTTAACCCTAAGTTGCTCTAGGGAAACTGGCCCTGAACAATTGATAGTTGACAAAAATGTAAGTCGCTTTAGATAAAAGCGTCTGCTAAATGCATAAATGCAAATGTAAATGCAAGCAAGTTGAAAAAGCACAGGGTACCACAGGAGAGCACATAAAGTAATTCACAGGACACTGTAGCATGGTGAACAGACCCGAACTAAATGCAGCCAGTGTGATAGTCCCCTTAGGGAAATTCAAGGGCTCCCTACTTTACTCTGATTTCATGCATGCTTGGGGCAATCCCTGATGTTGCCATGAATGTATTTTAATTGATGATGACAAACCCACTAAACTACACTTAAGATGGACAGATACATAGAGAGATAAAGAGATAGATACTTTATTTTTCCTGTAGCGTCTCTAACTAACATACACATCACATACAGCCAATCAGTTAAGGTGGAGGAAGTTTGCATAGGTTATCGGCAAGCTGAGATACTCTCTGCCGTCTTGTTGGTGTTTGGTTCAACTATCAATGGATGTCATGCCATCCAGAATTGCTGATGAGAGGTTTGAGCGAATGAAATATCCAACATGCATTGCTGAACACTTCTGTAACATAAAGTAAGCAGAGTATGTGGAAGCTCAGGAGAGAAAGATACCTGATACACAACCCAGGCTCTACAATGTCAGAGGCTGTGGGAGGCTCTAGACAACCTTTTTGTTCTTGTGGGAAGGAAGACATCACAGCTGTGCTGCACAGCACAATTCAGCCATAAAGAAATGGCAAAGTCAGCCACAGTCACAGCATTGCAAAGTGTAACCACACTGCACCGCACTGTAGCACAGTACAGGAAAATCACAACTAACTGCCAAATAACTGCCATTTGAGAGCTCCTCATATAACATACAACGCATATACCTCATACAACACACCACACCAAACACCACAAAATCCAATTGCAGCAACATGCCCACCTAGAATCAAATTGTGTTGTGCAGCATAACAGTTTAGGTCAGTCCAGCACAGTCAAAAACAGCAGCATCCTTCTCCATCACAATATACTATTGACTGAGCCCAGTCTGAAGGGATCCACTTGAAAGCTCATGTTGCTCTGTGAAGGAATATTCTACTTGTGTGCAGGAATGGCCCATAGAGGGAGCAATTCATGTGTATGTATGTTTGTGTGTGAGAGAGAGAGATATGTCTGTGTGGGTGTGCATTTGTGTGTCTCTGTGTGTGATGTACTGTTTGTGCGTGTTTGTGTGTGTATACTGTGTGCTGTGTACACGTGTGCCTCTGTGTGCGTATGTGATTGTGTGTGTGTGTGCATGTATGTGTATGTGTGTCCTTGTGTAGGCATGTTTGTGTGTATGTGTTCTATGTACTGTATATATGTGTGTGTGTGTGTGTGTGTGTGTCTATATGTGTGTGTGTGTGTCTATACATGTGTGTGTGTGATTGTGTTTGTGTATGCATGTGTGTGTGTGTGTGTGTGTGTATGTATGTGGAGGCTGAATTAAAGCAGTTCTGTTTTCAGCCAGCAGCCACGTGTGTGTATGGAAGGCGCTGAGAGCCACCGTGTGTCTTAGGAGAAGCTCACAGCTGGATACAGTTCTCTGCCACTCAGGCTCAGAGTTAAGGCTCAGAGTTAATGTCAGGTGACCCATTTTTCCAGCTATTGTTTTGTGAGGGGTTTCTCAAAGGCGATGATGGATGATTGCAGAAAGCACATGAATAAAAATGCATACAATTGATTTAACTTTGCTGGATCTTTCAAGGATATCCTGAGCTGTAAAAGAAATGACTGCACAATGCAAGAGGTGCTGTGTACTATATGAGCAGGGTCTTGCATGTATGTGTGGGAACACTTGGCAACATTTTATGCTGTTTTATCTACCAGCTTCATAGTCAATTTGATGATGACATGACTAATTATGGGGTGAATGAAGGCTTCCTCTGCTCCTCCCACGGCCTCTATGTGAATTTATTGCACTTGTAAGATGCATGCTTATGATATTGTGTTCATTACTTTTTTAGTCAAAATAATGGCTAAAATGATCACCACTGGCTCTTGTTGTTTGGTTTACAAACAAATCCATGTGTAATGGGTAAGAATGTAAGGTGCTGGTGGAAGTTACAAAAGCAGAGAATGTAGGGAGTAGCTCTGTCATTTAAAAATCCCAGGCTTGCCATGTGTCCCTTTAACTCTGTGTTTGTTTGTTATTTTATCTGTTCATCTATTGACCAGAGGGGAGGTCAGGTATGGTGAGCTACCCTAGTGGCAAAGCGTTGTCTCTGTCTCTCTCTCTCTCTCACTCTCTCTCTCTTTCTGTGTCTGTGTCTGTGTGTGTGTGTGTTTTAGGTATTTATGTGTGCTTTGGGTAATATGTGTGCTGTATGTGTGTTACTGGCTGAAGTGATGTGAAACAGATATGCTATGCAGTGCATCTTTAAGTTATGAGATTGATATCTACTGGCACTGCAAATATGAAGCCGGCAAAAGAATCAATTACTGTGTAGGGAGGCAGCGTTCAAATGCCAGGAGAGCTCTCTTGTTTGGCTGAGGTTCAATTCTGTGTGCCGTTGGCTTCAAGCAATGAACTGGATTATTCCAATGAACTATACCATGGAGAGCTCTTGTTGGAATAGAATGTGAGTTTTTAGATGTTTTTGGGTCATCTAGTTGTTTATTTTTTCCACATCTAAATATACTTCATAATTCAGTGATGAAGAAAGTGAGAGTTCTGTTTGAAATCCCACGGCATGATGAAACGTGAGTGTAAATATATTGCAGAGGTGTTCAGTGCTTTGTGAGCAACCTCAGCCTGTCAGAATTTATCACCAGCTCCTCTCTGTGAGCTGGATGTTTGTATGGCGGAGAAAGTAAACCACTGCATAAAATCAATTTTGATGTGAATGCAGTGTGTGTGCACATGCGTGTGTACGTGTGTGTGTCTGTGTGTGTGTGTGTGTGTGTGTGTGTGTGTGTGTTGCCCTGAAAAACTGACTGGACATTATGATTCACGATAGGGTGGCATCTCAAAGAACTGAGAAAAGGGACATTGGAATGAGGGTAATAAATCGCTATCATATATCTTCTTTACTGTCATTTATGAAAATGTGTACTGGGGAAGTCAAGCCTTGAATCAGGGTCTTACTGAGTCAAGGTTACCAAAAAGGTATCACAGACAATTTTTTTTCTTTATTTTTTTTCTCTCCTCTCAAAACTTCAAGCTGGCAGTCATGAATCTAGATTTATTAATACAGAGTGCAGTATTTAAGCAGCAAATTGACAGAAAATTACACTGCACCTGTCAGGGATTCAGACAGCACGGAGTGTCTGCTCAAGGCCAAGTACTTCAAAAGACTTCAGCACCCCAAAAATGGACTCATTCATCTTGTGGAACCTGTCACCAAAAGATAGGTGTTACTGGGACAAGAATTCATCACCGGGGCCCTGATACTTCGTTCACATTATCTACTGCGGGCCACTGCGAAAATATTTTCATAACTGCCACACGGAGGCAAGGCTGGATGATGGGCTCAGTCATATTTATTAATGTGTCCCCCTGGTGTTAAATTATCAACCCTCTTCTGATTAAATCTTGTTGGCAGTACTCATTTGATACTGAAAACAAATGGTTCACTGCACAGGGAAAAAAGGGGGCTCGGGTGACTGCCACCTACAGCTGTTGCAGGGCCTCAGCTCTCAAATCTGTGAAATAACTCTTTGTAAATTGAAAGTCTACTTCGCTAGCTAAGGCCATAGCACAGTAAGAGGTCTATGTATTGTCATCTGACTGTTGACTGATAAAAACAGTGACGAGAAAAGTTGTATTCTTTGGTTGTTAAATATGGTACACATATTATATGATCCTCCTTACGCATGACCTGAATAACCTTGAGCTAAAGTGGGTAATATACAATGGATGGATTTTAGCTGATAGCTATTCTGGCTAACTGACATACAATACTTCTGTAAGTAATCAGTTATGGTTTAGTGCATTTTTATTAGAAACACTGGATTTTATTCTTACTCTTCTGATGTAACAGTTGACAAATCTCACTGCCATTTCATAGTGTTCGTCTGTTCATAAGCTTCCCTTCTTTCCGCCACCAGATTAACTGGTCAGCTTTTTTTTTGGCAGAATGAAGTCCTTAATTAAAGCCAGCAGAGCTCTCAATTTACTTTTGTTGTCAGTCACTGAACTGGCCAAAAGCACTTGGTCACTTGTTGATGGTATCATACTTTGAACGTAATTAAACTGCATAATTTTGCATTCATTAAGCCAACTGCAGTAGAGTACATTATGCTCTGGCTTATGCTTTCACACCTCTGCAAAGTCATACAGTACAAAAACAGGTGGCCACAGGCCAACATGTGAACATATGGCAGATTAAAATCAATGACTAAGTAGTCTTTTTGACTTATTTACTTATTGAACAGGTTTTGGCGTGTGTGAAACACAATTGATGTTTAGCGTGACTCTTAAAGGGAAACTAGACAACATTTTATGCTGTTTTAGGTTAATTTGTCAGCTTCATCGTCACTGCAATGGTTAAAATTTCAATGAAATTCTCCCTATGGCTCCTGTGTGCATCTACAGCACTTGCAGAATGACAATGCCGGCCCAAATGAAACGGAAACTGTCTTCCTTAAGAACCTTATGAAATCGTGTCAGCATAACTCTTTAAAACCTACTTCTCACTGAAATAATTTGCTGAGTTTGTGTTCCCTCTCTTCTATTTCCTCCCTAACCCTAAACCCTGATATCTTCAAAGACTGATCTGGCATGAATTAACCAATCACGAAGTCAGTGTATGTACGGAGTCAACCCAGGGTTTGCTGGATGACTTATTGATTTTACACCAGCATAATCCCTTTAAGCCTTTAAGGGTTCAGGGTTCTGGACTTGAGTAGGACATTGTGATTCAGCCTGTATCTCACAGACAAGAAGGCAGCCATTACTTGGAGTAAAGAGAAAAAGGGCTGGTTTTGAAGACTCCCACTGAGCATCTCTCCCTGTGGTCACAGCACGGGTCGTGGAGGCAGCATGGCATTCAGCTCCTGTACTGCATTTCACTCTTCACTGCCTCCCCAGAGGGGAGGTCAGGTATGGTGTGCGATCTCAATGGCAAAACGGGACAGAGGGGGGCAGACTCCACACTTTGTGCTGTGTGTGTATGTTTGTGTGTGTGAGAGAGAGAGAGTATGTGCAGGTTTGTGCGTGCATGTGTGTGCGAGTTCACAAACTTTCACAGTTTCACAAACCAACTCTTCTTTGGTTTATGCCTGTCATTTCGGCCCCATTGATGGTGCCCATGCACCTACTAAATTGTAATAAGGACAGAAACAGAGACTGACCATGTAAAACTAACTCGATTTTTGGACAACTTTCCAGTGTTTCTCCACTGCAGCACATCTCTAAGTAGACCGGACAGTGCATCCCCAAGCTAGTTCGCTGGCAAGGCTACAGTGGTGTCAGAGCAGTGGAGACAAGCCAAAATCGGCAGTAGACCTAACCTCTACCTGCATTAGCCAATCTGATAAAATAGTGCCTCAATCTCAAGGCTATAAACAAGTGTTGGATCCATTATCAGAGGTGCTCAGCTTTATGGAAGGGGAAAGTTGCCTAAACGAAAGAGAATTGCTGCATCGTTTGTAAGTTGCATTAAGGACAAAAAAGCAGATGTAGGGTTATATTTGGTGATTCTTTACTTTCAAATGTAAGCCAGATTGTTTGGCTCTCTCTGTGTAAATTTCAAGCCAAATATCAACTAATGTTAATTTCTCCAAAAAGAAATCTCTCTGAAGCGATGGTGAAGTAAGGTGTTGAATGACAAGCAGAGAGGCTGAAAACTTCTCTTGGCTCAGTGGTGTCTGTGAATGCAAAATGATGGTACCATTGACTGTGCTTTGTCTGAGAACAACAGTTTTGAATTTTTCAGCATTTTGTTGCAATCGCAAGCACATCTAGAACCTGTACAGCTAGAGCTTGCTCATCTGTTGCTTGAATATGCTATAGAGCTGTGTCATCTTCCATAAAAATAACACACCTAGTAAGGCTTTTCAGACTGTGTTACCAATAGGACCACATGTTCAGAGGAGAACTTATGTAACAAAGACATCGACACTAGTGAAGTTATCAGGTAAAATACTGCATTAGATGCTCACTTCCAGCAATATACAAACAGTGCATTTTTTGACACATTCCCTCCCCCCACGAGTTGAAGAAAAAACATGAAATGTTCAGTGTTCAAGGCCTTCCCAAACAGATTGTTGTCCAAAAAGCCTCTTCATTTTTTTGTCATACCCCTTCCTTTCTTATTGTATCTGTATCAACTTTGAAATCCTAGTATCATGACAACCTTACACCAGAGGGTAGCAGACTTTAAGTAGAAGAACTGGACTTCCTGCATAGTGCAGTAATCAGATGAGGGATATGATGTGTAGAATTGATTATATGCTACTAGACTTTTTCCCATTGTAAGGGTTTGTCATGCCATCTTAGTCTGACAAGCCACACTATAACATCAAAATGTGTAGTCTGACCATGACCGATAGACCGGGCTCAGTCCTTGGGGCGAAATCAGCTTGTCTATCAAATTACTTTTGCACACAATAGGACAGTGCTACGACCAATTGCAGCCATCTTAGTTGGGTTTTTTTGCACCGTTGCAGCACTGTTGTTATCGTGCTAGGCCTGCCCAACACCTTTCCACAAAGACAGAAGGTTGTGATTGGTCAAATTGACCCACTGAGGCCCTATGGTTCAGTGGTGGGTAGACGTAATGGCTGAACAAAACTATTTGCTATCACTAGGGTATGTCTAGATTTCTAGGCTAATGCCATCTCCTTTTAGCAATTTAATTAATGACTTGCTTACATTTATGCTATAGCGTAGTTAGTTCATACGTAGAGCAAAAACCATTACGGTTGTAGGAGTTCAGACCATAAGCCATGAGGAAGAGTCAGTTGCTAGTTCGGATTACAGTAAAAAACAAATGTTTTGTTCTTTTGGAAGGGTGTAGGACAGATTCAACCATGTGATATAACAGTAACAGTAATACGAGCATTATTTTCATATTGCATTTTTTATCATTATCATTAAAAAAGCCCATCATTAGCATAAATTATTATAGTAGATAAAGTGTCATGCAGTGCACAAGTGTATAATGTGTATCCTTACTGCAGTAGGTTGAGAGACTGGCCTTTGGTGCTGATGCTGTGGTTGACTGCGGAGAGTGAGACTCTGAGTACCTGTCTAAAGTGCACTTTCTGAACTGAAATATTTATGACATGCACTCTGGAAAGGGGACCTGAGTTTTGAGAGTTTGACCACAAAGATAAGAAGTGCTCCCTTCTCTGGACTGAGATGTATAAGAGAGGATTTACATACATGCAGCAGTTATGTTGCTCGACTGACAATTGGGCGACCTGGGTTCGATTCCCCAACCCCACGTTGCGAGTCCATGTCGCTTTGCATAAAAGTGTCTGCTAAATACTTTACTCTATTTTACTTCATATTGATGTTAGTAGATATACATACAAACTAGCCAAGCTATTGCCAATGCTAGTACCTCCACTCAGAATTGCAATTCACAACAGTGCTAGTCAGACTTACTTTCCAAAGGCTTTAATTTCTTATGCTAAATTTCCTAGCATCCTATTAGTAAACAGGAATTGAAGGCAGAATCAATAGGTTTGATGTTCAAACAAAGTGCCCACCCACCACAGTGTCCAGACTCTTTGTACCAAGTGAAGCAAACAGTCTGGTCCACCAGGCTACTTACAAACAAGAAACAAATAAAACATGACTCAGCAATAAAGCACAGATCCACAGCACACCTGCAATGAAGGACAGGCCTAGACACAACCTTTATGGGTATTTTATTTGACATACCACTGACCAAGACATGCTGATTGAATCTCAAACATTGCCCAAGAGAGCTTTGATCTAGTGCATGTACTTTCTTACACTCTGCACTTTAAGGCTGCAGTGTCTAATATCAAAATGGTTTCAATTAGGTGATGACTGCATTTTCATATGTGTGTGAAACTACGGTGAAATGTCTGATTTCATAATTTGTATATTTTGATCATAAGCTATATAGCCTGTAGAATTATTGCTTATACTGCAAAAGCCAAATATATACACCCACACAGAAGCCTGCAACTACAATATAGCCTTTTTCTGGAATTGAATGATTATGCTATGAAAGTTACTCTCAAGAAATATGTGATACTTTTTTTAATCACTCTTTTACTTTTAATATTTAATTTTGCTTCATTCATTTTCCAGAGACAGAGGTTAATTACTGGTTAAATCAAACTATTACAGCACACCAAGTATGTGAGGGGAACTGGTGTATGTTTTTGATCCTGTGCCTGTGACAAATTACCATCCATTAAATATATGCATTTGTTAACTTCATTTTGCGACCCCACATACTCAATTTCCTGTCATCATGCATGAACCCACCACCTTACAGTTACAGTTTTTGGGGAAAGAAGTGCTTGCATTTCAGAGAGAATGTGTTAATTGGAAATGTGGATGCAATATTTATGGTGCCAGTGCTCATAGTCACTTGCAGGTATTGCCTCCACAGAATATGAAGAGTTTGGTTCCAAAACACTATGTGCCCCATTTTGTTGAATTTTCAGAAATTACTTTTTTACATTTTGTTTGTCAGATATATCAGTGGATTGACATTTGGGTTGCTTTAACTTGATTTATGTTTACACAAATAAAATCAACATAATTAAAGTTTTAGCAATAATACTAATATACTCAAAAATGGATTTATAGTATTTTAGAACCAAACTCTTCATATAGTCTGAATAGACTAAGACACTAAGGGAATGCCTCCAGTGTAATGCATGCTGTTGTGACACTGCCAAACCTACAGTACATTCACTGGCATGTTCATTGTGTCCTGTCAGTGTTGTATTGAATTGTAATTGATCTAGAGTAGATTTCTTGCTTTGAAAGCAATCCATGTTTCAGGACATGACATCAGTTCATTTTTTGAATACCAAAGTCTTGTGAAGCGTTATACTGACTAGAAATGTACCAATCCTATTTCTCTGTTAAAGCAATTTTATTGCCACAATTTTATCCCCACAACATCAGATCAAAGAGATCCATGCCATCCAAATCTATAATATTTTCAAACCTTAGATGCCATCATTTGTATCAAAGAAAAAAGCACACTGTCATTGTTTATGGTCCCTATGCTTGTGCGTGGTCCACCAAATTAATTATAACTAGGTTTGATTTTCATTAGCTGCCATTTTTAAACTGTAATGTATGGTTTGTACATGTTTGTCATATTATGTTGAATGGATCTAGCCAAAGACACGGTTGTTTGTCCAGACTAAGTGGCTGCTGCATGTCCTCAAAAATAGTTTGTTTCTATTCTCAAGTCTAATCTCAGCCTCATTTTAGGATGGAAAGTTCAGGCAGCTGCCCACATTTAGTCTTATGATCCTCTGGGTCTCTGATTAATAATGTATTGGCAGTAGAGCACTGGGGCGGGCTTTCAGGCCAAGTCTTCCACTAGAGTAAAATGTTAGGCAGTAGCTGGTGCTAACCTACAAAACACTCAATAGTTCTAAAGTTCACTTCTTTTGATAGTCATGCTTTTGAGGGTGTGACATGTTCATCTACATACATGACACCTCATTGGAATGGTTAGCAGGGGTAAAAATTGAGTGTTCTATGACAAAAATGCAATTTGGCCGCTTGAGTGACAGTATTCATTTAGATCTGTGTCAACCTCGGCTTCTTCAGCAGTTTTTTTGGAAATAGTTATAGAAGTGAAAGGAAATAGAGCAGTTTGGGCTACTGCATATATTTTAGGCTGGCAACATTGCCACACAGCGCTGCAAATTTATTGATTTGAAGTGTCAGAGCAACATGACCTAGTTAGACTTCTGCATGGACACATCATTTCCTCATGATTTTACTATTGCCATTTCTAAGCTTGTGTGTGTGTGTGTGTGTGTGTGTGTGTGTGTGTGTGTGTGTGTGTAACAGAAACACCAAGAGAGATGTAGACAAAAGATGGCGGGGATTATAGATGTATAATTTGCATTTCTTTCTTCATATTCTACTCAGCAACTTTTACTATTGGTGTGTGTGTGTATAAGACAGAAAAATATGGTAGGGGGTTACTGATATGTAATCTTTTTTAAAAATAAATAAATAACATTCAAGTAGCAAAATCATCTGTCTGGATTGAGCTCTGTAGTGAGACATAAAGGCATTCATAATTAGAAAGATTTGTACACCTCTTAATATAATGAACAACTTACAGTGTACACAAAATCTTAACTGGGAATGCAGTTAAATTATCCCAGTATTAGATTCCTTTCCAGCATGGTTGATGGACTGTATGTTAATGCAGTGTGTCAGCAATATTAGTAAAACTGCCAGTCCCCCACCCCTTCACACACACGCACACAGACACACACGCACACACACACACACACACACACACACACACACACACACACACACATACACATAAAACATTATAGTGCATGCACTCCAGAGTATGGAGATTGTGTTGGCATGTAATTACACAGAGAACTAGGATTTGTGCCTTAAAATCGAACCCTGCACCTCATAATTCTCCTTCAAGTTTGCCCTCTACTAACAAGTTAATGCAAAGAACCATGACTAATTTACTTTTGTAATGTCTTGGCAAATGGGCACTTGGTGGAAGGGCACAGAAGGCCTGCTATAAATGGTTAGGAACAGGTGCTACCCTTCTGAGTGTCTCTCTCTGATAAGGCTGGTCCAACCTAAGCTAGAAGCACTTGGGAATTTGCACCCGGTCTCAACCCATAATTTCAGCATTCTCAACTTGGAAGTCTTTATAATTCCAATAAAAAGCCACCTCACCAGTTTCACACAAATTAGCACAATAAGCAGCAAATTAAGCATGTATGCTACTATTAGATTGCCTTTTATGGGAGAGTGGGGAGACTGAGTTTGATTTCATCCAGCTGCAATTATGTGGGAAAATGTTGGCGCTACAGAGATGTCCTGTATTTTTCTTTGAAAAAGAAAAGGTTTCCTTAACGTAGCACACACCCTCTTAGGCAAGACAGCCAAATCTGGCATTAGGTCAAAGAACCATCACATTGCATTCCATCCATTTCAAATGATGGATAATTTTACCCTGAATTACCACTAATACATGTCAGTGTGGAGTATACCACCACATTTTGGGTGTCTGACAACAACACCATCTTCTCAGACTTACACAAATAAATGGAAATACACACCCATATTCACCTTTTCTTATGGATGACAACACAAGCTATGTTCTGCTCTTGTGACCATGCACATTTCAATAGCAGCTGCAGTCCCATCTGGCAAGAGAGGCCATGGCACACAGTGCATGATGTGTGCCAGGAACACTGTGAAATTCAGATTCTTTCACCGAGGACAAACCTTTCAAAGAAGTTTTAAATTGTCTACCATAACATTATTGTCATTGCTGTCTGTTGCAGCTTATTTTAGAATCGACTGCAGTCAAACTGCGACTGCAGTCAAACCGTGACTGTGAGCTTCAGAAATCTTTGCTATTTTTATATAGCCCTGTGACACCTTTGCTTATGTAAACAAATCTCCTGAAAAACTCTCAGCTAAACCCCCAGAGTTTGTTGTTCAGTTGTTGTTCTCCTGCACATTGTTTATCTGACAAATTTTTGCATTAGTCAAGCTGACTAATATTAGTCTAGGCAAGATAGCAAGTCTTATTTCAAATGGATGATTGCTCGTGCATGCTCACGCTCACAGATTAGTTGATTAATTATGAGTTTGCTGGAATAGCACGGGAAATGGCAACCGTACTGTGGCAATGTGAGATAGGAAGACGTTGCATGAATAAGAACCGACAGCCCTGCAGAAACCATGCAATTATTGGCAAACATTATTAAAGTATGTTTAATAACTTGCTAGATTTCAGATGGATGTGTTGTATTAAAAATAGGAAGTTTACTTCCATCTTATGTAGAAGTGGGCAAACATTCTGTAGATTAATGGATGATTCCTGGCTTCAGCTTGTGGATAGTGCAAAACCCATTAATTCCCCTTTGAGTCATTATATATTATTTCCCTAAAGCTAATGTAACTTGAAAGTTACTTCACATAGCAAGCCCCTGTGTATCTCAAATAATGATGTTGCAGGTACCTAACTTGAGGGTACAAAACTCTTTTCTCTCTTCTCTCTCTCTTCTCCCGTTTGTATTCCTGGCTAAGGGTGTCTAATTGAGTATACATTGGAAACCTGAAGGGAAGATACAATCAAGTGTGCTGACATTTTAGAGCACACCTGTGTACTAATTCAGCAAGTATGCTGCTCTTACTCCTAACGACTGTGGCCTGCATCTGTGTCTTTTGTCAGCAAATTAAATGTTGTGGAAAGACAGGACGTCAGGTTCAGATAGCGGTGCTGCTGCACACGTTTTTGTTGACGAAATTAGGACCATTTCCCAAGGAGATCAGAGAGACTTCTTCGCTCAACAGAAGCCATACCACATCCTACACTTCAGTTCAAATGTTAACTGCTGTGTCTCGGCCAAGTCGCGATCTGCTCCGCCAGTCTGGCCTGTTAATCCCCTGCCAGGCGAATGGGTCTAATTAAGGCAGGAAAGTGCCCAGCTCCTGCCACATTAGCGCATTCAGTCAGAGAAAGAATATCCGTCAATGCAGGCGCACACTGCAAAAATGCTCAGCGCTGTGAGAGGTGCAAAGCTCAAGCCAGGCTCCAAAAAAAAAAAAAAAACTTAGCACGCTTGGTTTCTGGCAGTTCCTAGACCTTTGTTGAGATTTTGCCACATTTGCGGTTGACCTGCTTCAGTGGCTGCAGGGAGGAAAAAGACAACATTATGAGTTTGGTGGGGGGTAGGCATCAATACTCCTGTTCATTAGTATTCACTCTCTTGCTCTGTCACTTGGATTTAAGATTGTCTGTGATCCCAGCAAACAGACTGAAAACTGAGCTAGTATGCCAAATGCCTAGGCTGGTGTTCCAAACTCACTCCTAATAATACTGATTAGATCTGATTCTGCTGGGGACTGGGAATCAGAGAAGACATTTAACGTCAAAAACATGCCTAAACACTCCTCCAGCCACAGATGTCGGGGAGCAGAATTATGATGATGAAACATTGAGGAAGCGTTATAGGGAACAGAAGCCTATGAGAATGGAATGGGCTGCTTTAGGACCCTCTGATGATGGGCTTTTTGTAGTCCCTTTTGATTCTTCACTGAATGCCATTATTTCATAAATGTAAGCCTCAGATTTTTTTTTTCTTTTCTTTCGTTGCCCCCAGATGGAAGAACCTTTGGGGCCTTTCAGCTCTCATCAACTATGAACACCTTTCTTTTTTTCCTAAGAAAGTAAAGAAAAGCACGAGAGAGGATTTGGGAGTTCATTTTATGAGGCATCATGAGATGAAATGCTGTTATGATTGTTGAGTTCTGCATTAGTTTACACATGTGAAGAGACAAAGCCACATTTAGGAGTGTCTGAATAATACTTGTTTTTTGTTTTTTTTTGCTCACGAGCATGAGTGTCTCTTTTGTTTTTGTTTTTTTATTATAGATGAGGCAACACTTCAAATAACTTTGCTGAAAAGGATTGTCGCACTGTAGAATTCATAGTTGTTTGATGTCATGTTTTCACACTGTCCTGACTTCCTGGTGATGATGATATTCTTTTTAACTTTCATTGTCATTCAATTTGTGCTTCTTGACTAATTAATGATTTAAAATGGCTTTGGATTGTTTGAAGCCAATTATACAAATTGGGATTGTCACCGTGGGCCCACCAAAGGAATGAGATTGATGCTACAAAGTGTATTCAACCATCGAATGAATAAAACATAATGGTATGAAACAGTGTTGCTGTCTAGGTGGTGGCGTTTTACATGAGGTTACATTAAGTGACATGATGGTATTATAATATTGTGTTTTGCATTTGCAAATTATTTATGTCCTTGTTTGAGACATATGTCCTTCCATATGTTCACACATAACATATTGTCAAAAACTGCATGTGTTTTGATAATACCCTAAGTTGCTGTTTTTAATATACGTCAGACACCTATGTGTACTTCCGGTATCTTTTCATATTGCATATTAACTTTCTGTTTTTAACAGTTGTGTTCTGGCACTTCTAGTGTATCCGCATAATTTGTCATTTGCAAGGCAATTGCCAAATATTTATAAATAGCACTAATTAATGAGGGGTCGATTTTATTCTAACCATTATTTTCCATTTACCATTATTGGTTTTTGCTTGCCATGTAAACATTGAATATATCCCTGAAGCAATACAGGCAAAAGGATTTCATCCCTCTTAACATAGTGAAAATGAAGTTTTATTTTTTGCTTAAATTATTAAATTATCTGTGAATAAAAACAAAATCTCTGGATGTTTGTCGTGGCTGAATAACTAAAAAAAAAATCCTTTCTCTTTCTGGTAATACAATTGGTAGATTCAATGAACAGTGCTTAATTCTCCCTCCATTAGAAGAAGGAAAATAAATATTTCTTCTGTTTGAGCAATGACAAGCTATTGCTTTTGTGTTCTGTTTGGATTAGTTTTGTCATATACAGTGTTGATGGAGTTTCCCTTTACTATGGTATGGTGATGGTCATCTCCTTTTCTTTCCCTTCATGTTTGTTCCTACCTCTGCTGGTTTAATCAGACCATGCTGATTAATGCCCTGATAGCCTTTAAAAGTGTCCCCAACTATGCCCCTACCAGTGCCCCAATAGATTCAGATAAGCATGCACAGGTTTTCCAGGTTGGCCAGAACTGCAGATACATATCTTCCGCTTCTTAGCAGTGCCAAAAGATGAACTGCATAAAATGCTCCAAACAACAGGCTGTTTACTGTTTATGAAAACTAAAACAAACAAACAAACAAAAAAACATTCAGGTGCTTATGTTAATATGGATAAAGTTTTAGTTACTTTGTAGCTTTTATAAACTGTTATATTTATATTCATATTACCTTGGATTGGAAGATTCTACCTTGCCCGATCAATGCCCGCCAGGTATCAGTCCACTGTATCCTAAAGGCATGTTGTGCCATGAGAATCTCTGAACGGGGATGCTGCTGATGACAGGTGCTTGGCACTTTTGCAGTCTACTGCTCAGTGCAGTCAGACTCGCCATAATGCTGTTTTTAGCAGCGTGCCAATCAACCCCTCCTGAAACCACAAAACGCTTTGAAGAGCTTGTTGAACTTAATTTAAGTGCACATGTGTCAGGTCTGCCTGATAATGGCATACAGTCATCCAGTTGCCTTCTTTTAATGAACTCTCAATCTTGCTTTCTTTCTCTGCCTCTCTCTCTCTCTCCCCAGTGCTGTGCTGACAAGTTCACTTGGCATGGAATCACATGTTTATCTGATCATGCAATGCACTCTCCTAATCTACAATTATAATGAACTCTTCTCCAGCCTCCATCTCACATAGCACTGAACTGATAACGTATCACATCATTAACTTTTTCCTCCCCTAAAAAAAAAGAATTATGCTTCTTTTTGGTGCTGGGTTAATCTGTCTCACAGTCACAGCGTAGAAATCCTTTGACAAGTGTCCTTGGTCTGCTAACTTTTTTCCCCATCTTTCCTGTTTGTTGACAGAGACGTGTGATAGATCGTTGGTGTCTCACCTCCCTCCGTCTGCCTTCAGAAGCTCATCTCAGCTGTCCAGCAGCCATGGTCCAGGCTTTGCCAAACTCAACAGGAGAGACGGTCAGTTTTGCACAGGGGTGTTTTTTTTTTTTTTTTGTGTGTCATTCTATGCGTTTTGATCACTGCTGGATCAATGGAACACCTCAGTTGCATCTCAATGACAGCACCTTCAGACATGACTTGGCAAATAACGTTGCTAATCAAAATTAGCTTGGGGGGTTTATTAAGTGGACATGAAAGAGCCTGTCTGTTGCAAAATTACTTTTTTTCAGTTCCTCTCATTATTTGGGAACAAAGGAATAAATTATTGTGGCTTAAATGCCTCCAACATTTAGGTAAGAAAAACTGAGAGGTTGTCAGTAGATGAAGCTGATGATTCACACATTTGACCTTCAACGATGACAGCAGAGCCCTCAGAAGAGGCAGATTTCACTCAGATGCAGAAGTGCATCTATGCAACAAGCACACAACTGCAAAAAGCACATCAGACATTCATCCTGCATTATCAGATCCTACACTGCATGTACGTAAACATGGATGCCTGGCATGGTCGTATAGGCAGAAATATGCTCAGAGGCTCCAAAGGTTTCATGCTGTATATTCGGCATGTGGTTTTGACTCCACGTCACCAACAAGTCATCCATGAAAAGAGAAGGATATGTCGGCACTGTTGCTATGTCATTGCTTGTCATGTTACTGGGTGTGCATCAATGTTGTGAAGTTGTCTCTTGTCTTCATTATGCAGTTTTAATTACAGATTTGATTCAGTTGCGTGTTTGGTGGCCGTTGTCAATAGGTATGCTTCCAATTAATTGCTGCCCAAGACAAGAGTCTGAAAATCTGTGAATGAAAGCTACGGTAACTGTTGCACTGGAAATCACAGTGCAATTCAGGCAGCATATAGCAGCATTATGGTGTTTACAGTCGTCATTGTTTTGTAGACTGTTTGACTTTGACTTTGTTTTCTCTCCTTGTGTCCTGTTGTATCCCCCCACTACCCTTGCAAACCATCATAAAATTCAGACAGCGAGTCTGGTTAAAGCAGGGGTGATGCTGAGTTTATGATCAGGCGAATGTTCTGCACATCATAAACAATTGTAGGTCAAGCCTCAGGGATTTGATTAAAGTTGACTGGCAGGAGTATAAATAGTGTTAGGGTGTGATCAGCAAGACATTCAGCTTACTAGTCGACAGTTTAGAAAGATGACTGCTGGAGCTGGCCTGGATGTTAGATAGCTTCCATCTCCTGCATTGTACTGAAAGTGAGATTTAGCCACACACTTTCAATGTGGGATAGAAACCCACACACTTGCAACAAAACACCTTGGGCTTGAACTGGTGGGTGCCAGAGCTAAGAGGCAAAAACTCATGGCTGCTAGCTGGTGACAGTTGCTAGCACATCTCCCAAGCTGTCAAGAGGTTTGTTTGCTCGATGCACACAGCACTACCTGCTGTCTACAGGTACATTTGCCTCAGCCTAGAATGAAAGTTGTAGCCTGCAAGGACTTAGACTGACTGTCATTGCCTGCCTCAATCAAGCAAAAATGACAGATGGTGAAAATAACAGATGGTGCTCCACGTTAGGGTATTTTATATCTATGCTTGAAAAACATTTGTGTAAACTAAAATATTTTTATTAAATCAAAGGTAGAAACAACAATGCTGGCAATACACACCTTAAAGTCTTGCACACAGTGTGTAAAAGAGTGCATCTAGCAAACAAACAAATAAATCGTTGAGTTTGCCTAATCCTGTTGTGATGTGAAAACCCCTGCTAACTGGCTTGGAGATCCCTGCTAGCTAATCATGTGTTTTGATAGACAACCAGAGAAAGGAGTGAGGCAGATTGAGTTTATCTGGACCTCACACATGCAGAAAAGCCCAGTCTTGGCATCAGAACCGTGAGACACAGGGCCATTGTTTGTCTTCCTTTATATCATGCTACTAAATGGTCTGGGCTGGTTGGAAGGCTGGCTGGCTTGCTGTCTGGCTGTTTGGCTTGCTTGTCATCTCAGCACAGTATGGCGCTGTCAACACCTTATTTACATCACTGACTGTACTGATTGGGCCTCCCTACAGACTCGGAGGCTTGTGGAACCTTTTTACAGCACCTGGCAAAAAAAACATGCTAGTGAAAAGGGCCTTCCCTATCCTGAAATATCAAGAAGAATTTTTAACTTTTATGGAGTATCAGACAAGACAGAAATCTAAAAAAAAAAAAAAAAACAGTTCCTGTTTTTCAAACGTATGGTAAATGTTAGATGAAAAAATGCTTACCAGCACCAGGGTTGACTGTCTCTCGGGGGAGTCTTTAGAGAATCTTTGCTCCAGCAGTGAAGGGCGGCTCCTGCCCTCACTGCCTGCTCTTGAAACTCATACAACTCGGATTTTCAAAGTCTTAGACAGTTGGTCTAACCTTTGATGACAAGGCTCAGAAAAAAGCTTCTACAGCATCAGCCTTGGGTTAAGCCTTTGAGCTTTATCTCAGAAGCAACTATGTTAAAGAGATTAGTAAATGTATTTCGCATCAATAGCTCGGGCAAAAGAAACCTCTCAGAAAAGCCCTTTAAATTTAAGTTTCCAGGTCTATCTGTCTACTGCCTTAAGTTCTGCTACAGAAAAAAATATATGACAGAGTGAGAACATGTCAATTCAATGTCCAATTTAATCTAGTAATTTGCTTACAGCCACTGACTTCATAAAAGCTCGAACAGATGTTGTGGATATTTTTTAACGGATATTCATGGTTAACTGTCACACCAGTAAACAATTCATTCAGTTCAGTCTCTTTACTACCCTAAGTACAGCATTACTGTATCAGAAGCTACAGAAAGCTACAGAGAGAGCCACACAATTGAATTTTAAGATGGATATCAGTACTAAAGGCTTTCGTTGACTCTGAATATATCCATGGACTATAGAGCTAGTGTGTAAGTGTGCATTTTAATTACTGAAATCTACTGCAGAGATTACATAGAAGAAATCAGTGGAGACACATTATAGAGTGAAATCTGCTTTTTTAGGGGCCCAAATAGAAAAGGCTTTTTAGCTGTTACACAAGGCATCTTACTTTTCTAGGGAAAAGTCTCAAAAAGTAGAAACTTCATAAGTAGATACTTCCCATTTTTACAAGGGACAAAGAACTTTTTTCTTAAATCCTTTTGAGAGAGCAGGGTGGACCCCTTTAGAAATACCGAACTCAGCTTGGGGTAAGAGGCCATTAGCACAGATCTAGCTCGACGAAAATAAGTGACCTGGCATTGTATTGCCATCTGTACAGAGTGGCATCGTGCCCACAGAGTATAGGCTGCATGGCACAAACTCACTCAGCCTCTTAAAAATACTAGACTATACCTTGCTTGTACTGCACCCATAACAGTATTATGTAATATGCTAACTACTGACATTTGATTTCCATTGCATACTAGACAAAATCAGACATTTTAGAGTTATTGTAAGTTACAAATAGTACAGATGACACTCCAAATCTGCAATGGTGTTTTTTTCTCTTCTAGCAAAAAGGACTGTCAGTAGCACTCTTTTATTATAACCTTATTGTAACTTTGATTGTACTAGCATATTCCTACAGCATCTTATTTACTAATGAGCATATTATGATCAAGACACATGCACATACTTTGCTGTTAATTAACTGTTATAATTAAGTCTTTCACAAATCCTTAACATGAGAATGTGTTGGTTGTCTAATGCTGGAGCATGTTGCTGTTCACTATGCTATACTGAACCAGAACAATCGTACTCCAGGACTTGCTGTTCTAATCTGGATAAACATGTGGTGCTCTCTTGTGATACAGTTGCATATTGGTATCACTGCAACATCTGTGGCTCAGAGAGAAAATGTTCATCTATCTTTAATGCTTTAGTCTTACACCATACACAGAGCTAATTACTTTGGAATTGGCCAAACCTTTCATTCCCATGTAAATACATATGCTTTGATTTGCAGAATATAAAAGAATAAAGGTGAATTTTTCATAAATTGAGGGTGAATTTCATGTTCAGGTTTGAATTTCATGTTCAGGTCCTGTGCTGTTATCTTTGTTTCACATAAGTAAATAAATAAATCTCTAGATTTTACTTGGAGTTGTGAATGCCACAGCAAATATCTCATTCTCCTAGTGATGAACACTGACCCATTTCTATACATAATTCAGAAAAATAAGATGCCTTGTGAGCCAGACTAATGTAATATTTAAACCTTATGCCAAAAAGGTCTGGGTCTGCAGTTCATAACAATGTCATTGTATGATCAAGGTTAGCAACTAAATGGATTTTTTTAACTCTTCTTTGACAAAGTTTTTCTGTTTCTTTTCTGTGTATCCTGATGTTCTATGTTTTTTTTTTAATCTCAGCCTCTCATCTCAGTAAAAGAGATAATTTAAAGAAGTCCGTCCTTATTCATTTTATTTTTTATTCATCATACACTCCATTGTAGTTGAGAATATAGTACAAACAGTGCATGAAGCCTAGCCTTGAATGCATTTTCACTGGATGGAAAGGAATTTTTTGAGGCAATAAATTCTCTTCATTGAAGATTTGAAGCAGCCTTTGTGTCCCTTTTTGAATACCAACATCCCAAACCAGTCAAATGAATTGCACAAGATTCACTGTGAACTATAAACGTAGTACCTCCTTAGGGATGTTTCTGCGATGCAGTGTTTAGAAAACACAATGTTGCTTACTTCTTAGCACCGGTAAATATGAGAAATGAATAGCAGAAAAAAGACAAAGAAGGAAATCCATTCTCACATTAATGTCTGAGAATACTAAGACGCTTTGTTAATGGTCATTTTGTCAATAGAGATTCTTTTTTTTGACAGAAGCCTCTGCACTTCCTTATCATTTGAGCTTCACAGTTACATTGAAGTGACTGTAGTAATCTGCCTAAAAATTAGGTTATCAAACAGCTAGTCTCAGTGAAATTCCTTTCACTAATAATCACTTGGAATGGAAGCGGTTAGATTATCTCCCATTGATCTGTTGTTTATTACACCCCATAAAGACGCGAACATTCAATTTACCTCTTCCGGCCTAATGTCCAGGTGTAGCCATGCATTGTGAAAGTGTGGTAATGAATGCAATGAGAAAGTACTGTTGGCTTAATTATCCTCTACCTCTTCTGTGTTTTCCCACGAGCACAAAAATATACAGTACACAACCTCTGCCTATTTACTGCATGTTGATTTCAATGGAGAAAACGTATTGCCATCCCGTGCACTCCATCCGTTTGCTAGCAGGTGGAAAAACCGTACATTATTGATGATGCAAATGCCTAGTTCATTAGACAGGCATCTGGTCTGTGCAGATATACTGTTCACCTTGCCAAGCCTATGTTCAAACTGTTTTGTCCTGTTGTCTGGGCTGGTTAGAGGCTGTAGGTATTTTCTTTCCCACAGTTAGTCCCATGTTAACCTGTGTGAAATTGTGATATTTTTATACTGATACTGGACTTGTATTTCTATATGTTTTAAGTGTTTGATCAATTTACCATGGTATTTTCTACATCATAACACACTAACACTGGTCATACATAATTTCAAAGCCAAGTGAACTCTGCTTCTTATTAAAAAAATGACTTGCTCAACATTACAAAGAATATTCATTAATATCCTCTCACCATCAAGTCAAGAAAAAAAGTTTCAAAGTCCACCTTCTGAGTATTAAAGAGCCTTTTTCATAATAATGGCATGTCCAAGACTGACATTCAAAGAAAAGATTTTAAAAGGCCGTAGTGGCGCACAAATGCAGTTCAGGTCCCGGTCTAGTTCAGAGGAAGGGCACTCTGCCTTTTCATATTCTTTTTAAAGTTATGTGGGCAGAGAATGTGCCTTAGACTATTTTCCTTTTTGAACCATTTCAAGAAACCTCTTCAGAATTTCAGAATATACTCTATTCCAATATCACAGTCGGGTGAGGCCACTTATGCCAGGAGCAGGTCTTCAGCACTTCTCCAAAAAAGATATGAACATTATGTATTCCCTGATGTTGTTTTTATTTATTTATTTATTTTATTTTTTTTGTAGAGAAATGTTGAACTTCAAGGACAAAATGCTATGAATGGGTAATGAATGGGTTGTTTTGCATTTACTGTGTGGTTGGACTTCTTAACTTGTGGCAAACATTTCTACAAGGATCAAACATTTAAGCACCATGTGCAGCCCAAAATGTTTTATTGCTTATCAGAGTGGTGGATTTGCCATTCAGAAATCACTTTCAGTGGAGAACAGGAATCTGGAATATTTATAAGACTATTTATAGGCTACATTAATAGGCTCTATAATTAAAGAGGCTCAGTGTACTTTGCGTCATAAGCAAAAAAAATCTACTCAAGTGGCATAACTGTCCATCAGTTGTGCTCTTGAATACACGCATGCTAGATAAAAAATAAAATGTTTACACAATTTCAGCAGTCTGTGTACCAATGTAAGACCAATGTATGTCAGGTGACTTTGGATCAGTCAATAATGTTGTTGCAGAAGCACAGAAACGTACTGATACCAACAACATTTGGGATGGAGAAGCTCACCTTTATGTGCATAATTTATGTGCAAAGAATCTAGTATAATATCAGTTATTTGCTATTATTACAATGTACCCTCAACTACATGAATTGCCTATCATTGTCATGTTTCCAGAAAATTTATCAAATATGCAGTGCATTCTAGCTGAACAACAACTAAGTCTGTCCTCAAAACAACAAGTCATATATTGTCAGGTGATACAAATTTGAGAACTGTCCAATTTCTTGACAGCCTGGTGTCATGTTCCATCAACACTTTTCGCCTTTTCTTTTAGCGCCAAAGGCTACATAATGTTTGTGAGCTTTGGTACGTTGAGTCAGTTTGTATGCACACTACAAAGGAACAGCGGGACGCTTGCCAGAATGTATTGTCTCATATGTCCAAGGAAACCAAGTACATATTGAAAAAAATCTTCCAATCCATCTTAGTGTGAAAACACCCTGGGGTTGTTGAAAAATCAATGTCTGGCCTGAATATCCAATGTGGTGATACTGTCATCCAAAGTAGAGTTTCAAATCTTATGGCTGACCTGTCATTAACCTCTTAGCTCTTTCACCAGTAATAAGAGTGGCGAGACATTTATCTCATTTTAAGTGACAGAAACCATAGATGAGGGTAGCTAACACTTCAAGAAATTACTTTCTCATTGCATTCATTGTTATGACACTGTCTGGGACATGTTGACACATTTAGGTGTAAGGGGCAAAAATGGAAGCTTTTTCTTTTTAAGGATATGTTCTGCAATCTCTCAAGGTTGAGCTGTGTACTTTACTTTGGTTGTTTGGTTGCTGTTTATTTCCTGGCAGTAATGAGAAAAGGTCAACATGTTTGTTCTCTCCCATCACAGTGTCAATGGCAGTGTCTAACTGAAATGGTCATTAAGCCTAACCTTTTGTACACGCCAAAATGTCAAAACAGTGTTGTTAACCCACAACAAAAATGCAAGCACATTCACATACAATGCGTATGATGGTGAGTAATGGCATTTTCCTGCTATGCTTTTTTGTTCCAGATCAACAAAATATGTCATCCATTTAGATTCAGCATATGACATCTCTAGCTTGAAAATAGTGCGTTGTGCAGTTTTGCAAGACTGCTGTGGAACTGGTCACTCGGAAACCCTCCCTTTTCAAACCGCAAAATATGTTGGGCCGGTGTTTGATAGATTGCCGATGCCTAGGTGCAGATGGTAGAACACGCTGCCAGTCTTTGACCTCCCAGGCTGGTGTAGGTGTTTTGGGCTTTCAGGGAGAGGAGACTAATGAGTCCGGATAACTGGCTGTTGTAAATTTGTGAGGAGGAAAACACACACACACACACACACACACACATACACAAATGCACACTCTTGGGACTCTGCCAAGCTGCCTAGCAATAGCACATGTGATTCAGCTAACAACTAATCAAGGAGCTGGAGGGGTTCGCTGATGAGTTGAGTGAGGAGCATGTGCGCCAGGCTTGTGGCAGGAGGACTCCACGCTAAGAGCTTAGAGCTCCATTTGTGGGAGAAAGAAACACCGGAGCCAGAAACACAGGATGTCATGAAAACTGCTTGCTGTGGGCTTTGGCATCTATGAAGGTTTTTGGGTCAGTTTCATTAGCTTTTATTTTGACATAAAGCATAATAATGCATCATAATCTATTTTGGGGGGTGGGAATGTCCATTTCTAGCGTTGCTGTAGCTTGCCTCTCACACAACAGCCTTTTCCTTGCCATGATTCACTCAACAGACTTTTAAATAACAATGTCCCTTCTTTTAGCTAAAAGTAACAGCTTCAGATTCACTAAATGACATTGCTTATGGATGCCAAGGACATAACTTTAAATTCTTTCTTGGTGTTGCTTTAATGGTCTTTGGGGCGGTGGTAGCGTAGCAGTTAAGGAACCTGGCTAGTGTGCAAGTAGCCTGAAAAGTTGTGGGTTTGAATCCCAGCTCCCACCATTGTGACCTGGGAGACTGGCCCTGAACAAATGATAGTTGACAAAATGTAAGTCGCTTTGGATAAAAGCGTCTGCTAAATGCATAAATGTAAATCTTTAAATCAAGGTAATCCCCCCCATCAAAAAATTTGTTCTTCACTGGCAAAGTATTGTTTTTCATTTTTGCTCTCTGTTTTTTTTTTTTTTAATTCTTACTCTGCCAACTCACCACCCAATTGAACATTGAATTGAATTAAGACATTGTAATTTTACATCTAAGGAGCAGGTGGATTTTGGTTGGGATGCCAGAAATAGGTGATGGTCGATGTCACTGGGGCATGAGGGTGAGGTTTTTCCATGTCGTATGAGCCACTGAGTAAGATGATTCCGCAACAGACATCTGGCAACCCTGAGGGGGGGCACCAAGAGAACAGAGAAGCTGAAGGGGCAAGTTGCTTTCATCTGTGTGTTGTAGGTGAACACACACACGTACACACACACACAGATACATACACACACATACATGAACATGCCCACACTTACACACAAGCACACACACACTCACACGTATATTCACACACACATACACACACGTGTATATTAACACATGCACACGCACACACACATACTCCCCTACAACTCCCACACAGGCTGTTTTTGCTATGCAAAACATGGAGATTATTTATTTGTAACAATGAAAATGGAAGTGGAAATATGCAGCTTAAAATGCAAGCCACCTGTGCAACATGTACCCCCTACTCAACCATATGGGGTTAGAAGGTCCACATTTGAACAAGGACACGTTTATTTGAATTCATTATTTTCTTCCCTTGTATTTAAGTAGTGCTGAAACCACTCTGGGGGATAGAATGCAAACCGTTTACTGCTGAAACTCCTCTGAGAATTTAAATGCTAACTATCACATATGCATTCAGTAGTATATCATTTATGTAATACATTACCTCCCTTGATATTTTCAAAAAGAGAGACCAGCCTATCTTATATGTTCCCCCAATTTCAAAGATGCAGTTTTTTATATTTTAAAGCAAAACACTTATTCTTTAGTAGTAGTAACTTCTTCAGACATAGTGTTTGCCTTGACGGGATAAACAAGATCAACAGTTGACAGTATGTGTATAAACTAATTTGTGAAAAAGTCACATAATTTAGTTATTTTTCTTTCTCTTCTTCCTGTTTTGCTGCAATAAATTGTGATGATGATAATCTGCTCATCACAAAAGCGGTTGGCTTTATTTTACTCCATATTTGCCTGTCACAACATGGACCCTCCACATGTAGACTTCTCTGCCAGGTCCATCTGGCATTTGGGCGCTAGACGTGTAGATATGGAGATGCTCAGCACTTTTTCTTATTCAGACTCCCCAGTTCCCTGCCGTCTGCATCTCCCTTTCTCACAATCCACACCCTGTCACATTCGTCAGGCCGCTTCCATTATTGTCACTCTGCCATGCAATAACGATTCTCTCTCTTACATCCCCTGTCCCTCTCTCTCTCTCTCTTTTTTTCTCTCTCTCTCCCTCTCTCTCTCTCTCTATCTCTGCTTCCTGTTTCTCATGCACACAATCTCTCCTTTCCTGCCCATTTTCTTTTTTTCCTGCATTGGGCAAATCCTTGGTAACTATGCACTTGATCATCTTCTTTTAGAAAATCCCCTCTCCCAGCTGATCTCTGCTAAGAAATGCATTCCACTTCTTTTTCCTCTGTACAATGCAGACTGAGCATTCTGGTAAATATTTAAAGACCTGCCCATCAAAAAAGAGATACTGACTGCCTATTCAGCAAAGCAACAGCAAACAGCAAAGTGGAGACATGTATATTAGGGAACTGCATTACAGTTTCAAGCTATGACAGTTGAGTAGACATTTACAATTAGAGGCATTCCAATTTCGGTGAATCACAGGTAAAATTGCTGGTACGTCCTAAGGTATTAAGAATTTAGGTACAAGCCAACTACTCAGCCAGAGGACACATTAATTTGTGTCTATTTGCTCAACCTATAGACTCTAACTTGCATCAAGCAGTGAAATTTTAGGATTAATTATTAATTTTAACAGTCTGCTAAACCACTGGTTCTTAAACCTTAATTCAGGGGTCCGCATCGCATTGCCAGGGGGTCTGAAAAAGTTTGCTACAAAGTAGCATCTCATATTTAACTAAATAAATGGATATAAGCCTGTATTGTTAAATTGGGGTTGCGATTATAAGACGGTCCTTGGAATTTTTTCTGGGGTCCCCGGTCCAATAAAGTTAGATAACCATGTACTAAACAATAGCCTGTTATTTACAGTGCACATTGAATAATGTAACGGCTGACCCCAGTACAGGTGAAGATGCATTTAGCCCTCAGTCTAATTTGCAAGATAAGATAATGTCAGATTTTATGTTTTTATAAAAGATTATTCTCAAACATAGATTGACCTCTTGCTATGATTTGTGTTTATCTCAGTATAATAGAGGGGAAAAAAACTATTTGCGTATCAGGTCAAGATGGCTTTACTGAAAAATATCCGTGCAATACATTCACAGAGGTTTGCTTTTGCTACAACAGCACTATACAAAATGGACTCTAAAGACATAATCAATACACTATTTCACGCATCTAATTCTCTTAAGAAGTCACACACTTGGCAATTAGAGTCTGCAGTTCCAGACGGGCCGTGCTGTAGTCAGGCGGAAGGGCTTAGCATCAGCTAACCAATGACATTGTCAGGATGGAAAGGGTAGAAAGTTCCAGCCCACCTGCTCATGTAACATTTTTGAAACATGTGTACAACACTAAATATGTGCATAGCACTTCATTATGTCTAAGATACCAAAGAGGGCAAAGAAATCTTAACTGCTCTCGCCACTTTCATCCTCCTCCACCACTTTTGCATTTCCTCTTTTTATGTTCCTGCATCCTTACTTGTTTAATAAAGGGCAATATTGTGTAACATGTTGTTGACACTGTAAATACTGTAGTCAAGGTTACTCTATCTAAATGTGAATATTCTAGCTACAGCTTGCACAATTTGTCCTCTTACAGTTTGCTAGCAAGACAAGCTTTTATTTTTGTTGTGGAAATGGTATCAATTTGACAGGGCTGAACAACTTGTGGTCAACCATTTGGCCGTCTTTAAGTGATTCCTAAATCCCAGTAATTGGACAGCTGTAGGTGATGTAATTACGACATTTAAGATCCACTTTGAGCCACTGCAAGAATTCATGTGGGCAACATGCACTTTAAGCATTTATGTTCACTGCAGGGTATCATTTTAGCTTGGCTGTTTGTGACAGCAATATACAAATTAAAACACTGCCTCTGTAACAAGTATGAAGAAAATGGTCTGACAGACCTGGGAGAAGAATGGTGCAAAAAAGAAAACCCATTTCAAGGCAGCTAAGCACCCTTTTGAGTCTAATAGCTTGTTCCACTGATATCATAACCATGTTATTGTTGAAATATTCAGGGCTAAAGGTAGGTGTCCTGTAAGAATATCAGCTAACCTGCTTGTAATGGAGAAAGGCTGAAGAATCTAACATACTGCCCCTTGTTTCTTTAGCCTCTGCACATATCCTTTGGTGTTTCAATGATTAGCACAACTAGCTGGTTGAAAAATTGTGACCTGATACCACAAAGGAGGATGTTGCTCTCGTAGGCTCTGTTGTGTTCCTTTGCAGGAATGTGTTGCAGTCACACATTGGTTTTTGAAAATATATGTTAGGCCATTTCACCTGTATTGAGTGAGAACAGTGAGAAGTGACAGTAAGTGAGTGGGGAAAAAATCGGGTGAGATCAGGAAGTGACTGCAGGTTAGTTTTGAACCTAGTTCCCAGGTGGCTTTTAGGCTTGAATTGGGCGGTTAAGAAACTTAGCTAGCATCCTAGTAGAAAATTGTGTGTTTGAATCCCAGCTGCCACTGTTGTGCCCTTGAGCAAGGCACTTACCCCTAAGTTGCTCTAGGGGAGACTGGTCCTGAAATAATTATTGATTGACAAATGAAAGTATAAAAGAGTCTGGTGATGCATAAATGTAAATTTGGTACAAATGCTTCGGCCACCTGCACTAATCCATCCCCCAGCACACAATGGCTTTTGGCAGATCAGTTAAGAACACATTCCTTCAAGTGAATAGACTGATTTCAATTTTAATCCTATACAAATAATTTAGCAGCGCATTCATTGAAAATATTTCAGTGTTTTTTTTTCTCTTTACATCAATCACAAATCATTCAGGCGCTCCATATACTCAATTCATTTTCACTTTCCCCACTTTAGGTGCTGGAGGCTGGTCACCAGTGGAGTCCAACAAATACCAGTGGCTAGAGATCAACCTCGGGGAGCGAACAGAAATCACGGCTATTGCCACGCAGGGTCGGTACGGCAGTTCAGACTGGGTCACTGGCTACCAGCTCATGTTCAGTGACACAGGACATAACTGGAGACAGTATCGACAGGAGGACAGCATCGGAGTGAGTTGGCAGAAGTCTATTTAAGCTACGCCTGCACATTTGGGTGCACGTTGTCCTGCAGTTAAATCAACACAGGGCACAACACAGTGCACTTGCTTTTGTTTTTCTCAGATTGTTACTCAGGGGACACAAATAACAGAGATTTATGCAAAAAAAGATTCACTGACCTTGGAGTTTTTTAATGGGAAGCAAATAAGCAATTAATGAGAAACACTGAATGACGAAAAGTGCTCCAGGTTACATGTTTTTTAGAGTAACCTCATAATTAACATTTTATGGCATTCTTTATTTGAGCACTCCATATGTTTCCACTATTCAAGACAAAAAAACACAGTATACATGCTAAGCCTCTCCCAGTCTCACCATGATATTTGTTTTTAATTCTATAAGCCCATGGCATGGACCACATAACATAACAGAGAGTCCTTGTAAGTGTCTGTCTGTAGGTGGTTAATTGGCCCTGCCAATCACGTAACGCTTTTCTTGCTGCCTGTCTAAGCAATAGCAACAGGCACATTTTAGTAGGATGACTCATAAGCTCTTCATGCAGGTTTGGGGGTATGAATGTCTTCTTCATGTCCCACAGTCCTTCCGTCCCCGTGTGTTCCTTTTCCAGACTAGCCAGCCAGGGCTCTCTGTTTGAGGATTTGCACCTTGACTTGTGGCATATTTCAAAGGACACTTTAAAGCAAATGAGATGCCTGCCTCTCTGGCTTCCTCAGCAGGAAACACTGCAATTTGTTCGGCTTAATGCTCGGCTTCTCTAGACGGCTGATCCCTTCAAAGGCACTGAGGATGCTACTCAACCCTGAATTACACAACTACTGAGAGTTATTCAGGGCGGACTCCAAGCACAAATTCTAAATGAATGAAATAAACCTTAAAAAGTGTGTTTTTCTTTTTGTTTGTTTTACTTTGCTCAATAACACACACTTCTTCACTCACTTAACTTGTTGAAGCCTTTTCCAAAAGCCAGATGTGATGTGAGTGCGTATGCATCATGTTTTGTTTTTTTTTTTCTCTTACTTTTTTTTTGTCGCGTGTGAAAGGGGGTGTGTATTGATTTCTGTTAAAAGGGTCCAGTGATTGGCTATGCAGGGCCTAGCGCTCCTGTGAGAGTAGCTGAGTCGGAGCAGCAGAAGCACGCCGCTTATTGATTCACAGCCACCTGCATTGTACTGCTGATTCTCCCAGGTTACCACCAGACTCTGTTTCTCTCTCTGGGCTCAGACACCAGAGCTGGATCTCTGTTACTTACAGATGCTTGGATGCCAAGCAAAGGACTTACTGTATACACCATGAGAGCCTTTAAAAGGTTCCAAATAGCCTGTCGAGTCCTTTTGACAGGATACAAAAGGGTGTTTTCTTAGTCACGAAAGTGGAAATGATAGCATGTGAGCACGCTGTCATCTTAGATTTAATGAATGTGAACTATTTCTGTTCATCGGTGTGGACACAGAGCAGACGATTAACTGCCTGAACAAGGAGCTGAGCTGCTCTGTCAAGTGGTAAACAAGGTCAAGGTCACAGGTTAAACAGCCAGGAAATAGTAAATTACAAACTGCATCCCTCTGCTGCTCCTTGTTATATTGCATGAAATCCTTCAGCTAGATGCAGTCATGTATTGTGCTGTCTCTGCTGCAGGTATTTTCTGGAAACACCAATGCTGACAGTGTAGTACCATTCAAACTGCACCAGCCCGTGTTCGCTCGCTACCTAAGAGTTGTCCCTCTGGACTGGAACCCAAATGGAAGGATTGGATTAAGGCTGGAAGCATATGGTTGCCAGTACAGTAAGTATTATACTGCTTTAAGTGTGTATCACAAATGACCTGTGTGATTTCTTGAATTGAAGTGTGCAATTTTGCTTTTAAAAAAATCAGTCATCAGTCAATTATTTAGTCGGTTAAAGTATATGATATAGTAAAGATGCCTTCTACATCAGATTAGGAGTTTGTAGAGAGTTGTCTTTCTGCTCAGTGGTCTAAACCATTTCCTCATATGCAGTTAGCCTAATACTGAAAAATCATTGTCTTGATTGTCTTGATTTGAGCTGGCAGTAAAGGCAAATGCACATTAGCACAATACTGGGTCTCAAAATAAAATTTCTCCTTCAGATCGAAGAACTTCTCCACACAAATAATACCCTTGGACTGGCCCTGTGTAATAAATCTGCCATCTGCACGACTGAGTTATGATTGGCTTTACATAAATACATGATTGTTTTTTAATGGCAGTCCTGATAGGAGATGCATTGTACAATAAATGAAACTGGACAGCAGTGATGTGTTAGGCTATGTTCTGAATCATAAAGATTTGTGGATTTCTGTGAGCAGAAAGAGATTGACATTCAAACCTGTTATTAACGCTGTATTGCTATGCCAGTTATAGGCATAGAGTCATTAGTGGGCAATTAGGCTGCAGTGAGTAATCAAGACTTAGACTACTGTACAGCCTCCACATAAAGGGTGTCCCAGGTTGAGCCAACATGGCTGCCTTTCAGTGTCGCACTTAGTGTGTGAACGCTTGATCAGCTGTGTTGACAGTTTAACAAAGGAAACCAAAGACAAATCTATTGTAAAAAGAGAGTTCTATGCTAATCTCTGCATTTGAAGTGCTGTTATTTCAGCTTTAGTGAAGTCTGACAACTTTGCAGGAATTATGACTGCAGCAATTTCATGTGATGGAAAGGAAAGTCTGCCTTGTTACAATTGGCCAAATTAAGGAAAATGCTCAAATAAACGTTTCCCACACAGATGACAAGTTCTCTTTTATTCTGCATAGTCAGGAAAGCATAATTATTTCACCATGGACATTTTTGTACAGAGGATAGGTTACAGTGTATTATAAATTTAACAATGTGTTATGAATAAATAATAGTCAGTTATGTATTCTTTTCCTCGATTTTCTCTCTGAGAACTGGTGTTTGAGTGCTAAGGCCGTGTAATGATTACAACAGATTCTCATCATCATTTTCTGCTCGTTTTGTTTGTAGAGTCAGACGTAATGGAGTTTGATGGGAGCAGCTCATTGGTCTACAGGTTCAATCCAAATTCCAGCCAAGCAGCCAAAGACAAGCTTTCCTTGAAGTTTAAAACTTTGCTCAACTCGGGCACTCTCATTCACATGGACGGCATGCATGGGCCAAGCCTAACAGTGGAACTAACCAAAGGGAAACTTCTGTTTCACATCAGGAAAGGTAAATCATATTTGTTTTTTTAATCTCCCTTAACAATGGGATTCTCTTTTCTGATTGACTGATGAGGTGAGAATTAACTTTGTATAACAGGCTACCTTTGAAGTATATCTGAAAAATTTGAGTCACTGTTCCATAACAATGTGCTCATAAAAAGCAACCATAACAACTGTGTTAAAGTAAATGGTATATAATAGTTACTATAATAGGTTATTTTCTGTAGATCATGCACATGCACATTCCTAAATATAAAGAAAGTTATAGATAAAATTATAATATATAATCCTAAATACAAAGGGGGAGATAAGTGGGATAACAGCCTTTGAGGTGACCAGTTCGATGGGTTTAATGACTCGGCAGAGGCAACTTAGTTCCATCGAACTGGTCACCTCGTCAGCTGTTATCTTGTATGGAATGGTGATGGCATGAGATGCGTTAAGCTGTAGAATTGATGTACAATCTGACATAGGTGTGTGTGAATAGGGAGGATAGTAAACATGGTCTACAGATCAATTACATGATAATGAATTACTGTACACAAAGTAATTTGCACACAAGCACGTAAGTAACAAAGGAGTTACAAGTAGTGTGTGTGAGTGTGTGTGTGTGTATGCATGTATGTATGATTGTGGGAGAGAGGGACAAAGCAGAAGAGAAAGGGAGGAAAAGAAGAGAGAGAGATTTACTTTCTGTCAGGAGAACAATGACACCCATCACGATTTGAGGGGAGAATTGATTGCAACTGTACACAAAGTAATCTGCACACAAGTATGTAAGTAACAAAGGAGTTGCAAGTAGTGTGTGTGCCTGCGTGCATGCATGTTCAACAACAGTTTGACAGTTTCCTGATTGGTTATGATGGAGATGTAGAAAATGGGCAGAGAAATGAAATGAATTCATATTTGTCCTCATTTAAATTTGCTTTCCATTAAAAAAAGAAACCTCTGTGTGGTTGCTGTGTCATCACCATTAGTAACTCAGTGCCATTCCCTCATCACATTGTTATTCATTCTCCTCATTTACATGTTATTTTTCTGTTCCTCCACTCATTAGAAGTGCACTTTCTGTTTTGCTTAATTTATTTACACCAGCAGTCGGTCAGTGCTCCTCTATAGGTGACAATTTCATGATGTACAGTTGAGAATGCAAACAGTCCTCAAGTGTGTTGGATAGACTGTGCGCAGTCAGCTTTTCAATTAAGCATAAAAGTGGTACACTACAATGGTATGAAATGATCCAGGCAAACACTCATAGTTCATAGAGCAGGTCTGATTATCTTACTTTATCCTCTTTGATAAAACTCAGGGATCAGCCGCAGGGGGGCCCAAGGGTGTAAAAGCTGTCTGTGTTGCATTTGGCTAGAAGCAAAGGTATGCAGGCTTTGGGAAACTCAGGCGCATCCTTTCTCCTGTACTAATGATGCAGAGCTGTGCCAAGGATGTTGGCGCTTGCCAAGCTTGTGTGTGGGGATGCAGGAAGGGAGACAAGGGGGGAGGTTTTAAAAAAAAAAAAAAAAAGAAAAGAAAACGAAAACTCAGGTGTTTTCAGAAACTCGGCCTGTCGTTTGTGTGAACCGATGACCGATTCTCTCGGCGATGCCATCTGTCCATGCAGTACAGGGGAGCGCTTGCCAGCCAGTCCCCACTGGGGCTGCTCTTAACGCTTATCGCGGATCGCAAGCAACTAGCGCACAGTGGAAATGTGATATGCCACTAATGGCGTTGTGTAGGCAGCGAAACTCTCCGCTGGAGGCAAAAGATGCGCTCATAACTCGCTGAGCTTCAGCTTAATGCAGAGCCAGTATTGAGTGCTGTTTTTGTTTTGATAGAAGATCAAAAGGAGAAAGAGTGCATGTCTAAAAAAGGTGACTTTGATTTGAAAATAACATATGCTCTTAGAGGCTGTGCAGTCATTAAATCTTGCATGGATTGAAGCATTATGCATTAAGCATTTTTTATTCTGTGGTTTACTTAAATGCAACTAACACTCTGGTAATACGCAGACTACTTCAAGGTGGCTTGATTAAATGCCAAACAAGCCAATAAAAACAATATTTACCCTCTCTGCCAACCACCTGACCACCATGACAAAAGACCAAAGATTATACTTTAAGATGCATTTCACAGCTGACTTCCTGCCCAACCTTACCTTGCTGAGTCAAAAGAAGAACATTTTCAGAAATGTGTGCAGCAAGCCATTACTCTATTAGGTTTTTATATATATATAATATTATTTTTGGAATGTTTCATAATGGCATCAAACAAACAGGTAGCAAAATCTCTGGAGTGCCAGATCCAGAAGATTGATGTCTAAAATAGACAGAATTTTATTTCTACTCTGCCATTCTAGATTCTGATTCTAATTCTAATTGTAATTACAGTTTATGTGTTGTGACATTCAGCCTACCAGTTTATTTGTTGCCTGTTTGACATAAGATGAGCCGACTTTCTTTAAAACTTGGTGCTTTTAATTAGGCCTACATCACTGCTGTTGTTTGGTGTGACTGAATGTGAGTTCATTAATAAATTGGTGGCCAGGACTAGTATTGGGCCATAACTTATGGATGTGCCCAGTGTCATTTCTATTTTTTGGCATAACTAGGCTTATAGGGTAGGTTTGATATTTTGATATATTTTAATTCTGTGAAATGTATCCCTGGTCATCATTTGTTTCTGTGATGTTATACTACTTTGTGGTTACAATTCACGTGGACACCTTCCACAACAACTTTACTGAGACAAATTGTATGATTATATTGCCACACCCTAAACAAAACCGTAAAGATTACATTTGAAGATACATTCTGAAGATACAGACTATTTCACAGCTGACTTCCTGCCTAATATGTACTTTACCAAAGTCAAAAGAGGAACATTTTCAGAAATGTGTGCAGCAAGTAATTTCTCTATTAGTTTTATTGAAGAATAATGTTATTTTTGCAATGTTTCATAGTGACAACAGGTACAAAAGTGTTTGTTGTTGAAAACAGGTAGCAAAACAAAATGTCTGGACTGCCAAATGTAAATAATATTGATGTCCACTATGTACCACTACCACTATTTATTGTAGTACAGAAACAAAATAGCTTTGTGTTGCCAGGCTCAATTCTTATCTTAATTCTTATCTTAGCTTATCTTCGGATTGCTAATCAAATCATGAGGGAAAAAAATACATATCATACCCAGAGGAGAAATTATATAACTATTAGTGGTTGGTGCACCAACAACAAAAAGGGTAAGAATTTGATCATTTAGGACAGATCTGGACCACTATAGTAAATTTCTATTTTGCTCAATGGAAAGTCTTTATGCTAGTTATCATGGATGCTAAATTTAGCCAGTGGAGATACCAAGATAGATAGCCTGTTCATTAACCAGACACGGAGAGTACCTGGCTGCCAGACTATGCATGACAACTACAATTTTATACACTGCATCTTCCTAATTTATAATTGTGCAACTTTAGGAAGTCCACAAATGCATATTTATTATTATTTATCAAGTTTAAGTGATTGTCCCATATTACCCCAAATTAGCTATCCCACATTATCAATAAAAATTGGGAATGCAAGTGCAAGAAGAACACTTTAATGCATATATTGTTTCCTAAACATACTTCAATGAGTAACAATAAGGGACATTGTTTTATTAATGATAAACTTACACCCTTAACATTAATCTGGTCAAAATATTATGGCACAGAGCTTGCCATGAGCTTGTGATTGACCTTTGCCCCACTTCTGTGAGATCTCTCCTACGAAATCACAGTTTCAAGACATCTGTGATAAACTCAGTGAAAATCTTGTTGATTGCAGTTTGTTAGAATATGAGATATACACGCTGAAACTTAAATGCCCAACATTACCCAAAGATCTAGTAGTGGAATCCAAACATCTCGCTTCTGCAGCAGCAGACATGTTGCCAACAAAATCATAAAGGTGGTCAAGTGACATTGCTGTTGCTCATCCGTTAATCATCACATACAGTCCATCCAAATTATTACATTGGCCTGAACACATCTTAGCCATGCATATCTCAGTGGACTGACTCTAGACCAAATTTCTCATACATAGTAATGGCTAGGGTATATTGAAGCAGGCATCCAGGCTAAGAACAAAGAGTCAAATTCTATCCCTGTGTTAAACCAGGTCTGACATCAGGATTAATATGCCACTGCCAAAATTAGCATTGCAGAGTAGGCCTAGTTCACCTAAAACAATTCTCCTTTTTGCAGTTAGTGACCTTCTGATAATCGTTTCTGACACATTTATAATATATTTTTACAAAAATACCACAGGAATTTGTGACGGCACAAACAGAACAAATAAGACAAATACTAGCTAAACCCCATTCATCAACCTACAACACAGAGATTCAGATGGTTGTATCTGGATTTTAAACAGGTCTGGTCTTGACAAGAGGATCACATGGTGCTTTTCCATTCCCTTAACAAACAAAATGGAAAGCTGAGAGGTGAAAATTAAAACCATCCATTGTTATGACGGACGAGAGATTGCATGTTACTCTGCTCATACTGATAGGCACAGTCCAAACCTCTCTCTCTCTGTCTCTCATTCTCTGTCTCTCTCTATATATCTATCTATCTCAGTCTCTCTCTTTCACTTTCCCTTGCATTTACTCTGTCTTCCTATCTGTCTGTCTTCTCTTTCTCTTTTTCTCTCACTCTCTTTCACTCTATCTTGCGTTTACTCTGTCTTTCTGTCTCCTTCTCTCTCTCTTTCTCTCTCGCTCTCTCTATCACTCTCTCTACCTGCCACCCCTCCTCACTGTTTGTTTTCCCATCATGTTTTTCTTGCTCTGCCCCATTCTAATTTTCATCATCCTGTCTGTCTACCCTCCTCTCCTTGGCTTCAGCAATTTCACTTGTGCTTCCCAGAGCTGTCCCCTACACACAATGTTCCCCTATATTGAGATCCATACATACAGTGTAAAATACATATATCATACTTCACTGCTAGAATCCCTTCTGCATTATTTACACATCATTTTTATACATAGCACATTTTACATTCATATAAGCACACAATGCAGTACACCATTTTGGTGAATAGAATATAGAACACGTTTTTTTTTTTGTTTTTTTTAACAGGGCTTTCAGTGATGTCAAGCTAACAACGTCCCTGTCTAATAAGCAGCCATGTTCATTGTTCAAGTCTCCTGTTAGATTTGGCACCCATTTCGAAATGAATTGGCCGTGTTATCAACCATTGCTCTGACTTCTCCATCTGTGCTCACATTTAATAAAAGAAAATAGATTTCATACCCCATGTCCCTCTGTTCTGAGCCACTAATATACCCATGTCCATCCAAATGCTTGGCTTCCTTCTTTCCCTCCGTTCTCAATGAGCCCATCTTATTTGTGGAATGGCTTTGTTTATGTTCTTAATGTGGAGACAAATGATCTCATTTGTGAGAGTTCAAGGTGACACCCTCAGCCTACTGACAGAAGTGCATTAAAATAAGTCAAGGGCAAATGACATATCAGCTGAAGGACGTTTAATTCCTTTTACTTTCGTTTTATTATTATTGCACCTTTCACAAATGTCAGCATGATGACACCACTCCTCTGGAAGCTCACGTTTTCATTTTTCACTCAGAAGTGAGTTGGGTTAGACAGACACATTCAGAGATTAACTTTTTCAGTGTTTCAAGTGTTTTGGGGTAAGCCCTTGTAGAAATGCAAGAGGATGTAATTTTCACAAATTAGTGCTTGTGCTCTTTTATTTATTTTATTTTAAGTGATTTTTACATTTTACATTTTTGTTGGATTTTTTGCTATCCGGTTCTCTTGCACTGTATGTTGGATTTTTGGATTTCTTGGATTTCTTGTTTTAAGTTGCATCCAGTGATATAGCAACACCAGCAATATACTCAGTCAAAATGAGCAGGCTCTCTTGCAGCTCTGCTTACAGTGACCATGTCACCCTGTACTGGTCCATTCTTGTAATTCTCTGCTGAAATATGTTATGGTCTGTTTCCCTGTACAATAGGGGAGCACACAAAATGGCTCTGTTCAGCTTCAAGTGTTGCAATGCATGTTGCCAGCTTGTTTCCTCTCCACAAAAAGGTGGTATCTTTCCTCCAGCAGTGATGGTTGCTTTGTCCTTTTTTTGCCATGAATGTTAGTGAGGCATGGATTCAGAGCACTGCAGGGACACCAGTCCTCAAAGCCCTTGCTGACCGCAGATGGTTCAGAATCCAACAGACGAATGTCATGTCTTTTTCTGCACACAAGGGAGATGTATGGGGTAAAAGCTGATGGCAGTGGGATTATGGAAAGGATAAAAAAAAAAAACTTTTTTATGGACAGGAAGGATTTCTTTTCTATGAATGCTGTCTGGTTCTAGGTGGAGCTGTGATAATGTGAATGCCACTTTGTTTGCTTTGGATAAAAGTGACTGCTAAATGGCTTTCTAATTAGACCATTAAGGTAAGGATCACATCAGCAACAAGAGCCGGATTTGCAATTGTTTGCTAGTTCAGCAATGAGAAGGGTTGGTACCTCCAGCAATATGCTGAAGACAAAAGAGATGTGTGTTGACCTCAGTTCAACCTGCAGAATAGAGGTCTGCGCAGGACTGATTTTTTGTCCCACTCACACTAGCTCCCACAAGTTTCTGTCCCGCGCCCACCCACACCCGCAGAAATGTATAATACTTCACCCTGCTCCCACCCGCATCTGTTATGGTTTGTCCTGGTCCTGCCTGCTGAATCCCGCATTTATTCCAACTTCAGTCAGTGCACTCATTGCACTTCCATTCTTCCAGAGATTCCATCACAATGCGTGAACTGATTGCACAAGGAGTTAATAGAAAGTAAAACTAGTAAAACAAACTGCAATAACAATTTGTTTCTAATATGCAATTTTTATTGTCTCTCAAAACTTGTTTAGATCATGATGTATGTAGACTCACACATAACCTGAATGGTAAGAAAAACAATTTGGCAAAATAGAATGCTGCCTTCTGGTACAAACTGAAAAGAGCAGGAAAGGAAAAAATAAACTTTAACACAAAGTAATCCAATGTTTAGCCTATTTTTTGATAAGGTAACAAAAAAATGCTGTTGCCAGGGGACAAATATTCACGTGCACTATCACCCCGCGCAACGCAAACATCTAACATCGCTGGTAAGGTTGCCTACCACATATGTTGTTTCCCACATAAAACACAATATTTGGTACTTTTAATCTTTTTGTAAAATGTATTTAATGCAAATTTATACTTTTCGGGAGTCCAGAAAACAATGTCTTTGTCCCGCTCCCGCAAACACATCTCTCTATTCCCGTCCGCACCTGCAAGAAGCTTTGAAATGTTGTCCTGCGAGGCCTCTACTGCAGAACATAAAACTAGGGTGGTATAGTGATCAATGTAATTTTATGTATCTTAGTGACCTCAAAAGCCCACTAGTCTGTGAGCCTAGGCCTAGGTCGCTCAACCCCCCCAATACAAGACTGCTGTGAGGTTGTGGGTTCAAGCCCTGGGCTTTGCAGCATGGATTGACCTTGGTTACAGTAGAAACACATATGGACCAATCAAAGGCTGTGATGAGTGCATTTCTCTCACCATATGAACATGAAAATGTAACAACGAGAGCATGTAGCAACGAGAAATTTGTTTTAATTATTCAGACTAGGGTCTGAGCATTGCACTTTGCTTCATACCTGCTGCAGCTGTTTCTGTCGTGTGTTTGCAGTTTGATTCCCTCCTAACACTATTTGCAGACTGATTTGCTACTGGTAGTGCTACAGCCTGTGAATGGAGTTCCTGGTGTGCAGTGTGGACAGATGCTCATTGTTGGCAGGCACTTGCCTCAGCCCAGGAGAAAATGAATTAAATAAATGGCATCACAAAGATTTATGCCTGGTATCCGAAACCATTTCATTTCTCCTGTAGTTTACATTCATCAAAATGTCTGTTGATATTGTGCCTCAGTGACTCCCATTTGGCCTCAATTCTTCACAGGCACTGTAATATTTATCAGGCACAGAAACACAAGAGGTCATTCTGAGCTGCAACAAATACATTTATGGCCACAGGGTTGAGTTGACCCCAGGAATATTACATCCCCTAATTGCTGTGATCTGTATCGAACTCCTAATAGATGGAGGATGCTTCTTGAAGTCTTTGGAAAATGCAAGTGGCATATAGATGCCATCTTCTAGGTGGATCAATATGACCTTTGTGATAAAGTGGCATGGAATTGATACAGTGATCATTGCACTCTGCAACACAATTAAGTGAGTGAGTTAGCTCTGCCACTGTTAAATACTTGAATGCTTATCAATTGATTAATGCATTATTACTAGAATAAGTCATTATTACATTGTATTTGGTTGGGGAAACCAACCAAATACACTATTTCAGTCCTCAAAAGCTCCCTTTTGATGAAGATCATTTTTAAAAGCTTAAAGTATAAGGACACAATGTGTTTACAAAACAATATGTTTCCATGCAGAGTAAGCAGTAATCCTTGCCTTGCTTGTTATTTATGTAGTCTCAAAGAAAAAAAGTAATGGCTCCATGGCCCAGAAGATGCTATGAAATTATGATGTTTTCTGGGGCCTGCCGTGCTCCAATTATTGTCTACAAGAGATGTAATGAAATAATCTGCATTAGTCTCACAGAAAGAAGCACTCTTCCAGCAGAGAGAGACAGAGAGAAAGAGAGCAGATGAGAGGAGAGGAAAGGTGTGAAAACTCTCTCCTCTCCAGCATCCTGTTGTTACACCTCTGTTGAACCTTGACAGATTCTCTATTGAACATCATGCATTTTTTACTAGGATACACACATGAACTGTGTATCTATCAATACCAGCACCAGTGGCAAGCCAGACAGTATACCCAGCTGTTGGGTAGTTTGATTGAATTCATAGTTACTGATGTGGAACCACTTACTGTATGAAGGACCATTTTTGATGAGTTTCCTATCTACCTCTGGCAGTGCTTTAGACTAATTAGCCGATTGCTTTGTGTTTTTTGTGTTGTTTTTTCGCCTTCCGCTGTGCTTGTGGTGAGAGACTAACTAGGGAGACAGACATAATCACACCTTGGAAGAAGCACAGGGTGATGCTGAATATTTTACATTCCAAATAATTTCTGCCATAGGAAGGAAATACCAAAGCACTTGCTGACTATATGCTATGGAACAAGCCCTGGTTATATACCAGGGGTAACTGGTTTTGTTCCAGGGTTGGACAAATGGTACAGACAAATAAATATACATTCCTGAATTGTATTACAGTTTTTTTGCCTTTCATTTGTCTATCATTTTTTTCACACTTGTCTCAATACAATGTCCACCTTTTCTGAGCACCAGAGTTAACATTTTGCTGCAAAATGTACTACAGCCACCAAAACTCTTCATACTTCACCCAAAATTACTACTGCTGCCGCAGCTACAGTACATGCTGTCACTCAGCAACTGGTCAGTGGCAATCAATGTGTAGTGAACACAAAAACAGACACAATTTGAAACAGAACACATAAAATATAGTTTTTCTTATACAGTTTAACATAGATAAACATTGTTATGTACAGTATATGTTTTATATATTGCAATGCCAAACTATCTAAGTTGCATTTTAATGTATTGATGTACATCTGGCAATAGATAAAAATGGCACATATAGTGATTAAATGAATATTTCTCTGTATCTGTGTAAACTAAAGAAATGTGCAGATGCAAAATCACAATCAAACGGTGATTGTTTCCTAAATGGCATACTGCTATACTGCTTAGAGCAATACATAAGACATGCATAGTACCACTGCGAGATTTGTGTGTTTGACTTGCTAGCTCACTTTATGATTTGATTAACTATTATGATGGCTCTGTTATGTAAAACCAGTAAAGTAGTAAAATGTTCACACATTTTCTTGATATAAAAAAAATCTAGCAATGGTACACACCTGACTTTCTATAAATTGTATGCTGTAGTCTATGAGTACGGCAGTATGTCATTTCAGTGGATTTACTATATTTTGTTATTTACAGTATTCTGTATTGTAGCATGGAACAGAAATGCAATGTGTATACTAGTTACCATGTTGCCTTGTCACCTGTTTGTGCATACCATTGTGTTGCACTGCAAAAAGGTCAGTGGCCATTACACAGATATGACATCTTTTAGTCTTTTACATGTTCTCATAAAATGAATGTCCCACTACAAAAAGTAATAAATATAAATAGGCCTACAATACAGTAAATAGTGCAAATATGTAAGTAGAGTTGAATGTAGACTGATTGAATATATTATATTTTAGTTCGTTTAGGTTCTGACTTCATAGTTAACTGTTTTGATAAGTGTATCTAAAATTCAGCAAAATTTCCTGTAGTACTAATACATCATTTTGTACATAATTTTGTTGGAGGTGAACACTGACTAGAAGATGGATCCATGAATTTCAGAAGAAGTGGTGATTGAATGCATTTTGTGATAAAGCAATGTAAAAGAGAACACAGTTTGGCCTCCCTAGTCTATGGTTGTTGTAAAAGTGTCAGGAGTTTTGAAAAAGTAAACATTGCATTGAGATGAAAATCTGTCTGGCAGAATCTGGCGAAATCTGTGATGTCCCACTCCAAAAAGTAATTCATATAAATAAACCTACAATACAGTAAAAATGGCAAATATGAGTTGAATGTAGAACATAGTGTGAAAATTATTACTACATGTTTACCACATTAAACTGTATTCTGCCCATTTTGTACAATGCACATTAAGGGAAAGCAGTTTTTTCTGTTTCATTGTTATCGTCACACTCTTTTCTTCTTAACAGTAAATGGATTCATAGTAGATCACAATCTGAATGCCATTTGAGTCATGTGCTTTTGAGAAGAAGCATTATTGCCAAATGGCATATGGCTTTGTTTATCTCTTTTGTGTGTGTGTGGGAGAGAGAAATAGTGAAAGGGAGGAAAAAGAAAGAGCGAGAGAATTTACTTTCTGTCAGAAGAACATTGACATGCATCACAATTTGGGGGGAGAATTGATTGCAACTTCATTTTTTTTTCTCACTCTCACCCTAGGCAAACGTCCATCTCCTGACTTCCATGCCTCTGTTTCACTTGGAAGCCTGCTGGACGACCAACACTGGCACTCAGTCACGATCGAGCGTGTTAGCAGGCACCTCAACTTCACAGTGGACAAAAGCACACAGCAGCTCCAGGTCCCCAGCCACCTGAGTCTGTCAGACATTAGCGAGGTGTGTTGTTGGTTGATGACCCATCTCTGAATCATTCTGTACGTGCCCGGCAAAGTCACAAACAGACCTCCCTCCTCCCTCATCTCTCTCTGTGTTTGTGTGTCCTTTGTAGCTATCTCCCCCTGGTTCTATCTCTCCCTTGTTTTCTCTCTCTCCCTCTCTCTCTATCTTGCTCTCTCTCTCTCACTCTCTCTCTCTGTCCTTTTTTGCCCTAGCTCTTTCTCTCCCTTTGCCTTGCTCTCTTTCTCTCTCTCTGTCTGTCTGTCTCTCTCTCTCTTCAACTGTTTCTCTCTATCTGCCCAAGCCTTTCATTTTCCCTGTCTCTGTCTGTCTCTCTTCATACAGTACAGTAAATGGGTCAGGGTAAAAATGGCAGTTTGCTCTTTCAGCCCTTGACATCTTGGGATTATTATTGGGAAAATTGCCAGGGTTACAAATTAAACAATATCCGCCCTTTTGTGAATTAATGGTTTAATTAAACCGAAGGTTGTGCAAGGACTAATTTGTGGGCACCAGTAATAGATGAGAGTTCACCGCCTCTTAGAACAACAGTAGAAATATGGGTAAAGGGTTCATTGTTTGGGTTTTATATATACCTATTGATAGGAAATGCAGCCAATTATATTGATTTATAATGGTCACTGAGTCTCTGTGTGTTCATGTGTGTGTGTGTGTGTGTCCGCCTGCCTGTCCTATGGCCAGAAATGGATAAATGCAGACAGTCTCTTACAGTCATTTTAGGAGATTGTAATAAGCCGTTTTTAATTCTTTTCCAAGATTAGTTTTGGTGGAGTGTCGGGTTCTTTAGCATTGAGAACTCTCTCCAAGAAGAACTTCCAGGGATGCATGGAGAACGTTCTCTACAATGATGTGAATATCGTCCATCTAGCTCAAGAAGGACATCATGTCTCCATAACAGTAAGCAAACTCCCAGCATATAAAGAGACTTTTCCACCAACACAGACACAGGGTTTTAAAATGCACACTAGGCAATGTTGTTAGGCTAATTTATGAGCTTTGTAGTCACTATGATGATTAAATGGCTAATTATGGGGTGAATGAAGGGTCTTATGCCCATCTCCAGTGTAGGTTCCACGGTTACTACACAGGATACTACTGCAGGATCTGAAACACCGGGTTGAGGAAACAAAACTGAAAGTAAATGCAATCAAAATGGCATTTAACGCCAGCTTGTCAGTCAACGTAACACACGAAAATGGTCATTGCTGGTTCCTACACTTTGGTTTGCAAGTAAATTCTCATGGATTGGTGAGATTGTACAATGTTGTTGCAATACCTCTTTCCTGGTATGCCTTTAAACCAGTGTGTAGATACTGGAAAACAATGTCAACAGCTTTGGCATTAGCTTCTCTGTCTCTGCTGTGTCATAGCAACTTCACTGTCATCTGTGCATGGAAGGTACTTTGCCTCATGACTTACTAGTAATGTATTCTCTGTCAGACTGATTTCCTTTTAACTGCTATTTGATCTAATCTCATTCCTTATTTATGTTCTCAGTGGCATTGTGCAGACTGTGCATGAAGCCAATGTCTGTGCTGTGCCATTTTTATTTTTTTTTCAGACGAGTAACTTTTCTACACGAAGATTGAACGGCAGCCAGTCACTTCCATTTCAACAGAAATAACCCCTTTTTTTGTAAGAAATCAACAGTACCCTAGCCAAGATAAGGGACTTAGTGGGTTACCTATGGAGTACACTCCATCAGTCGGAGCAGATGTTCTTGTCTTTGATTTTTCAAAGCCATCACAAAACAAATAGGCTTAGATGCTGAGCTGTTTACCAATGAGTGGGGTGAATGTGCAATGAGGACAAAATGCTGTGCTTGGCTCTGTAGGGAAAACTCTGTTTGGCTTTTTTTTGCCTCAAGTAGCAGATGCAGACGTAGTGGCATAGCTCCTGCTCTGAGAGACTACAGAGAGGAACCCAGTGCCATGCCAGTGGGTTGTTCTTTCCATTGTAGACCAGTATATGCATTTTAATTTTTATGTGCTGTCCATCCAACAGTATATGTTGTATATTTTTATTTTACTTCTGCCTACCAGCTGCCTACCAAGCCAGAGAAAGTAAAAGGAGAGCGAGAGGTGCAAACATTAGTTAAATTCTGTGTTCTATTTTCACGGTGGGGGGGGATCCCCCTTTATGCAGACCAGAGTCGAGCCCTCATACGTTAATACAGAAGATCATTGTCTTGCTTATATTGTGACGTTATATGACACTCCCACTTATGCAGACCAGAACTATTCACATTTGCTCCCACTGTAACGTAATATGTTGCTCTATCTTGGTCAGTATTCAGTAATCTTTGGTTTCACATGCAATGAAGTGTGGTTGCATCAGGAGTGCAGATAACGCTACTTGATCAGATGAATGAATCACTGGGGAAATAATTAAGTTGATAATTAAGAGTTTCAGCTCCTGTTATTCCTTGGGAATGTTATATTTGGCCTTTCTTATTAATTTATCATGTATTAATGCAGTGATGCCCTACTAAGAAGTTTTTCCCAGGGCTTCATGGATTTCTATCAGAGACAGACTAACGCTGCTTTGTGGCTCTGTAGCTTAGCTGCCAGAGCACACACGTTGAAGGAGTTCATTCATGTCCTTTAAAAGGGGCTTCAGATAAAAAAAAAAACTAAATGAGCTATTTCAGACTACATACTTGACCATTTAACACCATTAGCTTAGTCTATTATTAAGGCATCTCTTAAGGCAGGAATGTTTGGAATCTCAATGGAATCTTAGAAATACCACAAGTATTCAGAAACATGGCTCTCACTGAGGTAGAGTGAGAAAAAGGGGTCGTGATTTCTGTATGGTTAAGGAACTCTGTAATACCTACACCTTTCTACAGGGAGCTGTCTCTTTCACCTGCTCGGAGCTCATAGACGTGCCGGTGACTTTCTCAAGCCCTGGAAGCTTTCTCCAGCTCCCTCTGAGTGCGCCTGGAGACGAAATCTCCATCGGCCTGGAGTTTAGGACATGGAACAAGGCTGGCCTTCTTCTGACATTTGAACTTCAGCAGCAGGCGGGGAACGCCTGGCTGTATTTAAGCGAGGCAAGAGCCAGGTTGCAGATCCACAAGGCTGGGAGGATCTTGGTGGACATTGCCACAGGTTAGGTCCCTCAGAATTCCACTGTGTATTTCTGAGGACTTCTTCAAAAAGTCCTGTAGTTACAGTTGTTACAGTTGTTACTCCTACTCTCTCTCTCTTTCTGTGTGTGTGTGTGTTTGTGTATGAGAGAGAGAAAGACAGACAGAGAGAGAGAGAGAGTCTGTTGATTATTCTTAAGAAGCTAATAAAAAAGTGAAAAAAAAGAAACACAAAATGGATTAGCAAACCAAATCTCATTACACGTCTAAATCAATTAGAACTGGTTAAGGTCACTGAAACTGAATCTAAAACCAAGAGGGACCACAAAGAAACTGCATGATAATGACTAGATACTCTGGCTGCAGAACTAAAGTTTCACTATTATGACAGTAATCAATATAAAGAAGCATACATAGAGCAAATCTGTGAGGGCATATATTATTTAGCCAAGAAATATTGTGCTTCCTCACTACTTCTCATACTGAGAATAATATGTAATGTTCCCATAAGATAACTGAATGTTATGAGGGGTTATTTCTCTGTAACTAGATGTTATAAAATGTGTGTTTTTTTCATTGTTTTGCAAAAGACATATTCTTAAAATGGAGGCTTAGTTTCCACCACAGCTCAGAGCCCATTCTGTCCTTCTTAGCAAAGCCTCCCTGTTCTCTCAGTGGTTATGAGGGTAAAGTACTCTGCTCGCAAGGTGTAGGTCTTAAAGGCAACAACAAATTGTTGTTGTTAACAGAGTTCAGTGGCAAATCAAATTGTGTCCCTCCTCTGTGCTGCTGAGGTACTGCATTGATTGGCTTGGATTGTATATATCTTGGTCCAGGCCAGTATGGTCTTCCCGATTACCAAGCCAAGCCATTGTATTTTTATAGAGCAAGCACTTAGTGAACACCCAAAGGACCATTAAAAGTAATGGAATGGAAAAATCATAGACTGCACATTTGACATCTGAAGACTAGTGTCACAATATTCTTACCAAAATCAAATGTGGAATGAAGACTTCATATCTGTTTCTCTTATCACGTGTGATTCATAACTGGTTTTGAGAGCTTCAGAAATAATAAAACTTGACATCTTTGCAATAGGGAGAAAAGACAGCAAGGGTTGAAAACTGGGAGATAAGTGCCATGAGACAGCTGAGAGCAAGGATGTAATCTCCTTTCACAGGATCGGGCCTGAATGATGGCCAGTGGCACTCTGTGTCTCTGCACGGCAGGAGGGGTCGTCTTTCTGTCACGGTGGATAGGGAGGACAACAGTATGGCGCAGGCCCAGCCTACCTTCCCTGTCGTCACTGAGAACCAGCTGTTCCTTGGAGGTGGGTAGAACACTCTGGATTCAACACACCCTCCCAATGCCTCCCACAAACCCCCCAACCCCTGTCCTTGAGTAGATTTTAGGATATTATAATATGTATGTCATTTCATTACTCATTTTTAATCACCCTAACCTTAAGGTCCATCTAATCTTTAACCAGGTGTGTTTTGTGTATTATGTCTCAGTTTGGTTCAGCTGCTCCGAATCAGAGATTTAACACCACTGATAACCAGGCTGCCCCAGAGTTAACGTTATTTTTACTGCTGTATCTAATCTCCTCCAATAGTGTGGCGTGTCAAGGCAAATGCATTGTATTTGTTCCCCCTATTGACCATGCCTCGAAGCAGAAAAATGACAAAATGCAATGCAGTTTCTTCACTACAAAGTACCTTTTGCACCACTATGTGTAAAAACACAAACAAATGAATTGACTTTTATCCTCAGCAACAAATTGCTGTTTTATGATGAGTGTATCAACACTGGAACATAGCTTGTTATCGTATCACAGATGTCCAAAAGATGATTCAGCTTTCAAGTACACAGGGCTTTGTATTTTCCCCTCATCACCTTCACTCTAAAAACCTTCCAAACAAAAACGGAGGCAGTGATAGGTGCCTCAGACGCTTCTCTTCTAGCTGTGCGGAACCCTACTACTGTGTGGTACTGATGTGGTACTGATGAGGACCCTTTTTTGCAACAAGTATGAAAAAGGTTTTTCATCCGTTTGAAAATGTTGTTGTTGTTGTTGTTGTTGTTGTTGTTGTTGTTGTTGTTGTTTTTTAACCCCTATGACAAAGGAAGACTTTGCAGTGATGGTTACCTATGAGTTAAATTCATCATGAGCCTTGATCCTTTTATACCCAAGAGAGTGTCTACATTTTCTGGGGCAGATGCTTAGTGTCTCAATGCATCAATATTCATTGAGAAGGACAAACAGAGGAAACAGGGCCTTGAAATGTAAGACTTTAGACATTTTTGAGGTGGTTGGTTTTTTAAATGTCAGCCCATGTGTGTATTCAAAACTGCCTTTTTTTTCTCAGACAACATGGCCTGCTGCAGTTTCTTTTAAGTGGAATAAGCTCGAGGGGTTAGTCTCTCAGTTCTCTTAAGTCCAACTCAGTTTGGAAGACAGTTCTTCAACTGTACTATTTATCTTGATTTCTCTGCCATTCCTCAACCCCTAACTAAGAGTAAATGACCCACAGCAAGGTGAAAAGTTCAGTTATGATGCAACTGGTAGATCATACTCAGCAACTGGTTCTTCTGAACATGCACGTATAAATACACAATGTCCCTCTGGGGCAGGTATTTTAAACGTGTGTGTGCACTTGTGTGTGTGTGTGTGTGTGTGAGAGAGAGAGAGAGAGAGAGGTTGAGAGAGAGAGCATGTGAATGAGCAAGAAAGTAGCAAACCATTATCCATGAGGAGGAAAAGAAGACCAAGATATTACATTTTAGAAGTGTTTGAACCAAGGAAAATCACAGCCTTATTTTTTTATTATTATTATTATTTTATCACACATTATTGTTTATGGTACTTGCAACAAGTTTTATGCAAACGTAAAAATATTATTTTCTGTTTTCTTTTTTGTGATAATGCATGTAGTTGCCTGTTTTAAAAGGATATATAAATCATGTGTGATATTTTATTTATTTTCTTTCATCTCCATTTGATTAAAATCGCCTGCAAGCTGACTTTTTGTACGACATTGGCTTTACTCATTATTTCCTAATTAGAGATTTGGAATGGTGACGGTCGTGCACACTTAATTACACAGCACACATGGTTCAGTTGCTTTGGTAATTTTGCTAAGCAGGAGCTGATTTTATACCCCATCCAGTACCATGTGGCTCAGTGACTCTGTAGGCATTTGGGAATGATTTTTTTTTCTGACAAAAATGGGTAATATCCTGTCTTGTTAGGCACATTTCAATGTACATATGATAATTTATTATCAGTCCTTTAAACAGAGTGTCTACCATATACACTGAAAATGCATTCTAAAAACGCTCAAAGATGTAAATATTGTTTGTTTGTTACTGTTGATGTGTTTGGATATTGTAGATATTGTTTATTTGTAAAACAGGTTGCCCAGAAGAAGGGAAAGCCGGCGATCATGGATGCAGAAACCCATTCAGTGTCTTCCAAGGCTGCATGAGACTCATTCACACAGACGACCAGGAGGTGGACCTGATCAAGGTGCAGCAGATGTCTCTTGGAAACTTCAGCGATTTGCAGATGGACATCTGCGGAATCATTGATCGGTGAGTGTGTCTACAACTGCTGGCTCTTCCCCATTAGTTAGCTTCCTGGAGATGAACTTGATTCTCTCCTCAGAACAGCTAGCAGATAATGTGCTCCGTTCTCCAGCAAAAAGACCCACTTGAAGACAAAACATGGAAGAGATACCACTAATTACACACATTTGTTTTTGCCTTTGTTCATCCAGTAAAAAGCTATTTCCTGGCTGGGTTGTAAATTTAATTCACTGGAAGTGCACTCTGTTTCTCTGGAGTTTCCATTCATCGCTGTACAATGTAATGCAGTATAAAAATAAGACCTCTCTGATGACTTCATTTGATAGATGCTGTTTGTCCTCAAACTATATTATGAAGAAAGTTTTCTGTGGGAGTGATGTACTTTTTGGACAGCAGAATTTATTTACCTTGGGCACTTTTGTGTGAAAAACTGAAAGATTGCACAGTCCAAACCTTTCACTCAGAAGAAGAATCAATCTTAACAACTCTCTCTATGTCCTGATGAAATTGGGCTCTTATTGTGCTGTAGAGACCATATTTTTAAAATAATCATCGTGACAGTGTAATATCTTGTTGTTTTGACGAACTGACGTGTCTCAGAGGCACTTTTCAATTTGAAGCCCTTGCGGCTCTCCTGTTTCCAGTAACTCCTCATTCTGCCCTTAAACAAAGCCCTTGGGCATTCAATTTGATCTTTTGCTTGTATCTTCTGTCAATATAAATGCAGTGGACATACCAAACACACACTCACACACACACACACACACACCTTCACACAGATTTGTTCATTCAGTAGTATGCACCCTGCCTTACTTTAGTGTCAAGCTACATATACAACACAACATATGCAGCATCTGAAAGAGAACGCAAAAAAGGTGTAGCTGGGTAGGTAGATATGTTATGTTATATATCTCTACATATGACTGATGCTGTCAGATTGAATTCTGACCCTGTGGACCCAGTAGACTGATCTCATTATGAAATAGAGCGTGTGATCTCCCTCCAATATACATCCCCATCACCGCCGCCTCTGCCCAAACGTGCATCTTCCACCGATCTACGCCTTGTCAAAACCTAGGCGTGGGTTTCTCCCCTGCTTACTGAACTTTCTAATTAGACACGTTAATGAATGTTGTTTATCGGCCTGCGCCACCAGAGCCCGATCAGGCGTGTTTACTGCGTTGCATCTTCCTCCTCCTTATCCTCCTTATCCTCCTCATCGCCACTCATCACATCATGACGGTGATAACTGCAAGTGCTCCTATCGCAAGTGTCAGTTTAGCTCTGCATCAGCTTCCTCTGTCTTCCCCTTCACCCTCATCTCTTCAGTCCTATCTCCCTCTCCCATTTTCTCTCTCTCTCTATCTCCCTCTCTATCTCCTTCTCCATCCTGCCCTTGAAACAGCATAACAAATTGATTTCTGCCCATCTGACTGTGGACCCGGCTGGAGCCACAATTAATATGACAATTATCAACTTCTTCTGGCTCAGCGCGGCCTCAGCTCAGCACACACAGCACTCAGCAGCCTGGGCCTGTGTAATCAAGAGAGAAATGGAGGGCTTTCCGAACATCACCGACGCGCTAATGAACAACTCATCAAATCAGCGTTACTCGTTTCGGTTTGACGCCCACCGTACCAACACCGACGTGCCACATCCCTCCTTTTTTTCTTTTTTTTTGACCACACGGCACTGCACAGATGCCACGTTACTTTTTTGAAGGCAAAGGGGTGTGTGTGTGTGTTTGGGGTTGCTCTTACAACAGTGTAGCACGCTGTAAACGATAGTTATTGGAGTCGTTTTGACAAGCAAAAAAAAAAGATGCTCTTGCCATTGTGTTTTTGCCTGTTAATGTGGCTTTTCAAAACATAAAAAGAGAGAACAGCTGGCAGGCACTGTGAATGTAACTCCCTCTCTTGGTCTCACAGTTATTATTGCCTCTCTGTGAACAGGAAAAAAAGAAGAAGTTGAGGCTGGATCATCTCAGCAGTTCCTCTCGCTCATTAAAGCAGAGGGGAGGATATTGAATCTGCCGGCGGGAAAGAGAGAGAGAGAGAGAGAGAGGCAAAGGAGCAAAGAGAGAGACAGACAGACAGACAGATAGATAGAGAGTAACAGGGGATGGATGGGGTAGAGTGAGAGAAAGAGAGAGAGAGAGAAAGGGAGAGAAGCAAAGGAGGAGAGAGAGAGAAAGAGAGAGGCATAAACTGTGACAGACAGCTACAGAGAGAGAGAGAACAGCAGGGGAGCTGGGAGAGAGAGAGAGTAGAGGAAAGATGGAATAGACAGGATAGAATAAGGAAGAGAAGTGAGAGAAGCACAGAGAAGGGGGTGGAAAAGAGAGGAATAGAAGGTAAACAGAAGGACTGACAAGGGGGGAGTCAGTGAGACAAAGGAAGACTGTAAAGAAGGCCAAAATGGAGGGAAAGAAAGAAAGGAGGATAACATAATAAAGGAAAAAAAGAAAGCAAATAGGGGTGGAGTGCGAAAGATAGAGTGAGTATGACACATAGAAGAGGAGAGGACGAGTTGTCATTAATCCAAAAAGGGAAAGTCAGACAGAAAAGAGAGGCAGTAAAACGGAAATGAAAGGAACTCAGGCACAGAGAGAGAGAGAGGTGGGGACAGTAGGGAAGATGAAAATGAGTGGAGGAAAGAGGGAGGAGAAAAAGAGGATTGAAGGCAAAGAGACAGATGTAGTGAAACCTGAGGAGGCAGGGAGCAGACTGAGAGATTCCACAGGGGGTCATTACCTCTTGAAGTCAGGCAAGGGTTTTACACACAGAGCAGCAATAATAACGCTCATAACGGAGCCAAGTGCAGCATGAGATGAACACACACACACACACCCAACCACCCCCCCCCACACACACACACACACACACACATATACGCTCATGCTCACAGCCACACACACACACATGCATGCACACACATAACCACACATGCTTATACACACCCAACCACCCACACACACACATGCGCACATGCACGCAGACACATATAGTATACACACACACAAACATTATCACTCCCTTCCCTCCTTTCTCCCTTTATCTGCTTACGACCTAATTTTTTCCAATTACCTGATAGTATAGTCTTTGTCAGTATTTACCCTGGAGGAGCAAAGCCCTGTAAGACACAGACGCTTTTCTCCTGCTCCATCCCACCACCGTGGCAGCCTAAGCGTGGAAAGGAGAAGTCTATTACTGTAACACCATTAGCCACACTAATTAGCACTCTCCTCTGGTCACCACGACGACGCGGTCTGTTGCTCGAAACGCAACACCATGGCTGTCCCTCTGTGCCTCGAAGCGTCACCAAATGGACCGAGAAGACAGGTGCGGGTGCAATACGGTCACTCCGTGTTGAAATGCAGGCGCAGAGAGACAAAGGCGGGGAGAGAGAGATATAAAGAGAGAGCGCTCAGAGTCACATTTAATGTCCAAGGTTAATGTAGAAGCCATGTAGCCAGACTGCACTTGCATTTATGCGTCTTGCAGGTCTGATGTGAGAGAAATGGAAAAGTTACGGTGGACAGGGCTGCTGACAGTGTCACATTCTTCAGGCTTAAGAGTGTTTAGAAGGAAGAGAAAGAGAGAGGAAGGGTGGAGAGGGGGGGGTGAATTGTGCCTCGTCTACACTTTTCCTTATCTTTTCATCTCAGACACCTGTGTACTTGTCTACATCCCCCCAACACACACACACAAACACACACACACACACACACACACTCCCCACCACCAACACACACACTCCCCACTGCCTATTGTATTCCCCTGCACTAGTGCATTCTCCCATCCTGTGGTTATGTAACTTCAATCTCACCCAGGATAAATACAAACGGCCGTGCTTTGCTTTAGTTTTGGAGCGTGTCACAGGAGATGAGGGAAGTGATATATAAAAGGATGCTTTCTGTGTGTGTGTGTGTGTATCATCAACAGGGGGGACGTGTGTTTGTCTGTGCATGGGGGTTGGTGGAAGCGGGAAGGAGGAGGGGTAGCTTTTAGCTCCTCTCACACTGCACCGGTCGGGTGTGAGAGACACTGGAGTGAGACGCCAGGCCTCCCTGTGATAGATGAATGTGGGCAAATGGCAAGCGTTAGGATAAAATGAAATAATGCCTCCCCTGAAACCCTCCAGTGCTGCCTCCACTGTCTCCATTACCCAAACATACACACACACACACACACACACACACACACACAAAGAGCACGGCACACTTAGGGACTCTGTCTCGGCAATGGCATTGAACCACTCCAGGGAGAGAACAGGATCATTTTTAACTCTAATAATACCCCTGTTTAATTCCTGCCTTTTCCAACCTATTATCTCCATAGCACAATGGTGCGATGTGAAAGGCTAGTTTATCAGGCCTTCTGTTGTAGAGGTGGTGTTGTGTTTCTGTTGTTGTTTTTTTTTTGTTTGTTTTTTAATGAAGAAATGGGGTCCTTTTTTGCTCAAACGAGAAGCTTTTTTGGCTGTGCACTTTATTACATTCTCAGCATGGTGTACAGCCCTGTAGTCATCTCCTGAAAACCCATCCTTTATGCAGAAAAGACTGCTTTTAAACAAATAACACAGGACCCCTTCACTTCTCTATTTATTTTGTGTAATGGAAGGTTTGTTGTGGCTTCAGTCCCCCATATGTCCACTGCATTCCTGTGTTCAGTTTATTGTATTTTGCTCACAATAAACTCTGGTGGGGGTGGGGGGTGTGGGGGGCTTTGAAACTGCGCTCCATGCATGTGCAGGGATGGCGGTCAATGCCAAAGTAGCAGGCGTGCCACTGCCCTTAAGACGGCCACCGTTGGTAGGCAGCTCTATCTCAAGCAAGGCACCTCTCAAGCAAGGCACCCTGCACAGGTCAGGAAAATGACTAGCTAGTGAGGAGAAAGAGAGGAAAGGGGAGAGACAACAAGGAAGAGAGAGATAGCGAGAAAGAGACAGAGAAAGAAAAAAAAGAGATAGAGAGAGAGGTGAAGGGTGTGTGTGGTGGGTTCTGGGGTTGGCACTGTCTCCCCTAATTTCCTGCCATCCACCTTTGAGCCTTCTGGCAGGAGGGCAGGAAAGAGAGGAGAGGACGTGTCCCCCGCAGGCCTTGCGTCAGGCATCAGCGCGGCCGGGGACAGTGATGCTGGAGAACCCTGCTGCTGTGGCTGTCTCTCAAGCGGGGAACTCGCAGCCAGACCTGTCACCTCTCCAAGATTGGGGCCACAGTGCTCTGACCTCCACCTGGCAAGGGGGTGGGGGAAAGGGGGAAGGTGCCTGTCTGCATGTGTGTGTGTGTGTGTGTGTGTGTGTGTGTGTGTGTGGATGAGGGCACCAGTGACCACTGTCATACAGTCTCAGTGTAATACACTTAGGCAGAGGGATAGCAGGTGCAACACTGCCTCAACTACCCACTGGCTGGGTTGGCATAGATCAGTGTCTTACTGGTACTGTAAAATGAGGGATGTTGTCACTGTAATGTGTGCATGGATTGTGTACATTTGCACGGTAATTGCATTGATTTGCATGAGTATGAGAGTATTTGCGTATGTATACAAAACATGTTGGAGGCAAATGTGTGTGTGTGCACATATGTCTGTGTGTGTGTGTGTGTGTGTGCGTGCGTGTGTGTGTGTGAGTGTGCATGCGTGCATGTGTGTGCATCCAGCACTTCTAAGGTGAGGCACTGCATTATGTAGTACGCAGGTGCTTGGCAAGCAACCCAGCAGCAGCAGAAGCAGCAGACATCACAGCTTGTTCAGATGTCATTCTCTTTCACTCTCTCTTTTAACCGAAGCTCTTTCAGCTCTCGTCTGCAGGCAAAAAAAACCAACAACAGAAACACAACACCACCACATGCGTTTCAGACTCCACCTCACCTGCTCACCCCATTCTTTCATCTTCTCCTGATTAAACTTTGCCCTCAGCCTTCCAGCCTTCCAGCACAGTGCATCAATGCATGCTGTCACAAACATGCCATTGAGTGTATACGTATGTATTATGACAAGCAGTGTCAGCAGTCACACTTTTCAGTACAGTACAATGGTGTGCCTTTGTGTGTGCATGCGTGTGGGTATGTCTCTCTCTGTGTGTGTATGTCTGTGTGTGTGCATGTGGTGTTGCGTGCATGTGCATGTGAATATGCACCTGTCCCTACATTTACACTGTATCTTTGTGCTTGTGTGTGTTTGCCTCTCTGTCTTTGTCTGAGTGTGTGATGAGAGTGTGACACACACATTGTCTGAGTGTGTGATGAGAGTGTGACACACACACACACACAAACACACACATACACTAGAACTGTGCAGGAAACAGTGCCCGGAATCTGGCCAGCGGTGAAACAGACACCTGACAGTGGCCAAACCAGGGGACTCATATCTCGCTCTCGACTGTGCACACACACACACACACATACAGCTCAGCACACAAGTCAGCAGCACAGCACGATGCAGCTCCTGGGCAGCACACACATAAACACACACACACACACACATGAATTTATCACTCACACCTGATCAAGTTCACCACCACCCCCCCACCCCCCACACACACACACCCTTGTACTTACTCTCCTATGCAGGCAGATCAGGTGATTATATCTCTGCCTCAGTCTTCGACTGAAGACTCCTGGCTGTGTTGATACACAATCGATCACAGTGTAATGATCACCAACGGCTACTGGAATAATATTTATAATAAGCTCTGTTTATGTAAGAGTTCTTTTCTGTGTGTACTATTTAAGTTTCTCAATGGAAGGTCATTCAAATCAGTTAGAGTGGTACAAAAGGAAATAAACATACAGATATGGTGCAGGAAAATATGTTAACATCAAATATACTGTATATGAAAACAAAACATGAATATACTCTAAATAGATGGAGCACCGAAAAGAATGCCTTGCGTTATAGACTAGACCATATTTTTCTTCCATCACACTTGTTTCACCAATTTAAAGTCTGATGTGCTGAAAGTGCTATTTTAATTTGACCTCCTCCTCTGGCTCACAGTCTATAATGGCTGACCACTAGGAACTAATGAACATCTAATAGCAATGTAACTCTCATTTAGTTTCCTGTGCCTGCCCTTTAATGGCAGTCTGTGACCACTTCATGAAAAATTCCAACCTACCCCAGGAATTCATCGATCCGAAATGCCAATATGACAGTTCAAAATGATCAGAAAAAATTTTTTTTTTTTTCTTCACTTATATAGACAGTACATTTTAAAGCATTCAGTTCACTTCACGGCATTGTCAGTAAATGAAATACAGACGTATGGATTACTAACTTAGAGTTGATGAAGTTGAAATGAGGTCCATAAAATGGAGCGGAGTGGAGTGGAGTGGATGGGCACTTGCTTTTGTCATAACTTGATATGGTCTATATAGTGTGCTGTTCTTATTTGCTTAAGTGTGCTATACTGTGCATACACAGCAGATACAGGGTTTTCAACAGGATGTTATGAAACTTTGGTGGGGGTGTGTGTTTGGTTTGTGTGTGTATGTGTGTGTTTTGGAGGTGGCTTTAGAAAGTGTGAGGTACATTATTGGTTTGTGTGTGTGTGTGTGTGTGTGTGTGTGTGTGTGTGTGTGTGTGTTGGAGGTGGCTTTAGAAAGTGTGAGGTACATTCCCACAGTGACAGTGCAATATCTATTATTTCTACAGCAAAATGGAATTAGTTAGAAGAGTTGAAAAGAATGCAAATTAATGAGACCTAAACTTCAGTATGCATGTGTCAACTGTATGAAGGCATATGACACATTTGTGGTTCAAATTTTGACTATGGGGGGGGGGGATTAAACTATAGTGGGCCACCATAGTCTAGTCGATGTATGCTACACAGATACATATTACAGTAATATGTTCCTCTACTTTCAGGGGTAAATCTTTTTTTACAAATATATATAGTGGAACATATGAATCATTTCAGTGTGTTTTTTTTCCTGAATCTTGAAGACATAATGATTCTCCTTTCCATTTAATTCAGTGAATCAGTCAACTATTTCAGAGCCAGTGGCATGATTACACTTTTCAGTGTTTAAATGCCCCGGGGGGGAATGGAGCAGTGGTGGCTGTATTTCAGTGCTTTTAATGCTAAGTGGGTTTTTAGTAAGGCCGACAGTTATGTGAAATGCAAATTGAAAGGAGCATTGGAAATAGAATGTTGCCGTCCAGCAATACTTCTTCTCCTCTAATCTAAGTTCATCTGCAGTCGGATCAGGTGGCCATTGGCCACAGGGCTCGTTCTGAACAAATAGCTCTAAGCCTGCCACATCCACATTGTGTATTAGGGTTGTGCCTTGGATAATGGAGCTATTTTACTGTTATATATAGTAGCATAGGACCACCAAAGTATTGATTTGTTTACATCAAATAAAATAATTCACACATAAAGGTCCACAAAGCCAATTAGCAGAAACCCAATAGTAAAACAGCCTTTACCACCCATACATCAAAGCACCTCACAAAGTATTATTACCTTAAAACCTACATAGATGCTGAACCTAAATATTGTAGACTTATAGTCTAGTATTATAATCACATACCATGGGAACAGTGCCATATGTTTACGTTTATGAATGGTATTTGGCAGACAATGTTGTCCAAGGCAACTTGCAATGTCATAATATAATATGATTTGTGAACAATGACAATAATGATGTTTGCTTTACATACTGTTGTATTATCAAGACATGTTGCTAGCAATATAAATGAACACACATCGTCTTGGCAGACCTCGGCCTTGAATGGATATTTTAAAAGTAATGTGATGTTTTTGTTGCTGGATGTTCCAATAAAAACCTAAAATGCTGTAGGTAAGACAAAACACTGAATAAAGAGGGTTTGTTTTGGTTTGGTTTTATTCATGGCAGACTGTGTAGTTTATGGCAAAGAAATAAGAATTTATGATGCTTGTGATTTCTGAAAGACGGGAAATAATCCGCACTTCAGATGTGGCCTTCAGTCTGTAACATGTGTTGTGACTCTTGTGAGTCTTGTTCAGATGACCAGTCAGACTGATAGAATTTATTTAAAACTTTGGAGGACAACATACAGAGATCTGCTTCTCATACACTTCTTACAAAGGATACCAAGGATAACATAATTAAGCAAAAAAAGGGTTATTCCCACTGCAGTCACTGGAGTCATAACAGCAATAAAATACTTCAAAGTTTTTTAGATTTTTTTTGACAACAATCCAATCCAATTGATGGACACTGATTTGCTTCTTCTTTCTTTTTGTCTTACAGGTGCTCTCCCAGTTATTGTGAACATGGAGGGAAGTGCTCCCAGTCTTGGAGTACATTCCACTGCAACTGTTCACACACAGGATACAAAGGAGCCACCTGCCACAGCTGTAAGATCCCTTTTACCTGTCCTGTCACGGTAGCAGACCCTGTTTCCAGTCAACACATTAAAGATTTGATACAGTTTATTTACACCGAAATGCCAAAGATGGCTCATAACCTGAGTTAATTAACCTGAGCTAGGTTGTGTTAGGCAAGACAACAGAGGCACGTGTTATATGTAAATATGCTAATAATTACCCAATAAATGAGTGTGAATACTTAAACATTATACAAGTGTGCAAATGAGGAGCCCATAACCAACAACAATGGAGAGCACAATGGCTCCAACTGAATCTGGTCCAATCTCATTCTGCTCTTTTTACTCCGCTCCTCAATCCACACGGCCGCCATTTGTGTGTGTGTGTCGTCTGGCAGGTTTAACGCGTTACGGGCCATCCCAAACCAATTAGTGGAGGAGGCAAGTGGGCTGTAAAATCCTCTGACAGCCAACCTGCATCAGTGTTGCTGCCTTCCACACCCCACTCCACAGGAGTGCTGCACACAGAGCAGAATATAGAAGGCGTCACACAAGTATCCCATCTGCCTGGTCTGGCAAATATCACCAATAGTCAAGGAAATGCTCCTTTCTGATTTAGCATTAGCGCTCATGTTGTCTTGTTTAGCCCTTGGATGCTCTACATAAATCAGTGGTAATAAGGTAAATGCATCACTTTTGTCATTTAGTACACCTGTAAAGCAGAGCAACACAAGTGCCAAAAAAGATGAATAATTTCATAGCTTATATGCACTTCCCTTCTGAATTTTACTTTCTTAATGAACTAGCACTGGAGACATACAATGTTGTGCATCTGGCTTTGAATGGAAAATGACTCCACTCCACAATGACCAAAACAGCTGGACCCGTCTTGCTGTGAGCAAGCCGTTCATCAGTATCCATGTTGACAGCTGTTTTATGGACGCAGTGGAGAAAGCCAAGGGTAGCCCACTTTTGCCTGTTTATTCTCCCTTCCTCCTTTACCCTCCATTACTTGAGCTGGAGAGGCCAGCACACAGATGCCAGCGTGACTATGCAGAGCTACAGTGTGCGATGAGGGGGTAGTGCATTGGGACCTGTTTGGGAAACAGCCAGAGCTTGAGGTGTTAGGGTAGACTCTTTCTCTGGTGATATCTCAGGCTCACTGACCTTTGCTACCACTGTTCCTATTGAGCTACACTGTTGTAGAATTTAAACCCCTTGACAGAGTTCTCCATAAAAGGTGAAAGCCCTTAACGAATAAAACGTATTACTCTGGAGAATACTTCATTTGCCAGAAACAATGCTGTCCACCCTACAAATAATATTCACAGAGCTGCAATAATGCAGGAAGTCAGTGGATGCTTCCAAGGATGCTTCCACAAGATCTAAAAAGAGCATAACAAGTTCTCCAGTGATCATGAGACGTAGTGTAGTGTAGAACCTGCTGCGGCCCCTTTAAGTCTGTAAAAACCGCTGTTGTGAACTTACATTCACAACCTACACAAACTATCTTTAAAATACATCTGTATAAAAAAGGCATCTGTTGATTGTATACGAATGTTATTTTGTTAAACCAACCAAATTCACAGTTAGCGGGTCTTGTTGTATAGCCTTGTGATGATTGTTGATAGTAGTTTTTGCATCTCCAGCCCTTAGGTCATCAATCAAAATAAACAGACAATGAAAAAAAGTAGAAGGCATGGTACAGAGAGAGGAAGTGAGTGTTGCCCCTTCCCCCCCATCCCCTTAAACAAAGCAGTTTCCCGGCAGCTAAAGGGACTCAAGGTCACATGCTTATCTGTGTGAAGCCGCAATACCCACAGAGGCGAAGCAGACTTCGACAAAGCCCTGGCATTGATGGGGATTAAGAAAGGGCCTTTAATGATGTGAAAAAGGAGGCCTCTTCAAGTCCAGTGTCATCAGAAATTGTGTGGAACACATTCTTGCGAAATGAAGGACTTGCCAGTCAACTCTAATCGCTCGGCCGTTTAACGCTTTCACGCTCGAGTGAAGGGAAAGCGGGGAGACTAACAGAAAAGGGCCGAGCCAACTTGTGCTTTTCTTTGGCGCTCTGCAATTAGATTCGTGTTTAGACCTTCAGCCATCAGAAATTTGTCGGAGGCCCTTTGCAGGAAGAAGGAGGACGTTGAAAAGAGAGGATTTTGAGTGTGGTTTACTGAGGCTGTGAATCCATTTTGAAAGTATAAGGAGCTTACGGTTCGGTAGGCGCACCATGCCTGTTAGGGACGTCTTGTCAGGGGTTGGTGATTCCACTTCATGTTGTCTAATTTATGCCTTTCATGGCAGTTTCACTGATATTTTGGGCACCTTACAAATTGTATTGTGTAAAATTGTCTATGATTATTGGGAGAGGGAGGGAGAAGAACAACAAGCATCACAGCATTGTTCGTGTACAATGTAATTTCCCTTCACATAATTCATTTTCAGAAAGGTTTTTCATCGTGTAACCGTCAGACCAGCTGTACCTTTGTCATCACTATAATGACAGAAGGAACGGTGATTGCTGAAGAGGTGCATCTTTTGTCATGTTCCTGAATCAATTTGCTATGCACAGCACAACACGGACACTCTCATCTTTCACAGGTTGTGTTGAGTATTCATATACACCTATTCTGTGACTCGTTTCAGATTAACATTAGATTCAGAAAGTATTGAAGCCTTCTGAAAGCACTGTGGTTCATTACTATGGCACAGCACACAGTATATAGCCTTAGATAATGGCAGAATCAGTGTCTCCTTTAAAATTATGTGAATTGGATAACTGCAAACCATGTCAGTAGTTCAATACCTGCTCTGAATAGAAAAGTAAATATCTTATGTATGTGTGTGTGTGTGCATGCGTGTGTGTGTGTGTCTAGCATAGTTGATTAGTTACATTCAAAATATACACATGCATGACTGCTATGCTGTAATAGTCTAAAGTCTAGCAGTCTAACGAAGCAGATTATACCGTATATAATAGTTCAGTAGTATCTACAGTACACGGACCAGGGGACTGTATTTGAACTCTGCAGAGGCCAGAAAAACCAATAGCCATCAAAGCAATTGCCAAGCCATGGTTGCTATTTTTTATTTGTTTATTTTTGGATGACACCAAGGGAGAGGACTTTGGCCTGTGGGCCTGTGTGCTTCTCATCCATCTGATCCATCTGCACATGCTGATTTGCAGAACATCATGGAGTTTTGCTGCTGCTGATCCTCTCCTGCAGGCCCGTGGAGCTGTGGAGCTAGTGAAACACGGGGAGCCCCAAAAACCTCACTCCTGAGTCAGATTGACATAGGCCACTCTGGTCCATTAGTAGAAAATCAATACTTCTCTATATTGAATGAGATAGATTGGGCTTGTAAAGTCAGGCTTTAAAATTTTGACGAGCACTATTAATTCTCTCAGGGCACTTCAAAAGGCTTTTTTAAAGAGGATTCCTTCTTCCATGAAATAGTAAATATTTATTTGTTGTTCTATGGCCAGCATTCATAAATACACTCCATTCAGGTTGAAGTTGGCTCTGAGTGTTTGAGTGTTTACTTTTCACCCCCTATCTAGGTTTACTGAAATGGTAAAATTAATAGTGCTTGACCTTGGCTATTGTATTTCTATTTACCTCTGCAGCCATTTATGAGCAGTCCTGTGAGGCTTACAAGCACAAGGGAAACACATCTGGGTTTTACCACATCGATGTGGATGGAAGCGGTCCTATCAACCCACAGAAAGTCTACTGTAATATGACAGGTAAATGGCACACTATGGAGACTGCACCAAACCAGGATGTGAGAGACACATACAGTAGAATATGTTTTTTCATTTTGGACTCACATGATCATTTTCATCATAAGAACATTTCACATTTTATTGGCATTATGGATGTAATCCACTGGAATTGCTCTTTTTTTGTACAAATCTTCTGAAGTGAAAGAATTCTTCGATCACTATGTGTTGTTAGGTCCCTCGTGAGCTATGACCTTGGCATTTTTTCGCTTTGTTAGCTGAACTACAAGTGCTTCTCACACTTCTTCTCCAATAACACCTACTTTCAAAGGCATTTTGCACCATTTAAACTATCCATGCAACTTCCATGCTGTTTTATACCATCACTTACTTGAGGGCATTGAGGGCATTTTTATACTCAGCTCTTAAAGAACATATTAAAGCACATATTCCTGCTCGACCCTGTATTGTTCAAAGGAGTAATGCACACTGTATCATGACATCCATGCTATTAGCTTGTAGGTACTCCAGACTGAGTTATGTCAGGCAGTGTAGGTCACTGCGTCGCCTCCAGATGCCGAGAAGGAAGCGCTGCACTTTTATCGGAAGCGTCCACTTAATGATCTTCACACTGTTTATCATTTGCATAATTATGTATAATGATTCCCTGTCTCTCCCACTCACACTACACCCTCTTCCCTCCCTTCCTCTCTCTCTCTCAACCCCCCTCCCTCCAACTCTTTCTTCCTCCGACACCCCCCCCCCCCCTCCCCTCCAAATATCTTGCTCTTCACTTTACAGATAAAACATGGATGGTGATCCAACACAATAACACAGAGCTAACCAAATTAAAACCGTCTTCGGGGATAAATCAGCATTTAGCCTACTTTAACTATCCCGCCGACATGGAACAGCTTCAGGCTATAATTACCAAGGCTGAAGACTGTGAGCAGGAACTTTCCTACCACTGCAAAAAGTCACGCCTCCTAAACACACCTGGTAAGCTCTTTTTATTAAGAGTATTGATCCACCCTCCTCGGTAAAGGTCATGCTTATTAAAACCTCGCTCCATCTAGCGCAAGTTTGCTGCCCTCACAAAAGCTTAAGCAGACAGTGCAAATTGATTATTATGCTCTTTGTTGCAAACTAATTTAGCCTTTCTCTTAATCTGCTCTTCCATGCTGTGCAGCACAGGTGGAGTGCACTTCAGTTTTTTTTTTTTTGTTTGTTTTTTTTTGTTGTTGGCTGACTTTTGCAATGTCTCTGGCGAATTTGTTTTTGTTTAGGTAGCATCTCTTTTTTTTTACGATTGTTTGATTTCACTTATGCCGCCAATTTGCTATTCATTAGCGTTGATAATTGTTCTCTCGGCTCCTCAAACAAACATGCAAGGCAACAACATGCAGCTTGGTGGTATAATTGCTGTCCATTAGTTGTCTCATTAGGGCCGGTCCAGAAGAGGAGAGAGGAAAACAATGTCAAACATAAATAAATAATGTCTCCAAATGTCAAATGAAGAATAATGAGCCAGAGTGCTCAGGCGCCTGTGTCGGCTAAATTTTAAGACAGACAAGCTGAGATGGATGAACGTGAGCAGACAAGCGATGGGCAAGCGAAATCAATGCCAATCTCTCCCATCTCCCTCTCCTTCATCTGTGAGAAGTACCTCCGGCGCCGCAACTTAGCCAGAACAGTCTGCCATCAGATTTTAAACTACGTGCCGAGCTTTGCACTCGGCTTCTGTGTGCACGCTGGCTTCAGTGCCTGGCTGGGCGCATCTGTTTCTTGTCACAAGCTGTGAGTTGCATCGTGCTGCCTGGTTCTCTCTCTCTCTCTCTCTCTCTCTCAAACATTCATCATATTTGAATGAGTCATGCAACTTGCACCTCACCTGCTTCAGCATATGGCGTCGCTGTACTTGGAGTCTTAATGAAATAGTAATGGCCACTATTAAAAAGAAGAAACAAAGGAAATGTATTTTTAACAAAAGTTATTTTTAAACACGTTTTTTTGTTTTCAGTCGGTGCTCCATTCGCGTGGTGGATGGACGGCACTGGTGAGGCTCAGACCTACTGGGGGGGCGCCACACCCGGGAGCCAACAGTGTGCCTGCGGCTTACGGCAGTCCTGTGTAGATTCTGAGCGCTCCTGCAACTGTGACGCAGACGGAGTCGATTGGTAACTACCACAGTCACCCCCCACTGCAACTCTTCTACTCTCCTTTAAAGCATCGCCTCCGTCCCCCAGCCCCTCTCTACCTCCCTAATTCTTTCTTCATCCTTCTACCTCCCCTCCCTCCCTTTCTCTCTCTCTCTTTTTCTCTCTCTCTATCTCTCTATTTCCCTTGCCCCTGGATCTGTGCCCAAGCATGCCTCGCATAAGGCATCTATTTTTATAGCTCCTGATCTGCCTCACCACTGAATATTTCATCGCACCCAGAGAATGGCCTTATCTGCTTCTTCAGCATGACACTTTCTCCCTCCTAACTCTTTATATGAAAAAGAAGAAAAAAACAACAAGATTCTTTCAGTCATCTCTGGCACAAGGTGGTGCTGAGACTGATTGAAGAGTCATTTTCCTTTTTTTTCCTCTCCCTCTCTCTCTCTTTCTCTCTCTCCCTCCCTTTCTTTCTTCTCTCACTTTCTTCTGACTCTGATTCTGGAACCGCAGGGCTAATGATACAGGATTCCTCTCTCATAAGGAGCATTTACCTGTGCGAGGCATCGCTGTTGGGGACTTGAGCAGACCAGGCTCAGAGGCCGCATATAAAGTGGGACCCCTGCAGTGCTACGGTGACTGTAAGTACACCACCACCACCACCACAGCCACAAAAAAAAAAATCTGCCACAAATCGAAAAAGCCGCCGTCTGCCGCCCGCCTCAGTGGCTGTTTTAGAGCAGAGGAAACTAATTTAGCCTCCATCTCCCCACTGATTGCCGTTCGGCTCTGAGCATAAAGGATTTGTCAAAGCCTTAGTTTCCTTTGAGCGTGCCCAGAGCGCGTTTGTCTGGGACAGTATCAGCCACTGAGTGACACGCAAGGCAGATTCTGCCCCAGGGCCACCTAAGAAGAATCAAACTAATGACAGAGACCCACACTAGACAGACACACTAGACTAGACGAGACTCAGCGCACTGTGACAGAGAAGCCATTCCCCAATGGCTGAAATAAATAGCACACACACAGTACCTGAGAGAGGCACCCATGCAGGCCCTGCAGCTCTGCCTTGTGTCCCTGTAGTGCTCTCTTTATCGGCTGCAAGCCCCCTGCCATCTCTTACGGAGGGGTCCACTGTGGTGGGCACAACACAGGGTTGAAGTTCCTCACTAGTTCCAGCTCCCCCACAGTGACTGAGGCAAACACCATCCAAAGTGTGAGAGCCTTGAGAGTGATGGGGGCATACGCCACTCATAGTGTGAGAGAGAAAGAGGAAAAAAGGGGCTGGGAGGGATGGGAGAGTCATATCCCCCCATAGTGTGAGGATAGGTGGTGGGTGCTTAGGCCACCCATGTGGTGAGAGAGAAAAGGGGTTGGTGTGTGTGCGAGTGTGTGTGTGTGTGTGTGTGTGTGTGTGTGTGTGTGTGTGTGTGTGTGTGGGAGGGGGGGGCGGGGGAATCATATGCAGCCTACAGTGTGAGGGTACCAAAGGGGTAACCTTTCTGTTCAGCTTGAAACCCCTACTTCCCCAAAGTACAACCTGCACTGCATGGTGCTGCAGAACCAAAGGCAAGGTTACACTCTTCAGGCCGCTCAAGCAGAGATATCAAGGCCTTTCCTATGTGCCGAACTGATGTAGGAAAGGTCACGCGTGGAGGTAAAAGTCCCGCCATGACTTTGATTCTGGCTTGATGCTGAGTCAGCGAGTTTCCCTTGAGAGTACAAGAAAAGGCTAATTGGCAAACCCAGAGCGCTGACACAAAAATAATGTTTGGGAGGAGGTTTATATATATATATATATTTATGTTTTTTTTTATATATATATATATTTAATTTTGGTTGTAGACCTAATTATGAAACGTTTCAGATAATCATTTGCATCATACAAACACCATGGCATTTTGTAGCTGTTATGGATGTGACAGTTTGCGTGAAATTGCCCATATGTACATATATACATGACAGTATATGTTTGCTTGTTTGTTTGTTTTTTTAATTCCATGAATGTGAAATGTGATCTTTCACCAGTGCACTTTTGGAACTCAGCCTACTTCAACAAAGAGACATCATACCTGCACTTCCCCACCTTTCGCGGAGAGCTGAGTGCAGACATATCCTTCATGTTCAAAACCAGCGCCGCCTCGGGTGTGTTTCTGGAAAACCTGGGCATCAAAGACTTCATACGGATCGAATTAAGCTGTGAGTAGATGAACCGCATTCTTTACTCTGGTACGTGCAGTGCGTCAAATGTCAACACTTATGTTTAAAACCATACATAGTCTGTAACCAAAACATTTATATACACAGTAAGTAAATAAATATATTGCCACTGATAGTGTCACCATCCCAACATCCACCCCATCTCCTATGTCTTAGTAGCAGTGTAGGCTAATGCAGAGCTGTGGTGAGCCAATGCTCCCCGTACCTCTTGCTCCATGACTCCCATCACTACCCACTGCAAAGAGACAGGCTGCATTCTGAGCACTGATCTCCATGTGAGACCCCAGTTCCTCTGGTCTTATAGTCCTCATGTACACATTCGTCTCGAGCCACGGTTGCACACTTGTCACCAGGAGCAGAGGGGGTCTCCAGGCAACCAGTTGCCACGGAGTCTCTAAAGAGTCGACGCGGCTGCTACTCTGGCGAAATTCCAGTGTTGCCTCATGGTGGAAGTGGCCTCTCGGTTTTTCTTGTTTCGCAAACAAAAGTGGCTTAGTGCTTGGTAGCCTGGGAGAGCTCTTATCGTTCTGCTATACAAATGATGGATGGGAGCTGTGTATGTGGAGACCATATAGGGTTAGCCTTCCTGTTCTCTGCCGATGATGAATCTGTGACCTGTTACAGACAAATTAGAGCCCCCATTACATACTGAGAAAAGGAGCAAACTAAGGCCTGATGAAAAATGTATGGGTCACTTCAGAAACCCTGCCACAGTCACACTAATGCACAGAGAAAGAAAGAAAGGGACACACACACACACAAAAAAAACAGAGGGGGACACAAACAGAAAGTGAGAGGAACACACACAAAACAAACAGAGAGAGAGAGATAACCACAAATACAAAAACAAAGAGCAAGGGAGAGTTGCTTTTCAATCCACAGTTTTTTATTGCCTGTGTTCCCACCTGAATACCTATTAAAGATTCGCTGTAAACTGCAAATCTATAACAATTTTAGCGCGGTGTTTTCTTCTCTGGAGTGTGCGGCGCAGGTCTCTCGTAAGAGTCACCCAGTGTGTGGCTGACTGTCAGCAGAGGCAGCGAGATGCCGCGTGACCAGAATGCTAAAGCGATCGCCGAACACATGATCAGCATTTTCTCTCTCTCTCTCTCTCTCCTTCTCGCCGGCAGTGATCCTGCCGCCAAAGTCTTGACAGACGATGCTCAGGTCCTTGTACTGCTGAGGTCCATGTCATTAAGAGCTATTAAAATCCACCCAGATCTTATAGATGGCAAAACACACCTCAAGAATAGAGACATCGTCAGCACAGGGGATGAATGAACAATGCATAGTCTGAAGAAAAGTAAACTAATCACGCTAGCGTGTGTGTGGTTGTAGGTTTCATATTGCAAGAAAAGGAGATGTAAAGTGTTTTGACATGCTGTGCTGTACTGAATTATATTACCTCACCATTGCCTCAGGTTGCATCAAAGATATTTACACAGGATGTGACAAAGTGTGTGAGTTGAGTTAGGTATTAGTATTTATTGCTTTCATTCCCAGGTTTGCACAAACTTTCACAAGAAGCTAAAATGTAATGGGAAATGTAATTAGTCTCTCTTCTAGGCTAACCATGACTTGATTTGCTTTGTTGTGTATTAGACATAACATCACTTTTAAAACTAGTACAGATAGAACAATGAAGAGTGACAGGAAGGGAATGGGGGAGAGGAAGTTGAGGTGAGACCAGGAAATGACTGCATGTAGGATTTGAACCCTTGGAGCTGAATGAGGTGTGGAAGATGCTACCCCCTGGAATGCTAGGACATGCTAGTAGCGAAATAAGGAGTTACGCAAAACATCCTAGTCCATGTTGCATCACTTAAAGTAGTATCTTACTCTACATTTATCTAGTGGGAAATTAAGATGATTAAGCAAAAAATGTAGAATATAAATCTTCCTTTCTATTTTTCTCTCTCTTCTTCTCTCCCTCTCTCTCTCCTGGTCTATTACTTCTCCACCCACAGCTCCTTTTGAGGTGGTCTTCTCCTATGATGTGGGAAACGGTCCTGTGGAGGTTCGAGTGGAGTCACCCGCCCCGCTCAGCGACGACCGCTGGCACAGCGTGCGAGCCGAGCGCAATGTCAAAGAAGCCTCGTTGCACGTGGACCAGCTGCCCGGGTCCACGCAGAGAGCGCCCCCCGATGGTCACCTGCACCTGCAGCTCAACAGCCAATTGTTTGTAGGTAGGAAATAGAGAGACACAAAGGTACATCAAAAACATATCACACACTCACACGCAAACATGTGTTTCATTTATGTTCCTTCCCCTGTTCCCCTTGGCTTAACTCTGTGGGGAGGTGTCTTGTCTGGATTAATGTAATTTTCAGGCGCGTTTGAGCACCACAAGGCTGGCCTCATTGTGTGGAAGTCCTCAAGGAGAGAGAGAGAGGAGAGTGCAGTTTTAAGAAATGGAGTCATTTGTGCCCGTTTGGGCCCTGACAATAAAAAGAATGGTACAGTCGCACTGCTTTTCCTAAAAATAGGTAGGCTCAGATGAAATAACCGGTACAATTTGATTGCAACAAATTTCCTTCTCGCTCTCTCTTCGACCTGTACTCTCAGGGACGACGTCTGATTGGCTATGTGGCGGCCATGCTCACAAGTCGTAATCAATGTGCTGTATCAAGTGTGGCCACCTATGTCTCATTGGCTAAACGTTACACGTACTCTCTTTTGAGTGCCTTCTTCTGTGTTTGTGGAGTGCTTAAGCAGCTTGTTGCTTTCAGATGGATCGCAAAAGGCAAAACTATCAAGGATGACTGTATGCAGTGTGAATATGTGCATGCCCATGTGTGTGTGTGCATGTATGTGTACATGTCTATGTGCGTGTGTGCATGTGTGTGTGTGTGTCTGTGAGGTATACATATGTAAATAAGCATGTTAGGTTGATATATTCGCTCTTGTAGATGGAATAGAAAAAGGAGAGAAAAATAGTGTGGGGGAAAAAAGACATTTTGGGTTGATGTCAAGCCATGGAAAAATGCACATGGATCTTGCTCGAGGCTACAGGATATATAATGCATGTTCCATTACATTCTTTTAATGAAAGAGATTCTTATCCTTTACTTAAAACCAGCATTTTCAGACAACATGCCTTGTCATCTGACAAGCTCTGATCTATTCATTACACTGTCCTGCAGCTGTTGTTGAAGCCATCTATTATTCCCTTTGTGTAGAGGCTTGGTGGCACCACAATTTCTCTGAACGAGAGATCAGCTTTAGCATTTGAATAAACAAAAAGCTAGCATGGCCTTAGGCGATCGATGGGCGTACAATAAAATCTTAATCTGCAAGCAAATATGAAATATATCTTCTCATATCTGTTAATGCCATTGCTTAAATGAGTTCTTCTGGGTGAGGAAGGAAGTTTGTGTATGTATGTGTGTGTGTGTAGAGTAGAAGCATGATAAAAAATAGAATCCTGACCATTCTTTAATAGAAGAGCAAACAGAATGAATGCTGATGCAGTGGGTGGCTTGGGTGGGTAATCCTTAATCATTACTGGCAGTGAATAAGAGACCACCAGCGGTCGTTGAGCAGAGCTTCCCAACGCTGGGCTGCTTCAGAGAGGATTGAGCTGGAATGGCGCTCAGTGTTACAGGCCCCCTCAGGAACTCAGGATCTCTGTAGTAATTTTTTTTTAATACTTTTTTCTACTCCACATTGTTCCCTTCTCCGCTACGGCTTATGGCCTGGACTGTTGTTAGTGAGGCTTTACAAGAGCCATTGCCCAGACCCTTCTAGTGCAAGCCAAAAGTGTGTTCAGTACCAGACGCTAAAAAAACAAACATTTCCTAGTTCCCACTCTCATTTGTGTGCCGAGGAGGGCTGTAGTGCTGGCTGATATGAGTAATATGACCGAAAATTCCCAGTTCCCACTCCCAGTTGTGTGCTGAGGAGGGCTGTAGTGTTGGCTGGTGTGAGTAATATGACCGAAAATTCACACGACCCTGAGCCAGATGGTCTGATGTAGTCTTACTGCGATAGCGTATCTGCACTGTGGTGCTTATAGCATACTTAGAGCCTCATTTGAAATTCCCCATAAATCATTGCCCTCGTGCTCGGCGCACAAACTAATTTCTTATTCTAGATCTCATTCTCCGCCGTGTCTGTGGTATCTGCTGCATTGGCTGATTAAAGACATTTGCCCCTCATTTTGTATATATGGATAGATTGCATATATTACATGAAATGCCATGTGTCCCTATAGTATCTGTATGCTCAGACAGTCCCTGTGAACCTATAGCTCAAGCTAAGCTATTATTCAGTTACAGATCATTGACTGGAAATGTGAAAAATGCTTTGGAATATTATTGTCATTCTCTCAGTGTGTCCTTGGGAAAACATAGAGTATAATTGAGCTAACAAATTGCATACATGCCCTTGGTACATTTAAAATACATTTATACCAGAGCAGATTCAGGAGCATCCTCTGTGTGAAGTGTATTGAGTGGACCTGCCAAAACAGTAATCCTGTGTGAAGCCAACAATCAACAAGAGACAGTTGTTTTTTCGGTGGCTCTCAATTATGGCTGTAGAGCAGCACAGCCGCACAGAGGCAGCCGGCACACAAGTGACAGGAAATTTAGCTCAGCCCCTCACCATGGAAGGAGCCATTGATCATGGGTTTTGAAAGGAGTGTCTGAATACAGGAAACAATGAGCGACTGTGGTGGATTAAGTCCGCAGCCACGGAGGGGGGAGGTGGGGAGAGAGGGATGGAGAGAGGAAGTGGGGAGAAAAAAGAGATGGACTGGACTCACAGGGTGAGGGGAGAAGGCAGGTGCCTGACAGAAGTCTTTCTGCATGTCTTTCTCTCTCTTTTTTTGTTTGCATCTATCCACCCACGGCTTTGTTTTCATCGCCTAGTTGTTTAAGCGGCTTTTGTAGTGTCTAAGAGTATTGACAGTTCTGTGCTCCTGGGAGAGGGGAGTGGCACCTCACTGTAGTTCTTTTCACGCAGGCAAACTATGACAGTGGGTGTTGATGGGAAGGTGGCGAGAACAAGGACAGCAAAAAGACAAAGAAATATGTCCTGAGATCTCTTTTTTCCCTTCTCTTGGTTCGTGGGGGATAAATCTTCCTTTAGGGGGGACGGCATCGAGACAGAAGGGATTCCTGGGCTGCATCCGATCCCTGCAGCTGAACGGGAGGACGCTGGACCTGGAGGAGCGGGCGAAGATCACCCCTGGTGTGCGACCCGGCTGCCCAGGACACTGCAGCAGCTATGGGGGCCTATGCCAGAACCACGGCCGCTGTGTGGAGAGGTACACAGGCTTCACCTGTGACTGCGGCCTCTCTGCCTATACTGGAGCTTTCTGTCAGAAAGGTAACCTCTCCTCGCTGGCCATAACACATTTGTGATGTGTCTCAAACATAGTTTGGGAGAAGCACATAGAATTGATTGATCACTCAACCAACTTCTATTTGTAGGAAATGAGGAGAAGCTTCCATTTTTTTCTATCAATCCTAAATTAGAAAGTCTGCCTAAAATTGCTTAGTGACTTCTGATCCTATCAAATGTTATTCTGCAGTAGTTACAGCATACTGATTGTAACTAAATTGTAACCCTGTGTTAACATATTAGTCATTTAAACTTCACATCGAGTTGGGCAAATTGATATGCAAAGGTAATACATCCAGAAAAGTGGAAGTTCTTCATAGTTGTGCGGTTATCTGGAAATAATGCACATTCTAAATAGCGCATCACAATAGGAAATTTGACCAAGCAGTGGTATAAGCACTAATACTGTAGTCTGATGTTTGCTTTTGTATTGATTGTGGCATTCTTAATATAGAATCATAGAGCCTGTCATCAGGTCACCCATACATATAATGGGACATGCACATGAGCTTCAGATGAGCGTCAATCATCACAATTATGCATGCTGACAGAATCGATGAGCTGAAACACATTTGCATTAGTAACCCGTATGTGTGTAATTAATAAGTTGTAGTTGATATGGTTTGAAGGCTCATCAAAGACCTTTAATACTGCTTTCTAAAGAGGCTTAAATGTTATTGTTTACATTTCAGTGGGCACTCCCAAACACAGCATGTGACAAGTCAAAATCACACGCTGTTCCAGTATGTGTCTGCATGTCAACTCTCAACTCATCTCAACTCTCTATTTGCAGAGGTGTCAGCCTACTTTAAGTCCAGCACGTCGGTGTCGTACACGTTCAAGGAGCCATACGAGCTGAACAGGAACAGCAGCAGCGTCCAGGCCTCGTCCATCTACTCCGACATGACCCTGCGGGCCGAGAATGTCTCGTTGGGTTTCCGCACTACGCAGGCGCCAGCGCTGCTGCTTTACGTGGGCTCCTACTACCGCGAGTACCTCGCCGTCCTGCTCAACCGAAATGGTCTGGAAAACTCCGCCGCTGCAGCCGTGGCTCTAATCTCACCCCTCATTTCATTTCACTGCTGCCTTTCAAATGCCTTTTTTTCTTTCTTTTTTTCATTTGGATTAGCATGAGCTACTGAGTCTCTGAAGACACAGGGCTGTCAGAAGCCACTACCGCTCAATTCGTGTGCAGTAAATTAGCCCCTGCGCATTGTCTGCATTCTTAAAAAGGGCCGTTAAGAGTCTGGAGAAGCGGTCGGTCCCTCTGAAAGAGAGGTGCCATAAATTAGACACCACAGCACGCATGGAGAATGGATAGCTCCATAAACTCTGGACTGTTTCTATGGATGTCACTGTTTTGTCCCCTCTGAAGCTTATTTATATTCATTCTATAAACAAACATCAATTAATTATTTATTTATTTATTTTGTGGGGGGGGTGTTTAGGGGAGGATGGGGATTATTGCTGAACAAACACTTTTAGTAAAAGTTTTACTGATGATCATGCCAAGTCAACAATTTCATGGATTTAAATTCAATCTGTTATTAGCTAGTTTGTAACTCCAATGCCTTTGGCATGAGACATTGACTCATGTGACACTGGCTCTAAATATCTCTAATCAGGTTAGGTTCTGTGCGCTTTTCATCACTAGGTGTGAATAAACAGTGATAAGACATGAGCCTCTGTGGTCCTAAAACTTCTGAAGTACGTACGTGCAGTAGAGAGGGGTCATGCAATCAGACAGACCGACCCCTTGAAAACTAAGCAATCTTAAGTAAGGAGCTGTCTGTCTGATCAGCACTGCAAAGTACACTGAGCTGAATGGCTTGTTAAATCCTGAGCCTCCATACGAATTCAAGTTATTCTCTGCGCTGATTTTTTTAAAGGTCTGAAAAGTCTAATTTAAGAGTTTTTCCGTGGGGTGCTCAGACCCTACGTGGTAGATTTAGCGGGTGTTGATGGTCCCCTGATGGTTGACTGTGCTCTGCATTCATAAAAAATGTACCACCAGGTGCTTGCCTTTGCAAAAACAAAAATGTCAACCTGCACTACACCAGACTCTGGCTGAATTTCTAAAAAAAAAAAAAAAACTTGTGGTGTTCTGAGGCTGGGAGGCACAGTTATTTATTTTTATGTAGGTAAAGATTATTGTCTGCACCACTGAGAGCGTGCTCACAGATTTAATTAGATCATTATCGTAAGAGAGATTTCATCTTTATCTGTGAAGGTAATTGGTATTCTGTGCTTTGTGGGAGTGATTCTTTGAAATGTTTTCATTTTCCTTCCCCACATTTTCTCTCTTTTTGTAAATACTCTTATGCTGTCAGAACACATAAACACTAGACCAATAGGACAAACATGAATGTCTAGTTCATACAAAAATTATGAAATTTAATTTGTTTTAGAATTCCAGTTATTGATAGGGGATTAATATAAATCCTCTTAAGAGACTATTTCATACTGTGTTCTAGCTGCTGCCTATGCTTTCATGAATCTGATTATCTGTTCCTGGAGTAAACATATTTTTAGGATTTTAATTGTCCCTCTTGCCCCCAGTCATGGATAATCAGGATGTGAATAATTTTTTGTTATATTTTCTCTGTAGGACATTTAGATGTCAAGTACAAACTGCAGAGTAACAGGGATGCAGAAGTCTTTAGGACTATCACAAGAAACTTGGCCAATGGACAACTTCACACGGTTTCCATCAGAAGACAAGCAGAAAACCTCTTCATCCAGGTGAGGGACATACAACTGACATCTTTATAAGCATTTCGATTTTCTCAAAAAGATTAATTTGTTCTGTCAGCCTGTTGATTAAACTAGGATTGAAGGTGATTACATGGTAAAATTAAAAAAGAGGGTAGTCAAACTATCCTCACAAGTAGGCTTGTTTTTTGCTGTAATCACTGTAATAACCATATTCATAGGAAATGTTCCTTTGAACAGTGTTAATATTGCACTCAGTTAGGCACAATAGCATCTTGCCAGATAAGTGAGAATATGGTTTGAGATATCAGAAGATTCCCTGCTGAGGATTCCTAAAAACGGCAAATAAATAAAACTGTCATCCCTCCTAGCCTACCACGCAACCGCAACAGACACACATGAATCTTCGAACACAAGTTAGTTGGAGCATAGTACTCTGCACAGAAGGTAACCTTTGCAATTAGTCTTAGCTTTCACCATAATCACATTTTGAATATTTAAGCTCAACTAGAAAATCTGTCTGGGCCTCAGCTTCTTCCCATTAATTGAATGGCATAGGCTCAACAGCTGAGGCAATGATGTGTTTAAAGCACTTTTGAAGAGCAGGTTTAATTAAAAAGCCCTCCATGGTAGAGCACGTCTGCGATAATTTGAATCATGAAGAGAGCCATGCAGTTCTCATCCACTCCTATCCTCCCTAACACACGTGATTGCGCGCGCATGCACATACACACACACTCACACACACACACCTGTGCCCACAGACGCACATATGAATGTGTGTACACACACACATACACACACACACACACACACATGCACACAAGCTTTCATGCATACTCTCCCACACACACCCAGAAGTGCACACACATACACACACACACACACACACTTACACTCACACTCTGAGTTTATGTGATTTGTTTGCCCTCTGACAGGTTGATGAGTACGAACAGGAGGACTTCAACATCACATCGGATGTCGAATTCAACGCCATCAAGTCGGTAATGTTGGGAAAAGTGCACAGTGAGTATAGGACTGAGGGACATGCTGTAGCTCTGACTAGATATCCCTCCCTGCCCTCTTCCAGATTTGCATGGCAATTCCTGCAGCCCAAACCTTCCCATCCCGCCACCACATCCTTAACACACTGCAGTGCTCTTTGACAGCATGCCATGTGCCTAGCGGCTTCACACAACACACAACAGCTTAAAAAAAAAAAAAAAAACAGATACATTTTGGTGAAAGATAAAAGTAAGCCGAGGGGAAGAGGCAGATGGGGAGGATCTTGTAAGTGATCATTACATGTAGTTAGATGCATCCACTGGGCCATATAGCATAACAAGATGCTTCTCAGTGCATTAGAGGGGGTTGTTTGTGCTGTCGGGTTACCGCTAGTTTCAGATGCGACATTTAATCAAGGGAGAATTGCTGCGTCCATTTAGCTCAGATAATGCTTGCATTATGTTTTGTTTGACTGGAGCCCTGAAGTAGGTCACTCTAATGCGTAACACATAAAAACTCAGGACTCAAGGCCCAGCAAATGGATCAGTTTAATGTCGGACGAAGATGACAAAGATGAAGAGATATTAATAATGAAAGTAAAATGCAGAACCGAAGGCCCCTGATTGCTCTGTGTGATTTCTTCCCCACAACTTCAAATTGAAATACTCAGACAGCATTCATATAGGCAGTTTTAGAAAGTCATTTATGAATAGCGTGTTCATTTTTTTACTTTTCTTTTTAAAAATATTTTCCAAATGGAAGTGTGATGAAAACTCATCACCCAAGTTTGATGGAAGCTATCATTATCAGCATGCAAATGAGGCCAAGATGGATAGAGAGAGAGATGGAGGCAGAGAGAAAAAGGAGAGCGAGAAAGAGCAAGAGAGAGAGAGAGCAAGATGGGGGGGGGGGGAGAGAGATGGACAAGGGGAGAAGGAAGCAAAGCAGACAGTCTGATGAGGTGCCATTACTATCCTTAAGGGAATACTATGCTCATTCATACATGCATAATTCATGTCATGTTCATTCACTCTTGCCTATGGTGCGAGCTGTTGCTGTGCTTCTCTGGTAACATGCAATACTTTGGCAGCTGTGCAAGACACCTCTCCTCTCCTTCTTGTACACCAGGGGAAAAAAAAGGAAGAAAGATATGGCTCAGGTTCATTTGTGCCCACGCGTGACTAGCACTTCATTTGCGCTGGTTACATGGATAGTCTGACACACCCGCATCAAGCCAGTCTGCAGCAGGAGTGGATTTCCTGTCGCTCCCCCTGAATGAGCCCACCATTGATCAGTCCGACAAATAGCCTGGTAATGAATACAGAGGTGGACAAGTGGTGGTGGTGGTGGCGGGGGTTGGGGGGTTGGGATAGATATACACACTGCGGAGTCAAAGAGCAGAGCTTTAGATTTGAGTGCATTTTACCGAGGCACTGTAACATAATGCCAGCTGGAGCAAAGAGGGAGTTTGTGGATTGAGTCGATAAGGAGTGTTTGTGCATCTGTTTGCAGCTTTGGTGCTCAGAAGACACTCTTTCTCACTCTCTCTCTCTCTCTCTCTTTGCATTTCTCTCCCACTCTCTTTTATCTTCAGCCTCTCTTATCTGTCGTTACCCTCTATCCCTCTTTTGCTATCTCTCTCCTTCGTGCTGTGTGCCTCTGTCTACCGCAACGTGTTTTCCTTCTCTCTCTCTCTCTTTCTCTCTCTCCCTCTCTCTCTTCTGCCCCTCTCCTTAACCTCTTGTTATGTTTCTCTCCATCTCTCTAAATTTCTCTTCTGCCTTTCCGTGCTCTTGTTTGCTTTGCAGTTTGTTTATCACCACATCTGTCTTGCTTCTGTGTTGCTTCCACCTTCTCTCTCCCTCTTTCTCCCTCTCTCTCTCATTCTCTCTCTCTTTTTCTGTATCTTTCCTTTATCTCACTTTTAACTTACTGTGGAACTGGATTGTATAAACTGCTTATTACCATCTGCTCTCTGTCCACTCTCTCTGCCTCTCTCTTTCTGTCTTTCTCCCTCTCTGTCTCTCTCTTTCCCCTCTCTCTCCTCTGTTTAGACTCTGGTGAGCTTGACCCAGAGATAGCACGGCTGAACGCTCTAGGCTTCACCGGATGCCTGTCTGTGGTTCAGTTTAACTCCATTGCCCCTCTGAAGGCCGCCCTGCTCTACCCTGCCACCAGCCCTGTGGTTGTCACCGGGCCCCTGGAGGAGTCTAGCTGCGGCTCCACTTCTCCCAGTCACCCGCACGCTTCAGAGACTACACACTCTCTCATAGGTAATAACACTCACTTTCACACACACTGTTACAAACACACACACACTCTCTCACACAGGTAATAACACTCACTCTTACAAGAATGCACATTCACTCTTACTGATAACACACACATGCAAACACACTCCCAGGTAATAATACTCATTCACTTACACACTCTCTCATCACCATCAGCTCTCTCGCAGGTATACATACACACTCTCTCAAGTAATAACATTCATTCACTCACAAACCCTCACCAGCTCTCTCAAAGGTCACACACATACACACACACACTATCAGAGATAACCCATACACACTCTCTCAAAACAAATAACACACTCCCACACTCTCTCGCTGACAGATACACAAACACACACACACACTCACACACATACACATACACATACTCAGAGATGGTACATTCTCTTTCACATGTGAACCCCACACTTACTTATACCCACTCAAACACAGACACACACACACACTCCCCTTACAGTTACAGTTACAAAACTTACCAGTTTTCCCAGACCAGTTTTTTCTGCCGACCCCTTCACTGACAAACTGTCCATTCCCATAGGTGAACTAGCCACTCCACCTGTCACAGGTAGAGTAATCATTCTCACTGGTAAACTTCTCACCCCCTCACAAATAAACTACCAGCTCTCTTACAGGTAGTATACTTACTCTCTCAGTGACAAACCACCCACTCATTCACAGGATGTATTTACTATTTCAAGGGAAAAGCATATTCTCTATTGAGGGAGAAGCAAGAATTCATAATTTGGTTTGACAGAAGACAAACTGAATTGCCAAACGCAAGGGTCACACAGTTGTAGTTAATGTTTTTGTGACACTAAATTCAGCTGTCAATACGTGTCTGATTTATTAATTCCCAGTGCATCCATCCACAGTTTATTTCAGCTCACACATTTTGTTTTTGTGGTGAATAAATCAGTAAATATAGTCCTTCACATCAAGTGTCGCACACTTTCTGATGGTCTCTGTGGACTTGACTGTAATTAAGTTGTGCGCAAAGCACATCAACACTTCATAATTAAGAAACAGTGGACAGTAATATATCATTCTTAACTAAAAATCATATACTGCTTCAGTGGATAGATGCCAGTTCCCAAGTGGTAAAAGTACTCTGCCTGACCTTTGACCTTACTCCAGCAGGATGTTACATATGGGACTGTTTTGGTATTGGGCGTTGTAGTGATACGGACCATTCACACCAAGAATGATAACTACAGTATATTATCACTCTAATTAACATGAATGACAGTGTCCACACCACAAACTGTAATGACACCGATGCATTCAACGATATCATTGGGATCACTATCAGATATCCGTAACATAAAGTTTATTACGATAAAAGGTTTTTGTCAGGCAATCAGAAACCATGGAATTCTAGACATTAGTTTATTTACAGTATGGACAGAAATGTCGTTATAGTTACAGTTGCAGTTACAGTTATCTTTATAGTTATCATCAGAGGTGTAGTGATTTTTTTGGGGGGGGAGTATGTGATATAATGTTATAAATGAAGGCCTAATATTTAATAAATGTGAGAAATAGCCTACATAAATGATCTGTTCCAAGAAGTGGGGAGACTCCTTACCCCCGCGTCCAACGCCCTCCACACCCCTGGTTATTATTTCAGGTGTGAATGGCCCTTTACTCCACTCTGTTACTCTGGAAGGTAGACAGACAGGTTTCTCTATTTTGGGATGCTTTCACTTTTTTAGCCTCCACTCTTTCAAACAGTTCCACAAGTTCCAAGGTCAGTGTGGATCAATGATTTGGGAACACAAGGAGTGCCAGTTTATTCTGGACTGGATGTTAGCCCTTGAGGGAAAAAAACAGTCTGAGTTGAGTTTAGTATTCAATATTTTGTCCCTGAGGAAACTGCATCAGTATCTGAAATATTTTTTTGTTTTGTTTTGTTTTTTTATGTACTGTATTATCTATACGGTAACACTTTTAGATTATGGTACACATATTCACCATTACTTAGCAGCTTATTAACATGCATATTAATAACATACTAGCCAACTGTTAGTTGCTATTTAATACCTTGTTAGGAGAATATGTGTAACCTAATCTAAAGTGTTACCATATATATATATGTATGTCCCCGTGAGCACCTGGCCTGTTTATAGCATGGGCACTGTAACTAGTTGTGGGACAGCAAACCCTGAAATGTTTGTTTTGGGGGGGGTTCAGCACATGGGTCCTTGCTTCAGAAACTTTTGCCTAATAGCAGGTCACTCGGCCACATGTCTCCTCTCTGCCTATGTATGTCTGTCTCAGGTTGTTTAGCTGTTCTCCTTTGACTCTACCCCCCAAAGTGTGACTTCTGCTGCTGCTAGTGTGATTTGTGAGGAGTGGCTCATTGAATACTCCCACCACCGTCCCTGTTAATTAAATTAGAACTATAATGTGGCAGATCAGTTTATTAATCTCAGAGAGGCGTTTCGCTCGCCTAGACTTTTTTTTTCTTTCTTTCATGCTTTCTTTTTTTCCCCCTAAAAATTCCAGCTCTGAGCTTTAATGGACTCATGGACAGGAGACACTGTGCCCAATGAGTCATGTCTTTGAGGTGATTATCTGAGTCTTCAGTACTGACACTCTCTTTTTTTCCTTTTCTCCTGTTCTCTTCTCCTATTGCTTGCTGAAGATCATTTTGGTACTCTAGGCACTGGGGAGCCAATAGTCAATGCAATCAACAGTGATTCTGCCTTGATTGGAGGTAATGGGAACTTTTCTTATTTCTATGACAGTGACCAAATCCCAATGCCCCCCTACCCCCCATCCCACCCCCAACCACATCCCTGTTACCTCTAAAAGTGGCTAGAATTACCCAATCATGAAGCTCATTCAAGCTATTTAACTCTACGAGGGCTCAGGATTTAGGATTAGGGGGCACTGGGATTGAGTCAGTGTTTCTTCAGTATCGTAATTCATAAAAAAGAGGAGTTTGGGAGGCTGAATACAACAAGTTTGACTAGAGGCCTGTTACAATAATGTTTTAAATCTACTGTCAATTCCTTTGTTTTCCCAAGCAGCCTCCTATGCTATTTTCTGACTTCTTCTTTGTGCTGATTAGTGGAATAGGAAGGGCCAGAAATAAGGAGAGGAAATTGGTTCCTCTACTGTGGCGTCTGCATAAGACCCTGAAAATTTCCAGAATTATTCCAGTGACTCCATTAACCATCCAAGCAACGCATTGAAATGAGTTGCAGTTTCTCACTTTGTTGTGTGTGTGTGTGTGTGTGTGAGACAGAGAGAGAGAGAGAGACCAAGTTCTCCAAACTTAGTCATGAATCAAATGGAACACACAAAGGACACCAAAACTAATTAAATGTTTAGGGAAATTATTTGCTGATTAAGGAACTTTTTACACCACTATCGCCAAATACTTTGTCCTCTTTAACAGGCACAGTAATGTGGCATTAAATTGAGAGGAGATGTATTTTGCCACTCCAATTAGAAATTTCCCTCTACCCTTGATAATTAAATGTGCCATGCATAGCAGTCTTTGAAAGAGGAAAAATATTAGAGAAGTGACTATGACTTTGGGTATAAATGAAGCTTGTGTGTTAAGCAATTGTTGTGCCCTGCTTAAAGTATCAATTTAAAAGCTCATTATGGTATTGATAGGATTATTTAAAGATGCCGCACTAGACATCATTGAGGACACTGGAAGGGCTGATTTTTCCAAATTTCTTTATGGTGTATGTGATTCTCTGTCTGAAAGCCGGCACTAAATTAAAGAAGAAGCCAATATGAAATTGGGAAGTGCCAGTTCTCAGGGTGGAATGGTGGAAGATATAAACAGTCTGTCTCAGTGCGTATTCTGCCATCCTGGTGTGACTGTCCTCCTCTTCACATCTGAAATTGTTTCAGTCAGTCATTGTATCCTAAGACTCAGCACCAGTCGCTGGAAAGTGTGAAAACACCTTCGAGGCTCAAAATACCTTCTCTCAATTGTAAAAATAAGTCTGGAGAACAGAAATAACAATTGCAAACTGCAAAATAACAGTTTCTTGCTCACTTGTTGGTTTTATTGGTTAGGAAAAATGTGGCAAATGATGTTGTTTGTTTGACGGCAGGTGTCATCGCCGTGGTGATATTTGTCATCTTGTCAGCGCTGGCCGTCATGGGTAGGTGTCTGTACAGACGGAAAGAGACGTTTCAGACTCAACAGCCAAAGGGAGGTAAGGTGGAGGACAGTCCTGAATTCCCCTTCAACAACGAAGCCAACTCTCAGTACGTGCTGAGTGAAGACCAGAGGGAGCACTTCATATGATCTCTCCCCCTCCTGCCCCCACCTCCTTCCTTTGTGTTGGACTAATCCAGAGAAGAAAAAAAAAACCTGAGGACACAAGATGAGCCTTGCAGAGAGCCTAGAGACATTAACATTCATGGAGCATTTTTGCATAAAACCTGCAGGAACTGTCAAAAGTTGGCGACGGTATTGCGAGGACGCAGAGGCAGGTGATGAGAAAAACGTTTGAACAGATTGCCCATATAAATGATTTTCTATTTTAATTTTGTACATACATATGAGTACGGTAAGCTTTTTGGCACAGTTCTGTGGCTTGAGTTTCTAAGGTGTGTGTGCGCGTGGAAAATGTCAGAAATTGTAAATAGCCTTTCAAAATGTACATGTCTATAATACCTTTATAACAGTCCCCCCCACCCTACTCTCTCTTCTCAAAGCGCACAGTCCTCTTCTTTGGCATCACATGCACAATAATGCACACTTGATACACGATACACATACATATACAGATATTGTGATTTTATTTGAAGTGAAGTATTTGAAGTGATGCTGGCAATGTATTTACAATGGAAAGACTGTGCCTATGAAGTTCATTTTTGTAAGGTTATTACATGGAAGGCATCAAAAATCAAAAAAAAAATTGGGGTTTATCATAATGACTGTCATTATGTGCTGAGGCACTTTTTTGTGTGGTTGTTTTTTTTTTTTTCATAACACCCAACCACGAAGCACCCAAAGTGAAGCAGATGTTTTCCTTTTAACCACAATTTCACACCTCCAGTTCATGCTTGCCACCAAAATGGTTCTGTGAGCTCCCTGTGCTTTTCTTCCGACAGAGATCAGCAACCAACTCTCCCAAAAAATAAAAAGATATGAGTGTTGCTTAGCACAGTTTAACTCCAGCACAAAGTGAGGGGGTGGTTGGTGGACAGTGTTGGGATGGGGTGGGGGGTGTTGACAAAAACAAAGACAGATAGAGTATCAAAAGAAACGCTAGAAAACAAACTTAATCAGGACAAAAAAAATCCTTGTTCTGATTGTTACTTCACTATTCAAATAACAGGAGATCAGGAAGTAGCAGGGAAAGAGAAATGCTAATCTTCACAAAAGGTACTGTTTAGCTGTCAGTATGAGTATAACTCCAGAGAAAATGGGCTATAATGACAGCTTTGTAATCTGAGCAAGGCAGTGGCAGGTACCAACACTCACAGCTGATGAATTGCAGGCTGTCGTCATATTACTCAGACTATCACATCGGCACTCGTCTTCACGCCAGCTCAAAATCTTGTCAAGAACACAAATGTGCATTACCTGTGAAGAGCCTATCTGATGTGTCAACGCTGGCTGCTGCCGCAGGTTCACATCCATGTTTTGCTTCATTTAGCAAGCAGGCTGTTCAGAGACAGTGAAGGGAAATGGGCAGAAAAACGTTAGAAATTCTTAATTCAGTCAAAAGCCCCTTGTGCTTTTTATATTGTTGAACAGAGGCCAAATATTTAGCAAATCTTCACTGTTGATTCATCTGATGCTGGACAGTTGTGGTCATTCTGTTCCACATGTCCGAAATACACGCTCTGGAATCCCTTGCAACAAGTAACATAATGGCCAATGATCACTGAGATACACTGGGCAATATGGACTCAATGCCTTGATATATCACCTTTCTTAGTCTTGACTGACTTACAACAAACACATTTAGAATGATGTTTTTTGTCTCACTGTTTATGTACTGAAGTTGATCACAAATCCTTTGTCATAATGTATACTGCATTATAAATATATCAAAAAGAAATATGCACTTCTGTAGTTTTATATCCATATGTTTTGTGTTAGGCCATTGGGAAATGCTGCTGCCTCGTGTGTTCATAAATACACACAAAACTCCTGTAACCACCGCAGATTTCCTGCGTTTTAATAAAAACATCAGTGAATCATTTGGGAGCATTCCTGTCAACAACATCATTGCATCTAGAATGCTGCTCAGTGCTACGTTTTTTATTTGGAAAAAGTTTTCCAGAGTTCTCCACTTCTTTTTCGAGAGAGGTTTTGTCATGAGTTTTAAATGCCCACACCGCCCCCCCTCCACCCCCTTACTTGCTTGCATATATTGACTAACACCATCAAGCCACAGACATAGTGTTACTGAGCATTTAAACACTGTTTTCATGAATATTGCAGATATGAAAATCTGGAAACCATAAGCTATGAAACCCCATATTCTTTTTATAGCCAGCTCTGCTCAGGCAAATTTGCATAATGCCATTCCACATAGAAGGACCACTAAGTAAAATTAAGTTGGCAACAACTACAGCCAATTATAATATGAAACCACTACAAAGGACATTCATTTACATATTGTATGCCAAACACTACAGTGTAATACATTCAGGAGAGTTCTGAGAAAACCTCCAAGTTTATTTCCATTTAACTGAATGTGAAACACTGACTTCATGCTAATTTTGATGGGGAAACTAATGTAGAGAGAAAAATGCCTGCATTTAGTCAGGTAGATATAAAAGAATAATTACACACTCTCAAATTGACAGGTTACATTATGGACCTCAGCTCTTTCTATTTGGTCTGTTTGTTATGGTAGAATGTTGTGCAGTTAAATGGAACAAGGAAAACTCCAGAAGCAGTTGGAGAGTTTGGCCTCCATCTTTCTCTGCGCTGTTTACTGATTTGCTGTATGGTTTAAGACTACATCTGACTGTGGCTACGCATTTTTTGATGTCAGCTGACATTGTAATGATACAACAAGGTATTAGTATTAAATGGGTAAGATGGGTGATGTAAGTGAGTCTTGAATCTGGATAACAGTCATTAATTCTGTACAATGTCAAGGTTTTATAGTATCACAGTTGTTTTGATTAATGATAGTGTCATGTTCGATTATATATATAAAAAATACTATGGAGAAAATAAAATTTTCTTTTATCTGTGATGCAATGTTTTTGTCCAATGACTGCTATAATAGAGTAGTGGGTTGCCGATAACATTTCCATGTATACAGAGGATACATGTCAGATTTGGTTCACTTCAAAAAACAAAAGCGTTTAACATCTCTTCAATGCTGGATGAGGTACACTTCTCAACCAACAGGGTCTTCACAGTCTCCATCTATGTTGCGTATATATTGTTGCAGATACCATCAAACAAAACTCATCCTATAGTCCCATTACTTAATTAAACTGCATGTTTCCTTCTCTTCCATCTGGTTGGATCTTCTTTTGGCCCACTGAACATCACTGTGTGTGCCTTGTATTATTAATGGAAGTGATCCTTCCTGGCCCTGTAGCTCTCCAACATAAGCTAATGGAGAGATAAACCAACACAGCTCTGCACAGGTCCCATGGCTCAGATGCCGTAGGCTCTATGTGCAAGTTTGTATATCGATTTAAAAATCTATATAACCATGATGAAAAATGGCTAGCCTGCCGAAGGTCGGTGTTTGTGTTGCAGATGTACATACTGGGGTCCCTATGAAAAGACAATGAATCATATATGTTTGCTCAGCACACATCAGCCCAACGTTGCTAAGTAGAAGGCAGACTCATGTAGATAAATGCAAGAATGTTTGCACTGATATTCTTCTCATTAGCCTATTCTATATTTGTGTAATATAAATTATAATGCATTTTATTTTATTTGTTTAAAGCAAATGGAAGAAAAGCTAAGCTAGGTTTACATGCCACATTTCCAAGTACAGGGTTCTATCATGGTATGTATGTATGTATGTATGCATGTATGTATGGATGTAATGTATTAGAGTAAGTCTGTAACTGTATTAGAGTATGTGTCAGAAAACAACACTGATAGCTTAACCAATGCACTGAAAACTAACAATGTCCTGCATGCTACATAAGACCACCAGGTGTTCTGTGTATGCAGTGTCAGTAACAGGGACACCACTGTCTCCATTATATGTAGTAAGTGAGAAAATGTCTTTAAACAAAAAAAAAAAACTTCAAACAGGACATTACGCAAACAAAAGTAGAATTGTATGCCGACAACTGTAGTGTGAGACACTTATGATGGATGGGAGAAAGGTTAGATGGGCTTAATGTGCTCTTGGAGGCATCCCAAGTACACATAGATACAGTTGCCAAGGTGCTTTCATAGCATCCTCTCTTCCCTGCCCTCGCGTTTCACACTTAAAGCTGCGAGCTGCTGAAAAAAAAGTCCCTGCCGCAAAAGACTCACACATCTGCTACCGATTGCTGGGCCGTCATGCCTGGCATGGACCCAGAAGAGATGACAGAAGGCTTGACTCTATCTTTCAGTCCACAGGCGGACGGGTAAGACATTGGGGAGAGGCAGAGGGATTTGGTTGGCTGAGCTGCAGTAGGCCACGGGATCAAAATGCAGACTGAAGCCGTTAACCACAGTGTCATTTGAAGATGCTAAATGTGTAGGTCACAATGGGCATCACTCAGCGAGCTGTCTGTGCACAGGTTTTCCAAGTGTGATATATGCTACCTAGCCACCGGCATGTAGGACAGTGACTAGCTAGAAAAATCTGTATTCAGACCTGCCATGGAGTCATAGCCTTGATAGCACATCTTTTTTTCTGCTTTAACTGCTGACTCAATGAGCTTAACCAGGTTAAACCCTACACAGTGTAGAATATTCATCACCCAGAGGAACGTTGTGTTCCTGATTATGACAAAGATGATGCTACACAGGCCAAGCAGCCTTGACTGCCCTATATCCTCTTATTAAATTATTGAATTAACCAATACCTTCCTCAAACATTACACTCTTCAAGGTTATCCCACTGAACAACCCAGATGTAGGTTACAATACATCTGGGCATGTTAAATTTATGGGGATGGCAAAGAACACTTTTATGAAACCAACAAAAACTCTATGCCGAGTTTAATGTTCCACTAAGCCACCAGTTTGTTCTGCTAATTCCCAAAAGCAGTAGCAAAACAACTCTAAAGGCCAGTCTGGGCACTTGAGGAATTGCTAGTACCCCGCATCATACGCTAAAGTATTTTTGTACTGGATAAATACCATATGCACTTGTAGCACAAACTTTGTGGCTTCTTGCTTCTTGAAGTACACCACGTCCATGGTTCCATTTGGGTGGCAAAAGTGTCACGTCAATCCCTCAACAGTACAAAATAACACTCCCCTGTTCTGATCCAGGTTTTCCCAGAAATACTCTTCCTGGATTAGCAGCTCTGTGAAGCTGAGGTGTTGAAAATCAGGAGGTGTTGCAGGGGAATAAGTTGTGACGGCTGGAGGCTGAGGAGTTTGCTGAAAGCTCCCTAAGCTTGGCACAAAGTGCTGCCCATACTCATACAAATCAGCGGATTATAGATGAGAGCAACTCAACAAGTTTGGATATTTTGCATGTACACAGTATTATCTTTCATGCATCCCTGAATTAGAAAGCGTTTCTGATCCAATGCATGCAGCTATTGGATGGCACATTTGATTACTAAATGCCTCTAGAATTCATTGCAACTTTGGGAAATGATCAAATTGCAATCATTAGTTGAAGACTAAAAGAAGATGGCTGCATTATATGCCTACTTCAGTCCATCGTGTTACACTATCTATTTTCATTCCTTCAGTGATCCTGTATGAGGAGACAAGTGTACATTTCGAGCAATCATTAGTGTTTTTTTTCTTCTTTTGACATATGCAGACAATAAGGAAGACAAGGAGGAGTTAAAGGACACAATCTGCTAGCTCTCCGGTCACTGAGGACACTGTAAAAAATAACAGTCTTCTAACTCTGCTCTGGTTCTGGTAGCTGGAAAACGAGCATAGTGGGAGTAGCCTTCGCCTGTCCCTCAAACTACAACAAAATAATTGTGTGAAGCATTGCAGGAAATGTGTGTCCGGGGTGTTTAGATCTTGTTTGGATCTAAATGTGGTTTTGTGTTGGAAACAAACATAAACATAAATAAACATAATTATTAAACATCCATCCATCCATTTGACATGTCTTGCGACCTATTTAACGGTGAAGTAATTTCGGTGTCCTTAAAATTTTCTGCAGTGCCTAGCAGTGGAGCTCCCTTGTTGACATGATAGGGGGCACATGAAAGCTCTACTCTGCCACTGAACTCCAAAGCCTCAGTAGTGGGCCGTTTGACTCCTCAGTGCAGCCCACGAGAGCAGGAGTGAGGTTAAGGGGTTGAAATTACTGACGAAACATAGGCCTATTTTCTTTCGTGTCATTAAGACGGATTCCACGGAGACCCTCTACAGCCCTCCCCAGCTTCCACACCACACAGGCTGCACTCCCCTGAGAAATACACTCAGCGCAATGAGTGTTTCCATGGTAACCACAGTTTAATCCTGTCCTCCCTCACTCAGCCTCCAAGAATGTTTGATGTTCAAGACACACATTATTTGCTAAATACATGCACAACATGCTGTCCACATATGTGAAGTATGATTGTTAAACACATAGAGTAGGTAAAGTAGACCGCAACAAATGGTAACAAACTGTCACTCTTCTTAACAGCCACTATACTGTACTAACAGTTGCAAAGAGAATTTGAATGAAGTTGATTCCCACATTCACTGTCCTGTGTGTGTTGAACTCATCGGATCAAGTATGACAAAAGTCTAAAAGTAACCCATTTTAATGCATAGGCCTGATGAGAGTATCTTTAGGGCTTTACTGCGAAGGGTTCAGAGCCATGTCATTCATTGCTACATGGTTTACCTTTGTTGCTTAAGATTCTCTTTCCTTCCTGTGTTCTCACTGGATTGGCACACGTCTGACACGTCTACTCTGACATGCTATGTGATGGAAGTTCATATCACTGTCATTTCAAGCTCTTCAAAGAACAAAAAAAAGTTGCACCCTTAACAAATAAACAAAACAAAACAAAACAAACCACTCCAGCCCAAGCCTGACAATGTGTACCCTGTCAGCGCACACAATTCAATTTCATGCGATATCTTTTCACTTTCCATCTCCTGTCTGTCCACTAACCTATCCGTCTAAATGTGGTTATGCATATGGCAGTATTCAGTTTCATAGGATTTTTTTGTTTTGTTTTGTTTTCCCTTTGGAGTTGTGCTGTGCATAGATAATAAAAAGCAACAACATATCAGTCAAACTGTTCTTCACATTCCAATAATGAAAGTAAAAACAACAAAACAAGAAGGCATGGGAATAATTATGAAGTGCAGTGTTGCTGAGAGATTGTTTCCTTTGAGAATCCGCTTGTCTCAGCAAGTGCACAGAAACATGCACAAGTAATGTTTCCATTTCAGGTAGCAGTCATGTATATGAGTTTGTTTTAAAAAAAAGAAACGGGTAGCCTTTTCCACAAACATTATTTAATCATCTTCTAGGTGGTTACAAATCCTCAGTCACCTTTTTCCATGGAGGTGGCAACTCACACTTAAAGTATGCAGTTCATTCACCTCAAAGGTAAGCCTTTGGGTATTGACCCATGAAAAATACTGCACGTAAAAATGCCACCACAAAGGTCAACGCTAAGAGGACCAAGACAGAAACACAAACATCCCATTGGTCTGTGAACTCATGAGGAGAAACAAACGAAAGGCCACTTGGATGCCATGGAGTGGAACGTGATGTTAAGGTCAAATGGAATTCAAACAACACAAACAGAACCCCGTCAACATATGCCTTGGGGTTGAGTCACAGGACACAACTGCATTCATTATTACTCTGACCTCTATTAAACTATAGGTACTCTAGCTATGGATTTTTAAAGTATTATATAGAAAATTAGTTTGGATTGCACAGGTTCCCCGCAAAGTAAGTTACAGTCAGTTCTGTGACTAAATACAATTTTCACCCAGAGACTGGAAAAAGGCCAGGGGTGGGTTGTATTCTTCCTCAAGTACATAGTTAATTGATCCTAAAATCAATACTTTGTAAAGGCCCTCTCAGTCTCCCATTTTCAACAGCCCTTTTTCAATCTGCAGTATTGAGTTGGAAAGGGCATTCATCAGCTCTCACAAAAGCCTAATAAGAACCTGAAGATATGATATAAAAGGGAAGAGTTATCCTCTCCTATGACCCTTTTTATATAAAATAAGAAGTATGCAAAGACTCGAATGCTTTCTATTTTTCCTTAAGTGGAGCTGGCTTTGAGAAGATGGATCGCGCTTGTACTTAGTTTTTTTTTTCGGTTAGGCTTAAAAGGTGCTGGAGACTATATCTTTTTTGTTTGTTTGTTTGTTTGTTTTTTTTGCTCCAATGTAACCTTTGTGCATCTCCAAAATATAGTACTTTAAATATTTAAGGACTTATCTCTGACCTTTTAAGCAGCATGTTCCAAATCCTGAATCCCAACAACCATGAACACAGAGCTCAGAATCCACAGCATAATGCTCCTTTTGGCTGGCCAACATCTTTAACATAATCAAGTGTAACCACAATTAAATACTCATCATTATGACCTTGAGCTGGCTGAGAGGGCCAACAGCATTAGAAAGATGAGGCACACAGTGTCCAATCACTGATTAATGACATTGCAGTGTCCATTACCCACCTTGTCACACAATTTATGACATTTAATCAAGTACATCCTTTGGTGGAGAAAACTCACTCTGATTTGTGAGAGATGGCTCCATGTTACTGTTGCAATTGGAAATTAAATGAAATACTTAAAAGTTCTCTATGGCCATTTTTGATCCTGGGTTAATATGGATGTATGGACTTTGGGTAAGACATATTTGTAAGGAAATGGCTGCATGGATAGACAGGCCCTGCATTAAATTTTCTGATCCCATTCATGCATGAAATAAATTACTAACCCTAATTAATACACATATGTATTTATGTATTTATCGACCAATTCATTAAGTATTTAATGTAAACATTCATTGCATTCAAGGGTGATTATATCTACACCATCTTTGGCTTAATAATGTTTATTGTTGTCATTGTTATATAAATGTTATCATATGATGAGACATCAAAGTAATAATTAATACACTAAGGGTCTGAAGACAAGACAGCTCAGAGAAAATTTCCTTTGTCTCGAGAAGTCTTAATGAAATTTGATTTAATTTTAATGCACATACATATTGCATTGCAGGTATTTTCAAATAATCTCCCTGTCTTCTCCAGGGCAGTAATTGTGAGAGGACATCTCATAGAATTGACAGCATCTCCTCACCTCTGGTCTCTACTGAGAAGCCCATAAGTTATTCAGGTGAGATCAAGACCTCCAGCCAAAGAATATATGGCAGTGTCGGCCATTTCAGATACCCCTGTACAATTAGAATAAGAGTGTTGAGTTGGTACTAGGTGGTAGCTAAGACTTAGACTCTCTGACACTCTGAGGCCTGCTTTATCAAAACACAAAGTGAGAATTTACTGGAGCCTGGTCAACCAGACTCTTTTACATCCTTTCACCAAAGATCATTAAATACTGACCAAGATAGAGCAACAAAATACGTTTCAATAGAAGCAAACATGAATAGTTCCGGTCTGCATAAGTTGGAGTGTCACATAATATCACAATATAAACTTTTCAACGATCTTCTGCATCAGCATGTGAGGGTTTGATTCTGGTCTGCATAAATTCCCCCCTCCCCTTGCAAAAATAGAACACAGAACTTAACAAACATTTGTGCCTCTTGCTCCACTTTTACCCTCTCTGCATTCACTTTATGCAAAGTCTGGACACTGTTGATAGGCATACATTTACTTCTTGGTTGGCAAATTCTTTCTGTGAACTTCAAACATTCACTACAACTCTGGGTGCCATTTCTACAAAGCATAGTTGCTAATCCTCATCATTATATTGGTTATTATACTGCTTCAATCAATGGCAGAACTACCAAGATCGCTAATGATGTTAGCAACATCACTGTCTAGAAATGCGCCCTTGCAACCCACCCACCCCGCCCCCCCATTTGTCTGTAATAGGGATGGCTAGTGTGACGCCACGAGTCAAAAACTTCGACTGCAAATATAAACAGCTTGCAGGTTGCAGGTTGCAGGTTGCAGCCTATCTTTACCGCTGGATTGTAAAATGCCTGGTAAGGCTATGAAGGCATGGAAAACACAATTTGAAAGGTGAAGTTGTTATTCTTGGAAGAATATCTTGGAAGAATATCTCCTGGCGTAAATTTTGAGAATGCACTTAACAATTTAATTTCTCTGCACTGTATTACACTATTGCACTTTCAACTTAAAATAGTCTTTGGTTGAGCTGCGATTTGATTTGGACCCGGAAGTGACGTTTTCGGCAATGGTGACGTAGTGACTAGTCATCCCTATAAGATTCTTTCGAAACAAACTGAAGCCTTAGGAGAATACCCTGACATAGTACTGTAATGAAATGCAATACTGAATAAAGAAGGTACTAGGTGGGGCTAGCCTGGCTAAGCATGTGTTGCAAAGTATACTGCCGTGAAATACAGTGGTGTGGTCGAGCAGTAGCAGCGCCTACTGTAAACTGTAAAGTCATTACATATTAGTGACTACATATTAGTGATTGACCATACTTTCAGTCATTGTAAACTTTAAAGTCATACAGTCATAGAGCCCTGCACAAAATATTGCAAGTGCAAGATGAATGATAATGAAGACATGATGAGTTTAGGCTATTACTGTATTCCTTTGCTTTCCTGGGATGACTGCCAAACTTATATACTCCCCGTGAGAGTGAAAGAATAACTGCAGAGGTGGACAGCCTTGAGGGTGCTGCCTTAAGGCAGGCACCACTGGCTGATCTGATGCCAAAATGTTTGTTTCCTCAGGCTGTTTTCAATCATAGAAGCCAGTTTCTGCAACTTGGGGGAAAAGTAGTCAAAAATTGTATGTACTATTATGGGGCAGCCGTGGCCTACTGGTTAGGGCATCGGACTTGTAACCAAAGGATGGTCAGTGGGGTCATGGAGCAAAACTCACAGCACAAAATCCAAAGTTTTGACATGATAGGAACCACCATGGGTAGCAGAATATTTCACAACCAAAGCTGACAGTTACACGTCTATGTCGCTTCACTCTTGGGTGATCTAGGGCCTTGCATTAGTTTAGAAAAAGCCGAAAGGCTCTAGCAAGGGGATTTAATGTGTCGGTGAAAATAACAGGACATGTTCTAAGTCTTAGAAATACAAAGAACTATACAATAAGTCCTTCCCTCTCCCACTAAACCCACTTGTGGTTGGCAAGAGGGCCAACTAAACCCAATAACAACAATCAGCTTTCATAAATCTAAGAAAGGTTGAAATATTGATCCTTTGTAGACTTTTACTCTCTAAAAACCTCCTTGCCTAAGATACAGCATGAATTTGAACTTTAAAAAAGCTGTCAAAACCAAGATTTAATCATATGGTTAGATGGTCCAGGGTGTAAATCACTAACTAAACTCATGGGAAGTTTTAAAATACATATAAAAATAAATAAATAGATATATAAGAATTTAAGGTAGCTTGGAAAGAGCTGGAAACCAAATTACACTTCTTGCAAATTGTTTATATCTCCCAGTCGGTGTTTACAAAGCAAAGCTTACTTACTTTTCTTAAGAGCAAGAGATAAACCAGCGCCGTTAAAAACAGAACCATCCAGAGGTCAGCGAATCAGAGATGTTAGTCCAGACGGCAGCATTATAATTATAAATGAAGATAGCGGAATGAAGTCCCGTTATGTCAAATTACATTATCAAGAAGAACCTCATAAATGACTCTGTGCACCGCTGGAAATGTATGTCTGGTGATTACTTTGAAGAATGCCTTGAATGTTATCCCTATTTCATTTAATATGGCCCTCAAAGAGCAGCTCCAAGATCACCAAGGGGACATTATGTGATAATTGGACCACTTCTCAATTCTCAAAATCCTCTTTACTTCAAATGAAAATGCAGACTATGGTTTGACCGATAGAAGCCTCACTACAGTGGGGACAAATACAGCCATCTGCTCCTGATTCGTGAGGTGATATAGAAACGTGTTTTACATTTGACAAATTAATTTGTCGTTTCCTGAGGGGCTGTTTTTGCATTTAGATGTGTTTGTATTTTTTTGTATTATTTTAACTTATTTACTTAACTGTTTATGCACTACTAATCATTCATGTATCACGTAATTTATAAATGGTAGTGATTTTATGAATTAATGAGTCCCCACATTTTGGCTTCTGTACATACTTCTTATAAGCTTGAAACAGATGACATTTAAACACAAAAAGGCGATTAGTTTTCGTCTTCAAAGCATATTTATGAAAGTATCTTCAATTGTTCTGGCAGATATGCTTCACGGCAAACAGATTTGTTTCATTATTGACTGCTGGCTGCCATGCTATTGAAGTTATCTGGAAATGCCACGTACAGAAAACAAAGGACTATGTTGGATGCTGTTGTGACTAAGTCAGAAAAGAACAATGGGCACATGCAAGTTAATGTTAATTTTATTAGCGGAAGTTCACAATCCAATACTCAGCTTTGTCTCAGCTCCATTTAACAGGAAAATAAAAGACAAGTTCAAGCTTTGGTCCTTTTAAAATCCCTGTGTGTCTTTTACTCCCAGTAAACAAATAGTCTTGCATGGCTTTCACATATAATCAGGCCACCAATAGTGTGTGCTTTGACTACTTTTACTGTAATTAAGGAATTTAAACTGTTAAATGAACTCAGGAATTCTGAAGTGTGAGGTAATGGCTAACTGAAGTCACTGAAGCTTGGGGAAACTTGAGACAAGCTGCAGTAGAATCAGATACCTGATAATGAATAATAGATATTTTGATATGGTAAGGTCCAAGCTCCTTACATCTGCCACCTTGGCATTGCCCTTGGTATGATGTAAGTGACAATACATAATGTATGTTTCTGGATCAATACATTTCACCCTGAATTATTAAAGGTGCTTAATATCTTTTATGCAATTACACATCATGTAAAGATGACAATTTCTAGATTTGTTAATTTGTAGAGTATAATGATATTACCATAAAAAAGTTTAGATAAAAAAAAAAATCCAAATTAAAGTTTCAAATTCCAACTAACTGTCAAAGCATTGGTGCTTTAAATAGCTAAAAGTATTAAAACGGTCTTCTAACAGATCCACTTTACTCAGTATAATCAAAATTCAAGTTTCTGCTGGAGCACTGAGGGGAGGGGTGAGCTTAGTTTTCCAGTATGTTTTATTTGGTTCTTGGTTTGAATATAATCAGTTGTATTTGACAAAAGTTTCTGCTAAGAAATGTAAACATAAACATAGACCTAAACAAGGTCCAGCATCCCTGACTACGCCTTGTGAAGAGACTGGCATCTAGCATGCGTTCATCCACAGCATCGCAGACTCACAACAGTAGGGTCAGAATTCAAATGCCGGCCAACAAATTGCTGGGCAGCGACATTATGGCAATTCCACATCATTGATGTGCTAGACTACGAGCAAGCAAGGTATTTAAATATTTTGTACAAGGTTTTCAAATAACTTCTTCAGCTGAATACAGCAAATGCTTCAAATGTCATAGACTCAGTCACATTATATAAATATAGGACACAACATGAATATCCACTTTTTGTGGACCTGCCCATCCATCCTCCACCACACCCAATAATAGTTGGCCTGAATAAATTCACCATCTGATTGAAGAGAACATTGCAGACTGCACCTATATTGACTGTAGTTGTGCAGTATGTCTCAAATCCCCAGTACTGAAAGCAGGAAGAAAAAATGGGTAACACTTTCTATGAACCCAGTATTCACAAAGGATTATAAACACATTTATAAAGGGTTATAATGCATTATAGAACTAATGACTAAATGCATTATAATTAATGCCATTAGTGTTCAACTGTTTATACATTATCATGACTTATAAGCCTTTTATAAACAATTTACAGTTATGAATAATATTATGAATAGTTATAAGGCTTTATTATGTATTATAAACCTTTATTAATGCATTTATAATTCTTTATGACTACTGACTACACTTCATAAAAAAGTGTTAGCAAGAAATGAAGCAACACAAATAGTAACTGTGTAAATACATCCTGTACCTTCACCTGAATATTTAGTAACACTCCTTGTATGATGCATCTGATTCATGGTTATGTATGAATGATGCATGTGACGGAAGTCTTTAAATATTTCAATGAGACCACAAAGACTTGTTGATCTCTTTAGTCAGATCCAGGTCATCTTACTGTAATAGTGTGGTTATCTCCCAACCTCATTCTGCAAATGATTGTGAAGGGCTATCAATCTCAGTGAAGGGTATTTAAGCTTCTCTATTCTATACGTTGATCCCTGTAAGACCTGCTGATCTTTTGTGATAGAGCAGCCATTGACTATCTAATGGTCTTAGAGAGAGAGAACAGAGAGAGGGAGAGTGGAGAGAGAGAGAGGGAGAGAGCAAGAGAGAGAGAGAAGAGGTGCTGCAAAGAGCTCCCTTGGTTTCACAGCAATCAGTTCTGCAAGGCCCAAGCCTTACCCTTTGTCTTGCTCCTGCTCCCCAGTTAGGTAGTACTCATGTCTTTCCTTGTATACAGCGCAACCTCTAACCCCCCTGCCCCTTACCCCCCCTCTTCTGCTCACATGCATGGAATATGTATGACAGCACTGTTGACAGTACGTGTCTACATGTACTCTCTCTTTTGCACACTTTTTCTCCATGACATGGTACCAGCTCTACACTCTATACTATACTCTGCACGGTTTGGTTGGTTTTCTATGACAATATGGTACCACCTCTGGGTGCCAGTGGTGGGTTGGGCAAGGGGTAGCACGAACTGACTAGTGTTCTGTCCCCAGGTTTTAAATGCATTGAAAATAAATGTTGAAATTGTTTTTCTGTAAATGTATTTGTTGCTAAATGATATTCTAGGTAATAGAAAAGGACGACACACGGGTATTTTGTAAAGAAAGGACGAACCTTTATTTTGACACGTGTGAATGTCTACATTTATCTAGAGCCATGTTAGATGAATAGAGTGGAACAGTAGAGGCACGTCCTTAAGCAACGAGTTCGTTCTTAAGTTTCTTACACCTTTCTTATGCCCACGACAGCAATGTCTGGAAGTGTCCGAGTTGCTTGTAACTTTGGTTAAACTGATTCTTTTGTGCTGTTTTGTTGCAGTTTTACTCGCTTTTCACCTGTCAACTGAAATAAAGGAGCAAGGCCCTCGCGTTCCTGGCTCGTGAAAACGAGTTTGGCTTGCTGCTTACTCTGTGTTCACGCACCGACCAGCTCACACACAGACAGAACAGTACAACTAGTATACTTTATTCATGCCCATTGGCCATCTTCAATTAGCACAAGGCAAAGCAAGCTAGCTTACTTCCCAACCTACAAAAAGCAATTTCAGGTTTCCCGACTGATTAAGATGCAGTCCCTGTTATTCATTCTCATCATGTCTGTCTCTTTCTATCTAGTTTTCCATTCTTTAGACTTAGGCTACATGTTCGCTAGTTAAACTTAATAGACAGCGCGATCCATTAATTAATTTCTTATTATTTGCGACGTTAAGAATATGAGGCCAGAATGTCGGACATACGACTTTTTTCACAATGGCACAGTGTTCTCAAAAGGAGTTCAAATTCGTGGATTGGAATGTTTTATTTGAGAAGGAATAGCCGAACGGCTCTCAATGTTGCTTCTCGCATGTAAACAGTGACTCTTGCCACTTGCGACAGCCCGCACAGACCAATCAGTGACCATGAGTCTGTTCATCCCACCTTTTAGTTTCGGCTCAGCACGGTTAGAATCTGGCCAATGCAGATACAGAAAACTGTAACGGATACCAGATACGACACCAAATGAATAATAATAAAAAAAACGTTTAGTCGAGTAGAGTAGTGCTAGAACGGTACAGTGGAAAAGCCCTATAAATATATTCCCACATACACACACACATATCACATACTACTGAATTTGCGGTTTTCTTAGCTGTAAGCCATAATCATCAAAATTAACATGCATAATGGCTACTTTATAATGAATCTTTATACTGTATGAGTTTCACGTTTTACATTAAATTAGTAAAATTAAAGAACTTTTCCACAATATTCTAATTTTTTGAAGCCTACCTGTACATACACACACTTACTAACACACACATAGATGCACACACACACACACACACACACACACACACACACACACACACACACACCATTCTCACAAAATCACTTGAGGAAACAACTGATCATAAATTAATGATTTGCTCGCAAGCATTACAGAGCATCTGCTCAGGTTCCCGCCTGCAGCCCCCATATCTGACTCTCACCTGGAAGCAATCTTGCATCTCTCAACACAGCACACGCCCAACTCCATTCCCTTTCTGGCTATCAAACAAGGGTCAGAGAAGCCGACCATTGCAGCCGGGCAGCTCAGCACAGCACACACAGAGCAGCACGACTAACCTCAGCACAGAAAAAGGAGCCTCTGCTGACCAGAATGCTAATCTTTCAAGAGGCCTTTCCCTTTACGCTATGCACTCAGTTGTTCCTATTGATCCGAATGGGCAGGAGGGAGAGCCCATCCAAGGAGGCTCTGGCCTCAACCTACTGCCTTTCCTGCGTACAGGGAATACATATGGCTTTTTTTTCTTTCTCTTTTCTTTCTTTTTTGCATGCCTTAAGTACATGTAGGCAAAGGAATTTCAGCATTAACTCCCCTGCACTTCCATCTCATTACTGTACATGTACAGTCAAGACATTCAAGTTTTCTCAACTCTCTACAGTTCAAGCTGGGGTTCTGGTCCAGCAGGTTGAAAGATGAGTATCATTGATAAGCCCTGAATTTACTCTTCTTGTATAGACCTTACACATTCTAACCTACTGCATATTCAATTCTAATAGAACATTGTGATTACAGTAAGAAGAAATACTTACAGCTGCTGCTACTCACTGTAGTGATCACTGTAGTGATGTAAGGAGAGTGAAGAGACTGAAGTTCTGAAGTTATTAAAATTGTCTCCGAATGGCATGAAGACCTCTCCAAATACCAATAAATATGGCAGAGTGAATTTAATATCTATACATTTTTTCTGCTATGACAAGCATAAAATGTAAAACCTAGTCATTGGGCTATACGTCTGCCACTGTACAATGTTCTGTTCCACCTCAGCCCTTTTCCTTTCGATTTTGTTTCTTTAAGTGTGCAGAGAGAAGTTGTCGGGATATCTGTGTAATTAGATTTTTTATGTTATGTAGTCTGCTTCATTTAGTTATGAAACATTAGAAGTTAGAGGTACAGTATCAATCAGACTACTGGCCCATGTGAGCCATTTGTCAAACTGCAATTACCCCTTATCTCTTTGGGCATTTGCGTATGTGTGTGTGTGTGTAGTCATAATAGGTGTGTGTACTGTAGATGGTTTCTGTTGGCCTTTTACACTCTAAAAAGGAATATATGTGCTTAGTAAGTGTGGGTGTATGGGTGCTTGTGATTAAAATAAACACACATGTACCATCAACAATATAGATGAATGGCCCAACATATCAAAGCCATCAATTCACCCACTTAAAAAGAAAGCCATCACTTTAATGTTAACAGAATGCTATTAGAGCAACATTTATTCTCATATATCACTGAGCTTGGGTCTCATACCATCAGATGAAATTAAACTATTTTACTAAAGTGAGCTCACTCACGCACACACATGTGAATGAGGTTTGCCCATTATTCTGATAGATGAGCTGAGTGGGTGAGGGAAGGGAGAATTCTTTTAGGGCTGAGTTCTACATACTGTAGCTGGATAGTATAATTAGACTTGGTACTGCTATCTGATTAGTGTTCCTCACAGGATCAGCAGCTACAACTAGGGAAAAAAATACACCTCTGCACATCAGCCAATTACAAATGACACCTCAGACCTCCATTGTCAGTTTGTATCCATCATAATCATCAGGTGAAACGCCATGAGAATATTAATGCGACATTTATTGATGCAGAGCAGACCCCGATCAAGCGGTGGTCTTCTTGGTCAGATCTCACTTGCTTTTTTTTCTCCATCTTAGCTAATACCACAGGACTGGCGGTGGACAGTGACAGATTGCAAACAGTGATCAGTAATGGGTTGGGAGGTTAGAGGTTGTTGCTCACAAACTGAATGGTGAATGAAAAGCAGCTTTGCAAATGAACTGCTTATCTGAATGTTGTGTTGACATGCAGCTCGAGAAAAATGTGCACTCTGATCGCATTCCTATTGTTCAGTAGCCAGGGAGAACTCTGCTGAACCTATTGAGAAGCTGTGTTGTGTAAGCCAGGCTAGATCTATGTAGAGAGGTGATACATAAGCTGTTCATAATAATAAAGATCTATATGCAGCCTTGACCATATAGAAAGATTCTTATCTTCTAATAAACTAATTTGAGGACCATATTCCATTAGTCCCCATATATCATTTTTTAAGGCATTTCTTGTGAGTGGATCAGGAATGTTCTTGCTGTGGTACTTAAATGAACTAGAAAAGCACTAGAAAAGCACTAGGCAATGTAGGGTCACTGATGTAATGCAAATTCCAGACAGTGTTCAGGATCACCACCAAAATTGAATCATCTGTTCCTTGTCCTAAATCCCACGTTGTTGGAATATTTCATGCAAATCCACGCAGTGCTTGTATTGTACACAAACAGACAAACAGACAGACTGACAAATGCCGGTGAAAGCACAAACTCCTTGGCAGAGGTAAAACTGACGATATTAATATTGTACCTCAACATCGTGGTGTTTGGGAGAGCAAAAATTTCAGATTGCCCTGAATCTTACAAACCAAAATAATGAATGAATGAACATAAACATGTATTATTGAATTAAATGCTCTACACATGCAATAACACACATCATAGGTTGAACATATTTCTCTGAGTATAGACCCTTACATGGTCTCTTCATATCCTGATCTGTTGCTCTCCCTTCACTCTCCTCCATTCTCCACTGACTGGGTTCTACCTGGGAAGCAGGTAGGTCTATACCAGAGCACCAATAGAACAACCTGTTGTCTATTGTCAAGATAGCTAACCTTTCACATTATGAGAGATTCAGTACAAATAGCAAACATTATTGATGTAAAAAGCATTATTGGTGTTTTCCTCTTGCTTTTTTCATGTTGATAAGAGGGTGAAATAACAGTCTTGCTGATGTGTGTGGGATTGCAACATAACTTTAATGCTGTTTTTTTGCACTTTTAGTTAAGTAGAGCACAGCAGAAACATTGTGCCTGATATCCAAAGGAAATGACATGTCAGACAGGTGCATAATCAAGCTTTGACAAATTCACATTTCTGCAGTTCCAAGGACTGTGATGAAGGATGAGTCAAGAGAGGTCTCAGAATCAGTGCAATAATGACTAAAGGACATTGGTGGATTTTCTGTCTGGCAGTGGTTGGGAGGTTCACCAGACAAAACAAAACAACAATAAACAATAACAAAGACATTCATATTCACACATTCACAAATTTTGCCACAAAACAAAAACATTCCCTCAACCTTGAGCATGTTACAGGTGCATCAGTCCTCGGACATACTTTTTTGCCTCCCAGTCTCTTAGTCTTCTGTTGTTGCACTTTACTAAAGACACCCCTAAATCGCTTACTGAAATCACCTGCGCGAACCCACCTTGGCTGAGACCGATGGCAGAATAAATTGATTTCCTGCAAACATTTCTCAATATCACCACACAGTCCTTTATCAAGATGGTAGATAGCTTTGGAGGAAGGAGGTGCTCAGAGCAGGGTCTGTAATACCGCCATGCAAAGACAAGCAGGTCATTAATTAAGAAATGCCAGACGCCTCCCTCTCCACCTCCCCTTCCCGAATAAAGCCCCAGTAGATCTGATAATTCTAAAGACATAGATCAAAGGCTTTTGTAAGCAGGAGATAGGGATCTGAGAGCCACGCCGCAGAGGCTACATAAATAAGAGTGATATTTTTAAGATGAGAAGTTCCGCCAGCTCATGTTTTATTGATGGGCACCATCTTCACCTGAAGCTCTTTTGACATGTTGTTCACCTTCACCCGTTCATCTTGATCAGAGCAACACCCAGTGCCCCTGCTCTCCTTGAGGAAAAGTAAATATGCTTCATAGGCCACCATGTTCCTCAATGCTGTACAAAAATGTTTCTAAGTGAAAGTCTTTTATTCTGACAGCCGACAGATATAAACTGCAGTAGCAGCAGAAGGATGTTTACCCAAAGATGTCACCTGAAAGACTGATAGAACTGCATAACACTTCTGTGCAAAAGTTTTTATTTTTTGCCACAGTGTTTTTATTCTGTATAAGTTGAATAAGCAATGGAACAAACCATGTCTTCTAGATTCTTTGTAGCAGTTTCAGAATTTAGGTAAAAGAGATTAATGCCACTTCAAAACCTATCAAACTTTATCTACCAAGCAGACAGTGATGAAAAGAATGTCTTAGTGTTAATGACAGGCATTATATAACATTAACTTGAGCAGGGGCAAATCCTCGCTCCTCATAGCTTCTTAATGTTCCCCTAATTCTAGCGATTTAAAGGATCTATCTGCACCTGCCCGCATGTCACCGGAGACCATGAGACATGACAGTTACGAGCGAAAATTGCAGCCTATTTTTCTTAATCGTCATATCTGAGGATGTCTGATGGCTCGCTCACCCCTTAGTTCTCTCTCTCTCTCAGTCATTTACACTTTTCACTGTCACTCTCATCCCATTTCCTTTCTTTTCTCTAAAATGGGTTTTTTTTTAATTAGACACTTTATCACAGTATGGTCAGTTCAATTTTCAGAGGAAGCTATTTAGCTGAAGAGTTTTTTTTCTTCTCGCCCCAGTGCTGTTGAAAATCTCACTCTGTGTTCAGTGTTAAAACCTTTCATTTGGCACATGCCATGACACTGATTACAGCACCTGTGCACAGCTGTTTGTTTCCATATGTGAAGCTTAAGCGCATTATCCATCCTTCTCTTCATATTTCCCCCACCATTCTGAAACACTGCTGGTTGCCAGCCTTCCCTCATAGGGTTCTTTTTTTCTTCTTCTTTGTGTCTTAAACGAGTATGTGGGATTGAAATAGGTTTTTGCCAGGGGAAAGAAAATGGCAATCATCATAGCCATGATACCAAATATTGTTCAATTTTCTCTCTGTATCAAAGCCATTATGGAGGGCAAAATTGGCTGTGATTACTGAATAACTTGGGATTAGTCTGCAAAATGGGTGGTCTTTAAACTGTGTTTGAGTCAGAAGCATATTTGTGTTTTTGTTGAATGCATCAGATGTTTTTTGAACATCTGTCCACAGAGCTGTTATGTATGAGATCATCATGTTTGGAATACCAAATGTACAGCAGGCACACTCTGACAAACATGCTGCCTGATCACTTCCCAGCATGTGTTTGTAGCAAATATCCTTCTTATCGCAACACTTTAACAACTCTGGCATAGTCAATCAGTAACCCAGGTACAAGTCAAAGGCTTATCTTCAGAATCTCTTCAGATAAAACGTTACACATCTTGACATCCAATAGTAATGGGCACGGTAGTTATAAACACGGCCTCTCATTGGTGTTCAGTCAAGTGATCAAATTGACAAACTGCTTCATCAGGTCTGAGGTGTAAGCTATAAGTCTTATTCCTCCGACCGGCAGCATTTGATCTGCGAGCTCGATTAATTGGGATATGAGTTACACCAGACTTCTCCTTTAACTGCTGTAGATCACCCAGTTATCAAGTCAACTTCATGGCAGTCTTTGAGCGCTCAGGGTTTAGGGCTTGCTGGAGACACTTGGATTCAGATACTAACTTTCAGATGAAACTAGGCTATCAAATATGAGGCTTGAGAAGTGACAGCATTGACAATTTAAATCACGACTCCAATGCATTTCTGCATTATTCAAACAGTTGAAATTCAAAATGTGTCATACGTCTACAGCTGATGCTATTGACTGCATGTAAAATCAGAATGCAAAGAACTTGCTTTGTTCCTTCCTTCCCCACTTGTTTACCAACTGATTGTGCCTTGAGCAGATTTTTGAGAAACATTCATAACTACATGTCACAGTAAAAAAAAATCTGATGCAAAATCTATTTTTACTCTGTAGTGCTGTGCAGTGTTAAATTCTTGACACCAAAGAAATTAGACAAATGTGTGTATGCTAAATGGGATAAAGCATGTTTATGCATACATTTAGTTCATACAAAGCACAGTATATCAACATTATGCCCTGAAGTTTTTTTTTTCCCTGACATCTTATCACCTTTCATTTGCTCCAACTCCTAAGTCAACTCATTACAACATTGGAAGTTAGAACCATAGGTAAGCCTATGTTCCATTTAAGTCCATCTAAATGAGGTGTAAAAGGCGTATAGCACCTGCTCACATATCAATTATCTCTTCAGACTTGGCATTAATAAGTACATGCAGCCTTCACATTGACTTCCATTTCTGAATTAAATACTATACTCATGATTAATAAATTGATAAGGAGCGAAGCTTATTCAGTGATTATCTGTCCGTCATCTGTCAGGGGGAGGGCAACAGACCCATCTCTATGACATATGGCTGACAACACCATCACAATCATGCAAAGAGACTGAACAAAAGAGCACTTCAAAGTAAAGTTGAAAGGGGCACGCATGCCTCACATACTAAATAAAAGCCCAGAAATATGCCGTGGCACTGCATAAAATGATTTGGGAACACTTCATGTTACGAGTGAGTACATAAATCATAGCATAGCAGCTGTTATAAATATGATCTAAATATATAAAGTAAAGCATTTGTGACTGTTTCATAAGACATGATTCAACAGTCATACCCAACCTTTCATAAATGTGGAAGACAGAATGGCAATAACTAACTCAGATTAAATGTCCAATGGTTGCTGTTGCTGTTTTTGTTTTATAACTGTTACTCAATCATTGTCACATCCAAATATTTCATGAAAGTCTAATTTAAATGTCATTTTACTACAAGTTGTGAAGTATTCATTATCACTTATCTGAGTTTAATACTGAGAAGTAAACTACATAGAGCTGACCAGTATTTGTGGACCCTGGAACTGTTCCACATTCCCATTTGAGTGTAGGCCAGGTAGCAAAAGATGATAATTACCTGCAAAGGTTAAATATGACACATTGAAATCATGCTTGCTCCAGTTCATCTAAAAGCAGCATTCTGTTTTTTTGGTTTAAACCTGTGTCCTTATCATGTCACATCAGAGTCAATGGGTAAGTCCAGTGCATGAGCAAGCATATAATTTAAATATTTCAAAAAAAAATAAAATAAATCACTTTTGTAAGACTTTTATTTTGATAAGTTACCACATTTATGAAAAGCTGGGTATGAATGGTGAGCCATGTCTTATAAACAACTATAATGCTTTGTGAGCAATTTATGACAGCTGCTATGAATGTGTATGTATACTCACTCGTCAAGTAAAGTGTTACCAGTGATTATAACAATGATCATGTTTATTGAAACATTAATCCAGTGTACTTGCATATACATGTACATTCACAAACTAAAATATTGTTTCTTTGTTAATATTGAATAAGACAATATGTTTTACAGCCCTGGGATTTAATTTTAAAAGTACATTTTCAAGATTTCACAAGAGGGTTCTCATATGTTATTTTTAAGTTTATGTTTTGCAGGGCAAAGGTGTGGAAAGTTGTAGACTACACTACAATGAGAAGTACTGTATGTGTCTACCTTTGTTCCCGGCACACAGTACATGATAATGAAAGCTAACTAACATACTGGTATATTTTTTGCACACAGTAAACTCATTAGTTCTATAATTCCCTTTGAAAGAGATTAGGTAAATATGTGCCTGATTGGATACAACTGATGAATGTTTATGAAGAAATATTTGCGTGTATTTTTTCTTCCATTTGCAAACAATGTGCTAATATGAGATATCTCCATCTCTCTCCCTTCTCTCACTCACTCAGGCACTCACTCACTCACTCACTCACTCACTTTCTCTCTTTTCCTCTCTCTTTCTCTCTATCTCTCTCTGTCAAACTCTCCTCCGGTTCAATTTATGAAATCTAGGACTGCCCAAAAGCCCTGTGCTAGCAAGAAACAGATGGGTTTCTCTTCTGGGCCAGCCTGGTCGAGAGGGACTCCTATATCCTGCCCCTATTTCCCTAGGCTTTGTGGCTCTGCCAGTTCACTGGGAGTGAGGCTGCTTTCTGACTCCTAAAATGGTCCGTAATGAAGGCCTCATCCTCTTTCTATTTTTCAGACATCCAGTGATGTTCTAAATAAAGACAGAGTCTAGCGGTTCAAATGATGACCATGTGGGAAAAGACTGCACTGTCAGCTGCCACACTCCTTCCCAGTAAGGGTCATTTGACCTTTGATATACTCATGTCAGACTCAATGTCAGGCCTGGACTACTATGTGTAGAAAATAGGCTATTGCATATTTCTAGACATAACAAGAGAAATTACAGATTATTGTTACTCATGGATATAAGATGCTTTTTGCAGTGTAAAATGTTATATGGTTTTGTTGTGAAGGTATTGACAAATTGACATTATTGGCTTAACATGGTATTCTCAGCAATACATGGTAAATAATCAAGTGGCTTATGCCAGTAAAACCTTACCTGAAGTCAGTGATTGTGGCATAAAAACACAGAGCTCTTTCTGTCACTTTCAGTGTAAAGATTTTGCATACACTGCATGGTTTTTTTTTGTTTGTTTGTTTACAGTATACAGGCTTCAAACGATTTACCATCAGTGTATTGTTGAAATTACCATATTAGAAAAGCCAGAAATTTGGGTCTTCTCAATTTAGTACACAGAACCTTCTTGCCATTCATGTTATTTTCTCTAATGTAGCTTTCTTAAATTGGAGTAGTCCAGCCTGATGCCCTGAGTTCATCCGCACTGTGCTCCATTTCACCTCACAGCAAAAAATAATCTTCTTACAGCACCTCTAATTGGGTCTACAGGTTCCTCCTTCCTCATCCTCCCCCATGTTTCACTCTCAAAATATACACTGTTTTGCATTCAACCCTAGTTGAAAGTTATTTCCCTCGTAACAAAGATACTCACACATACATGTGCATTCTCAAATTGTATTTTTGTTTCTTTGTAAATATTGAATAAGACAATACATTCTGTTTTAAAGTCTAAAAGTTTATTTTATTATAAAAGTACATTTTCAAGAATTCACAAGATGGTTCTCTTATGTTATTTGTAAGTATATGTTTTACAGGGCAAAGCTGTAGACTACACTATAATGAGAAGTACTGTATGTGTCTACCTTTGTAGACATGGAAATGAAGCAAAGGCTGGCTGAATACGCCATGTTGTGATGTTTATGACAGAGAAAACTTTAACTTCATAAATGACTTTTTTTTCAAAGAATATTGATATAATATTATTGATATTGCCACAGCATCAACAAATGACCCTTATGACTAAAGAATACTGCAACTAAGCATTGTGTCGTTTATGGTCATAAGTGAGTTCAATTATTAGCGTCACGGCTGTTCTCATAAGGTTTCCATTTTAACATCCCATAATGTTATCTTAATGTAGCGAAAGTAGTTTGGGAACAAAACAGAGCATTCAAGCATACTGAAATATAATGTGACTTCCCATGTCTTTACGTGTTTATCTATAGTCTAGTTCAATAAAACATCACGTAGTGTCACTACAATAGGGTAAGATTTGTTTTGTCTTAGCACATGAGCAGGAGTCTTGTGGAAGATTTAATTTCATGCATGCTTCATGTGCATCAAAAAAATATCAGCACACAAACCAGGAGCACAACACTCCTCATCAATGCACAGTGGACACCAGCTAACCTTACTTGTAAGGAGCAGAGCCTGACACCAAATTTTGTTGATTGGTTGATTGGTCACACTCTATTGCCAGTCAGATTCCCTGGCACATCAATATCCCTTCCTAGCATATTGTTTCATGGTTCAGGCCTCAGGCGTCATATCTTTTGATTAGGGATGGTGGCTCAGAAATTCATTCTACTTGTAAATGAAGGCTTCCATTTATGTCATGGTTCTAGTTCAAATTATTCTGGAGAAAAAAAAAATCTTGCTTCACTTTTGACTCCTCTTTGTTGCTTTGACAACGTGGGATCAAGAGTGCCTCACAGAGCTGGCGATCTGCAAATGTTTTGGCATCTGTTCTGTTCTGTTATAAAGGCTTATGTGTTTGTGTGTGGTATGTGTTTATGTATCTGAATGTGTGTGTGTGTGTGTGTGGGGGGGGGGGGGGGTGTGAGCTAAAGCTGTGAAGCTGTGAAGCTGTTTTAACAATTCCAGATGTTGTTTCCTCAAGTCGCATGTGGTTTGCAGTGTGATTCTGTCTGTCATTAAAGCTCTGTTTCTATTGAGGGGATGATATCAGTGATGTCAGAGAGAAAATACTATATGGTCCTGCTTTGCTTTCCATATTTGTGAACTAGTGAGAATTAGTGTGCATGCAGACAGGTAAGCAAACCTAAAACAGCTTGGAAAACAAAATCATACAGTGCACATCTGACCTTTACCTACCTGTAAGGTAATCTGTGTGAGGTAAACCTTTGAGGATACAGTAAGATAATGTCCGTCTTCTTATTTGACTTAAAAAATAAAACAAATTGGCAACATTTTCCCATTTATGTAAATCAATATTTTTGGGCAACTGACTTATGGAAACACATTGCCCTTTTGCTCAACAAAACGTAATTTTCAAGATATTAGAGACACTACTGGGGAATTGTGTATCCATCCAGTCCCAGTGTTTGAGGCTCACTGTAGTTTTTTCTTTAAAAGACAATATTGCAGATTGCACCTTTATAACAACAAAAAAGAAATATTTTGGTGTTGGCACCTCATGCAGTCTATGGTTGGAACACAGCCTAGACACTTCAGTTTTGAGGTTAGAGGAAGATGGTATGAGATAAACAACCTGAGACTATTCTGGAATAAATGAATTGAAAACACATCCATATTAAGAAACCGCCAAGTGTACAGACATGACCATTTGTAACACTATTTTCAGTCATTTTACAGTAATAGCATCACCATGAGGGTTATGTTGAACAAACTGATACCAACCACCTTGTGATACCTTGTACCAGATGTTAATATGCTAATTACACTGTCACAGTATAATTTATAATGAGAATTCAAGTCTGTTGACATACTGTTTGTTGATACTTTCATGTGATGGCCTAGAATCTGTTCTCTGATAGAATGCTGGAGCTCACAGTCATCATGAATCTGTTGCTCCATCACAGGTATATTTCAGTCATTCTACATACATAGACTAGATGACACCTATTTCCAGCCTCAGATATTCTGCTCCATTCACATAAAAAAATCTTTTAGAAATCTCTTTCACCAGAGACGTAAAAGGGCCTCTGTACTATCTGTGCTTTTAACTTTAGTCAGAGAGCACCATACAGGCAGATTGCTTTACCTCAAAGCCCATGTTTTCAAGTGAACCAATCTTTACAAGCGAACTATCACTCATCCCTATTCCAAAAAAACAAACAAAAAAATGGGCTTGCAGTCTGGCTCTCTGGCAATCTCTCCGACGCCAACAGCTGCAGAGTGTGCCCCCTGTGTGATATAAGCACCTCTCTCACTCGCCCACCCTTGCCTGCTCCACCTGTCTAGGCTTCTCTGGCCATACGGCAGAGCTATACAGTGCATCTATATCCTTGTCTGCTTTGTGAATCAGCAACGCTCCTTTGGCCTGCCATTCATTGCTGAAGATGTAGCAGCAGCAGGGTGTAGTTCACCGTGGCCAAACCCACTGCCATGCCTCTAACCACCAATAAAATTGGTGAATCAGTAGCGTGCATCTCTAGGCTGTCAATCATTTCAGTGGGGGCACGAAAGCAGAGGGTGTAGCTCACCACGGCCGAGCCTATTGCCATGCCGTAGCCATCAATAAAATCCTCTAATAGGCATTCAGAGAGCATCACTGCTAAAATACTGCTACAGAGCTTAGGAGCTGAACTTCTAACCTTGATGCCTTCAGGGCTATGACCACCAACAGAGCCACTGGAAAGCAAGCACAGGTTAAGAGTACCTCTCAGCTTTGCATGTGCAAAACAAAATATTGCAAAGTGGCATCATTGGACCAGATCTCCATATTTATGTCTTGCATTGCGCTCACCACAGGGACGTGGCATGTCAGCGTAATTATTTACCCTCTGCTCATGTAATACAGCTGAGATGTTGTTTACAGCCCAAGGTCACGCCACCGCACGCTACGAGACAAACCCTGTGATGGATTGGTGTTTCATAGGGTTTCGGACCGTGTGAGACAGTGACAGATTCACATTTCGGAAATCAGGAAAATGCAGCCCCACCACTACTGCTCCTCCACACCCCCTATTTATCCCAGTCTTTGTTTGCCACCAGACGTGTCTAATTCCCAGATGAAAAATGTGTGAATGTGCTAAACGCTCCGGCACGCAACTTTCAAGTATTACCTCGCCTTTGCGCTCTGTGAGAGACACTTTTCCATTTCAACACTGCACAATGGAATAATTTTGATATTCTCTCAGTGACTCCCCTGGTTTATTTTGTATTTCACAGAGGCCAAGTGTTGGAGAAAAGCTGCTGCCCTGGACAAAAACACAGGACCAGCAATAACTATAGGCTACAGTCCAAACTTGGGGTCATTACCTTATCACACTGTACCCAACTGGCCGGGGAGAATATGGACTAACCCAAGGCATATGTGCAATGACTCAAAGTCTATAGATCATCACAGAGAGAAGTTTGAAACTTTGATTGCAGATGGTGTTTCGGAAGGTGACAAAGGCCATTAATACTGCACAGGAGAAGTACTATGAGTCCAACCCCCAGGTTGAAAGCACCAAGGCGAAAGACACTGAAGTGTAACTTTATAGAAATATATGCTTACACTGATGCAGAAGAGGGGATTCATGCCAGAGCCTAGGCACAATAGAGGAACGTGAATCATGAGGATTGGTGTTGTTATTGCCCTATCTCCCTACCATTCGATACTGGCACTTCCTTGCAACAGTCCATGCATGGATATAAATTATGGCTGTGCAAAGCTATAGATGTGTGTGTATGTGCAAATGTGCAAGTGAGCATGTGTGTGTTTGTGCATGTATGTGTCTTTACTTTAATGGCTCTTTTGTGCACAGAAACATAATTGTAGACTATTTCCTCTTTTTCTTTTTGTGGACTTACAGCTTGTAGAATACATTTTTAAAATACATTTTGTAATGTTCAAAGCAAGGGCACAGATTTAGGGTGGACGCAAGTGACGTGTCCCCATCAATATTCAACAATTGCTGGATTTTCCCCACCAATAATTTAGATTTTAAAAAAGTCTGTGTAAACAAAGGGTTAAATTGTGTTTAAAACACATTCTGCTAATGCTATCGGTTTTGTTTTTTCCTGCTAACATCTACCAGACTTTTTTTAGATGCTTCAGAACTCCATCAACTATGTGCAAGAAAATAGCTGCACCTTATCTGCAGGAAAGATGTTTCCCAAGTGAATTACTAGCCTGCTCCTAAACTGACTTTATAGCATAGCATAATTTGGGGGGTGGTGGTCCCCACCAATGTCTGAGTTCATTTTCTAGATTTAGTTTAATTGTGGTCAAAATATGTGGGTTATTTTTTTAACTGTAGGGGGGCTGTTCTCGATGTGCCCCCTGTCGGATGGGGGATTGGGGCTCCAGAGGGGTGTTTGTCCAGGGCCCCAAACAAGCTAGGACCTCCACTGGCTATTTACATTGTGGGGGTTTGCTCCAATCACTTTAACTATAGGATAGCTTGTGTCAAGCTAATTATTGTCTACACCAAAAAAACTACACCAATCCTTTCGGTCTTAAACAGGAAATTTGCTCTCATTATCATTCACAAATAGATCTCAGGAGGTTGTTGTTCCAGAACATTCCTTTAAGGGGAAACTCAGTGAGCTCCACCACACATACTGCCAGACACCAAAGCAAGCAACTCACCCACATAAGCACAACTAATTCAATAACATACTCCCACTTATGATGTTATTTGTAAAACTACCTTTCTTTACTGTTCTGTTACTGTTTGTAATGCAGAAATTGAGTTCATCAGTAGCCGCAAGCCAACTCATGTGGGAATACAAAGAGTCAAGGCTAAGATTGGGAGCTTTCATTTACACTTTGCACAGTTTAAAAAGTTGACACTGTAGAAGTAGGCTGAAGCTATTGTTATTTTTGAATAATGAAGTTCATTTTTAGAGAATAAATATTTAAGGAACCATCTGGACCTGGGTCCATTCTGCCTGTGGCGAAACAGCTGTGCATTTCAGCTCTATACACAAACTGAGCTATTGCTCTATCAGCTTTTCAGGGGATGTTTTGAGGTCATAGTGTCATAGTGGTTTAATGGATCTGGCAATTTCCTAATTCCATGTAGTAAGTCTCCTCCTCTTGGGATGTTGGAGACAGACAGATTTTTCCACAACCAGTGAGTCCCCTACATTATTCATACACCATTATCATTCCATCCAATTACATTCATGTGTTGTTTACTGATGACAAGTGGGTACCTTCAGTGCAGGACTTCAATTCTGCAGTGTTGTCTTCAAGGCCACATCATCAGAAAGATCCAGAACTAATACCTCCCAATGAGAGAGCCCTAACATCACATGACCATTGTGATGTCACGCTGATGGTCTAATTTGCAAGTTGCATGGGAGGAAAAAAAACACTTAAATGAACATGCAGTGTTGGTGCCCCCAGGCTATGTTTATTTCAGTCCGAGTCATTGTCTCCTGTCCAAGGCCAATTAAAAATAACTTGGCAAATTATCTAAATGTCACTGTGAGCCAGCCACATCCTCATCCTTGTCTGCACAACATGTGATTTTAAGGAGCTGTGAGGTATCAGTCTACAATTAAGTTACACAATTTGTCAGTTTTTGAAGTGAATATATTTTGCCAATTATTGCACTAAAGAGTTTGGACTCAATGAATTCTTCATGTGTTGGAAAAAGACCTGATCATATTGTTTCAGCAGCAGTAGGGGAGAACGAAAAGAAAAATAAAAAGCCTCAATCAACACTCCTACATATTCATTTTCTTTCATTTTGTTCCAGCAAAGTTGCAATGAATCAATGTAGAAAGTTGCTTGCTTGTTTTAATTATTCATTTATTAAGCTGTTATCATTAAAAAATATAGCTTTTAATGGAAAGCTGTTTCCCGAGCTGTTCCCCTTGTGAGACAAATATGCCGTCCTAATGAGTTCTCATGCATTTTAACGACTTCATAATTATAGTGTAAATACATTAAAAATTAACTGCAGCATTTCACCAATTTAGAGCATAACTCATAAAGTGCATATGGAAATTTCATTTTCCTCTGCCAAAAGAAAGGGAAAGCTTGTGTGAACAACTAACTGCAGATGCAGGCGCCTTTGCTTTGAGTTCAACATATGTTAAAAGGTCATTAGCCTGTGCAGACCACTGGGCATTCACTGTGTGCTCCTCCCAAGCGAACGTTGCTTCTGTTCCACAACGGCATCCCACTGGCCCTTGAGTGATTTGCCTGAGTCGCTGTGTCAACAGCAGTGTCATGATTGAACTTGAACTGCTGTGTCTGGTGGGCTCAAAAATTGGTTTCTCATTAGACGACCCAGGGCCACCCAGTGCATCTTAATATCATAATTACTTTTCTTGTTTGGCAGCAACCCGCCCCCCCCCCTTATCAGCCAACTCCTCTTGTTGGGGACCATGAGTGCCCAGAGTACTCCAGTTAAAGCAAGTGTCCTGATGATAATTATTTAACATATAGGGTCTCGAGTTAGAGCATGAAAGGTAATTTCATTTATCTTTGTTAAAAGCGCTGTAGAAGTGAAGTGGATTTTTAAAATGCTGCCTTGGGAAAGAATGTCATCACATAAAGCCAGGCTGCCCATTTACAAGCATGCCCCTTGGTGTTTGATATAATGAGCTTGTATTGGTAAGCACACAGCTGCACTAAGTAACCTACTTGGAAGTTTTTACAGTACAGTGAATGAAGGCATTTGATTCATTTTATTCACACCTGATTAATTAGAAGTGTATAACAAGGTTAATGTAGATAGAATATAGTTGCAAATTAAAATCGTCTAGAGGTCATCTATGTACCTAAAAGAACCCTTGAACCATTGAACATTATACAATAGTTTTAATCTTAATAGATGCTTGGGCAGAAGTCAGAGTCCGGAAAGGCACATTTCATTTTAAAAGAATCTTTGGATAGGACAATTTCTTCCTAATTATTTTAAACATCACCTTTCAAAATGGATAGTTCCGGTCCTTTATTATGATTGGCTGAATCGCGTTCCAAGCCATTGTATATTCCCCGATATAGCACGGGTGAGACTGCATTTCATTCTATATTGTTGCATCATTCAAAAGCTCAATGGCAACTATTCAGCTGAAGGAAATATATTTATTTTTTCCTTCAGCTGAGGAATTGATGTTTAGGAATAATTTGCTGGTAACCGTTTTTGAAAAGTCCGTTCTACATTTTGAATATAGCACAGCTGAAGGGGTTTAATGGAAGTCAGCTTTGCTCCACTTACCTCGTGCCTAACAACACCCCTCAGCTGTGCTATTTGCTGGCTGGCTGGCTGGCTGCTACCTGGTGTCATTGCTGATACATTAAACAGAAAATGTTTTTGCAAACCCCATCAAACCTACCTGGGACCACATTTTGATATATGTGTGTGTGTGTGTGTGTATGCGTGTGTGTGTTTTGAGGAACAATGTATATACTCCAAATATGTCTCCCAGCAGTCTGTAGCACAGTCAAGTTGTATGTCAACTCCAACCACATCCAAGTCGCCAATATTCATATGCACTAAAAGACCGCCACAACAGAAGTTCTGAGTTGATTTATTTCCCATCTTTTAATTAGCCTAAATTTTAACTAGAAAATTAAGTTGTTACTGTCGCCCTAACACTAAGAAGACCTAATTATTGATGCGTCATCAATGCAAATATTAAATAAATTAGTGATTATAACTGCTGTTGCGAACCAGGCAGCTCTGGTTCACTAATGGGCAGACGTAATATTTATTATTTAAAAATGTAAAGAATTCTAATTCAAATAGTTTTTAAAAATTATTGAAATCTGTGCAGTACTTTTTGAGTTATCTTGCTCACAGACAGACAGACAAGCAAACAAACGCTGGTGAAAACATAACCTTCTCGGTGGGGTGGAGGTAAGAATGATGTTCATGTCAGGAATCAAACATGGGTCACCCGCTTGACAGCCAGGTGACGTAACCACTGCTAATGCAAGTGAACTTGAAGCATAACACTACGTACTTCATGCAAGTACTGAACCCCATAAACTACACCACCAGATCAAATATCTTTTTTATCCAGTGCGTTGTTGAGCAGATGGACCTATGTTTTGTGGAAGTAAGTTAGAGCAGGGCTTATATCACTTGAAAGTCAAGTGGGTGACCTGTGTTTAATCCCTGATACAAATGATATTTGTTTATTTATTTATTTATTCATTTATTTATTTATTATTTTTTCCCCCAATAAAAGTGTCTACTAAATACCAGTCAACTTTATTTTATCTTATGGATATCCAACCTCACCGTGCTACAGACTGCAGCAACACATACCGCTCTACCTAAATATTGCCTTCAGCATCCCCTGGTGGACTGTTGGTGGACTGTTGTTCCTCAAAACGTGACCCCAGGTAGGTTTGATGGGGTTTGCAAATGTAACAGCAACGAGATCAGGCTGGCTTATATTCACGGTACAGAATGGTCTCACGGGGCTCATTGCTTAAACATATCACATAGCTGGGCTATTGTACCAAGACCACTCCAACACAAGAAAAATCTCCAACCTAGGGAATGCACATCCATGGCAGAGGCCTCAGAATCACTGAGTCACACCACAGCAATTAGGGGTATGGCAGAATTCTATCTACCCTCACTTATTACACATATATTGATGTTCCAGCAGGCATTTTTATCACAATAGACCAGAAATGTATTGAGCCTTTGAGTTCAACATTGCATTATTGAATCAAACTGAAGTCTCAATCTTAAATTATGATTAAACTGATATGAACATATCTGGCAGGAATACTCAATCTGAAATGTCGCCATGGTGTATTTGTTGTTGTCTATGATGTCATATGACTCATGAAGGTCAATTAAAAAAACACCATTGTTGGATATGATGCCAACAAAAGAAATAAGGTTCCAATTTAAAATACCAGGATCTAGTTATGAAGCAATGCAGACCCTCTACAGTGACGCAATTTAAAAAATATAATGGAATGACAGTGTTTTCTTATCCTCACTGCATCCCATCTACTTAGGGGTCAGGTGTTTTGTTTTGTTTTTTAGGCCTACACACACAACAGCCAGCAAATGTTAGGCTACAAAAGTTAAATGCTGTTGCCACACAAATATAAAATGTTGCTGTAATCCTTGCCCTGTCATATAGCACGTTTATCTAAATCCACAGCCATGTTGTTTACTTTGCTTGAGATTTCAAGAATTTGTGACAAATATCCAGTTCTCATGTATTCTATTAGCATCAAAATCTAAGCTTGTAAGCATGATGTAATCATTGTCATGGCTGCTTGCCCAAAAGATATTTGTGTCACTGAGCCTGGAATTGGGCAACTGACTGAGGTCAAACAAATGACTGTGACACTTGACTCTGTCATAATTATGAACAAGCTTATCATAACTGCATTCCAATCCTCCTAACGGTGGGACCTAAACCTCCTCAGGATAACAGCAGTGTAAACAAGTTGGCTTTGTATTTGACCAGGAATATGGTCCCTTGTGATAGAATGAACATCACAAAAGGACACAGCTGGTTTATTCCTGATGTTTTTTCACAGATAGTTTCTTTATAATCTGAGCATCTGTAGTTTATCTATGGGAACCATTCAGATAAAGTGTGTCCATCATAAAAAAATGAATGTAGCCATTCAAGCTTGTCAATATCTCCATTAAACATGCTTTATCACTTTCATGAAGGATTTCTGTTATATTTGTATTCAGGCAGAGTGCACGTGGTGGCTTGTTCACTATAAGTTCTTATAGTGGTTTCTTGCTGACAGCATAGATTACCTCACTTTCTGATCTCAGAAGGATTAACATACTGGCAAACATGATGAAAGGATTTTCAATGAAACCCCCTCATATGCAAAATAGGTATTTCACAAAGCATATATCATGTAAAATGTCAAGTTATCTATGAAAAGGGATGGTATCATAGGACAAAATAGCTGATTTGATACATTCACCTAAGCATAATTATTATTTTCTACAAAATCTGAATAACTGGAAAATTTGGCAAGACGGTGTATTTTACAGCAGATAAAGGAAGATCTAGTAATGTCGCCCACAGACACACAAAACCAATTAAGGTGTTCCACCTGCTCTGACATTGCCATGATGCTTTCTGGCATATTTAATCATACTAATTTTTTTACATTGTTATATTTGTAAAAAAAATTATACACATAGGAAGGTGTTATGCCTAGATTTACAACTTTAATATGACAAGACCCTCTGCATTTGCACTTGTTATATTACCCACAATGCAATTTCATTGTGGAATGCCCACCCCAATATATAGAGAGAAAGAGAAAGAGAGAAAATGTGAATATGTATGTATGTATGTATGTATATATACATGTGTGTGTGTGTGTGTGTGTGTGTGTGTGTGTGTACTGTACATATGGCATGGAACAGTGCAGACCTTTTTTGTGGTGTCGCTGAATATAATTGCTTTACTACAAATGACGTGGAACATTAGCGTTAATGTAAAACGTTTTATGTCAACCAAACAGAAAGAGTGCTGCCTAGGCATCAGCAAGCACTTATCCAATTCCATGGTGCTTTCATTTCCAGGTCCTACAAGCACGCTAATGCATTTGTGAAGAGTGCTTGCTGCTGGGTTCTGTGACTCGCTGGTGGAGGAGCGTGGCTCAGCAGCAAGACGTGTTGCTTGTCATCACTGTGCACAAATCCACACCTCCGCGCTCGCCTTTGTGTCAAACGGCAGCTTCCAGTAATGCATGGAAATGCATGCTAATGCATCCTAATGAATAAAAATATCTGCACTTCAGTTCATCAGCGATGGGATTGTGTGACCAAAAAGTGTCTTCCCTCATTTGAATCAGCAAACAACAAACCAGGAAAACACTGCAACCTTTCCCCTGTCTTCATTATCCCCTCATCTCAATCTGGGTTTATCCTTTGCTCTCTCTCTCTTACTCTTTCTCTCTCTCTCTCTCTCTTCAGTCACTTTCAACAACCCACACAAACAAATACATGTTTAGACTCATTCAGAGCCCATTCAAGAATAAAACAGGCATTGTTTTTAATCGTAAAATGTGTATAAATAATTTAATTGTATTCATTTTATGTCCAGCGCAGACATATTCACTGTTTTCCGACGAGAGAATCTGAATTGCAAATCCCCCCCGGCTTAATGAAATATTCAGCATTGTCAGTTGTTTTCATATTTTGAACCTCAAGTTTGCATATCTATATCGTTTCAGTGCTGGTCTGGTTATTTTCATATTTCAGCCTTCACCCAAGCAGAATGAATAGTTGGCATGTTTGTGTTGTTGAACTGGGCCTCTGACCAGAGGCCTGGAATGATTCAGTGGAAAGCACGTTTGTATATGAGAGAGGAGTGTTGGTTGGAATCTTTTTAATAACCAAACAATACCAGACATTCTATTGTGACATAGAGGTCATATTGATTTTTTTATAACAATATCACCAGTGCTACTGATTCTTCAGGTGTCAAGTAATCCCCTCAAAATGAACATATCTCTTTTTTTTTGTTAAGCTACAAACCAAGGTGTTCTGCCCTGTACAACAGGTGATTTACCTGCAGCTGGAGAGACTCTTTTGTGTTCATTTTCAGGGAACGTTCAGTTAGGAAGGGGGACCACTTTAAATCGCCTCAATGATAAATTCTACTAGCCTTAACCTGCTTTAATTCAGTTTGAGAAGAGCTGTTACCACAATAGGACCATAGCTGATGAGAGGCATAAAATATTGCTGACATCCTCAAGTTCAAAAGATTTATTGATAGGTTGATTGCGCTGATATCATCAGTCGTTAGCTGCATATAATGGACCTCCCGAAGATTAAGCTGGGGAAATGTGAAATTAAATTTTCAAAAACAGAGGCGCTCCTAACTCAGAGTAATCTGCATAATGATGAACTTAAGACTGTGCCACACTTCAGTGCACAGCAGCTGAGGTTTTGTATTGGAGGCATTCATCTTTGGCACAGCTCCGGGCATTGCTGTGTGTGTGTGTTCGCAAGCACATGTGTGTGTATGTGTGTGTGTGTATTTATTTGTGTGTGTGTGTGTGTGTGTTCACAAGCACGTGTGTGTGTGGGGGGGGGATGAAGAGAGAAAAAAAGGAATAATTTTTCACTGCAGTTGAAATCACACCTAGAAATCCAGCACTCTGATCAGCACTTAGTCATCCTAATGTGTATTCTGTTTTTACAGTGTTGCCATAGAGAGTGACGATCATGTTTCATTTCGGGGCTTCACTCTGTTCTTCCGTTTTATCACTGGTAATTCATCCCGATCACTTTTATTGCACTCTCAATATGCTCTAGACAAGAGCCAAATAGGGAGGACATAGTGACATTATCAGTGCAGCTTGTAGTTCTCTTCAAGAGCATCACAGTGCATCTGTTACACAAACTGGCTGAGCAAATGATGAAGTCAGGCTGTAAGTGAAGAGTCTTGTGTGCAAGAATTAAAGCTATCTTGTGTGGGAGTGTTGTAAATAAACCTCCATGTTTGCACTTTATCAGGGTGTCCTGGTATTAAGTTATTAAAGTTGAAACTGGAATTAATTTTGTTCTGTGCCGTGACATTGCAGTTTACCTGCCATTTACATCAAGGCACTTGCTGTTGAATTGATTCAGTAATAAAATCGTTCCATGAAATACAGGCCTCTCTTTCTACCAGCCTTCAGACAGTGAAAAACCTTATGTCCTGTAGGTGTTTTTTTATGGTTATATAGGGTAACCCCACATTATCAGTGTTATGCTGAATAACCCTGTCACTCACTGACAAGCCAAGCAACTTTGGTTGATGCTATTATAAACATGAGCTGCTAAACAGTATGTTTTGGTACATTGGAAAAAATAACATGGATTTAAATGTGTAACAAGGTACATCACTCATTCTTGATCTGTAAGTTTAACTTAAGCCTGTAACACAGTTATATACCAGTTATTGCAGTGTAATAACCATGATGTGGACAAACTGCTGCCAGTAACCCTATCTCCTACAGTTAGTTTTGGTTATATGGTATCTTTCCAGTACTTAGAGGAATTTAACACCATCTTCTCAAAGGACCCTTGTCCAGCATGCTGAAAGGTTCTACCTGAATTCACTGAGTCTGAGTTCAATGAGTCTGCAAGTTCTTTGAAGTGTAGTGTAGTGCATCTGTACAGTGCAATTGAGAAGACCAGACTATGTATCCTTGTGGGCAATGTAGGTTATGTAGGTGTGATAAAAATCCCCATACTCATTTATCCAGACCATCTCTATATGTGACCATATGGATAAAGTGACCTTTCATCAGCAAAATTGCAGTAGGAGCAGTTTTTCTGTCTATTGTCTGTTTTTGTGTATTGTTGTTTTATTGTTGTTGTTTTTTTTTTCTGAGGAAGATTGCATTCTCTTAGTTTCACAGTCTTCCTTACTCTCCTGTCTCCAGCTGGTCAAGCGAATGTATCAGAAAGTGAAATTCTTCACCTGTTCTTCCCACACATTCCATTCAGTCAGGAACAGTGTCTCCTATAGTTTTCTTTTGAAACTCCAGATGCCATGAAGCAGAGGCCTTGCTTTTCCCCTGAAACCTCGCTCTTGCAGACAGATCATCAGGCTTCAGTGGGCACTGGCTGTGTGATGGCGGACGGTGCTGCCGTCCCCCGAGTGACGGGTGACCCCGGAGGCTTGGTGCGGGGGAAGGCAGTCGGTGCAGGATAAGCAGAGCTTGATGGAATGCATTCAAGGTGAAATGATGGAGTTTTCTGCTCTCTCTCTCCTTTCTCTCTCTTTCTCCCTGTGGGGCTGCTGGAGGATTTTCAGCAGCCATTTGTACACAGAGCGTCTCTCTCATGTCGCCATCAGCCATCATGACTCAACACAGGGAAGAGAAAGCACACACAGCCACAGCCACAGCTACAGCCGAGCAGACAGACCCGGTGATGTGTTGTGTGTGGACTATCGATGTGAATGTAATTCCATTCAAGCTCTCATCTACCCCACACTACCCCACCCTTTCTCCCCTTGTCTACCCCACACTACCCCACCCCTTCTCCCATTTCTCACTGGATGATATTCTGTACAATCGCCCCCCCACACACACACACACACACCCTGTAATCTCCAAAAACATTAGTCCTCTCTGACAGCATTGTGGCACTATAGAATATCTGCTTTTCAGAGCCAGTTAAAAGCTATCTCATGTCGTCAATGGATTAGGTTGGTGGAAATAGGATGTTCTCTGTAAGGGGACAAAGCAGAAATCCCCCTCAGGTGTAGTGTCATACCTGTCCATCAACGTCTGACAGCAATCACTAAAAAAATAGCCTTGCAATGGCCCAACAATGAACTCTTTATCACAGCAGAAGAGCCCACTGACAGATATAATTTCTAATTTCTGCAGTTCCTCTCCCAATGTCCAGCCCAGCTTATCTGCAGAGCTGCTATAGAACAGTCATCTTCAGGCATCCACTCAAACCTTTGTATGTTAAGGGAAAAAATGTGGCATATACTGTCGATATAGGCATCACCGGCAAACTTTAGTCTAAAAGTTTAGCAGTCAGCAGTCAGCCAGCAGCCACACACAAATATACATTCATGACAAATCTACACGTCACCACAGGGCTGCCCCAAGGCTCTGTGCTGGGGCCCCTTCTCTTTGCCATTACTCCCATGGCTTCTCCTATCACTGTTATGCCGATGATACCCAGCTCTATCTGTCCTTTCCTCCTGGTGACTCCATTGTGTCAGAATGGATATCTGACATATCTGCATGAATGAAAGAACATCACCTCCAACTAAACCTCTCCAAAACTGAACTGCTGGTCCTCCCTATCTGTTGCTCCCACCAACGTTGCAAGAAACCTGGGTGTCGTGATTTATGACCAGCTGACCTGTGCTGATTATGTTGCCTCTAGCTCAGTTGTGACATTTTCTCTATTCGACATAAGGAAGATCAAGCCTTACCTAACCCAACATGCAACCCAGCTTTTCCAAGAATGTCTCCTGGCTTAAAATTTCTAAATACCTGGAATGCACTTATAATGCACCTCCCACTCTCTCTCTACACTGGACTTTTATTACACTCCTGCACTTTCTCAAAATACTGCAAACTCCTTGCTAGCAATATGCACTCTTAGTTTGTAAATGTAGCTTAAATGTTAATGTTATCTTCTTTTTGTAAGTCACTTTGGATAAAAGCGTCTGGTAAATTCATTAAAATGTAAATGTAAATGTAAATGCACATGGATCACTTTTCAGTTATAGGAGTTGTGTGCATGACTAAAGTCAGAGCTATTCAAAGCTTAGCACTGTTACAAAGCTTAAGCTGAGACACAACTTCATTATCATGATTTAGCTGTATTGTGTCGCCAGCTCAGGTTCAGAAAAGCATGACTGGGCCAATAAAACACCTCTGTGTTATGCCTCTGCTTTATGCATTATGGGAGGCCTCACTGCTCCAAGCTTTATGAAGGTGTTGACTTAATTTCTGAATCTGTTTAACCCAGTGTGGGGAATTTAGATTTATCATTTTAATTAAGCCTTAGTTACTTACCTTACTTCCTTCACAAGATCACAAAGGTGTTTTTTTCTCCTCATTTAGGTTGTAAGGGGCCTTTATACAGAAATATTCTGTGTAAATGTCTTCTGTGTATAAAAAGTTGCTTTTCCTTCAGGCAAAATTGCACACTACAACTGATTCTGTTATTGTTCTGAGACTGAAGATGACTAGACTGTGCCAGACTAGGAACGAAGTGACAAAACAAGGAGAGCCAAAGACTTAATGTTTCCCCTTGATGCCATGAATCTTTCATTAGAAACAAATTATCATACCAAGGGATATATATTTCATAGGTTTGTAAGAGGGATGCACATGTTTTAAAGAGTGCCCTTGCAGAATTCGTTTGCTCTTGGCTATCTAATTGGATTTGCTTATGGAGGGAGTGAGAATGAGAAATAGAAGCTGGTCAAAAAGCTGTTGGGCCAAATCGGAGTTCAGCCCTTCAAGCTTCAACAGTCCAGCGGTTTCCGCTCATTACGTTTGTGCAGGGAGAGGATTCCCCCAATGCAGCGAGAAATTGGTGGATGCTTACAGTGATATGGCCTCCGGGTTAGGAGTAGGTGATAACCTCAAAGCCGCAATGCCATTTTCTGACCATAAACCACTTCTGCCTAACCTTATAGAGCTGTGAGGTATATAGAATTACACTTTTTTTTATTTAGTTTCACCGACATCTGGTGTGTTTGTGTGTCTGTGTTTTAGAGAGGTTGAAGAGAGGAAGACAGGGAGGACAGATGGAGGGAAAGTCATTAAAAACGGGTAACTTTTGGTGGAGAACAACTGTGACTCACAGAGCAATTTCTGCAGTGCTCATTGTTACTATAGAGACCTCTCTTTTTAAGGTGTTGTTTTGATATGTTTGATTGCTGTTTGTAGGAAGGTAAAATTGGATGATAGGAGAAAGCAATGATTTCAGGAGCAGATATTTTGATTAGTTGCAAGATTTTCACTCTTGTGTGGAGTGGAGTTTTTAAATGGTTTATACAAACTATTCTTGAATGTTTATAACAATGAATGCATTATGAATACGTTCGATCCTGGGTACTAGTTATGGGCTATTATGTATACAATGTTCCCCATCATTCCCCAACTAGAGGAACAGTGTAGTCATCACTATGCTCGCAGCACTGCCCACAAAATGTTTGTCTGTGACTTAGCTTAACATGCTCTTAACAATCACAAAAAAAGTATTCACATTTCACTGTGTGTGCTTTGAATTCCTAATTCATATGCATTCACACATAGGACTATTCTGACATTATTTTGCCTGGACTAAATATAATCTCTCTCTGTCTTCAAGACATGATTTTGTTGCTTTAGACGAAACTAAAAATTATAAATTAAAGCCTAATACTGTATCTCCACCGCTGCTCTGTCCGTGTGCTGCAGCCTTCATGGCTGCTTTACTCTAAAATGCAGCATGATGTTCTCCCAGGAAAAGGACGAGAAAAACACAGATTTCGAAATGTTTCACCTCTTGTACAAACAGCAAGTTTGGAGTAGTGTTTGCGCATAATGAGCTTCATGCTGCAGGAGGATTTTCTGATCAAAGCTGTAATCAATGGGGCTATATGACTCTCAAGGAAATGTAAACCCTTCCTGCAAATTGCAAGACAGAGATGGCTCACATTGGGAAAAGGGATTTAGATAAGCCAGCTGCTTTACAGTATTGACTTATTGTTTGTTGCCACTGAGACATGGAAAATTAGATGGCAGAAGGCCAGCATATTATGATGTATTTTATTATTAGGAATAAAAAATCCCCAATGGTATTTTCCCAGTAGCCAAAGCAGTGAGAGGGCCCAGCGGGAGCTGATCTGCTGCAGAAAGCCACTGATCCATCTGTTTATTCTCTACAGTGATTACAGCATGCCACATCATTTGCAGAACCTTGTCAACAAGTTGGAGACATTAACTTATCAGTTATTTTCCAAATGCACAATTTGTCATTACAGTAAACGGCCTATTGATCCTAGTAGGGAAAATAGATAAAAACTTCTCAGAGGCTAATTGGGTTTCAAGCTGTCAACAGACATTATAAAGAAGTTTGTCTCTAATTCAGTTAGTCAAAAGGCATTTATCCCAGAGGTGCTTTACGGAACAAAACTGCTTCTTTCTACAGTAATGTGATTGTCTTCAATCTTCAGCACACAGCAGCTCTGTGAAAAATGACTATAGCATCATTCATCTATTTGTTACAATGTGCTTCTGTAATATTGGTTATCGCCATGTTTCCATTGTCATTTAATCAGACTGAACCATAACAGAATGTTGAAACAACACACAGACAGATTAAAGTTCCTTTTGCAAGAATGAAATGCTGACAGACACACTGAAATGGTATGTCATACACCTCATTCACAGAGTCAAAACAATCAAACGGATCTATGTGGTTAGTCAGTAATATAATATATAGGCCTACTATATACTCTTCTTGGTAGCACTGCCAAATCATAGAGAAACTATCAAGTAGATAAAGACTTCAATAACTTTCCCTTAACAAATAAATATCTTTTCTCTCCATATCTCAAAACAAAATCAGTTTAATTTGTTTGCCATCTCCATGGGTACTTTTTTCAACCTCCAACGGTAGCTGTAAACAAGCTGCATGATTTAATTTATCCATTCATTACATTTTTATTTGATCTTATTTTTGAAATCGCTGCTCCCCCTTCTATCGACAACAAGACCCTGCTGATGCTGTGGCAGCACGGAAACATGACATCTGCGTTGTTTCGGCAGCCAACCTCTTGTAGGCGAGCTGGTGTTGACATGCACTGAGCGCTGTGATGGATGAGCCAGGATAGGCCAGGGTCACCCAGGTGTGGAGTGCAGAGAAGAGACAGCCCTGCGGGGGTTGACAGACAGGGCCAGGGGTTCTGGAGCTCCTTCTCTCACCATGTGCACACACACACACACACACACACACACATACACACACACACACACACACACACACATACATACTGTGCACACACTCACACAGTCATACACACACACTCACTCACTCTCACTCACACATACACACAGACACATATGTACTCCCAGACTCACACACACACACACACACACACACACACACACACACACACACACACATAGCCCCTGGGCTTTGTCACACTTACCGTGTGTCTGTCTAACCCACCCTCAGCAGCTCCAACTCAAAATGCCCTCGTGATCTCCTGGCCACTGCCGTACCGGCAGGAAATGAAAGAATAATAATAAGAGGAAATGAAACACCTCCCCTGACTAACGTTTTGGGCTTTATGGGGGCTTTAACGAAAGGGATGAGTCTGCTATGGTATTGATGAGTGTGTCAGAGAAATTTGAGATTCCTCCCTGGCACCACCGACTATGGAATATGAGGAACAAGTCTCTAGCTCTCAAGCACCAAGCATCAAGAACCGTGGAACCAACTGGGGACTAACATTGTCAATGAGGCTGCTTAAATTTCATCAAAGTACAAAATGCTTTCAAAATACTTGCTTAATGGGTTCTTATTCTGCTGTGCTTATTTTGAGCATGACTGTTTTGCATATCTACAACAACAACAAAAAGCAAGTAAACTTAACAATAAGTGTATAAAAGCATGAACATGAAATGGACGTGCAAGTGTTTCGAATATTCATTCCCAGCCCCAGCAGTCAGACTGCTGTTCCGGGAGAGAAGGGGAAGAAGGCCTTGTGCGAAAAAAAAACTCATCTTGTGAGCCCAACCAGAGGAGCTGAAATGGCCTTTTCTTCGCCGTGTGCAAGCCAAAATAGCGTCTCTTGAGGGCATCGCAAGGCATTAAATGCTTTGTTTGATCTGGCTCAGTTGGGAAGCCAGCTTTGATTACACTTTATTCCATTGTTTTCAGATCAAACTGTGTCCAAGGGTTCGGTTCAGTGTGCAAGACATGATCAATAATAATGCAATTAAAATTCTGTCTTTTTGTTTCATGATTAAACAGAGCAAAACGTTGTTCCTTTGATCAGTACTTGGTAGCTATTTCGGTATTTATTCTTTTTTTTCCCCCTTTCTTTTTCTTGTATTGGCAGAAGACAGTTTCATGTCACTGTGCATGTGAGCGCTCATCTTGTGTTCTGCACATGTCTTTATCTATTGATTACTGTTGCATACGCCATGATGTAAAGCTTTCACTTACAGTAGGAGCAAAGCAGCAAATCAGGTACATTTAAAGACATGAAACTGGTGATTAGAGCTCATGCATATTACATTTATGTATTTTAGCAGATTTATCCAAAGCGACTTACACTTTGTCAACTATCAATTGTTCAGGACCAGTCTCCCCCAGAGCAACTTAGGGTTAAGTGTCTTGCTCAAGGGCACAACAGTGGCAGCTGAGATTTGACTTTTCTGGCTTCTTGTACGCTAGCCAGGTTCCTTAACCGCTATGCTAACACCACCCACATATCATATGATATATGCATATATGATAATAGCCAAGTCTTCATGATAGTTCCACCAGGAAGACTTCAAGTGTATGTCATTTATTAACTGAGCCAGGCGATCATAGCCTATGTCAAATCTATGCCGTTCATTCATAGTCTTCACTTTCACCTCTCCAAAAACCACTCAATTGGTCTTTAGCTCAATACTCTGTCTGACTAAATGCTCTCCTTCAGCCACTGTCACCATTTAGTCCTTATCTCAGTGACCAGGAGTAAGCCTCTCACCAGCATCTCTTCTTTCATTGGCTGAAATTGAGATCTGCTTGCTGATAGATGAATTGGTGACAGACAGACTGGGGACCTGTTCCTCTAACTAGACTCTGAATTACCTTCTGTATCCATGTGAATTAAAAATGTGGTCAATTCTTTCTGGAAGTAGCTTGAATGTTATCCTCTTTTGTAAGTCGCTTTGGATAAAAGCGTCTGCTAAATGCCTAAATGTAAATGTAATGTAACTGGCCTTCGGGGTGGAGATACTACTATTGTACCCTTAAACACTTGTTCTGGGTTCCTCAAGGGGAACTCTGTACCCTATGTACCTCTACTCACTTTAAAGCAGTTCTAAGCCATCTAGCCAGTAATACTTTTCATCACATTCACTGACTATGTCTTCATGATACACTAGCTCTGCATTGTCTGACTCTGGCTCTGGGAATTGGAAGCAGAAAAAAGTAGGGATAGCCTGTCCTCTAAACAAGAACAAAACACTGTGTGGAATTTCACATGGACCAGGACCACAGAACGGAGGGGTAGGTTACTACTGCCAGTTTGGCATTCATCTTACTCAGAAATACATGTGTGTTTTATATACATGTTCATTTTTATTTGGCAATAGATCATGTGTACTTCATAAGTTATACTCATGGAGACAGACTTCATATCTGCATCAGAGTATTGCACTCTGCTTGGAGAAAGGTGTTTGTTCTTTATATTGAACAAATAAATAAACCATATTTATAGTACATGTGGAAATTAGATATATTGATCCCAGGGGAATTGGTGTGACATGAAGGTAGCGCAATTCTGTCCAGGCTCCCAGCTTGGACTTCACAGTTTATGCACAAAAAACAAACACATTGCATTCAAAGCCTTCTGTGATAGTCTCATCGCTGTGAACAAGAAAGTGATCCACATTCATGTGTGTGTTGTGCTTGTGTTGTCTGTTGATTAAAGAATAAATAAGAGCACAAAATTTCATCATGGTTGAGAGTTGTAAATAAATCAGCCAACTAGGTGGCAATTTTCTGAAATCAGTCTGTCTGGCATCTTTCTTAGAATAAAAATTTGGTAACACTTTCTAGGAATTGAGTAGCATATCATGCATTCATAAAGCCTTATAAAGACATTAGTGTAACGTGTTATAACGCCTTAGAATGTCATTAGTCTTCATAACTGGTTATACATTCTCACAGAATGTTATTATATAAGCTTTTACAACTTGAAGTGTTACAAAGCATTATAAAGCTTCAATTTGTCAATTGACCCCTTATGTTCAATTCCTCATGCCAAATGATGAAGTCACAAGTGCTCAATGCATACTCTAAGTAAAGTGAGATGAACACATAATTACTCATGAAAATCAATAAGGCACCATTACAGACAATACATAAAGTGGGTATGTCTCCCTGGTCTCGAAAGGACAAAGAAGCTTATAAGGCTTTGTGACACTTCAAGTGGCTTACCACATATAATGCCTTCATGCCTTCAAGTTCAGTCATGAGAATGTATAAATAGTTATGAACGCTAATGTCATAAGTTATGAAGCATTATGAATGCATTATAACCATTTATGAATGCTTTTATAATGTTTTATGAATACTGTGCTCATAGAAAGTGTTACCAAAACGCCAGTGGCAAAAAAAGTCATGTTATCTTACAGCACTAGCATGTCATGGCCTCAGTCTTGGCTGTTGTCATTCCTTGGTAAGAGAAGACTCAGGTGTATTTCACCTAAAGATTCTGCTCCACTAAAAATTGTAGGCATCACCCTCATCTGCTCAGTCAAACAGACTGTTCCTTCAGTAGCTCTGATTGTGAAGCTTCTGTTCCCTCTTGACAGTGAGCCATCCAAATGTTTGACTTGCATCCTTGGTTTGGTGCTCGGAGCCTTTGAGAATGTATCAACCTTGAGAGAGGGAGTGTGAAGCTTCTCAGCTGTAATGAAGTGTGTATGTATATATGTGTGTGTGTGTGTGTGTGTGTGTGCATGTTCATGTGAGCATCATAAAAGAGACAAATGTAAAAAGAGGACAAGTGTTTCCTGGTTTAGCTGACGGTTTGTCACAATAGAATGAGCTGTAAATCCAAGGACTGGAAATGACTGGATTTCCCTGAACAATATACTGCACACACACACACACACACACACACACACACACACACACCAGCACACACCAGCACACAAATTAAAGTGTCTTGGGTGCTGAAGCTGCACACTAATCCACAATCTGTCCCTATCTGAATGATGTCTCTGCTCTGCAAATGCCACATTCTCTCTCTGTCTCTCTCTCTCTCTCTCTCTCTTTTCCTCTCCCTCATAGAACTCTCTCTCTCTGGATATAGATTTGCAAGATGATTTCCAGCACCACAGACTGTGATGACATCTTGGCATTCCTGACCTGGAAAGAGGAATGAGGATGCACTGTCGCTCAGCTCAGAGCGTGGTGATGTTCCGTACTTGAGGAGTCGCGTCAGTGTGAGGTATGGCGTGCCAGAGGAGCAGTCAATGTTGCACGCAGCAGTGGAAACAGACATGATGGTGGAAGCTAGAGTGTGTGTGTGTGTGTGTGTGAGGGGAAGGGTTTGGGGGTGGTCTGTGGGTGTGTGTTTGGGAGGCGCATGTGGTGGGGAGGTGACGTGTTCCAGGGGGAACCGGTTGAGGGGATGGGTGGATTGGAGAGGCACGGTGATCTGCATGGTTGATTTAATGACACTCAGTAAACTCAATCTGCAGTCCAAACAAATCAATGTGATTTTGCGCCACAGTTCATCAGTCATCACAGCCATAAAGCGCTTTTTCCCCCCACCACCCCTTAGTCACAGACTGAATGTGTGAGACTGATTATACTCAGAACAGGACCCTTTTCCCGTTATGGATTAAACACTGCAGAATTGAGATGGAATTCTGACAGCAAACCTAAGGATTAGAAGGCTTTTTACGTTCCTATTGTTTCATCAGATAACTTTGACATTGGTGAATAAAGAATGTATTTACTTTCACACACCACTGGTTAGCTTTTTGTTTCTTTCACTTTCTATCCACGTAAGTCTACCTGACACTTTGATGTCCATTCAACATCAAAGGCAACCTCTCCCAACCTTCAGATGTAACCTCTTTTATTATTTTTTTTCTTTGATATGGCAGTGCAGTATTTATGAGAGTGCAAGGAAAGCAGACAAGGGTGCATGGTTTTCTGATGGTTAAGCCCTGCATAAATACACAAACAGACAAACAAATGAACTGCAAATTCTGGCTGAAGAAAGCTTCACAGAAAGTAAAATTGATGATCTACCAGAGTTCACTAATGTTATTGTTCTAGTTTGGCATTTTAATGTCCTACCCAATTTTAGTATGAGAAAAGCATTTCAAAGCCTTGCATGTTTCCCTGGAATTGATGTTATAAATGAATAAATGTTTTTGCCAACCAAAGACAAACCTTCACCAAACCTTCATCTGTTTGGACCTTGACATCTTCCTTCTTTTCTCTCCCTTTCTATTTACTCTTCATTATTTTCTCTGTCTGTCTTTTTTTCTCTCTTTAATTCTATACTGTATATCTTTTTTTTCCTTATATTCACCTTTTCTTTCTTTCACATTCAGGCTGCACAGCATTGTCTATCTGTCCATCTTGTTTCCACCTTATCCTATTCTTTCTTTCTTTCTTTCAATCTTTCATCCTTTCTTTTGTTCTTTCTTTCATTTTCTTTCTTTCTTTCTTTCACATTCAGGCTGCAAGGTGCTTAGCACTGGTAGGCTGCTCCTCAGATTCTCATGGGTCATTGGTATGCAACAAATTCACCACATCAACTCCAAATCTGACCCTTGTGTTCACTCTTTGGTTCCCAGTCCTCAGATTTGTTTGGCGGTTTGTCTGTTTAACAGGCCTAGATGTCAGCAAAGCAAAACTACTGTTCTATTTATTGGAGCATTGCATAGAACTTTTGCCCAGGGGTCTTGCAGCAATTTCCATACAAACAGGCCAGAAAATACAGAATTTACATTTAACACTCGAATTTCATATAAATAAATAGATAAATAAAAAAATATTGACTGGCAAAGGTGAGCTCTTTGTTATAGTTCACTTATGACTAAATGGTAATTTTGCCCTTTAAGCCTGTTGCTGCATTGTAGAAAGAAGGCTACAGCAAGGAAAACAACTTTTTTTTTAACAGCTTAACAGTGTTTCAATGTTTATTATTTGTGGTATGCGAATGAATGAACAGAAAAGGACATTTTTCCCATTAGCCCTCCTACACTCTCTCCACTCTTCTCCAAGTCATATATGGACTGAGAGGCCTTCTTGGCGCCATTTTGCTCATTAGCTTTCATAATAATCAAATGGTTGATGAAGACCCTTGGATTTAAGTATGAATCTAGCTCATTCCTTCAAGTACTTTAAAGGAGTACATGTATTTCATTCTCTCATCAATCGCGATTATTAATTCCGCACTCCAAACCATGCATACAACTGACAACAACTGAAGCTAATTACTGTGATTTACTGTGACTCCTTAAGAGGATCTTAGACTCACCGCCGTCTGTATTCAAGTTCTCCCCATACTGATGGTGAGGGAAAAATATGTAGTTCTGCTTTACAACTCATTTTAAATCTAATTTGATTAAGTGCCATGACAAAGTCATGTTTACTATAGCAGGCACCGGTGTGCAAATCTTTGGTGCCTCAATGTATCATATTCAAGAAATATTTCTGTGCTGCACATTACCTTGTGTGTGCAGTAGGAAGCATGATGGTAATTCAGAAGGAATTACTGAAAGTGGGGGGTTGTAATCATAGTGGTGGCAATGGAGAGAAAATTGTGTTTATGCTGCCCACTTAAGTAGTGTTCAGATCCCCAAGTGCTCTAAATACCAATCTGCCACCTTTCCCACAGTACTCTTGCTCAAATTCTCAGCATGTCATTTGAGGTCTTTTTTGTTTGCATATAGACAAAGAGCTCTCTTAATCCATTCATTGTGGCTTGCTGGATCTATCTGTAAGAAAAAATAATCCGTCCTCAGGGACTGACCTAATTTAATAGAACTACTAGTGTGACCACCTCCGAAACGTAAAATGAATTATTGATATCCCTGGAAACTAACTTCCCAACGCTCATTATTAAAGAGCAGGCTTGGATTAAACAGGTTATTTCCCATTTCTTTCCTCATGCACACTCCCCCCATCTATCACAGGCAAGGGGTGTGTGTGTAGAGGGGCGAGGGTGTGTGTGGATGGGGGTCGACGTACAGTATTGGCAATAACAGGAGATGCCCAGGGCCATTATACACATGCATAACCCAAAGGCCATGTAGACTGTGTTGACCAAGGTCAAAATGTTGACTTATAAATGAATTATGACCTTCACAAATCTGGGTCAATAATATCATACTTCCCTCGAACCAGGGTGCTACAGTGCATGTGTAAGCATAGCAGAGCATAGTCATGATTTCCTCCCCAAGGAAAGAGGCTCATCAGACCCACTGGGTTTAACACGTTTCTTGTTATTGTGAGTAGACATGCAGAAATGTGTCCCAGAGTCAGGCATTTTGACAGGGCCCCAGGGGAGGAATAATCATGACATCCCTGGACTAACAGACTCATAGCAATGGCAGACAATGATGTTGTTTCAGCTCAGCCTGGTTCAACGCACTGTTGTTAGATACACACTCCGTCAGTATACTGATGATTCTCATGGGTTATCATATGGCCGTGCTCATAATACCACTCGGTCAACAGGAAGAGACCATGTGGTCAACATCATTATGATGCCCTTGAGCTATCATGCATAGGACAGCATGAGCATAATGCAAAAGAACAACCACTGAGTTTATACATTTATAAACTATTTGCATAGTGGGACTATATTATGAATACATTTTTAATGTGGATAATTAAATGCAATGCTGTCATTCCTGACTTTTGCCATTTGCATAGTTGCTTAGCTATGATAGGGTCAATGAATTACATTCAGTAACATAGTCTCAATATTTGTATTTGTCATGTACATTTTATCCAAAAACTGGATAGATTATGTTTTTATGAAGTGTTGAATTGTTCATATGTGTAAATCTTTTGTGATGTTCTTCATACCCTTCATCATCTGGTTGCCATGATGCAAGTTGTGAACTTCCCTTAAGACCAGTCAATGAATCGATTGGTCAGGTGAAGTGAACCCGCTTAAGAATGAAGCACAAACCACAGTTTAGCACCTTTCATGTGCTGTTGTCAAGTCACAACAAGTCAAGCCAAGTCAAATGGGTTTTATTGTCATTTCAGCCATATGCCCTGTATATAGTGAGACGACACGTTTCACCATGTTTTCAAGTGGTACTACATTTAAGATATATAGAAAGACATTTGAGACAGGCTACAATTAGTGCAATTAGGCTACATTTAGTGCAGTTAGGCTACATTTAGAGCACATACATTATAAATATACATAAAGTGCGTCAGACCAGACAACAAGACAGGGCATAAGTAGACTTGTAACAGAGAACTGATTGTTGTAAGATTAGGTTCGCTGTGGGGTGGAGGTAGAATATAGAGTATTTAGCAGCATAGAAAAAGTGCCTTTGTGGATTCAGTTCAGTGTGAAAACCCATCTCAAACAAAGCCTGACTTCACCTGGCTGAGTTCTGACTTTCAAAGCATGGTCATCCCTTAGTACTCAAAATATATTAGGCTCCATGCAAACATGCATAAACGCACACACACACACACAGACACACACACACATATAGACACACACACACATACATACACACACACACACGCACACACATATGCAAAAATCCATTCACTCACACAGTACAAATTTTTTACATTTTTGATTATAAATTACATCAGAGAAAATTAATTGTGCCCTATATGGAGTCTCTCTTCTTTCTGCTCAATGTTTGTGTCAAAAAATGTGAGTAGCCTAATTTAACTTGCTTAATTAACCTCACTAGGCTGATCAGTCAAATGTTTGTTTTCTGCATATTTAGCTTCAACACTTTAGTGTCCAAAAATCTCCCAAAACACATTTCATGGGACGGAATAAGAAACATTAGAGTTGAATATACGGGTGTTAGCTTAGGTTGAAGAGGACAGGTGAATTAGTGGTGAGTTAATGGTGGTACTGTTGCTGCAGAGGTGGTTGCTGTTCAATAAAAGCTGACAGTGGCTGATTCAGACAGTGAATGAAATTTCACCAGCACCGCCATCAGCTCAACCAAGGTTTGCACAAGAAAAAAAAGGGATGGATATGGTGCCCAGACTCTGGAAGATAGTCTTGGCTTGAGCAACATCAGAACACTGCCTTCCAATGTGATTTACCACCCAGACAGGCAACCGCTGCCCAAACATAGTCAAAAGCCCTAAGACCTCTGATGCAGATTGAAGCATTGAAGAAACCAATTGAAGAATTGCTATGCACCAGCATTTGTATTTTCCACACATTGCTGATTGTGTTGGAAACACTTTGCCTTGTCTCTTCATACTTGAGACATCCTCATTTTCTTTTTTTTTCATATTCATTTGTTTGTGAGAAATTCCATGCTACTGAAATATCTTTCTCTTATTTGTAGTGAGAAAATGTGGTTCCACTATATCTACTCAGATACCAGTCAACATCTGATCGATTCTTTATCAATAAATTAAAGGTTGATTTACCCCTCTGGCTTTTGCACGTGCCCTCTAAAATACATCAACCAAACATCACCAAACATCAGTACAGTGAGGGCTTACTGTAATAAGAACCACTTGACTGACACCTAATAATCCTCATCAGCAGAAAAGCCACGTGTGTGTGTCTCCCATTCCTTATTATTCAGTAGAGACCAAAGCTCCCACTGTGCAACCCTGTGGAGCCAACGTTAGCACAGCAAGTGGGTTGAGTAAATTTGAAGGCTCCCTAAAACACTGAGGCTTCCTTTAACACATACGGAGAAACTGGATATTATACAGATTTAATTGTACGTAGGTGGCTGAGCGTGTCTTTATGGTGCTTTGTTAACATTAAGGGAGTAAAGAGGGAGTCAAAGGAAAGTCAAAGTATGTTTTTCTACTACTCACAAACAAAGTAAAGTTAAATAGAAACATTAAAAACTGTTAACTGTAAATGTGACTGCAAGCTATGTGACAAAACTTGTCAACCAGTCCAGGGAAGTAATGTCAGTTTTAGCATTTTGAGATTTTCAGATCTTTTTGGTTATAGTTCCTGTGATTTAGCAATTCTTGGCTGGCAGGGAATTGAAGTCATGCATCTGATGGCCTGTGAGTTTGACCAGTAATGGCTAACCAAATGGTACTGGATGCCTGACTGGGAGGACTGAGACGTGTTGGACTTCATCAGCAGAGCAGTCTGTATTTGTTTCAGGAGATAGATTGGCAGCATGGGAGGACCTGGTTTCAAAGGTGTTGAGTCCATCTGGGCCTTGCAGAGCCGTGAAGATAAGTTGCTTTTGAAGACAAAGGGTCTTTGTTGTCCAACTCGCCTGTCTCTCCCAGAGATTGGATGCAACAGTCAGTGCAAACTACTTACTTTTTTTGCCGTGCCAAATTCAGTCAAGTTCAACCGATCTCTGTCAGCAAATGGGTCTCAATTTGCCAATGCGCCGTAAATCCAATTAAATGTCATTGCCCATTTCCATGTTGTTGATAGCCAAATGACTTGTGCTACTTACTTGAGTTTCCAAAATAAATCATTTTGATATCTTCAAAAGCCTTGGAGATGCTGTACTATGAAAATGCCCACAAAACACTTGAATATTATAATTATTGGACCTGGGTACAGAGCTCTGAATCTCTTCTGTCTCTCTGTGTGCGGAAATATACAGATTAAAAATCTGTAAGGATGTTGTGAGGATAAAGGATGTCTTGGTCAGAATGGAATGCATTTGGCTGAAACTATGTGTAGAGCAGCTGCTTAGAATGCAGCTCAATAACCAAAATCAGGAGGTGCTTTGTTACACATTGAGTTCTTTTGCAAATTTGGAGAGGCTGGACATGGCAGTGCTTCCTCTGCAGATGTCCACCCAAACATTAATCCAGCTGTTTTGAATGTGCCAGCATCAGCAAGGCACAGCATAGACCTGAATACACACACACACACACACACACACACACACACACACACACACACACACACACACTATACAACTCCTGGAAGATATCCATACCAGAGGTTTAACACACCTATTGTGCGGTATAATCAGCAGCCCGACAACACTCGGAAAAAATAACAAAACTACAGTTCCCGGATGAGCGTCTCTGGCCCTGCTTGACTGTGAGAACACCAGATGGTGCAAGTTGAGGTGTTTGACTCATAACAGATGAGCCTGTGGTCCCTGGTCTCAAATCTGAGCCTGAGAGAGAGATGGGAGGGGGCTCTTTTTACACGCCTCAGTCACTCGCTAAATGAATCATGAATTATGAGCCTTACCTGAAGCAGGGTTTAAGTGGGTCTGTACCACCTGGAACAGATTCATACACGATTAATTGATTGCTTGAGTTAGGAAAAGATGCAAAATGGAGACCTTGTGGCCTGCATGGCTGTGTAGGTGTAAAATTTTATGATGTTTAAGCACGACACATTCCTCTTGCATAGTGTTACTTCAACATCTAGCTCCCAGTTTGTTACTCATTCACTTTTCATGATTATTCATTCATGTACCTACAGTATTGTGTGACCCTGCCAGATTGTTTAAAGACACTGAATAATAACTGCACATTTTCACTGAATACAGTAGGTATATGACAGTAATCTACTAATGATAGATAAAATCAATGTACCTATGAGATACAATTGTGTATTGGGATTGATACTCCTTAGTGGTTATACAGCCAGTGGTTATACAGTCTTTTGTTTGCAAGACCCCCCTCAGGATCCTTACTTACCTCACTGCTGAGGAGTGTAGAGGTGTGTAGAGGTGGGTGAATCAGCACGAGATTGATTTTCCCTCCCCCACCACCTCCCCACCCCCCGCTCCCCCACCTCCGTCTCAATGACCACTTGACTGATTCAGAGTGGCAAGAAAGTCTTGTGAGCCTTGCCTTGCCGATAGCAGGACCGCCATTGCAGACACCACTTCACCTGGCAAATGAGTAAGGAGCACACGTACATACAATCGTTGTCTGACTCTGGTACTTCAAGTGAAATGCCAAAGGCATCTAAGGTCGATTGTGGGAGTCATTGGGATTGTTCCTGCCCTCTTCAGAAGCCTGAGCAGACACGAATCATAATTTTGTTGGTGGTGAATTGGTGCAGCCAGTAATGCTCAGATTCCTACTACAGATCTGGCAAAAAGACTGCATTTAACACCTCAAACACACATGACAAAGGCATAAAATGTACATCGTAAACAGATCCATTGTCTAGCTCATAATTCACCTTTTTTCAATCAGGTGTCTACGTGCTCATGTTAGGCTAAGATCTGTTCTTTACTTTTTGGTATATGAAAGACACTTCCTGATAGGATAGCAGAGAGTGAAAGGAAATGAGTGAAGAGAGAGATGGTGAAGGATCTGCAAATGACCTTGGGTCGAATCCGATCCCAGGTCCCCAGGTTTATGGTATGACACCTTAGACCACTGAGACATGGTACCCCCCCAATATGTATTAATATGCATGCATCCATCAGATGCCTCTCCTCACAGACAGTTTGATACAGTAGATGTGGAAAGTCGGCCTATACAGTAATGACTGATATTTTTTAGCAGAAGCTTTTGCAAAGTAACACAGTCAAGACATGGGTTTGGGAATCAAACAGGGATCACCCAATTGGTGATCAGATTCCAGGTGGGACATTACTACTGTCCTACCATGCCTGCAAGGTAAATGGAAAGGAACATTTTATCAATAGGGAATATAATGTACTGTGATGTCTGCACTGTTAAACACACTTTACATTGGCACGGACCTGAGCACATCAACACATTCCAAGTGGAAATGTCACTTGGTCACCGCACACTAGTGTGAAAATCTTCAGTAAACAATGTATTTATTTAGTGGCACCAACACCAGTTCATTGTTGGTGTGTGGGATTGTATTGAGGGAATCTAAGTTATTGGAATCTGAGTCACGTTCCTGTACTCACAGAGGTAGTGAAAACACAAACACAAAATCTAACCATTCTCCGATGGCTGCAGTGGGATTTTTAATGACACCAATAAGGGTGCAAGACTATAATGATCATCCTGAATTTCTTTCTTTTGTTTTTGTTTACTTTAAGATTGCTGTTCATGTTGGACTAAAACGACCTGTGTGTTGCATTTAAGGTACAATTTCCAGCAAAGTAGTTGCTCATCACGCCACAGTAAAATAATTGTCCTTTCTTAAAACCTCAGCTTCTCTGGTTTCTTCCACCATGCCACAGGATTGAGTGCATAAACAGGGATCGGTTGTATTTGGAATGATCCGATCATTCATGGCGTGCGGTGGAACCTCCCTGAGCATTTTTCTCCCCCATAGGTTAATGGGTGATCTCAGTCGTGCACTCTGCTGAGTCTATCATGTCCCCATGTTGCACAGGTCAGACAGGGGGCAAGAAGTTGCCATGATGACTGGCCACACAATTGTGTCCTGCGGGTCTTTGGTATGAGGCAAAATTATGATTAATGATGAGACGGGGTAGTAACAGACATTTACACAGACATGTAATTATCCTTAATTATCATCAGTGGATGTGTGTTGGTGTTATTGTAAGCGCCTAGTAATGCAAGGCTGAAATGGATTTCCATTCACAACACATTTCTGCTTTTCCTTCTATCACAGCCAGTGGTCTTAATACCCAACATCTGTCGTATCAGCAGTTTCCTGACAAAGCTTTGTTTATATCCTCCTCTGACAAAAAAAAAAAAATTCCCCAGCATCCTGGTATGTTTCCGCTTATGTATACAGAGCCTGTGCCACGTTTGATTTGCATAGAGAAAGGTGGTCACTTATGCTCTAGTGTTCAGAAACAGATTTATCACTTTTCAACTGTTGAAGACTGTTCAACAAAGCTAGAAACGATTCTATGCTGTTTTCTTTAAAATCTGTTTTTTTTTCCCTGTGAGGGAAAAAAAGCGTGTCTAGTGCAGAAAAGTGATAAGCCTGCATTTAATTACGGTGATACCCAAATGCCAGTGGTGAAATTTCATATTCTCTGACCTTTTGTAGATCCATTTAGTATAAATGCACTCCTATCAGCTTATCTCACTGTGAAAAAAAACACCTGGTAAATTCTATCGCCCCATGATCTGAACATGATAAATACTCTTTCAAAGCTACATTAAACCGCATAATTTCATGGGTGTCTGGCTAAAAGTTGAATATATAAAACTAATGGAGTTATAAGAATCCATGCATAATTCATCCTATTCTTTGGCATTTTTAGGGGAGATATTTTTGAGATGTGAAGCTGAAAAATGGTTAGGAACACGCCTCGTACTGAAAAGACTGGTCTGCCACTGCACTTATCGCTTCATTTGTGAATTTAGCTGATTTGAGATAATTTGTGTCACTAACCATTAAATTTCAGCCCAAGTCCTCATGCCTTGGAGAGTCTTAGGGGTGGTGAGGTAGGAAGTAAGGGAGCTGGGCACATTAACATAATGATCCACCCAAAGGAGCTGCCAGCAGCAGACTTGCTTATTAATGTATGCTGTGGCCAAACGTGAGCTGTATGAGTACACAACTAAAGTCCAGTTGTTTTGATAAGGCTTTGCACTGCAGGTCACGCACTGCATGTGCATCGTACCTTTGGAAAAACACGGGAGTCAAAGCCCACCCGCTCAGACACACACGCACTCTCTCTCTCTCTCTCTCTCTCTCTCTCTCTCTCTCGCACACACACACACACACATACTCTCTCTCTCTCACACACATATACACACACACACACACATACTCTCTCTGTCTCACAAACACTCAAATTATAAGTCTCAAATCAGAAATCGCCATCATTTTAATCACAAATCTATTTTCAAATCACACATCCCTGATGCTTATGTTTAGTTAGGTATTTTCCTTTCTGCTTATAGCACATTCAGTATGTAAGTGGGACTACCTATTACCTCTGAATTGATTGTTTTTGTAATTATATGTAATAGATAAATAGATAATCAGACAGGACGATATACTCTGCTAATTACCTTTCCCCCATAGGAGAGTAATGAGGGTTGGATCCAGACGTTTCTACTGGAATAGAAGTTTAAATTTCATCTCATAGGACAAAGGGAAAATAAACAGCAAATGCAATTAAAAGCATAATTAAATGTTCTACTCCTATAACAACACTATATTAATCTCTCTGCTGTATGTTTAATCTTTAAAGCATGTGTTGTGTGGGAACACTAACAATGATATTTATACTTTTCTTGCATTACTTAATAGCTGTCTGTTTCCCACAATAATAAACTGTTGAGCAAATATTTGACTTGGAAAAATGGGTTTCTTGATTATATTTGCAGAGCAGATATTTAGACTTCATAGACTTTCATATGAGAATCGAGCGGTTCCAATGACAATTCTTTTTTTGTCACTTTTCAACAAACAAGACTTGACGAAAGATGTAAAAAAGAAAAAAATGTAAGGCATAATATGCAAAATTAAAGCAATAGCCCTGTTGTTTGAGGTCATGAGTGCTGTAGTAGTAGGTAGTAAGTACCAAAAAATTTGGTACAACAAAGAAGACCAAAAAGCAAACCAGCAGCTAATGCTAACTGAATGGGCGAAAGAAACTGAAATAGATAGATAGATAGATAGATAGATAGATAGATAGATAGATAGATAGATAGATAGATAGATAGATAGATAGATAGATAGATAGATAGATAGATAGATAGATACACTTTATGTATCCAGAAGTAAATGAAGCTGTCCAGTAGCTTATAAATAACATACAGACACATAGGCACACAGACACAGGACACACACACACATACATACTTCAAAAATACAAAGTAAAGGAACAAATCAATGGTATGCCATTACAGTAAATTGAAAGTGATTTTCTGGCCCTCTTCAGTTGGCAGTTGGCAGTTCGCTATTTGGTGTATGGTATTCTAAATTCTCTCATTCATTTTTGTTACTGACAGCACTCAGTGACCTCAAACAACAGAGAAGTGTGGAAGTACTTTAAAGGAACACACCGGTATTCCTTGAAGGACATCGACAATCAAGACATCATCTTCTCATGTGTTTGTAAATAACTAACTAGAGGTCACATTGCCTCACCAGTCAGATTGGTAGAGAGACTCATTCCATTAGCATGACATCTGAGGCATCTCAGACAAAGTATTCATGTCCAAGGTAGGAAGGAAGGGTGAACCGTCTACTTATTCAAGGTTATCTGTCTGCTTTATATTCCTCTGTCTGACTTCCACAATCCTTGGAAAACACATTGTGAACGAGCACTTGAAAACTGTAAGAAAAGACATTTGGTGATCCCAGCAAATGTGTGGCCTCGAGCAAAAAAGAGACTGATTTGAATTTCAGAAAAATAACAAAAAATTATCATGGACTGTTTCTGCAGTTTACATCTCACTTGTCTTTTGCTAGATCCACTTGACCCGCCCCCTCCTCTCTCTCTATGCCTGATTGAAAATATGACAGAAGAAAGGTTGAAAGTTTGAGATTCATTTCTGAACAGAACAGCAAACACTCGATAAACTACAGATAAACCCAGCAAACACTCGATGAAGAACAGATAAATCCATTCATACCTTCATACCTTCTCATGTGTCAGGGTCTCTGCAAGAGCATTTTCAGGAACTGTGACTGGTATCCTTCAAAAGCAAAGCACCTCCTGAGCTTTTAAACCCCCTGTGGACACATGGGAGTTGTGACAGTTGTCTGCTGTCTCTGGCTGAAGACCTCAAAGCTCTCCTGGGGGAGACATTTGTTGAATGTGTGACAGTGTGTAACACTAGAGAAATAAAACAGATCTCCTGACAGAGGCTCACTAATGCATGCAAGTTACATGTATGTTACTTGTCTGATATCATTTACTTTTTATGTTTAAAGCGACTAATATTGCTGCATTCCATTCTACTATTAAAACATTTTCAAAGACCACTGTTCACATTGAACTGATCAGTGCTTAGTAACAGTTTCCACTTGTTCCAATAGTTACAACAAATGAGTACACCAAAAGATGAAAAAATATGTTGGCAACAGAGAAAACAAGTATGTAAGCACATTTAATACACACGAAGGTCTTTTCTCACATCTCTCTAGGGGTGTGAATTATAGAACTGTCGGCGAGGGTCCAGTTGTCCTCAATATGCCCTTGTGATTCAATGCAGAGTCCTACAAGATAAGAAACGACCCCCCAAAAACACTGATAAACTGTAGTGTGCATACTAAGATTAATCACACACCTCGCCAGTGAAGTTTGGGTATGCAGAGGATGGCTTCTCTCTGCATGATTTGTCAGAGGACAGACACAAAAATTGGCTCAATCTTTAACCACTGTGCAATTTAGTTCCCTACTGCATGGTGCCATAACTCTACTCCCAGGATTATTTGACTGGGGGATTTTAGATTGTGCTGGCAAGTATCACACTGTTCTCCCTGTATGCATTACCATGTTAATATTTCTCCAAGCGAATTAATGCATTCCCTTTAAGCAGCATTTTGCTCTCTATAGCGCTGCTAACAAGAGTTTAGCTCCTGCTTTAAAGGGTTTGGAGCAACTCTTTGATCTGATGCCTGAACACAGTAAGGGACTGCTGGGTACTGGCAACAGAGGGAGTAGGATGGCCATAGTGAGAAGAAGATGCAGTAGGCATTCATGAAGTCTCCAGGAGACACACCACCTCTGACTTTCTGGGCTGGCATCCAAAGGTACAGTCAGCATCAGAATGACAATGACACTGGACAGCGTTGATGGATAGAAACAGATCCAGCATTATACCGACTCAGTGCTCATGCAGCAGAGTAGATACATAAGGGATACTACAATAGATGCCTCTTCAAATGCATTTGTTGCTTGTCACTATCGCTTTGAGTGACAATGGCACTAAAAATATCACAAATCATAGTCTTGGTGTGTATCTGAGCGTGTTTGTATCTGAGCAAGGGGAGGAGCCCTTGAAGTGCTGTAATCATGCAACATCAGATACTGCTTGAGGATCGAGCAAGAGACAGATGTTCGTGACAGATGAGTTGTCAGATGAGTTTGTAATCCATCAAAAGCTACAAATAGTTATGTGCAGGGAGAGGCGGTTTAAAGAAGTTGTGAGACAAATTGCAGCAACAAACCTGACCATCCTGTCTTTGATGAGAGTGATAACCCCAAAAATATGTTTGCACAAAATAAGGTACAGCACACTCAAACAAAAGTACCAAATTAAGTTCTCTGTCATGTTTTTTTTCTTCTCTCTTGCTATTTCTTACCTGTGACAGCCTCAGTGGGAGACTAGCATCTTCAGACTGGCTTAGGTTGGCTTTTGCTGGCTGTTTCCATAATTAGCATCACCAGTTTTCTATCCGGGGGGTGCTATCATGCAAAGACATTCCCTGGACACTAATTACTGCCATGGAAGAAGCTGTTTGCTGCCTCACCTGAGAGAGCAATTAAGGCTGCTCACTTCCCTGCTCACACCCTGACTCTTTAGCTGCATGGTTCCTCGCAACGTTGGGCTACATCATCACACCTCCACACCCCACCCCACCCTCAAATACACACATCCCCATCAGCCACCCTACCCCCTCAGGCCATGTGACTCAGCAAAAGCGTAACTGCAAGCGCAAACAAGCGCCGGCTCCCCGTTCGGCACAGACGGTAAATGACAAAAAGGGGAGAAAAGCCTTTCACTTAATAAAGGGAGGGTTTAGAGCTCAGCGGCTATGTGTGTGTGTGAGAGAGAGAAAGAGAGAGAGCAAGAGCGTGATGCCGCAGAGAGATGCGCACAGGCGAAGAGTCCCGTTTGCTCAGAAATGCACTTCTCACTCACTAACAAATGCATTCTCTCACTCACAAACAAACGTACATACACACACACACACACACACACACTTTCTCTCTCTCTCTCTCACATTCACTCACTCTTGCACAGAGACATACACAAATACACTACGACTCATGCACACACACATTCACACACAAACACAAATTCTTTCTCACTCACTAACTTGCACACACGTACCTGACTCAGGCACATACATTCACACACAAATACACACACACACACTCACTTCGCTCTTTGTCTTTCTTTCTCACCGTTGAAACATAGACACAGTGCTGACAGGGCTATATTCAGCCCTGAAAAGGTCACTTCTTACCCAACAAACCAAGCTCATTTTCCACCGGGATACCAAAGGTCGGCCTTGAAATCATGCTTCCACTTGGAAGACAGGTGGCTCAATGGAAAAATAGAGATCTTGAGAAAACAATATATTTTTTTTTCTCACAGAATGCTTGATGAGTAATATATTTATCTTACAAGCATTGTAAGCTACAGTGTGTCTTACAGTAAGCACCTGCTCAACAGATCTCCAAGGAATTGTCTGGCAGAAAAGGCCAGCTCTGCATTTAGCCTTCTTTGATGTAAGCATTTATTTATCTGGCTTATGCTTTTATCCAAGGCAACATACAATTGGTAATTATTACAGAGCTAGTCTCCCTGGACCAGCTTAGGGTAATGTACCTTGCTCAAAGATGACAGTGAGGAATCAAGCCCGCAATATTTCAGGCTACTGTTTGCTAGCCTAGTTCCTTATCCGTTGCAATACTATGAACATTTCCTTGTTTACTGACATCTAAATCATGATCACACTGACAAAGAACCAAAAATCTCTGAGAGATTAATTTGATACCTTTGTGGCATCAACTCTGCTTGGTGAAAGGGACTTGTTGAAAACCACCACCAACAATGGCAATCAAAACAGACTTTCAGCACAGATGAAAATGGACATTGATGACATGTTCATTGATTAGCACTTTGGCAATCTGGGGATCTGGAGATTTGGGGATCTGCAAAGGCCGCAGTCTATAAAAGCCCCTTTCTGTATCTGAATCTGTCAGGTTAGGACAATAAGAATGAGCAACTCAGTATAATCTCACTTTGTCTTGACTCAGATGGCAGGTGATGGAGTGAATGTCTAAGAGACAAAGATGCAATATTTACAAATAAATTCTGAACTCAAACAAGGGAAAATGAATTACTTTCCTTGAGTTTCCCACCCATACTTTCTTCAAAGACGTTCACAAAGGCCAAGGCCATCAATGTTAATGGCTTGTGATGAAACACGTTGAATCTGTTTACGTAAACAGACAATCTTAAGGAGTTATTGGAAACTTTGTCTATGAACCCAGTATTCATCAAGCATTATAAATGCATTCATTAAAGGTTATAATGACATTATTTAGTATTCATAACTGTTTACACATTCTTATAAGGCATTATAATGTTATCATATAAGTCTTTATATCTTGAAGTATCACAAGGCCTTATAAGTTTTTTTGGCCTTTTGATATTATGTAAACATACCACTTTATCTCACTTTGTTCATCACACTTTACTTAGTATGCATTGTAACTTATTATTATTTGGCATGAGGAATTGAGCATATAAAAGAACAATTAACAAATTGAAGTTTTATCATGTTTTATGGCACTTCAAGTGGCAACAATATATTAAGTGTCTACATAAGGGTGACACAAGCCTGTTATAAGTATGACATGACACGCATCATAAACATTAATGATACTCAATGCATACATTCATGTTTATGACTGTTGTCATTAGGTGAAATACAAACTTTGAAATACAAACTTTGGGATACAGATATTGCAAAAACCAAATGACATTTAATGACAACAGTCATTAATGTGTCATTAATGTCAGTAATGTTTATGTGTCATGTCATGTTTATAACAGGCTCATGTCACCTTTATGTAGACCCCTTCAATAAAAAGTGTTACCCTTCAAGTTATAAAGGCTTTTAAGATAGCATTATAATGCCTCATAAGTACGTTCACTAGAATGTATAAATAGTTATGACACTATAAATAGTTATGACACACTAATGACATTAGTTATAAGTCTTTATGAAAGCGTTATAACCCTTTAAGAATGTGTTCATAATGCTTTATGAATACTGGGTCGTGTTACTAAGTTATTTTATACAAACTGGCTCTCACTTCCCCTCTAACTCTCTGACATTAATTAAATGTGCATGCATGTGAGAATAATGTTGTCAACTTTTGTATGTTGTAACTTTCGTCAACATTCAACTGATGTCTGGCACAGAAGGTATGAATGAAGTTATCAAGCTTGAGAAAGTAGACGGCTTGGGAATGCTGAGCTTCAGCTGCTCAAACAAAAAAGTTAAAAGTCATTAAGTCTCTTTGGAATAGTCAAAAAATATCAATCTGTCAGCTCCTATTTGGCATATGCCTGTGATTCAGTCCCACTTTGATGTCATTTTGTTTTTCTGCGACAAAAATGTCAACATTTGGTAATCCGCTTGAAGTAGACATCTATCAGATAGTGACTCCATGCACCTGTAAGGTATTAAGGAATCAGACTTCACAAATAATACTGGACAGCCCCAAAGCTAATCAACACCATCTTTGTGTAATAGAACACATGCGCACAATGCAAAAACAAAGTCCTCTTCATTCACGGGGGATTCTGTGTGGGTTGGCTAAAAGCATGTGGTGACTCCAAGGTCACATGACTCTCTCTTTCACTCTCTCTCTCATCAGGCTTTAACAGTATGCTGCTGCTTTTGTGAGAAATGACGAAAATGAAAATGGGCCTCCAATCCATATCTGTCATAGCATCACTTAGCTGACTATTAGCTGTCAAAACATGGGATTGGAAGTCAGAGGAAAGTGTCTGATTTCCCAGAGAGGCACGTGTGCTCATTAGTTAGCGAAATGTGCCATACCAATGTAGACCTCTGCCTCAAAATGGACATCTCTTTTTGCCATGATATCTTTCAAAACATACCAGACGGGGGGTGGGGGAGGGAGACCAATTCTCAATGTGAATGTGTGAGCTGGGTGTCAAACATTGAAATTAGCACTCCACTTTTCACATTCTCTCACTGGCAAACCAAATGTGGCCTTGCAGCCTTATTTCATAGAATCCCTCAAAAGGAATCAACAAGAGCTAAAGTGACTAAAGACTCAACTCAACTCAGAGCAAGAAAACTTTTTTGCTTTGTTTTTTGTTTTTTTTACAGCCAACACACGGGTCTCTCTGCCAGGGCAGCAACAGAAACAGGACAAATAGTAACCTATCAAATGCAGCAACTTAGGACTTAAAAAGAACCTGAGGCACAGCTATATGGCGCCTGACATGATGTCAGCAGGACTACAAAGCAGTCATCACTGATGGTTTACGGAACCCCCAGCAGTGATGAATAGCAGCCTCTTTGGCCTCTTTCATGTCAAGCTGTTGCCCAGTAAAATTGGAAACCACTGACAGAAATGAAGCACAGGAAAAAACTACAGGTGGCTAAGCGACTGAGCAGAAATGGCTTGCATTTATGCTGGTCATCAAATCTCTGACATACTGACATGTCTGACTTCCTCCCAGCTTGCAAAGCAACAGGTGAGTACAATGCATTGCCACAAATCGAAATCTGTCAGGTCACAGACTTCAAGCTCTTGCTGGGCGCACCATAGTTTCACTGGCACCAGTCGTCATGGTACTCAGTGTTAATCCAAACAGGCATAGTGTGGTGCCATGACTGCTGGGGGCTCGTCAAGCCAAGTGGAAATCTCACTCATGAGAGGAGGTCGTTTTTTTTTTCTTTTTTCATCGTCGGCATGCCATTTTCAGAGACCCCATGCAGGTGCAATGGCGCTCACTTAATTGCATCATCAAAGCGAGAAGCGCCGGATCGGCATGGCGCACGGACATCCGTGTCAACTCAAAGCGCCCAGGCGGAAGCCAGACCCCGCGTGGCAGTTACCGCGCTAACAAATTGATCTGACCTCCAGAATGGAGACACCCGCCAGACACTTTGATGCATAAAAATCTATTCATGCCCCATGCTATAATCCATTCACCCTTCCCCTAGAGACACTCCGTTGCCGAGCTATGTAAAACCCCACCTCATTAATATGTATGAGGGGAAGGTAACAAAAGCAAAAAAAAAATTAAAAAAAATGTACACAACTTTGATGGAGAACAAAATTCCTGCTCCTTGTAAAGTCACACAGTGTCCAAACAAGTCAGATCTTCCGTAGATAAAAATAAAATGAGATAAGATAAATTGGAAACATTCGTAGCGGTATCCTATGAATTACAATAAGAAGCTAAGTTTAAGGATGTCAGAGTGTGTTAGAGTGTTGCAATTATGGACGTGAGTACTGGTAGTATTATTAAAAGTAGCATTGCCATTGTTTCATCAGGGAGCAGTGCTGTTTATGCTGTAAAAATAGGTATTTCATCAATATTTCTTAAGCAGTTGTTTCACCAGGGAAAATAGTTGTTAGTGGGAACTCACTTACTCCAGAGGGTGCACACTCCTAACAAAGAGTGACTTAGAGCAAGGACCCAAAGCCATTACTCTAATCAAACAACTAATTAGACCAAACAGGCACAAAAAACTAATTGAGCATACAAAGAGGTGGGGGTGGGGTGGTGGGGGATCAATAAAATAATTGATGAGGGCTACTGCAGCACCTTTATAATTAAATATATAAATATATTTATATTATATTTATATATATTTATAAAGGTACTGTTATATAAATGTATAAAGGTACTGATATATGTGTGTGTGTGTGTGTGTGTGTGTGTTTTGTGTTTTCTCTCAGGTGAAATGATTTGTTGCTCTGCAAAATGCCAGAGCTTCCAAATCATTTAGTCCAGGCGTTTAGCTGAGGGTGAGGAGGAACGAATCCTCCAGGGCTCACTGGTTAGGTTTGCCTGCTCCGCCTCAGTAGACAGGAGCAGCAGCAGTAGCAGCAATACAGGAGGCATCTGCCTGCAGGGACAGAGAGGGATGTATGCTGTGGCCAGAGTCCCAACACTGCCACCTAAAGGTGATGGAGAAAAATGTCCCCACCACTCCCTCAGCCAAAGAGAGGGAGAGTGAGGCTACACAAATATAAACATGGCAAATTGATACAGTTTAGAGTTATGCTGGTACCAACAAAACAAATTTCAGAAGACCAAAGTTCTTTTTTCTTGCCAGGGTGAGACCAGTCAAGTTTAAATTCTGAAGTCTGAAGGATGAACAATTTATGAGCAGGGTTGTAAGATCCTCCATCCTCAGAGAAAAATGGATAATGACTACAGATGTCTGACTCTCACATATCCTCCCCATGTTTCATTCGTTCTTGCAGACCCTCTGCTAATGGCATCCGTAGCCTACCACTCCTGGTTCTCTCCACTGTTTCTCCATTTTTTTAACCACAATTCTGGTTCTCTCCTTTTCTGTGTCTTTTAACCACAATTTCACTTTTTCTGCTTTTTGATTTGATTTCTTTTTAGTTTTTACTTTTTGCTGTATTAGCCAGCAAAAAAAATTCTTCTGGAACATCAGTCCTCTATCTACACATCCATCGATATCACAGACAAAAGATGCACTCAGAAGCTTGCACCGTGCAGTGATGAACGGCGTCAGACCAAAAGGCATCCACCTCCTGAAGAAACCGTTTTCTATTCTAGACCCTCCATTTCCTCACTTCATTGCACTGCAGTAATTCTCTTTTGCGATTTTCTTTCTATCTCTTTTTTTATGCTGCTTCTCTTTCAATATTCTTTTCTTCACCTTCTATTGCTTCAGTTGTTAAGAGTTGACAAGACACACCCCACTCAACATTGTATATCAGATCCATCTGCCTGATCCTCCTGCAGGGGAAGCATAGATGGTCGTTCAGATTTGTTCGTTGGCTTGTTTGTTTTTCGCTGCTTCCTTGTTAAATGACCTAATAATGTTACTAATGGCTGATGTTTGGACACATGTGGGTGATGTGACAGCAAGCCTTAAGGGGTAAAGCTTACCCACCCTTTCAATCCTGTTTTTAAATTCACAAAAGATGGGGGGGGGGGGGGGGGAGAAAAAGAACCACATCTCCACACAGTGGTCAAACTGTGGTACTACACCGTGTAATGAACAAACTTGACAAAGCCATTCACTTGGCTGTTCTTTTTATTAGTAATTTCAGCTCAAGATTAACAGACAGGACATGTTTATTATAAATACGGAGCCCATGTACACTTTAAATGTGGGGTCACCACAGAGCAGCAATGGCTGCCCCAATGAACCCAGTGTTGCTTTTTTCCCCATCCTCTACTGTTTGGTGGCAAAAACAAGAGACAGTCATACTTTAGGCACATCTGTTATGACCTAAAAATATTAAGGTGCAAAACAAAACACCACAACTTCCACAGACACTGAGCACACTTGTCAAACACATTTTAAAAGTGACAATCACTCTCATGGGCTCTCTGTACAATAACATACACAAATGACACCAAGACTGCATCTGCCTTCCCTTCACGCAAGGAAAACACTTCTGAGACTACTTTGACAAAAACACTCGTCAAAACAGGTGTCATCTTCTCAAAAAATATATCACTTTCAGGAAGTACTAGTTCTTTGTCATAAACATCTTCAATACAGTGCAGTCTGTATGAGCTTTGCATTTATTCACACCGTCATTATAATACATCTTCCATTACAGTCACAGGTTGTGAAGACTATAAACATTTAGACTCTTTCTCTCTCTCTCTCTCTCTCTGCTGTCTCTTTTCCACATATACACACACACACACACACACACACACACACACACACAAACAAATAAACTGCAATCAGAAACGGTTAGAAAACTGCCCTAGCGGTATCAGTGTATGGGATCTCTTGTGGCAGACTATGCAGACGACTGCAGGTATGGTGATTTCTTATCGCTATGCCCACTTGCCCAAGGCTAATCTGGGCACATTTTCAAGCCCTGCCCAAAAGCATGTGTGTGTGTGTGTGTGTGTGTATACATAGGTATGTGTGTGTGTTGTGTCTGTATACACTCAAATTGGTCTTTACTGCTTTTCTACGTCGGTGAAACACGACAAAAACACACACACACACACACCAATCAACATACACTCCTCCACAGATCTGTACCCAATCAGGAAACATTCCATATCTAAAACATTAGAACAACTAGAAGAGACGTGAGATTTCTGAGACACACAGCAAAGACAGTGAATTCATCCATACCCCTAACTGGCAGGGGCTAATACACGGCATTATCTACACGCTATAAACATCGGGCAATCCTCTGCAGGACAGATCAAAGGGAAATATATACTCTTTATATACACAATGTACGTAGGTCTGTCTCACTAAGATGTCTTGTCAGTGATCCCTTTTCTTGTCTGACAGTGGGGAGAGAGACAGAGAGTGATAGAGAGATGGACCATGGCTATGCAAGAAAATTGTAGTCACACTCAGATAATGCCCTCCAAACCTGAGGTAGCTGGTGAAGCAGTCTCTCACATACACTTAAGATGTGAAGATGCTTTTTGGTTAAAAGACCCCAACCTCTGCAGTAAAATACCAGAAACTCCAAAAATGCTTTCAATAAAAGATATAAAAACAAGTCCCTGCCCTCAAAAGGACACAAAAAGAGTAAAAATATTCATACAATTATTAATAGAATATAAAGTAAAAGATTAGTGCTAATGTTGTCGAGAAGATAACATGAACTTACATGCAAGAGAAATATAAATATTACGTACAAGAACAATATTAAGAATCATATTACCTCTACCTAAGTCTTATGGAAAGTAAGATCCTAATAAACAATACTGCATAGAACTTAAACATGTAAATGGTCTGTACATGTCCAATTCACCAGCTCCTGTTATCCCACAAGTGGATGCAGGAAGCCTCTTCTCTCTAAGACTGACCTTCTCTGACCTCAGCATGGAGAAACTCAATCACCTTTATCAACCTCTACTAACTATATACAAGGTAGAAGACACATTCCTGAATCTCTCTGTGGTCAATTTAAAACATCTACAACCGCCACTAGGATTTTAAACCTACAGCTTAAGACATGAAAACACAGATGTACACATTAGCAGTAATGTCTGGGTCCAAATCATCTCACCATACTTGTGCAAAATGCCTACTTTGACCTTTGACATTGAAAACACACACAATATTGGACATATGGGATATGTAACGGAAATTCAAGATGTGTTCATTCGTACATTTCTTAATTAATTCGTTACTCGTACCCTGATAGCCCCTGGACATTCCAATTCACTGGTCCCTTCTGTTATGGCTAATTAAAAGCACACAGTCCCACGTTAATATTTTTTTCAAATGGCAAGAATGCCGTCTGTCTGGAATAAAACATACGCATTTGGAACTTGACGTCTCAAGACAACTCTCTGGATGTCTCAGAGACTAAACTCTTGGAAAAGAAGGAACTGCCCTTGAGAATCGTGTCCACAAACATTCTCCCTAACACCAACAAAACAGAAGTTAACAACGGGTCGAAACCACACTGAAAATAATCTCTCTCCCTCTATGTATACTGTAAATTCAAGTGTGTGGGGGGAATCTGTAACTCATGAATACTGGGTAGTTCATTCATAGTGTGGCAAAATTGGTCCAGTTCCCTTTTCCTTCTAAAAAGGTTAGGGAAAGAGTCCGACAACAACAACAACAACACAAAAAAAAAAGGTGTGGCCCTCCACACATCACACCCCATCACCCCCAGGCATGGGGCCGTGTTGGGATCACAAGGTCACAAGGAAAAGTGGAAATCCATGAAGGTTCCAGTGGTGTCCGTCAGACGGTACTGTCCTGTAGCAATGGCTCGAAGTCGAGGTCGTCCTCGCCGCCCGGCAACAGTGCGTTGATGTGGGCCTCGGGCAGCTCAGCGCAGGTGCTGCCGCTGGAAATGGAGCTGGTGCTGGTCTTGCGCGTGTGGCACAACGCCACGTCGGCCTCAGCACTGCGCTCAGGGATGAAGAGCGCCACCAGGAAGGCCACCACCACCGTGCACGCACCCAGCAGGAAGGGCGGCCCAGGGATCACGGTCCTCTACAGGGACGAGAGGAACAAACACAAGTCAGAAGAGACGACAAACCGTTCACAGTGTAGTAGAAGATAAATGTCGCTAAAAAACATACCCACTACATACACAAATTCAATAGATTAGAGATCATTCACTCAATAGATCAGATCTAATTTTGTACTGTACTTTGTTTTGATGTTGCAAATACACCCTGTTACACTATAGAACAATCCAGAAAATATGAGAGGAAGTATGGTGACTACAGTAAGTAACTAGCAATTTAGTAAAAAGTCTAAGTTGATCACAATTTTATTCTGCTTTCCGAGTTAAAAACAAAAGCATCCGCCAGATGACGAAACCAAAATATCAATGTAGCCAATTAAAACTCCTCAAAAAGAAGCTATTTGTTTCCAGCAGGTCATTCAGCTGTGGGTCCCTACCTCGGGGGGGTTGAGTGGAGCGAGGGGGTAGTCGGGTTCGATGGGCCCCATTTCGTTCAGCTCTACATTAAACATGAAGAAGATCAGACCATAGAGGGCAGGACCCAGGCCATTGCACAGCCCTCTGATGCCAGTGATCATGCCCTGCGCCAGACCTGAGAGATTGGGAAGAGAGAAAGAGAGAGAGAGAGAGAAATTAATGAAGAGAATAATCAGAAATAAATAAAAGAAGAGAAGGAGAGAAATGGAGTTGGGAGATGAGAGGAGGAGTGTTAGGACGAGGTGGTGCACCTTGCTTGTCAGGGTCGGCGCTGCGGGACAGCAGAGCGCTCACTGCAGGGAAGGTAATACTAGACATGGCTGCCACAGCCCCCGCTGCCCACATCATCCTGATCAGCAAAGGCGAGAAAAGTTATTCACACACATAGCATAGCACACAGAACACACACGCACACAGCACAGACACCCCCCCACACACACACCACTAGAAAAACAAAAGGGCATATATACACACCTAGACTTAGAGCACACACACACACACACCTGAGGCCCACTGAAGCTGAGAGGAACACATAAAAACAAACACACTCACCATGGCTCTGAGCCAAAGCCGTACCACGCCAGCTGTAGAATTTGGAAGCCGAGGCCCAGCAGCACTGTGTTCTTATTCCCAATAGTCCTCATCAGCAGCGTGAGCACTAGAGTCTAGAACAGGCATAAATCACCTCAAGTCAACAATCACATCCACTCTGTTCACTACTATTACTACCACCATTGTCATCGACTTTAATGAAACAGTTAGGACTTTTGCTAAACATTTTCACTCACAGAATGGCCACTTGCTTATGCTTGTTATATCCACCACCTTTTTTTGTCTTCACAAGTATTGTGAAATTGCACATTACTGCATACTGATTTACCTTTTGCCCTGTTTATAATTAAATTTAAATGCTCAACCAATAGCACACCAAGTTTGCTAATATTATATCAGCTCTATTATATATATCATTTAATGTCATTATCATTTTCCCCTCTAGTGTAGCACTCACTCTTCACTGAATTAACCCCACTTCTTATGACTAGGGCCAATATTAGTATGAATGAACTGTAACTGCTGCTCCAAAGAATTCACAAATTGGCAGGGGTTTAATATTGTGCCTGTATGGTCTGTGTCAGTACGTGGGCAGATAAAACTGCTTTAAAAATCCATCATTTGAAGAATGGATTCCTCATTTTCTTGCCATCATCCCTACAACTAAAAAGTATTTTGAAGACCCATAATACAAACCTGAAAGATGAGCGTACATTCAAGAGGCACAGTTTAAGTTGGTTTAGTCATTTGCTTAGAATCACAACTTTAAAATTCGGATCCGTGTAGGGTGAAGGGAGAGGGTGAGCGGTGCCATCATAAATACCTGCGCCACGATCGAGAGGATGCCTACCACTCCGATGAACACGGCTATCGTTGTTGGGGTGAAGTTTACGACCTGCGGGAGGAGAGGAGAGGTAGGCAGAGGCAACAGAAAGAGAAAGAGTGATGGTGTGAGCGGGGAAGGGAGACAGAAACACTGCATTACCCTCTCCCTGCCCCATCAAACCCCAAATCACCTCCGCAGTGACATAAGAGAGTGGAGTGAATATCATCAGGCGCAGTCAAGTGAGAAAGAGAGAACGGGGGGTTTGAGAGAAAGAGCAAGAGAGAGACAGTGAGAAGGAGAAAGAGGTGAAGAACGTGTGTGTGTGTGTGTGTGTGTGTGTGTGTGTGTGTGAGAGAGAGAGAGAGAGAGAGAGAAAGCAAGGGAGAGACAGATGGAGAGGGAAAGAGAAAACAAATGAGACAGGGCAAGAGAGAGAGAGAAAGAGAGAGAGAGAGAGAGAGAGAGAATGAATGGGGGGAGAAGGTGAAGAGAGAATGAGAGAGAGAATGAGAGAGTGTGTGAGAGATGGAGACAGACTTAGGCAAAAAGATAGTGGAGAGAGGGGGGCAGAAACAAAAACCCACAGGAGGAAAAAAATCACCACTCTTAACAGCAGAATAAGAATATCTCCTCTACACACAGACACAAACTATGAAATATTCAAGCCCCTTTTTTCCCACGATATAACATGACATCATCTCAATGAATAATTCCCCTCTGCATCATGTGGAATTAATTCACCTAGAGGGCCTTCACACACCACATCTCTATACGCACACACATACACACACACACACACAGCACCCCTCTCAATTGCTCCCAGCCACTGTATCTCTGAGGACAGACAGCAGCCCTGCGGCAAGCTCTTCAGTCTAACAGACAGAAGGAGGCATTCACACAGCGTCAACCCAACCACCCCCAATAAACTTTAAACCAGCCGCAGCCCTCGTAACGCACCAGCTGTTCTGCCATAATATCACGCTTCATTACAAACACCAAGGAGTACAGAGAAATCAGAATGAATGACTTATCTTTTCATAGACTTATATTTTGCACTGTCCAAAGGCACTTTTAGTGCATGTGAGATAAACTTGGCAAAGCAAACATTGACAGATATAATCCTGGCCTCCTCAGTTTTGACAGGTGACTGAGTTTACATTTACATATCTTTATCTTTTTCAAATACACAGCACACACACACACACCATTTAAATTTAAGCCTGATAGAAAATTCAGGACTTACCTGTCTCAGGTAGAGGAAGAAGCTGGAGTACTGTCCCGCCTCTGGCAGATAGGACAGGAACACAGTAATGCAGATCATGAGAACAGTGGTGTCCTTCCCCACCTTCCTCAGAGACTGCAGGGATCAACAACACCCAAAAGCTTAGCACAGCAAAATGGCTGAGAACGTACTTAAACCACAAAGGGTATGATTTCATACCACTGAACACAGACAGACGACAGGCATGATGCTTTTTCTTTTCTTTTGGTGCTTTGGTAAATGGTGCTTTTTATTTTCAGAGAATAGTTTTCAAATTGTTATGCAGGCCTTCGGGATTGAAAGAAGCAGATATTTGTCTGAAAAACATCTGTCTGATGGTACTTTTTAAACCAAGGTCAATGAATCCCCCCCCCCCCTCAAAAAAATAAGCAGCATTCTGCTAAGGTAGCCCTCACAAACACTATATCCACAGATCAAAAATATTCTTTGAACACAACTTTCACAACAGTGCTTTGGCCACAACTATTCTGCACTGGAACCATCAACAAGCCTACAGCCACTTATCTGAAAGCCCTATTTAAGAGAGCAAAACAAGAGAGGCCTCAAACATACAGCAAATGGATCGGCCTGCTCCCAGGAGATGGGCGCTCCCCAGGTGTTGAGGCGCATCTTCTCGGGGAGTGATTCGGGCACGGCAATCATGATGAAGCAGATATCAGCCAGAGCAATAAGCGTGGCCACCAGCACCACTAGGTTGTCGCTGTAGCGCGCTGACAGGTATGCCCCGATAGCTGGGCTCGTCACCAGACTGGCGGCAAAGGTGGCAGACACCTGGTGAGAAGGAGTTTGTGAGTTTCAGATGATCCTGATCATTGGTGCACAGCGAAACACCTTCAAGGGAGATCATAAACAGTCTGAACAAGGAGAGTCACAATGCAAGCACTGATGATAATGTTTAAAAATTTAAAAATTAAATGTCATTATTTTAAATACCACTGCACTTAATGATTTCTTAATTCATAAACTTGTAGTTATCAGTTTATCTGATTGCCTTTTCATAATGGTATTGCTTTTGTACAGTTATAGTTACAGAACAAGTACCTTAGTATATTCTTATTTTATAAAATATAGCAATATACAATCAAATTTTAAGTTAGATTTGACTGATATCATAATTATAATTTTGAGCAAGATTTTGTATAGATATTATTACAATACATTATGTGAATTCTTCTCACCATTTAAATCATGCAGCTTACACGATCAGTCATTACACTTTCAACTACACTATCACTAACAACTACATCCATAGATAAGGTAAATAAGACAACTATCTAGCCATACATGGCAAATGAATGGCGTAAGGTTTACACCTGTAGTGTAGTAACTTCCTTACCAGTCCATAGGCTGTGCTTCTGTCCCGCTCCTCTGTGACATCAGCCACGTATGCGAAGATGACCGAGAAGGTGACAGAGAAAGCCCCCGACACCGAGATCATGGCAAAGTACCACCTGGAGAGGTCAGACATGCACATCCCTATCAAGCACAGTTACTATGCATCAGCCTAAGGCTAACAGTACCCGCTAGGGCTTAAATCAGTCTATGGAGTATTTTTTGATTACAGATACCACAAAACAGGTTGCCTGTTCTTCTACTTCTATATTTTTTTTCTTGAGAAACTGAACTCATAACTTTGCTACTGGTTGACCAGTGAAGCTACAAGTAGGATACACAAATTGTTTCAATAAGTAAGCACCTAGGACACCACAGTCAAAGAATCCTTAGGTTATAAATTTGTTAGCCTCAGAAAAACCTCACATATTTGCACACTAGTAGTAAGGTTAGCTGAGGTTAACAGTGTTGTGTAAACAATCACACTACCCTGTGTGCAGCTACCCATGGCTGAGTGGCTGACCCACACCAACAAAAATCAGCTGCGACAGGCCAACCTGAGAGCGAAGCGCCAGGCTTACCATGGGCTGAGCCTCATTAGTGGAATAGGGGCGCAGGTGAAGAACACCGTCACTAGCAGGAAAGACCTCCGCCCCCACACGTCTGACAGGGCACCAATCAGAGGCGCGCACATGAAGGACAGAAGACCCTAGTGAGAGAGGAGAGAGTTGTTCAACTCATAGCAACCACATCCATAGCTCCATATATGCTAAAAAGCAGTGTGTCAGGACTAATAAGGGCCAGAAATGCTAACTGAATATGTCTGTGAGAGATGCATGTCATACTAGATTCCAGAGACAGCCAGACACTGTCCTTATCTAACAACTGATACAGGTGTCTGCGAAATGAATAAATGAACATGTGGCCCATTCAGAAAAGAATATTTTACACACAGCTTCAAAAGGATTCTTCAAAGATTCTTTGCCCTCTTGGAGCAGCAACATGAAAGATTGTGCTCTTTGTACAGCACAGTGACACCTGACAACCAGACAGAAAGACACACACACACACAGACACACACACACTACTGAACCCACAGAGTAGTAGATTATTCACAAAGGTCCACATGACATGCATGCCAACTATGAATAATAAAAAAAAAAACAAATGAATGTCCAAAGCATGTCTGGAATTAGGAGAATGAGTGACATCGCTCAAACACTACAAATCTATTCACAAATAGCTCAAGTACAGTAACGCGTCACTACAGTAAATGCTCAAACAGTGCTTAGACACCGACAAAGGCAGCAAGGCATCATTCAGACTTAAATCCACCCACGGAAGCATTCACACCAAGCTTGGTTCTCTATGGAACCATTACCCTTCAGCGCAGTGTCAAAGTCACTCAGATTTGGAATCAAATGTCAGACAAGCCAGAGGTCAATCAAATCCGCAATCTCACCTTTACTCCCTGAATGAGACCATTCATCAAGAATGTGTGATGTGGGAACGTCTCCCGCAAAACCTGCAACATAAAACAAGATGCAAACTCACAGCTGTAGAGCTTTCTAAAACTTTTCTGAGTCAGTGTGCTGTATAAGACAACACTGGAAAGTGTATGTGTGTGTGTGTGTGTGTGTGTGTGTGAGTGTGTGTGTGTGTGAGTGAGTAAGATGTCTTAATAAAAAACAGCATAATATGTCGCATGAGTTTTTTCCATAACATGTTTTGGCAGCCTCTACACGGGAATTGTCAAAATACTGGTGGCTAAAAATAACTGACAAAATGAGAGAAGCAATCTCAAACAAACAAATCTTCCATCAGCAAGTAGTTTATTTCACTAAATCACTAAAACTACTTCTGTGTGTAAAACAACATTCCCACACAAACTGCATGGGAGTATTAATGAGAACGCCTTTGACCACTTCTACATTGACAATAATCTGAAAGGCTCACAGCTTAGGCCTACCTCAAGTACCATATTCTCTTGTATGTGTCTGAGAACTGCCAATCAAAGTAAAGCATTACATGAATCTATAGCAAACATTTTAATACATACAGGTAAGATTCAAGATTCAAGAATGCTGTATTGCCGATCACATACTGTATGGTGTGGGATAGTATAGGGTTAGTGAAAATTGACTTGGGTTTGAGGCTCAAAGAGGGGGGAAAGAAAAGAAGGGGAAAATAAATTTGTCAATTGCCCCTCCTGATAGCAGCATTGTGATGTCACACATTGGTTGTCATGAAGATGGCATCTTAGTTGCAGCAGAGAATGAACGTCTCTGGTGCATGGGCAGAGGGAGGAAGGCACACACTGGACTTACCGTCAACATGGGGGTTGTGAGCAGTCCCCAGGCAAAGAACTCCAGGAAGATGACCACCACTGCATGGCCAACACTGGCTTTGCCGATGCCTGGCTGTGCCTAAAATGAACAAAACACTATGTCAACTCAATAGCCTCCCAAAACATCTAGCCAACCTCTACACTGAAAGGCAGAGGATGAAATCTAGAAGAGTACAGTTCACAGACAGTTCTCATCCTTTTTGGGCAATCTGAGTCTGAAGTCTGAAAGGCACTGTATCGCCCCTCAGCGTATTTTAAAAAATCTTTTATTCCAAACACCATCAGCATTCTTATCTGAACAAAGTCACTATTCCACAGACACTGATATAAACTGTGATTTGTCTTTTCACTTTATGTTGTACAACCTTTGTTGTATGTGTTGATGACTGTGAAGCTATGTTGTTGAAAATGTGTTGTTTGCATGTTATATGCGATGGTGACCAAAGACAATTTTCCACTCTGTGGAAATGAGGATTTATACAGAAATTCTACAGACTTGTTTACAGATTCATTATAGGAGTCAAAAACAAACAAAACATGGCAACAAAACCACCTTATTCCTACTTAAACCCATACAGGATACAGGAATGTGCCTCAGTGGCCAAACGTGTTCAACATTCACACATAGCACAGGAGCTACTTTATTTACAACTAACAATTATAACTGTTTATTGCTACTCCTGGCCGCAATTTATGAACTGCAAGGAGCAATGAACTGGCAAGCAAACAACCTCAATGGGAATACAAAGGAACCATTAACAGGAAACTAGAAACAATAAACATAAACACCTTAGCAGACCTTACTCCCTCACCTATGTCTCCAGCCACAGTCTCTGGTATATTTCGAAGGAGATAACTCTGCATCCTTTTATTTGGTCAGTTTAATTTCAAACTACCTCCCTCATACAGAATACTTCCAGTATATATAGTATATCACGGTAACGCCGTTTAAAAAATACAAAATAACGCTATAGACCGTGCGCCATGAATAAGTGATGCTGATGGAGTCTCCATGTGAACATATTGTGCTCAGCGGGCTGGAAGCTGCCAGCTTGCTTTACTGAAGTTATGTAATAATCTAGCCACTAAGAGTGCAGCAGGCTCACCAGTGTACACTAGCTAGCGATGAGCTAATCTAAATGTTATGACAATAACGTTGAGTTTAATCAAAGATAAAGGGTGGTCTGATTTTATGGACGATTTAATAGCTTTAGAAAGCATTGTCCAGCAGCTCACTGTACCGTTAACATTAACGTTACTTCACCTGTCAAATCTCTAAATGACATTCACGTTAGCCGCTAGCTAATGCTGCTCTCCGAAAAAATAAACAAGGGTTGTAGCCTTCCCAAGTTTTGCAACGTCCCTGTAATACCGCTAGCGTGGCATCTGCCAAATTATAGGCCTAACATAACCATTAACGTTCTCGTCGTCTGTATGAGACAGGAACAGGCCAATGTGTGATAAGATTATGAAAGAAGCTAGCGATAGCACCAGACGACACGAACAATAACTTTAACGCCGCTGTGTCAATAACGCGCATCCGTACTTACCAAATTTCCATCCCTCATTATTATTTTCTTGACCAATATAACACGACTAGTCCCTTTCTGTTCTTTCTCTGCAGCCATCATAATTTCTTCACATCCTGTTGGAATTACATAAAATCCATGTTGAGTGCATATCTTCGGAACTCCCGCTTCCTCCAGGTTGCCTTCGTATTTAGCCCAATCGGCTAAAGTTATGGGGAATGTTTGTGAAGCCTAGAATTAAATTTGTGACTCGCACATTAAAAAAAAAACAGTGTAAATGAAAATCGTCTACGTCTACACTTGTTCCGAATGCTTTTGCTTCTATCTCCTGTGCATTGACACAAAATACTGGCATCGCCTGATCCTAAATCAGTTGAGTGTCCTACGGTGAAATGAAACGCGTCAAACTGAAAACATGTAGCTGTTCTTGAGTCAGTGTATCCGCACAGCTTCCTAGCGACCGGAAATCACGTGTCAGATGTCATAAAATAGCTTTATCCTCGGGTTGACTCAGGTGAATCAATTATATGTCCGAATTCTTCAGATTATGCAATCTGCTAGTTTTGGAGTCGACGAAGAAATATTGGAATAGTCATTTTAGTTTTCTGTGTGTAGTCTAATGATTTGTTTTTCGCGGTAAATATAGGCCTGACCTCTATTTTCTTACAATTTTCTGACAATTCGATTTTTTTTTCAGATAGGCCAGCCTATGCCCTGAATGGAAAAGAGACCCAGGACTACCTAAACGGGTCCGAAATACGGTAGATGAAGAAATGCTCACAATTAGTTATGTTTTAGGCATGATGGTACTTGATGATGGGATCAAGTTCACTCATCATACACTCAGATTGGTCCCTATCTACTGCAGTCAAACTGGGACCAAACTATTGTATTCTCTCACAATACAAATTTTCCCTCACAGTACTGCAGGGGCACTGCTGACAGATCTTGGCAGATAAACTGCAACTATGCAGACCTATAAAAGCCCAGAAGAAGTGAATGAACAATGAAGTTGGTCTAAGAAATATAACTGGAAATTGCTGGAATGACTGGAATGCATAAAGCTGAGTTTCTTTTAATAAAATCTAAATGATGTGTGCAAGGCTGTTCCTCATCAGAGTTAAAGCTATCTTTTAATTCATTTGAATTCTTCCACTCTGTATTTGCCCAATTGGTCTTGTATACTAAAACAACAACAAAAAAATCCTTAATTCAATTTGTGCACTCTTGATTTATGGAAAGGGATGTGAAAATGGGGTAAAATTTTTGGTGGATTATTAGGTGAAAGGGAGCAAGCCTGAGTATGCAAATGCACTTTACATTCAAGCTCCTAGCCAAGTTGTGTAAACAACTTTATAGGAAATTCACAGCAAGTGTTTTTGACTGTGTGTTGAAACATTAGTCGTTTGTTGCAATGAATAAAGCTCTAAAAAGGTAGGCTACACTGTGTGCTTTGGCCCTTTCTGGATTTAGTTTTAACAAGAAGTGTCTGAAGCCCAATGCCACATAAACAGACTTGGCAAATCCATATATGAACTGCTGTGGTCTACCTCTATGGGTGCCATTACCTGTAGGGTTTTGTTTATCATCACTAGGCAACAAGTCTCCGCTTTATCAGGTTCCCACAAGGGGAAGTGCTTCTCTTCAGCACTAAATATAGCAAATACTTGTTTTTTTATGTGGCGTTTCTCTCTCCCTCAGACCACATAGCGGTAAGAGAAACCTGGTGAGATTTGAGACAATCAAATGGCTTTGGCAAGCGGCCATTGGTTAGACAAAGAGATAAGAGGAGAACCACCAAGCCCCAGGTAAGAGATCTCCTTACAGACTGTGTGCTGGAATGTCATGCTATCATAATGGTGTGTTAAACTGGTAGCTTGTGTAGTGTAGTGTTGGTAATTGTACTGCCATTATTTATTTGTTTGGATGGTAATGTTACCATTGCGTCTATATTGTGTTTTTCCTTTTCATCAGACATGGCCATGGGCTTGCTTTGGCTGGCAATATAGCATTTTTGTTTGGTGGGGCCACCTCAGTCAATGAGGTAAGAAACAACAATTGTTGTTTTTCAAACAATTTCTGTTGGACCTGTTTTTTTTTGTTTGTTTGTTTCATTTTGTTTTGTATTCCTGGTCATGGATATATGCATATTTTCTGTGTACGTGGATAAAAGTGAGAAATCACATTGTAAAGCTCTTTGGGTGCTAGTACCAAAAGTGCTATACATCAAATGCAGTCCATTTACAATGTACTATTCACTTCCACCATTTCTGAAGTCATGAGGTCATTATTTGTTCTATTGAACAATTGATGTTGTTCACAGCCAGCAGAATCACAAACACACTGCACAGTGTCCTATTTCAAGCCCTAATGCCCATTAGGCAATTAGCTATTAGAAACCTTTCCCAATTGGCAACCAGAGTTAGACTGTGAACACTGTAGGAGTTTATAGCAATGACAATATTTCAACAGAATAATTTCTCCACTGCTATAAATATTGCAGAATGAGGTCAGTTTTATATGCAGTAATGCTATAATATCTGTAATCCTTACATCATTTTGCTTTATCGACAGGACACGTACCCAACATACCTGAGAGATTTTCACATGTTAACAGGTACTGCTGTCAACAATATTTTGCGTGGATAAAAGCACTTTTTAACCACAGATTCATATTCATGACATTTCATGATCTGTTGTAGTGTCAGAAGCATATGTAACATGGGAAGCTTTGCCACAAAGCGGTGCCGTGCCATCAGCCAGGGACAGACATAGCCTTTGGTCAGTGATATGGTTGCTATTCACTTACAAATTATTGAATAAATAATTTTACCATCACCCCCAACCTCTGGCACTCTGTGGCCCATTTTGAAATGCCATACCACATACTGTTTATATGCTGAAAGAACTACTTTTCGGTCAAGACATACAAGTAATATGCAGATATAATGCCGGTGATATGGCACTTCAGAAACGGTCTATGACTGAATCCCAATGCTCCCTAAGCCCTGAACCCTGAAAGAAAGAAACTGTCATGATTAGCTTATTCATGCTAAGTCTGAGTTTTCAGGGATAAGGGTCTCACACACTGGGATTTAGCCTATATCTAGAATACCTGCAGTATCTGTGGCTCTTGTGTGAGTATGAATATTGTTCTTCTCTAGTGTGATTAAAGGCAAGGTTTACCTGTTTGGAGGCTCTTCCAGCCCTGAGGCTACAGAATGCCTCCCTGGTGTCTATCGCTTTGATATTGGTAAGTCTGTGAAGATCAGCAATGCTGTGTTTGGAAGCTGTCAAATAATTGCAAGTCAGTAATGACACTATTAAACATTCTGAGACATAGCCCTGAAATGCAGTGATATTCATTGTTTAGCTTGTCATGAAGTGCATCTGAGTAATCTTGTTTTCAAACAGACTAAAACTTTTAGTAGGCCTATGTATAATTGTTGTATGTATCAGCTGAACAACAAATGAATATCACCTTAACCATAAATTGTACATAACAGTTTGTCAAAAGATAGTTTGTTAGTAAGCTGTGGCACCAGTGGATAATCTGTCGGTGGACTGTCCAAGAAAAGTGACCATCATTATTATTTACAAAGTTCTGGATATTTCTGTCAAAAGGAAATAAATAAATCTAAATGAAGACAGAGCATACATATCTTCATACTCCAAAGGTTTTATTTGGTTTTATTAGAGGTTGTTTTTTCTGTTTTGTTTTGTCCTTTTCCCTTTTCTGTCAAGTTTTACTGGCTTGGGAGAAGCTCTCCATCGGTGGTATGCCTCTGCGGACGCTGAGCCACAGTTCTGTTGCCATGGGAGACAACATCTTTGTGTATGGGGGTCTTCTTGATGGAGTGCCAACAGACAACCTGATGATGTTCAATACAGGTTGGTGTGCCATAATCACAGTTAATTACATTTCTGTATTTAGGATAAGCCTATTTGAATTTTATGTTACAATGTCGACTGCAGTGTAGTGTACTGTATCAAAAAAAATTAAATGTTTATATATCCATTTTGCCTCTAGTTTCAATGTTATGGACACCTGTGAGGACAACAGGAATCATACCATCTCCTAGGTAATTCAACTGCACATAATGGTAGCGAGGTAAACTTTAAATTATTGTTGTCACTGGATCAGTTTCTTTGTTAAACTTGAGTAAATTTATTGGACAGCAGAGCAAAAAAGTTTAATTCTATATCTTCAGTGCTGTACAAAAATTAACTACATTGTTTGATTTTACACAGTAAGACTTCCGTAGTTTCTGTAGTGTTTTCCATAATGTAAGAAGGCTTCACCAAAGTATACTTTGAGTCAGTATGAATGGCGAACACTAGTAATCCTTAGTAAAGGCAACCTAGCGAATTGTCCTGAAACCAGATTCTTCAAGAAAAGACCTTCATTCAGAAAAGTAAAGGTTATTTTGTGTGTGTATGTGCATGTGTGTGTGTGAGAGAGAGAAAGAGAGAGAGAGAGAGAGAGAGATCACTGTAAAAGAAAACCTGGAACTTGGATTCCATTTAGATGTCTGTGGTACAAAAAAACAGACTCCCTGGAAACAGAACACTCTCAGAACCCCTCAAACTTACAGTCATATTGTGCACAGTTTATTTTCACAGGCTTACTCAGGGCTATGTGGTCGAATAGCTGCTATGCTTTGTTGGCAGTAACAAACAGTTGAGAGGTGACCTCATGTGGAAATGAATCTAAGGGACATCTGTTTCCCATTGAAAACCTTTCTTTATTTGGCACTGTGTCTGGCTTTACTGTTCCAAAGACCTTGGCTGAGTAAACCCCTCTTCTTCTCTGAAGACTGCTTAGGTGTAACCTTGATAACGTTTCCTTCCTTTCTAGATATAACCACGCTTTAGCTGCTGTGGGCGAGCAGATTTTCTTGTATGGAGGCTGTGGGCAGGATACATGTTATTACAAAGACATCTATGTTCTCAACACAGGTAAATGCAGGGGATGGATAATGCCTTCCTAATGCCACCATTTCTAAACTTTATGTCTCGCTGAAAAGATCGAAAGGCATACGCCTCCAACGAGTCAGTGGGTGGGATTCTTTTGCTGTGATTAAATATGTTGACCCTCAGACTCACTGGAGTGGCAGCAATGGGAAGTGAAGGGGGAGTCTCCACTGGCCTGCGCCGGCCAGACCCTCACCGCCCACCGAGATAAGGTAAGAGACCTTACTATTATTTACTATTACTATTATTAGTAGTAGTAAGTAAATTATTATTAATATTATTATGGTAACGTGTGGAATCCAGAGTTTTTGTATAATAGTATGTTCAAAAATGTTCCCCTGAGACACCTGTCACACAGCTCCCTATGACTTTATCAGGAACCTTGGTCTTTATCAGGTAAAGCAGTTGTACACACACAGAGGACAGAAGGATTAACATGTAATAAACAGATTGAAGATCAAAGGAAAATGCTAATGACAAGGATACAAAATGTTCCAGGGTCCCATTTCTTTTTAATATACAGATGTTCTGTTAGTTGATGAATATATAAACAATGCAAATGGCTTTGAGGGTGAGATTGTGGTGTAATGTTTTATATCATCCATTCCAAGGATATTTATTTGTTTGGTGGTAAAATCATGAGCCCAGATGGAGCAGTAACGGCATCAAATGAAATCTACAAATTAAGCCTAGGTAATATCGACATTCCTACTCATGAGGTTTACTTTTCCAGTGTCATAAGGTGGATTTAAAATATGCATGTATCTTTGTATGTATCTTTTGGTGTTTTCATATATCTGTGTAAACAATACTAATACCTTTCTGCAGCAAAGATGAAGTGGAAGGTTCCCCTCTATGTGGGAATTCCCCCTGCTCGACGATTTAACCATGTGACTTTCATCTTGCACAGCCATGTAGGTATCAGTTCGAGCTATAATGGAGAAAAAAAACGCAACAAACGCAAAAATGTACTCAGTGTCCTCAAAATGTACTTTGGACTACATCTCTCTCCATTTATTCAAAACTGTATTGTTTATTCTGTAGATGTATGTGTTTGGTGGTAAAAATGAAGAACAGGAATTCAATGACTTGAAAATGATGAAACTGATTAACCCATCAGAAAGACAACCAGGTACTTTTTCTGTCAATACATGCAGCAGATTGTAATGACATTATTTAATATAATCTAATTTTGATATGGTAGCTGAACTTAAATGGAAGAAATGTGAATATGTAAACCCATGTCCTTTGTCAAACAACTGTGTTTACTTTGAATGAAATGGCAAAAAACTAACCACTATACTATACTACTATATGTACCACTATATGTAATTATAGTGTGTTGATGGCTATGGCCTCTTGACACACCAAGCAATATATTTTCCAGAGTGATTTATTATGATTATGATATCGCTACACTAAATTCAAGGCTCTAGTATTACACACAGATGTGATATGGGTTTGGACATCTACAACTAATGACATGTCTGTTAATCTCTGTCACAGTGATGAAGGAGATCCTTTCTGAATTTGGTCTCCAAGGAGTCAGTAATGGGTGAGAGCTATGCTGGACCCGAGACATTTCATTTCCACATGAATTCACTGCATAAGTGCAATGGTGCTTGTGCCGGGGAGATACTGACGTTTGGATTGAAAAGTCCATATTTCTCTGAACATGCCTTTAAATAATTCTGGTTGATTAACCAAGCCGTGGGTAACCAATTTCCTGTCCATGCTAGATGTAAATTTCTGTCTTAGGTATTCGATTTCAGTTTCATTTTGAGATGCTGATGCGTCTGTTATTCAAATTTCAACATCAGTTTCATTTACTGAATATTTTTTCTTACTTGGGTATTTTTCCTGTTGCAGGTTTGCTGCAACAAAAGTTCCCAATGTGAAGTATGAACTGAATAAATCATCAATAAGCCTTACATACGAGAGAAGTGATTTTACAGAGGTATGAAACTTACAATAGAATTGATAACCTTTATGTTGACCAACCTTTAAATTTTATATGTGAAAATTCAATATCTTTTGTGTAAACTTTTCAAATATTTTTGTTACATCTAATATCTATCTTAAGCCCACGGGACATAGAGATTTCACTGCCGTTCGTGATGAGGCACTTGATATGATCCACAAAGCATTTGCCATGTTGGATGAGGAGGCCCAAAAACTTGACAGGTACTGGTCTATATTTTAACAGGAACTAAGATACAATGGACATTTCTGTTTTATTATAAGCTGTGATGAAGGAAATTATAGAGAAGAATCAAATGAAAGACAGGTTTGTAAGATGTCAAAAGTATGGGCAGATAAAACCAACTCACTTTACCTCATTAATTATGACTGAAGAGTGAAAGTTTGAATTTATCCCACAAGTCCATGCCTGTAACAAAATGTTGAAGCAACGTAATTGTGTAGTATGCTTATGTACTTTGTAATGGAAGACACAACACAACGAGCTCCTCACAGGGTTAAAAATGCTTTTGGGACTTTTTGGACATGCTACAGCATGATACAGATGTTTTGTCAAGACCTATTACTGCTGGAACTAGCCTGATTTTAATGTAAATCTTGTAATGTATGTGCACATGAAATGACGTGTGCAATTTGGGCCAAGGATTAGTTCACTAGATAGACACAGTACAAATCTAGTGTACGTACATAGGGCTCTTGCATTACTCTTCTGGTTCAACTCAACTGGGCTCCTGCTTGACCTCTGAGGAACCAGCTGAATGCCTGCTACTCATCACTGGTAGCAAATAATCCTCTTTACAAATAGCCTAGTCCTTGACTGATTCAATAAATCCACTCTGTCGGCCCAGATTAATCAGCTCTCTCTTGCTCACCCCAGTTTTTATTCCTAGATAATTCAACAACCTCTGGTAAAACTTGGCTCCCTTGTGCTTGGACTGAATTAGACCAGACTGATTTCTCAGACACACCGATTACACCTGTCCTGCTCAGCTCATGATCTTTGTTCACACCCATGATGAAGGAGTCTGCTGCATTGGCTGAATCCCAGTGTTCTCCCTGACCCTAAGCTTTGAGTCCTCAAAGACTTAACTGGCATGAATCATAAAGTGACCATAAAGTGACTTCTTAGATGAAAATCAGGGATGTTTCCTGGATTTCCTTGGGAACCAGGAACATTTGTAATTCTACAGTCAATATCATTAAAATATGTAATGTTTTAGCTTTAAAAATCTGGGATAAAGTGGGTTTTCTTGTATTTTACTGGGGACAGACCACCAAGGGGACTGTCCCCAGAAATCAGGGTTGTCTGGTCACCCTAATGAATCAGCGAATCATGAAGTTACTTCAGCTCAGAGGTGTCATTGGGATTCAGCCATTTTGTCATCTCTGTCCTGTAGAATAGCAGTACTAATTAGTGACACTTAATACAATTATGGAGGTTGAAAACAGATGAGTGATGGACTGATGGATGTATGTTATCTTGGCAAATATTTCAAAAAGTTAAAGTTAACATTTTTGACTTTGACTTTTGATTTCTTTTTTTAGAGAAAAGGCTGAACTTGCTCAAGCCACAGAGGCTCTTCAGTATGAAAAGGAGGCCTATCGAATCCACCACCAAAAACAGGAACAAGTATGTCAGTACATCATTTCATAATTAGTGTCATCACCTCCCATAGTCATCACGAGACACTTTGAAAAATGGTTTATGGTGTAGAGGTTAGTGGTGCAAACAGTGCTGCTTTGCAGGCCACAGTTTTGGTTCTACCTTTTAGTTTAGTGATTTTGAAATATTTTGAACGTTTTCATGTCTGTGCTTTGAGCACTGTAATGCACCAGTGTGTCAAAGCTGGAGGTATGTTCATGCTTGTAACTTCTGAAACGTATTTCAACAATTTTCAATAATGAGGTACAATTGGATTCCTTAAATCATGCATTGAATTCCTTGTAGACTCCCATTCCTTTGCAACAGCTCATCGGGTTTCCATGGCAACTTTGGCCTGCGGGGCTATTTGACCTCTTACTTACAGAATGCACCTGTATTATTTCACATGAGATGGTCTCTTTTCCAATGGAGCCCTGGATTTGTTGGTTCACAGAAGGTGTAGTAGCCTGGATTTCAGTTGAGAATTGGTCTGGAAATAAAACTAGTCTTAAACTGGTCTTAAAACTAATGCCATGCTGTGCCAGCCATTCTCTACACAACTATTGTCTACACAACGCCAACTCTACACCAGATAAACAGTTGTGATTAGTTCCTGGGTTTTGGTGATTTTGGTGGTTTGTCAGACTTGTGGTGATGGACCAGTGAAGATAATTCAAATGCACACTGTTATCTCTGGGTTCACCCAGGTTAGCAAAATCATAATAAATGCAATTGGTGTATGTATGTCGTACAACAATATTAGCAAAAACGTCACCTAGTGCATTATTAAATATTACTGTTGGTTTAAGCGATGTTATGTCATATTTGTTGATGCTTATCATTATACTTAAACCAAGTGCTTCTGTCCTCAGAAACTTTACATATTTAAACCAAAGGCCTAACAAAATACTCCCTCAGTGATCCTAAAAATAAACTCCACACACACGCAGTGTTTTGTTTTTGTTTAGGGGAAATGCTGCCTCCAGTTTGTTTGCTTCTGTTTTACAAAGCCCATCTTGATCTGCCATCTCAAGTTCGCTCGGAAGCTCAGTATGACTACAGTGCCTGATAGTGACCCAATCAAAAATGGAATGTCACCCAATGCAATGGAGGCGGGTTTAATGCATGTTTTGTTTCTGATTATGACAAGGCCCGCTCTGTCTCGTCTCTGCAAATATCACTGGAATAATTGGTTGTAGTCCAGTTGAATAGCAGAGGCATTTTAATCTGTGTTTGCTGATTCTGCTCCAGGGAATTGGGAGTAAATACATTTAGATGGACAAGGTATCTAGACCAAACAAAATATATTATTGAGGCAATGGTGGCAATCATGCTAGACCATTATGAGAAAAAATTCTCACAGTGTTTTTAGAGAACGTGGAGCTACTGGACATAACTGACATAACTGTAAATGTTTATAAATAGATAGAACTGCAACCATATAACAGGCAGGCATATGATGTGTGTCTAGATTACATTTTGTTGGGGATCTGGTTGGGCAGGAACTTCAGGAAATGCTGGAGAAACACCGGGCCCAGAATGAGGCGTGGCTACGAGCACGGGCAGAGGAGAATGACAAGGAGAGAAAAGAGCTCTGTAAACTCAGAGTGCGTAAGCCTTAAACAACAAGCATACAAAAACACACATCGAACCTAATAAAACTCTGAATTTTGAATGTTATTCTAATAATATTAGTAATAATATAATAAATAGCCCATTATTCTTCACTTGAAATGCTGAATACTGAAATGCTTGAATATCATGTCTTATTTCAATGGTTAATTTAGGAAGAAGTCTTGCAGGAGCAAGTGAAACTCAAGGAAGAACAGAGCAATATTCAAAAACGCAGCGAGCATTTGCTGTCTATTATGCATCAGTTCAAAGGCATGTGATCAATGCACTCTGAATGCAGTATGCAATGCAGCATGCAATAGAGTTATTTTGTCTAATAATACCGTTAATGCTAAAACTGTCATATATCTGAGTTAAAATAAATGTCATAATCAGAATTACAAATTTTGTATTTGTGTGTGTGTGTGTGTGTGAGTTTGTTTGTGTTTGTGTGTCTGCTTGTGTGTTTGTGTTGTTGTGCTGTGATAAGATGTGTAAGGGTCAAAAGTCCTATGGAGGGGACGGGACATAAACAGTACAAACAGTAATAGTTCTTGAGCCCCTTTTTCCAGCACTGAGACTGTAGGAAAGGGATGCCTAATCCTCTAAAACAGAAGAGTATCAAGAAGAATCATCATTTTGTGCTGTAGGTCCCTCTTTTGAAGAGTCATAAACTGTTAAATGGCCTATTCTCTACATTAATACATCACGTTGCTAGGCTACTACAAAAATGCCTGGTAATTACCTAGGTGATGGAAGCAAAAATTGTGCTCAAGGTGAGGCTTCCTGACCATTGTCGTGGAAAACCACCTTGATGCTTGCAAAACCCACAAATCAATATTCTCACCCACCCAATACACTTGGTCCAAACCAAGAACTCAATGCTGAAGTGGAATTGTTGACGATGACTTTATTCACAATACCAGCAAAGTATACAAGAGACAATTGCCCCAAAGTATAAGTGCTGAGCAGTGTGAAGGAGATCCGCTGCAGAGAGGAGACTGTTTTCCCGTGAGAGTTGATCAAGTCTGACTATCCCCACCAAAACATCTAATCTTAAGTTGCTAGAATCACCAAGAGGCCTCCCCTACCTGCGTCATATTAATTAATGCAAGAGGCCTCGGTCCTGTTCATATTGGTGGAACTCCTCACCCATCCGGTTATTAAAAAATCATTCTTGCTGGGCGTTTCAGTCTGACGTGTGTTTCCTTACATTGGGCTCCTATTTTGATATATGCTTCTTATATTGGCTGACATGTACTTCCTTACATTGGGCCTTCTTACATGGACTATTATCTCTGTGATTTACATTCCCTTCGTCTAATTAGGGCCCATCTCCACCATGGTTCTCATGTGTAGAGCATCTATTCCTTTCATGTTTCTCATTTTGAACACATCCACTGAACAGCGGATCTCCGTCACTGCCACATATCATGATGTCCACCCAATGTATAATCATTGTTCAACATGTCATGGTACCCACACAAACTGAGGTCTCTCATGCACAATACATGGAATCTACCCAGTCCTAGGCGTCCCAGGCTCCAAAGCACATTCCTGCACTAAATCTTGTCTGTTTTTCTACTCTCTTTCCCCCTTTGTCTGCCTGGAGTATTTCGGCCTTCTGGGCTACCATTAAGATGTTGCAAACCACCCTTCTTTCATAAGTCAGTATAAGCATTACACTCGCAGGTTAATATTGTGTGTACTAGTACTATATTCTGTACGATAATATGTGATAATAATTCCACACCATCACCAACTGGTTAAAATGTAGTGGAATTTTTGTGGAGGGTCCCCTAAATCCTGTCGCAGTGCCTGCGCAAGCGCAAAACTACTCATTTTGGTCCAGATATGTGAAGAAAAGATGGGGGATGCACAGCGACCCACTATGTTGCAGGAAGAAGACATGGCTAGCTCTTGCTGTATCTAGACGTGGATCACTTTTTAGTAGAAGGAAGGGGAGGGGAAGGCTCGGCCGTAGAATCGGGGTTGCCTGCGCCTATCAAACGGAGGCTGCTTGGGGCTGCTGAGGAAAGCGGGAGGCGAAATTTTCTCCTTAGCCTGCTGTAATTTAACAATTAAGCGGGTAAGCAACCAAAAACGCCAAACATTCCAGTTGCTGTCTACCTGAGGGAGCACGAGATACATGTGTAGTGAGAGAAAGTACGCGCGCGACTGGCCATAAAAGCGAGGCGAAAGGAGGCAGATTTCAGGCATTTTGTTTTCATTTGAAAATGTGTTTCTTGTCAGACGGAGTACAGTCCCTCCTTTGTTCGGCTGCACGGTTCCACTGCCCTCTCCTCAGCTGCGGGGATTGTAAATAATAGTGAAGCAACATGGCTGACATTGCCGCTGCTGCCAGTGTAGCTAATGCACTGTGCAGGTTGCTATGCTAGCTAGCAAGCTAATGCAGACGGTATTTATCTTGCATTGCATCAAATAGTGTAAGGTAACCAGCTTGCTAGCAAGGTATTGTTTTCATCCTGGAGCGCTGGATATAGCATTATCCTTATGGTAATGATTCAATATGTAAACATTTAGGTCAGCTGTTTTTGCTCTCTTGATGGGATGCTTTTGTAACATTAGATGTAGCCAACCAAGTAACATTAAGATTCGCACATTTCTACCGTATATAGTTAGCTCGTTTGCTTGCTAAAATTACTTTAATCAAAGAGCGTTAATAACCAACGTGAAAATTATTACTGTCGACAGAATGTCAGCTGTCTTGTAAGTTTTAGCAGTCAATAGAATTGTCAACGAAATGTCATTTTTATGTAGCCTCATTTAACACGCATGTCAATACAGCTATTTTACCAGTTTTGAATGCAATTATAACAATGGCAGGCCGACGTTTTCTTTCAAATTCTTGTGGGTTTTCATGAAGGGTTTTAGCGAGTTGCTAGCTAGGTCAATAACGTTTTCCCGTCTGTGGGTTTCAGTGTAGGCTGAAACAAAACCCGGCCAACTGATCGTAGGTACTGCATTGTTGAATGTCCTCGCCAATTTGAAATTTAAGGTGAGCACCTCTGTTCGCTGCATGGCTAATCGCTTGCTCCGTGACATTTCACACTAAGGTCAAATTGCATCTTGTTACATCCACCTTGTTTCTAAATGAGTTGCCATAGACAAACGACTGGCTGATCGTTAGCATGGTTTGTTTGAGGGGGGCGGTGGTGCCGCGCCAGCCACTTCATTTGTATTTCATGACAGTCTGTGGCACATTTTCGGGAGCTCCCACTGCAGGACTAATTGATCACACTTGCCAGCTTGTCGGCACTACGGTTAGGCTACTGGTGGAGAAATAGGGTGACATTCCATTGTTTTGTCTATCGCAGTGATGACCTCATTGCCATCCTGGTACATACATGTACTGTCATTTGTTGTCATTTGTTTTGACTACTGAGGAGCATAAGAGGATTTCGAGTAACGTTTATCATCGAAGAGCAATTACAGTGACAATTTATGCAATGTTTTGGGGATGGTTATGTAGGTAACCTACCTTACATATAACATAGAGAAGCAGTAGTCTTAAAATGAAACGGTTTGATTCACGTTTTTGTAACTTTGTGAGTTTTTTTGGTGCCTAACGTGGAAAAACGCAGTGTATGTTATTGTTGACATAATATTTGAAGAAAGAAAGTATCTTTCAACCTTAATTGCATTAAGATTTAGTTGTGGGTATAGGCCTACAATTTGAATATAATAGACTACATTGTGGAATTGTGGATGTGTACTCCCTGTGCATTTCAGTGTAGGATTGTAGGCATCGAAAAGAAAGACCCCTGATCAGAATTGCCTGCTTAGGTTTTTGTGGAGGATAATGAATGGTAATGAGTAAATTAGCATCTATTGTGTCACGAATTTGGTCGGTGTATGCACTGATATGTCCCCATTGTTAATAGTATTTGAATGTCATGTTCATCACCCATTCATACAGCTGAGCTGAGCTGCAACCATTGGTCAAAACTGTCTATTTGTGTAGGTCATATTTAAAAGTGGCCCTGCTGCTGTTGCTGCACTGTCACAGTAGATGGGTGTGGTAAATTTTCACAGGTGCCTTTTTGCTGTATGTTTACAGGAGTACCTTACAAGAATGCAAGCTGACAGAACTAAGCTTGCTTGAAACTGTTGTTTCTGCGGACCGCTCTGCCTTTCCACATATGAAATGTTGTAGTTAAATGAGATGCAGCATTCAGAATTTTGTGTGTTGGTCATAAGTGTTGGCCTGGTGCACCAAACGCTTTGTGCAAACCGTCTGGAACCTATCCACTGGGTTACATTTGCTTCCTGGTGGGCCGATACTTTCTGCTTCAACCAATCACTACTGCTTGGTCGTGACATATGTTACAGGTAGGAAAGCATTGGTTAAGTTCAAAGAAATTGCTTTTAGGTCCGCATAGCCCAGAGTCGGTGGAAACCTAAACCTTTGTATAGATCCCTGACACAGTGATGTAGCTAAATGAGACACTGAGCGGAAGCACTAGTCTGGCTAGATAAGTGTGCCTTTGTACATTAAATACAATAGGTATTCTGCAGTATTCAGAGTGTAGGCTATTTAGCCACACAGGGGCAGCTCGGATGATTATCATCTCCCTACAGTGCTGGTCTGGATTTGATCTCATTGAGCTCATTGTCTCAGGTGGCATTTTAACCTGTCCAATCAGCAAACAGAAGGAGTCATTGTGAATCCAGAGCTAGAACACTATCAGTCAAGGCAAACTATCAGTCAGGGGCTGATCCAGTCTTAACAGACTTAAACATCTCAAGCAAGCAATTGAATCTTACTACTGAATATCCAGACCCTCTGTACGAAATGAAAGTGTAGAACGAGGGTCTGGTTTTATTACCAGGCTAGCTCCAAATGGTCATTGCTGCTTTTCTTTCATGTTGTGGGGTCAGCTATTTGCTAGCCCTAGCCCCTTCTCTTCCAAGGTAACAGTTTTTAAACCAAGTGGTGCTAGTGAGTCTGTGTGTTGCAAAAGCAACAAACTGAGAATAGGCACACTGGCATAGCCTACGCTGTCAATATCATGTGTCTACTCTCTGGAATATCAAGGTTGAAGTAATGATTGTTGACGCTTGTGTCACTTTGTGGAGTGTTTTATTATTTTCACACAGCTGCTATCCATTTTAAGAGTGCCGGAATGAATTTACTAGTAGGACCCAAGTAAGCTTGGCCCTCCTTTACTTAATACAAGCGTAGCTCAGTTTTAAGCCCTATCTGTTAGCACTAATTGTTAGGCTATCAGCTTCCACCACCTTGACTGACCTCTTTGTTTACATCTATGAAGGGAGAGCAGGAAGGGGTGGCAAATGTGGCAGTAGTCTGCTCTCAATGTCCTTGAGCTAGGGACTGAAATAAGTCACCTCTCTAATAGAAAGTCAGGTTTACACAGCCTTTTTAACTGTTTCCATTAGGTGGAAAAAGGTATGTCAATTGACAAAAAGATTGCAGGTTTTGCTGTCTATAGGAAAATGTATTTTTCTAGCAGATCTTTTGCCTAAACATTTGTGTCCAGAAGATGTGAAATGAAACCCAGATTTTAGAAAACCTACAGAACAAGAGAACAACACAGTCAGATTAAAGCAACCCTTGCATTGAAAACAGCAACTCTAGCTAACCCCAACATTACTGGTGTGTGTAATTAGTTTCAGGTTCAGCTTCCTGCGTAAAGTCCCATCATCCAAAAGAGAATGGAGGTATGACCTCAGGACCTGACTCTTGAGTTGTCAATGACTATAGAAGTAAGCCCACAGAGAAATACAACTCTGTGATTTAAACATCTTCATCAGCTGAGGTTTAGCCATCTATTCTTTTGACCTCCAGTTGTTGTCAAGGGAACAGAACAGAGGAAAGGACAGTGCTTTATACAGAACTCTTGTGCTACTAGTGGACAGAATGTGTATCAGTGGCAGCGGGTCTTATATGATTTGCAGAGATTTCTGGGCCTATTTGGAGCCTAGGCACACAGCCAAATACTGGTTTTGTTTTTATTACATACATTCCACCCTGTGCTTTTGTCGAGATTGAGAAATGCATAGCTTAATTTATACAAATATACACAGGTGCTAGAGTTTTCCTGCTTTGTTACTGTTGCTGAAAAGAAGGTTGTCAGTGATGCAGACTGCTGTCACTGAAAACCGTGGACTCCTTTTGTCTACTTACACCGTTCCTTATCATCACTTTCACTGGACAAATTTAATTTAGGCCAACCATGAACAAAACAAAAGTTGGAAGGTGAAATGTGCACATGGGTACATAGAATGAATTGACTCTACTTCACATTCTATATTTTAGTGGACTGCACTTGTATCGATTGTAGGTATCCACTCTCATGTCATCCTGTTTAGGCCTATAAAATTATGTTTCTATGCCAGACAGGAGGATAAATATAGAATTATTTGCAGCTGAAAAGACACAATAGTGAATTACTACCTTTCTATATCATGACACAACAGCGTGCAATAAGCTATGTTGTAAGGATATCTGAGTCCTCGTCGTCATTCATTTTCATTGAGGCCTTGTGGTCACTTCAGTCTGCTGTCTACACAGCTCTTTTACAAGTCTTTCCAGTTGACTGAGCACTAAATTATTCTCACACATCCTCAGTCACCCCACTGGGGAATCTATTTCACCTCTACGGTGCTGCTGCTGGTCAGAGGGGATTGTTCCTTCTCTGTGATGGATGAATGCTCCTCGTCAGTGGCATCATGTCAGAGAGGAATGTCTGGACAATGGTCTCGTTTACACACATTTATTTGTTGGTCATTCAGACATCGGATTGTGTCTGTGTTGTGATTGTCGATAGTTGTCTATGTGTTGGCTGTGTTGTGGATGTAGATAGTTGCAAAATGTAGAAGATGTCCTATTGTCATCTTTTCAGAATATGTTTAGTTAATGTACAGTTCATTTGCTCATGTGCCATGATTGGAAATATTATATCTACACCTAAATGCATTTGTTATATAATTGTCTGATCATGTAAACATACAGCATTATATTATATATATATATATATATATATATATATATAGAGAGAGAGAGAGAGAGAGAGAGAGAGAGAAGTAGATATATGTATGTATGTATAATCACCTCAAGAAATTTTGTCCTTGAAACCTGCCGCACGATTAAATAATTTAAAATGCACATTGTGACATTTATCTGAATTTGAGGACACCTTTGCTGTTTGACAAGCTAACACCAGTAAGGTCATAAACAAGACAATATCATCTTTACTTCTGCATATTGGTAAATCGTAAAAGTATAATTCTACATTGGATACCTTTGTTTTATGAATAGTCTAGAGGATTTAATGCAACAGCATGCAACCAAAAGGGAACCAGTTGGAGGATTTTACTTTCTGAGTCGGTGATCAAGTAGATGCACTGTTTGCGCAAGAAATGAAAATGAAATGAGTTTTCATTTGCATTCTCTTGTCAAACCATGATTCCAGTTCTAGACGAAAATTTTTTTAGGCGTTTCAGTCTGGCAGCCTTAGTAAGGAGGATATACAGGATGTTCTTGTCCTTTCTGAAATCAGGTTTCTCAGGAGGCAAAATCCAAGCCCCTGAGAATTGAAGCTTGTAATTTTGAGAAAAGAAATATAAGAATGCTGCTTGTGCTGCATCTTGAAGCAGGTGTCTTTTATGTTTATTGTACCGCCAGCAGGTACCCGAATGGGTGACGTCATATGTGAGCAGTCACTTCGATTGGCAGATCTTTTTGTGCTGTTGCCTCAAGAACATCTTGCTTCAGTCAATGTATTATGGATCAGCTTAATAAATAATGTAAAGTTCATGTCGAGGTCTGTCCTCAGATCTGATTTCCAAGTGAGTTTGGAGACATTGGGAGCATGTTGAAAACTACAGTTGAAAGCTTCAGTCACAATGTTGTGGTATCTTTATAAATGCCAATTGAAGCAAAGGTAGACAACACAACCCTGAAACTCAATGGTTAGCCTTTCAACAATCTTGACTAGGCTTAGGCTAAATCACAGTTATCAGATTTTATCAACAAGGCAAATTTAAAAAGTATTTTCCCCAAACACAGTTTTGTGGTTTTGCCCAAAATCCTCAATAATCATGCCATTTTGTTAACATAGCATTAAAATGCAGTTAGGATGTGTGCAAAGCACTGATAAAAGTGCATTTTGTGTAAATGATAAATAGGCAAACTTCATGTCTGTGGCACGTGTCAATGAACAGAAAATGCCACTTGAATGAATTAAGTGTATTGGGATTTTCTTTTTCAGCCCAGGGGTCCATTTTGCAAAACCATAGTTGCTAATTAAGCCAACCAGCTAAGTTGTTAACTAGTTCACCTTAGATTAGCAACTATGATTTTGAGAAGCGGACACCTGACCGTGATCAGTTTATTCATGGCATGAGACAATGAAACAAACAGTTTGTTCTCATTGTTGGATTAAAACATTATTTTCCTGATATATTTTGTTTTTGACACATGGTCATTTGCTGCTTATTTTTAACTGCTTGTGGTTGAGTGCATCACTGGAAAATATATATATATTTTTTTTTTGCTTGTTGTCTAACACTGATGCTATTCTTGTCTAATTAGTGGTTGCAAATTTTAAAGTTTGTTCCTCCAAGTCACTCAAAGTTCAGCTTTTGTGTTGTGTGTGTGTGTGTTCTCTCTCTTTAATGCACATATACACACAGCAAACTCATTTGGTGGATTGTTGCCATGGAATCCATTTCCAGAAGTAGCAAGTTATTTATTTTTCAAAAGCTTATGTACACAAAGGCACCTTGAAGATTTTATGTGTCTGTGTGTGTCACTTAGAAAGAGGTATCAAAGCATCTGAGGTTTAATTAGTGATTTCCATTTGTAGAGCCAGTGAGGGCAATCAATAATATTAGCAGTATTCTCATTTTGACCCTTTTCTGTTGGAGTTCTAATATATTTCTGTTATCTGCTTGTGTCAGGTTTTAGCAGCTGTACTCAAAACTCTGTTGGGTGCTCTCCACACTGCTGTGGTAGAGGGGTGGGGCGGCAGTGTTAGCCCTCCTGCCCAAAATCCCCAGTTACTGACGGAGAAAGGACCAGCCTCTTGTTTACCACTGGCCTCCACCATATTACCCCCATCTCCACTTCTCGCTGGTTCCCTTTATCAGACTGCATCCTGGGAGTTGTAGGTACGGCACCATTGTATTTTAGTTCAGAACTTTGGTGTTGGAGCACCAGGGGTTTCCCCTACTTAAACGCTGTGCTAACACCAAAAGGAATACTAGTGACTTTTTCACCGTAGTCTGGCAGCCTGGCTGCACCCTACACCCTGATGAATGAAGACCCCATTCGGGAAGAGCGCGGGACAGAGATCACGAGCTGATGCAGGTACCATCTTTTCCAGTCTTAAACTTTTGTTTTTTTCTTTTACTTTTTCCATCTACATGCCCAGCAACTAATGGCAAAAATAGCAATATTGCTAGATAAAACCTGGTGAAGTGCATTCCTTTTTGAGGTTTATTTATTTTTGTGCACTGTCCTCTTGTAAATACAATGACAAGAAAAAGTGCTTCAGAGCCACTTTTGGTGTGTTGCAGTGTTTTGAATGATTTTTTAAATTGCTGTTCTTATTTTTCAACTATGCTTTGGAAGGGCACGCAGGTGTGTCTGCAAATATGATGAAGAAAAAAAACTCTCACAAGTAAGTCTGATGTTTTCATTCTACTGCTAGCATTCAGGGATCCCACAGACCTTGGAAACCAAGTCAAGAATTTTAAAATTGGTGAAATTAAAACATAGAAAATACTTCAATTTTCATCATCCTCTTGAAGTTCTGAGTCTTACAAGGACTCATGCAGCCATGGCAACTCTCATGTACAGCACATATGTCATACCAGTTTCACAGATGTTGTGTATCTGTGTACTGTATCTAAGTGTACCGAATAAGATCACTGAAATATCTCATAAATATCTTATATCACACACAAAGACTGCAGGTGATATTTTTTGATTTGACATTTAATAAGCAGAAGATATAAGATATCTTGCAGGTAAATAGTCCAAGCCATGGTGATTCTGGTACACTCTTTTCTGCTGTGCTTTTTGAACACCTGTTCAGTTTGTTTCCCCATTGACCTCCCCCCCTATAATCAATAATTTTTTTCTAGTTCATGTCAGTGTCTTAAATTCACTCACACACATTTCTTTAGAAGCCAAAAGATAATAATGACTTCATTAGATTAAAATGTTTTAAATTATTTCTTTGTATTTTGGGTTTGGTATGTGGAGATTTTTCATTTAATGGCTTAACAGTACCTTAACATGGCTTACCAAAAATAACCAAACAATGACTTAAAGTTGATTTGAGAGAGTTCTTCAGAGTTCAACCTGAGAGCTGTTATTGCTGTTTTCAGTAAGCACAGGAGCACTGCCTCCCTTTTTAGCTGACACAACACAACCTGCTGATACTGCAGAAGAGCAGCAGTCTTTGAAAACCAGACAGTAATAAATAGAGGGTCTGTCTGACCTTTGGTGGCCGGTGTCCTTGGGTTTTTTTTGTTTTGTTTTTTTTGTTTTTTTGTTTTTTTTTTTTTTTGTTTTTTTCAAAACCATCACGCAAGTCCAAAATCCGCTCAGATGTGGTGTTTTTTTTTCCTCTGTTCAAAGAAAACACAAGGCTAACCTTGGGCCTAACAAGCCTGTGTCCCAGCCGCGGCGAAACATCGTCGGATGCCGCATACAGCACATATGGAAGGAGGGGAGCGGCGCTGCCTCACAATGGAAGGGTACAGTGCTGGACCAGGTCCCCGTTAACCCTTCTCTCTACCTAATCAAGTATGATGGCTTTGACTGCGTTTATGGGTTGGAATTGCACAAGGATGAACGAGTCCAAGGTCTGGAGGTGCTACCTGACCGACAAGGTGAGTTAACTTGAGTTCTCTGAAAGTTGAGCATTTTAAAGTTAAAAGGGTAGTCCAATTTTTATGTATGTATTTATTTATGTATTTAAATTAAGCTCTTTTTCCATAGTTTGTTTAAATCCCAACAAGTAGCGCATTGAGTTACAGTTAAGTCTCTTGTCCTAGGCTAGCCACAGGACATGGAATTAGGGAAGAAAAAAACTGTGTGCCTGTGTCAGTGGTATGGCTGGAATGTACTAGAACAGGATGCAGCACTGAACAGAAGTGTGTGATGCAGACCTGCAGTACCTGTGGTGTGTCGGAAGATGTGTCAGAAGTGTACCGTGTGCTTCATCGGTCCATCATTTGGACAAAATATTGGACACAGAATTTTCTGTTTGCTTTTTTTCTTTACTCTTTAAAAAAATGTTAATTTCATACTTCTAATTCCTTATCTTTCCTTCACTTTTTTTTGTTTTTGTTTGTTTGTTTTTTTCTTTGTTTTGTTTTGTTTTTTTGGCATCCAATAGGTTCTTCACGCATTAGTGATGCCCACCTGGCAGACACCATGATCGGGAAGGCAGTGGAACACATGTTTGAGACAGAGGACGGTTCTAAGGATGAGTGGCGGGGCATGGTCCTAGCCCGAGCACCCATTATGAACACTTGGTTCTACATTACCTACGAGAAGGACCCAGTTCTCTACATGTACCAGCTTTTGGATGACTACAAGGATGGAGACCTGCGCATCATGCCTGACTCAAGTAAGTTGTACTGAAAAAAGTTTTGTACTGAAAAAGGATGATGTAGCACCAAAGAGGGTGGTTCAGGAATGTGATTTAGATTTTTTTTTGTTACAGGTGGAATAGAACAAGAATTATTTTTACCTTGGCATGTTTGTTTTTATCATTATTATGTTTGTCAATTTGTCAACTATCAATTGTTCAGGGCCAGTCTCCCCTAGAGCAACTTAGGGTTAAGTGCCTTGCTCAAGGGCACAACGGTGGCCAATGTAGCTGAGTTACATTATTGTGCTCACCAAAAGAATTTAGAGGTTGATTGTGGCATCACATTCACCTCATATGACAAAACTGAACTGAAGTAATAGAACGGAATCAGACTTGCCTTTCTGTGTAAATGTGCATTTATATAGTGCTTTTCTACTCCTACGAGTGCTTTACAGTGTATGCCTCACTTTTACCAAATCGCACATATGTACTAGAACAGGATGCAGCACTGAATTGTTCAGTGCACTGACAATTGCTCAATTGTTCAGGGCCAGTCTCCCCTAGAGCAACTTAGGGTTAAGTGCCTTGCTCAAGGGCACAACGGTGGCCAATGTAGCTGAGTTACATTATTGTGCTCACCAAAAGAATTTAGAGGTTGATTGTGGCATCACATTCACCTCATATGACAAAACTGAACTGAAGTAATAGAACGGAATCAGACTTGCCTTTCTGTGTAAATGTGCATTTATATAGTGCTTTTCTACTCCTACGAGTGCTTTACAGTGTATGCCTCACTTTTACCAAATCGCACATATGTACTAGAACAGGATGCAGCACTGAACAGAAGTGTGGTGGAGGCTGCCAGACTGCCACCGGGAGCAATTTGGGGTTCAGTATCTTGCTCAAGGACACTTCGATGGGGCCAGGCAGAGTAGGGCTCAAACCTTCAACCTTCTGATTGCTGAACGGCACCTCTACCATCTGTGCCACTATCGTCCCAGTACATCAGATACTTGGCAACAATCATATCATACCTCAGTTTGGTTGTGTGGGTGTATCTACAACCATTTTTATGTGGGGTGCCTTCAGACAAGACATTATCAGACTACTCTTTGTAGTCTACACTTTGTAGCATAGCTGACTTGTTTGTCCTCATTTTGCTTTAGGTTTTGTTGATGCATATCTCTACTGACTAATATCTCTTTCAGCTATATTTCAGCTATAGGCTTTATTTGTTGAAAATTTCTTGAAAATTCCACTAAATGTGTAAGAACACACTAAAAGTCACCATGCAAAAATCATGTTACTTGGTTGCAATTTTCACTTGCTCTTGAAACACAACAGCAACAAATCAAAATTTAGTATTGATTGATTATAACAATGGGAAGCACAAATGGGAAACTAAGTAGATTTGCTTTACTACATACTATATGCAATTTTGGACACAGTAGCGATATGTGGACATTGTTGTTGAATGAAAGCTATGGTAGGTCAAGCTAAAGTAGGTCAAGTGGTCTTGATCTTTGTCATTTTTCCTTTAGATGACTCACCACCAGCAGAGCGGGAGCCTGGTGAGGTGGTAGACAGCCTGGTGGGCAAACAAGTGGAGTACGCCAAAGAAGACGGCTCCAAACGGACTGGCATGGTAATCCACCAGGTTGAAGCCAAGCCCTCTGTCTATTTCATCAAGTTTGATGACGACTTTCACATCTACGTTTACGATCTGGTGAAAACCTCCTAGGCCAGTGGATCGAGTAGGGGCAGGCTGAAGAAGGCGGTTGTTGGTAGTTGAACGAGAGGATCTGGGAGAGGAGTGAAAAGAGAAACATAATCCATTGACTTTTGCCAAACTTTTTTCTCAAGCGTTTCATTGTAACGTCTTTACCTGAGACAAGATGGGACATTTCACTGGATACTTTAGATTGCCACTAGTTGAGCGTCTGATTGTTTTGGGAGCGAAAGCATGAAGGGAAGCACTGTGTAGCACGACGCTCAGCTGTCACACAGGAAGAATTAGCTGAAGGAACCAAGTTCTCTTGAGGCTGCCTGACCTTAATAAACCTTAAGATCTCACTAGGTATACCATCATCCTGACTTAAAACATTGACAAGAGAGAGAGGAGATATCTTGTGGCTGAAGGGACTTTGCACTCTGCGTATTTTGAGTCAGCTCTTGTCTTTGTTCCTCATTAGATTAAATCTAGCCAGTGACAGACTGCAGAACTCCTAGCAACTATTGTTAGGAGTGTGGCCTCACACACCTGTTTGGTTTCTATGGTGTACTGATCTACATCACCCAGACATACTTTATCAGAGATTTGAAAAACATTATTTATCGTTGTTTGTTTGTGTGTTTTTTTCTGGTAGGAACTTAATGTATGCAGTGTGCAAATCCCAGCACTGGCTTGTCTTGTTTTGTCAGTGTTTTTTTATGTTCAAAAATTATTGATAAACGGCATACTCTAAGTTGCAGACCTACAGTTCTATGCTGATGCAACTTGTTAAATTACATTTCTGTCTTAAGCACTAATTTTCAGATTATCTCTGTAAGAGAGAGAATTGGAGCACTTGAAATTTTATGTTTTTGTTCCTTTTTGAGATTTAATCAGATTCAGTCACCTTGAATTCTTTTTGAAATGTGGAGGAAGATGTTTATTGTTTTAGTTGACTGAAGTTTTACCTGCCTTTTAATGTCCCTAAACCATTTCAGTCATGTTTATGAAATATTTAATGACAGTAACAATCATAAGTAGCACAATGATTATTTTGTAAAGTTCACAATGTGATTATTTCTGCACATTGTTTGCCTTTTTCAAAGATCTTTTACATCTAGGTAAATTTTTATTTGCAAAATGTTTGTTTTAGAATGAAAAGGTTTGTGTGTCATCTTAAACTGTTACTTATACACTCAGAAAGTATTCAGACTACAGCTATTTGTGCAGTTTCATTTTTTTTTTTTAGACCACATTCAACAAATCAGCTAAACACTGTTATTAAGGCAAGTATTCAGATGATGTTTCTCTTCCAATTTGCTAATGTTTGAAAAACTCCTTCGCCTTCTTAACTCTCCAGTTTTGCCTCAATTTGAGCCTAAACATGTGTGCCTCACCATTAACCATTGAATGGTTACTCATTATTTAACGCTACAATTAGTGCTACAAGTATTGATTTGTTTTGTTTAGTTTGATTTTGTTGTCATTTTCCATTTTTCTCCCAGAAGTTTAGTGCACCGGAAGACCTGGGCCCCCTTTTGGAATGTTACAATCTTTCCTAGAGTTGCCCAGTAAAGTCTGAAAAAAGAAAAATCCCAGATGTTACTCATTACCTCACAGAGTAGTGTTCAAGTGTGTTCAGCTTCTGACAGACATATTTCTTGCTGCCCGCTTTTCTTAGTGACTGTGTACTATGTGAACACCAGCCAAGTCTCTGAAGTGGCTTGAATGGTGACCTGTGTTTTCACAACAGGAAAAAACACAAATTATGTCCTTGCCTTGTCGTTGATTTTCTTGTTTTGGGGGGGAAAGGCATGTTTTGTATACATGCTCATAGCTCATTCATGATGTCCGCAGCTATAAGTTTGTGACTGTTTTAGTTCCCACATTCTGATGTTGGTGAGTCACTGATCCTGAGACGTTGATTGACAGTGGCAGCTTGTCTAACCAAAATACTAAATCAAACAGAAATTTGGAAATAATACCTGATAATCACCAAACGCTGAAAAGGATAACTGACGTGGTCATAGCTGGTCCTTGCTACGTTGCTTGTCCAAACGGTCACAGGTCTCAACCTCAGACCCCTCAGTATGGTGAAAGCAAAGATGCATAGTCATCACCTGTCATGGCTTTACGTACATGCAGTGTCTTCTGTCAGTAGGCATCTGTCTATCCCAGTGATGCCATCTGTCTTTATTCAAAGCGAAGACCATCCGTTAAAAGAAAAAGAAAAAAAACAACTAAAAGACTCCTTCTATGGACTGGCCTTTTACGTTTACCTACTGTAGTATCGTACTGTGTTTTGATGTGGGTTCGACGTGGAAAGTTTTCAGAAAAAAAGGAAGAAAAAAAAAGGAACTCTAGACCCTTCATTTTGCATGAGTAGAACCTGTAAGTGTAAGTTAGTGTGATGCATGTGTTTTTGTCTCCATTTCAGTTACCTGTTCCCTAAAATCAGAGATTTTATGTTGTAATGCTAATTGTGGAAGTTCCCTTTATATTTGTTTGCATTTGTTCAGAAAAAAAGAATAATAACAAAGTATTTTTTATTTTATTTTGTACTATGCTCTATAGAATCAAATGCACTGGTGTTGTATGTGGAGTGCCAACAGAAGAATGCGATACCAGTGTTAAACAGCATTTGAGGGATCATATCTTTCACACAGAGCTCCTGTTCTACGCAAAGACGGATTATTTATATGTATGTATCTTTTACCAGTGCCATAATTAAAACGTCTAGAAATAAAGAAAGAAAACAGCCTTATGTGATCAGGAGAGGAAGGTAAATGAAGCTGTATACAGATCTATATATGAAGGTTGAATGCATGTGTGTGTGGATGTAATTGAGTCCTCCTTCAGACATATCGGATTAAACAGTGTACATTTTCACAAACAAAAAAGAAAAGAAATTCTAGGTTCATTAACCTTTAAGTTACAGTGCTGGTTGTGTGAGGCAAATGACAGTATAATGAATATGGTCCCTTTGAGATGCTGTTGTTCTTTGAATACATTGTAAAATACAGTGCAATTTGATGGTCACAGATACATGTATAGTTGCTTCTCTCTTTGGACTAGCTATATGGCTTCTATTGGACCACATTTTTTTGTCTTTGTTTTCAAACATGTAGATACTCCATTTTATTTGCATTTAGAGGTATAAACACATTTTAAAAACTGTTACTTAATTCTGTAAGTAATTTTTATAATTATTATGTAAGTCTATCCTTATAACATCAAAAATAAAAACGTTATGTGACATTGTGTACTCATGTTTTTGCAAATAAATTGTCGCTTTATATTGTGTGTACAAGTGTGATGCAATTTGGTGGTGTCATTTACCTTGTGGTACCTTTACCTGAGTTGTTTTCCTCATTATTATGAATATGATTATGTATGCCCAGCTTGTTTACATTTTGTAACTTGGTTAAAAATAATGCCAATAATGGGATGTTTATGTAGGACCACCTTATTGTTCACGTTTACAGACTATTGCTCTATAAATGTCATGGGGCCTGTACTGCTAAGCGAGATTACTGGTTAACCTGGTTAGCCTTGGGAGTTACCACTGATCTCTGAAAGAACCCTGCATTGAGCATCCGCTGTTTCCTAAGTGACATTTAGGTGTTTTTAGATCAGGGATTACTCAAGAAGTTACCCAGTTTAGCCACTAACCTGGATTTGTAGTATACCCCCTGGCCACTGCCATGGGGTTTTGCTAGTGAGTGTGCTTAATTGTTCTGTACACCTGTCCCGTGTCTTGCTTCCCATCCATTAACCTTACCGTTTAGACTATTCTTTTTTTATCTGCGCTCTCTCATTCGGAACAGTATGATGCCCAAATGTAGCAGTGTTAATAGGTAGCTCAGCCTCTTTGACCTATTGAATGAAGCTGTCAGGTTTTATTTTGACTACAGATCATACTGCAGGGAGAGGTTAAGGTTGGTTATGCGAATTTACTGGTCACATACCTACAGCACCAATCCAAATGCATTTCGTCACACAATTTCGTCACGAAATTACTGCGTAGACTCATTGGCGGTTTCCATAGGCGGTTTCAGATGTCGACGATGACAAATGGGGCGGATTCATATTTCGTCTGACCAATTGCAGTTTCTCTAGAAACTGTCAGTTGTGATAATCGTGGGACAATGTTTTGACTACCATTGAAAATACTCGCGTTGTTTTTCTTAATTTAGCTCAGTTGTTTTTGCTTTTTATGTGACTCGTGTAGATCGATTGACATTCCGCCGAGAGAGAATTTTGCTGGTGTTGCTGGTCTGGTAACGAAGCTACCAGAACGAACTAAGATAATTTAACTTAAATGTAACCTTAATTATAACGAGTAGCTACACAGAATCTCTGTTTTATAGCTTGAAGATAGCATTACCTTCATACCTTTACGGTCTTGCCAGCAATGGTGGATGTGTTCATTGGTCGAACTCTCATAAACAAAGATGGGGACGTCATTGATGCAGAAGCTGCACTGCGAAACAAAGTTGTTGGTATATACTTCTCTGCCGGATGGTGTCCACCTTGTCGGGACTTCACTCCCATTCTCTGTGATTTTTACACTGAGCTGGTTGAAGAGTCCGAAACTCCTGCACAGTTTGAGATTGTTTTTGTATCATCTGACAAGTCTACAGAGGACATGGTTGACTACTACCATGACATGCATGGAGACTGGCTTGCTCTGCCTTGGACAGATCAATACAAACAGTAAGTCTGATTGCACCAAATTATAACTGTCAGTAGTTGTCACTTTTAACTGTCATGTATCAAAGATGTTATTTTTAACAGGTCAGTGTTTCTTTCCTCTGCCAGAGTAATCAAATGAGTAGCCCACAGAATGTGTTTAAAGCGCTTTCTCTGTAAGAGGTTTAGACAGGTTCTCTCACCAACAAGGATTAGGTTTATAAATAGATATGAAGTTCTTCACCTAGTGTGAAGCAGACATCCCAAAACAATTCTAGGGAAATTGGTTTTGCTCTTGTGAGAAGGAAGAAGGCACAACTGTTACACCTGACAAACTATTTGGCATGCCAATTTGCTGTAAAAAAATGCACTGCTTGTTACATTACAAACACACATTACAAACAGTGAGGCCAAAAGGGTGTACTGTATATGCTATAGGGAATAAAGCTGAATCAGAACAAACAATTCCTTAATGACTGCAAAAAACTGCATCCTTGTTGCATTACACAATGTACCAACTACATATTAAGAAAGATTACATATCCCTTTTTTAACCTATTATTCACATCTATTATGCTGAAATGGTCTTGTTTCTTTGTCTATTTTTTTTTGTCCTAAAGTGACCTCAAGAAGAAGTACAACATCACTGCTGTGCCCAAGCTGGTGATTGTGAAGGAGAATGGCCAGGTGATCACAGACAAAGGCCGAAAGCAGATCAGGGACCAAGGCCTGGCCTGCTTCCGGAACTGGCTGGAGGTGGCAGAGGTTTTCCAGAACTTTAAAGGGTAGAATGTTGTCCTTCCCCTCTGCAGACAAACTAACTATGTTCTATTTCACTGCTGCTGTTTCTGGGATGACCCACTGTCTCTCAGGCATATACAGTAGTTGCCCTCGTATGTGCAGCCACGTAGGCCTATGCATTGTTTTAAGACTGTGCTGCTTTTCTATCATTTTATAACTTACAGAGTTTTTATAATAAATATTTTAGTTATTGTTAAAATACAACAGTTTCTACTGCAATAAAACCTTTGCTTAAAGCATAAACTAGTCTACAGCGTAATTACTTGTTTGTAAAGGTTAAGTAGAAGCCTCTGAGATACTTTATGGTGATCCTGATTTGATCTCTCAAGAGTTTCGTTAGAGATGAATCCTCCTGAGCTTTTCTATCTGCTGTGTTTTCCACTGAGTATGTTTTTTTTTATCAGGTGCACACTTACTTCATGTAAAAACATGGTATGCTTAACATTCAGTATACACCAGTCTTATAAGAGTGGGATGTTTTGACATGGCTGTCTTTTTTTCACAGCTTACTTTGATGTATCTTGCATAATTTAAGACTGAACAAACTGAATAACCACGGTGCAATACTCCTGTGAGAGTTTCTAGTGTTTCCACCTAATGATGAATAAGGGTGCTTTGGCCTAAGAAATAGTTTCTTTCTGACTGAGGCCTTGTGACTGACGCCCCCTTACAATGACACTGTCAAAATGGACCCTTAATATTACCCCCATGACCCATCTCACTCTTTGACTTTAACACTATGTCTGGCTGCTATTACACTGTCCAGGCATAACTGTCAATAACCACCTATGAATTGACTACCATATAATGTTATTGGACAATATTTTAGGACTATTATGATGCTTAGTTAAAACCATGGACAACTTGTAGTCTATCATGATTGTTCTTTTCCTGCATGGCCCCTGGCAGTTGGGTTAGTCCCTTGAGTTGTGGATCTGCCCAAGGTTTCTTCCAAGACCAACATAAGGGAGTTTTCCTTGCCCCTGTTGCTCTTGGGTGCTTCTTGCTGTTAAGCGCCATGTAAAAGCTGTATAAATATAATTTTATTATATAATTATTATATATTTTTATAATTATTATTATATAATTATATTTTCTTTGATTCATGTGATTCATTTTCATAACGGTAAACCTGATTCTTTCTTGTGCCAAGAAGGTTGTTTTTTTTCGCTGGCCTTTATATGTGTCTGAATACAAAATAACTCGAAAAGTACAGATTTGCATGAAATTTTCGGACGAGGTATTAGGACAAGGAACAGAGGTTTACATTTTGGTGGTGATCCGGAACACCGTTTGGAATGTATATTGCGTCTGTGAGCTCATATTGCCTTGGCGGAGGTCTGCGCTCTCCGAGTGCTTTTGAATTTGTAAATAGCCTCTTTAATTGCAAATTAAAAAATCACCGCTAGATGGCGTCAAATTATCTCTGTGCGGTGCTGACTCATTCTTGCTCGTGTCTGTTTAGTCTGGTTTGGCGGCAGGGGTGCAGGCCACATAAATCTGCCATCTTTGGTAGAGGCGTTTGCTTGTTTTTGTCACATTTTTCTTGTTGTGAAATAATGCATCAGAAGTTTCTCACTCGGAAGATGACATCTCGGCAGCAAGTCCTGCCCCTACAATTTAGCTAAGAACTGTAAGTATGACTGACAATGAATTTAGATCAATCATTGCCTGAGCTATAATTTTTATGCATTTAATCTGATAATATATCTCATAATATGCAAAAAGTAGGCTATGCTAGTCGAGAAAGTTTTATTTTCAGTTACTGTTTATTTTTTTGTTTGTTTTTTTCCTTCCTCAAAAGTTACTTGGATTTCCAGGGTTTTTGCTAGAGTGTGATATTAACCGCAGCACTGTATGTTGATTTTCACGGTTCAATTTCAAAATCAAATGCTAAATCCCACCAGTTAGGCGTTTCAGTTTTCATACTCCTAGACATTTAGGTCCCTCAGAACCACGAATGACCTGAATACATATTGAAACACAGAAAAGTACCCCAAAACATCACCAAAAGCTGAAGGGATCCCATAGTAAGACAGCTGATGGCCATCGTAACAACCGAGCTGATAAACCCCGTAGAAATCTGAAGGAATCTACAACCAGGTCCAGCATCACCACCTGCATCTATTGGAGCTGCTGGAGACACTGAAGGACCTCCACAGTGGGTTCATCTGCCCTATTTCAAAGTAGAGCTATTTTGTGCATTTCCATTTTCCAAGATCAACATGACTTTGGCCACCTATGTCCTTATTAGAGATGATTTTTAGATGAAGTTTTACTTTTCCCCAAAAAAAACTTCTTGCATCATCTTGCAGAGAACAGTCAACACTAATTGTCTGATATTTTATCTGAATTAGATTTTTTAGATCACTATAAGGACCATAGATTGGTTTTATGTCAATTTTAACATTTCTATTGTTTCACAAGCCAATATAATCACACAGGTCAGTTTGACCTGAACACCATGAAAAGGTGCAAAATCTCAACATAAAACAAGGATGTAGGCTTGGCCACCTGACTCCTGTGATGAGTTAACAAGCTAGATATTGAGCATGCTAGATAACCGAAAGACAGATAGACAGTGGATATATAGCGCCCTCCACAATTATTGCAGCCCCTGGTTAAGACGACTATAAAGTGGAATAAAAAAAAAATCTTTTTGCAATTTGTGTTAATCTTACAATGCAAATGATAGCGATTAATCCAACCTCAAAGACAAACTAATTAATTTGGAGCAAACACAGTGCATCAAAAAGGAATAAATATTTTCAACAAAAAACATATGTGCCACAATTATTATAACCCTTAGAAATATGATAATAAACAGTAACATAACTGAATACATTTTCAATCCACATTCAACTTATCTGTAGTGTCTGTTGACTTTCAAGTAGGTGGGAGGTGGTGGTATGAGAAGTGGTAAATGTTTGAGTTTATAATCATTTTCTGTTCTAGTTTGTCTATTTTTCTACACTGAATGTCATGTAAACATAATTTTAAAAAGAAACATAAATATTAGTTTATAAAAATATCTAAACAAGCCCTTAGTAATTTACCAGAATTTAGTGATGTGAACTAGTCTGTTAACATGATTTTCAATATAATTTTTTTTTACATTTTGTAGAGATTAAACCGACTGTCAGAAACATGGGGGAAAACAGAAAGAGGGGAAGCATCTCAGTGGGGGATGGCAGACACAGGGAAAGGAGGTAAATTACTTCAGGTCAGGAAAAATTCTTTGAAGATAAGCTCAGAAATAAGAAAAAAAAACTGGATCTCACAAATGTTGCTGATTGAATCTACAGCAACACAGAAGAACACCCAATGAATGTGGTAACTGCAAGGGATAAGGAACGGCACAGCATGTTTACACTGTTGCCATATTTAGTTTTAATTGAATTAATTGAATTAATTTGTTTCTTTTTGTATATTGATTTTATGGCTACAAATGACTTTTTTATAGAACTATTTCTTTCCACCACACATGAGCAGTTATTACCTAATTCTGAATACATAAATGGTTGCTAGGTTGCAACACTTGGAAAAAAATTTGAGCACAGACAGTTCGTAACCTGTGAGAATAAGGCTTGAGCCTATTTTGTTCTGTTATTTGTTGAAGTTAAATTGGGTGTTGCCATTTATTGAGAAATTGGACAAATCAAGTGTCTGCTTTGACATGATGTCTACACTGTTTTGCGCATCTGTTGTTGGAGATGTTGCTGCAGGTGGAATTATTCCCAGACAGGATCCCATTCCAACATTTTCTGTCTGTTGTCGATGGTGCACAGTAACTTTGCAGGCTGGTTGCGAATCTGTGTCCAGTCACTGTCATAATCTGTCGGCTTTCCAGTCCAGCTTCGGAGAGCAGCTGCACCACTGTACTGCGCAGTGAATGGTTAGTGTAGCACTCGGACAGTCCCAAAGCCTCACTGATGCGCGAGAGCAGGAGCCTGAGATAATTTACCCCTATCGGTTCCTGGGAGTACCAGCACTCGCCTCTTACCAGTGTCTCTTGGCATGCACGCAGAGGGTGCAGATAGAATGCTTTCGCATCACGTGGACATTTCATGATGTATTTCTTGAAGCTGGCAACTGAACAAAGTGGGTTGCCAGGCTCGGCAAAAATTAAACACCTGTAAAGCTGTTTTTGGAGGTCCATCACCTTGTGGTTTTCTGTTTCCTTTTCTTCCTGACTTTTTTCGCCAAGTTCAGCTGTATGTCAAACCATTCCTTCCAGACGAGACCGGCTGCTGTATTGGACGACAAGTATGACAAAGTGCAGATCTCCTTCAGAGATGCGGGGTAGGTGATGTTCACTAGTATCTTCCCTGGTCTTGCGGTTTTCATTTGCTGATTTAAAATAAATCCGCATCCGCAAGGATGGCCTTAACAGATCCCAGGTACAACATGCAGCATACTTACCACTGCCTTCAGCAGAATTTGCTCTGTTTTTCTATCCTGTGCAATGATGTGTAGGCTAATGCTGAATAGACTTGGTTTTTTGAGCAAGGCTTGCCTTTAGATAGTCAAAGTGCTGGATAGAGCTAGCAATTTTTATTAGAAATTAAAAATTTGCATTGCTTAGAGCCTGTATTATAAGCATAAGCAATTGCTGAAAATTTCTAGAGTTTTGGAATGTGTAAATAATAAATAAATAATAATAATACATCAATTTTAATAATAAATTAGAGCCTTCATTAACGGGGTATAAGAATTTGTCTGTCCTTGTTTTTTCAGTTTGTGTTCTTGTGAAATGTGTTGTCTTTGTCATCTGTGTCTTAAAAGTATGATATTTTGGCCACCCATGTCCTTAAATAGTGATATTTTTTCACTAACCATGTCCTCTGTCTTGTCCTGTGTTACTAACACCCCACTCCTGGCCTGTCTTCTGTCTTGTCCTGTCATACTAACACTCCATTCCTGGCCTGTACCTTGTCATGGTTGTTTGAGAGTTGTGTCATATTTTTCACTTATTTTATAGCATTCCCTAAGGGTTTTTTCAAGTGAAAATGCTATGGGATCTGTGAATGATGGGAAAACTGCTGTTTATGTCTCTCCAGTTAAAGAGGATACTCTTTAGACAAAAGTCCACATACATTCCACCCAAAAACAGAAATACCTCCCTTGACATGTACCACTCCCTAGTTGAACACGATGTATGGTCAGCTATAAAAGATAAAACGTCAATACAAAACTGAAAGAGAAACTCTGACAGAGCTTCATAATGATAAGACAATTGTAAGGGAGTTTTTCCTTGCCCCTGTTGCTCTTCGGTGCTCTTTCTGTGAAGCGCCACGAGACAATACTATTGTAAAAGGCGCTGTATAAATAAAACTGAATTGAATTGAATTGAATTGTTATTGATCCAGCTGATAAGGGTGGTGTGATCGTCATTCAGAGCCTCTTGGATTATGAGCATAAATTTAACGCTCACTTTGTCCCCTTGTGGACTGGTAGAAGAATTCGATATTTGTGATGGCATTAAGTGTTTACTCTAGATTTATTCATTAATATAAATCTGTCTTTTAATTTGCACTTTTCACTTTTGTTGATTTATTAGGCATTTTGTAAATTTATTTGTGCTTTGCATTCTTTATACTATATGCATCTTTTACTTTTTGTGTTATAATTTTTTTTTTTTGCTCTGCTGCAGCTCCCACCATGTTTTCACCCTTTCTTTTCACCTGTAACTGCCATTGCGCTAGATCATGCCTTTTAATTATGTTATTTTTTGTTTAGATTTTAGTCAGTCTCTTAACAGTTTGGAAAGTTTAAATTAGTTTGGCATTTTTACGTTTCTATTCAATTAATCCAACTGATCTGTTTGCCAATGAGACAAAGCTCTAGCTTCACTGGGCGCCTCCATTAAGCTGCGGCGTCTTCTTTTGCTGTGTGTGGTAGAGACGGAGTGGAGGGAAACTGGAGTCGAGGCTGTGAAAGTGACAGTGAGACGTCGAGGAGTGGCATATAGATCATTCATTCATGGTTCGAGTGGGGGCCATGTGCCTGCAGAGGGCTACATTCAGCTGGCCAGGTTCAGAGGAAGGCGACCCTGCCTACAGATCGTTTTGGCTGTGCGGTGGTCTCCATTCTCACATGGGTGGGCTAAGTGATGCCATCTCCATAACCACCTTGACTAAAGACGATAGCCTATACTATACGTGATGTGACTTCTTCGTCACGACTTCAGAGCAGTCAGTCTCTGGAGTGCTGGATACAACCTGACTTACCACATCTGGGTTTGTAGGCTACATGGATCCTGATTTATTTATTAAAAGCTTTTGCTTTTGCTGTATCTTTCTTTTTCTCTTTTAGTCAGCTAATACTCTAATTTACGCAATTTCACTACACGTCTTACATTAGTATTTTAATGTATGTGACAAAACTCCTTGATCGGTCCGCTATATATGTTTGTGTAAGTTGACCTTACTGGGAGTGTATATGTTGATTTCTGTCAGCTGACTAATTACTGTACCCGCCTCCTCCCTGTTTGCTAGTCTACAAAAACTTCCATTAACACTCAGACATTTTGGGTGCATCCCGTGATACAATTTCTCCATCCTTCCTTCCAAACCCCTCCCCTCATAGGGGAAACAAGGAAGCAGCAGTGGGAGGATGGAGGAATCACAGACAGACAGATATGAGAAATGAAGGGTGAGTTCAACCAATGCACCGGTTTGCTATGGTTTACTAATTGAACAAAGTGTTTGGCTGCAACGTAGCGCAACGTTTTGCAACAGGCTTCTGAGGTAGTTTTCTTTCATTTGGTGGGTGTCAGAAAAGTCACCCTATCAGCTGTATAGATGTGTATCAAAAACCCACAGGGCTAAAAAGAGATTGAGCACAGTATCCAGCTGTAATGTTTTAAGGCAGGACAGTACTAGAACAGAAAGGCTTTACTTATGACGGCATCTGAGTTGGAGATTTGTATTGATTTATTTTGTTTTTAATAATAATTGTTTTGATATTTTTTGTTTTTAAGAAAATGATTGTAACTCATAATTAAAGGTTGAATGATTTTAGAACTTGCAACTTCATACAGTGCACTACAGCCATACATTTCATGTTTTGGGGAAGGTAGCTTATTAGGCTCCGAACCTGCAGATGGCACTCTGGGAGGGAGGGAAAGGGGCAAGTATATAGCTGGCAGAGAAGAAGAGATTTTGAATGCCAGTGTGTTCTCTCTCTGTCAATTATTAAGGTGTGTTTGAATTTATAGTTTCTGTTGCTTGTGTGAGGTGTGTTGGTGAAATTTGTGCTAGTGTCTGATGTACTTTAGGGACCTTCAAACAAATGTTTGTTGCTGCCATTGACCATTGGCTTTGTAGTGTGTGATGTGATTTTGAATTACTGAAAAGGGTAAATGAGCATGTCCTTGTTCAGGTTTGTGTTAAGGCAGTATCATCTGGTGGGCTACTATGGACTAAGTGTTGATAATTGAAGTTTGGTTGAATGAAACTGTGCTTTATACAAGAGTTGTTTAAATGAATGTTATGATGTTCTAAATAGTTATTCATTGATTCAGTGAATTAAGTTAATTATTCATGAATTAAGTCATTTTTAAAAATTCAGGTGTGCAACACCTGAATGACACTCTCTCACACACACACTCTCTCTCTCTCTCTCTCTCATTTATGAAGTAAGGGAAAGTGGTCTATTCCATCCAAGTTTCCCTAGACTTGGAGGCTGGTAATAATTACAGGAAACATAGGAAACACATTACAGGAAACAAAGACTCTACAAGGAATACAAAACAACCACATCATGCCGAACATGAATACAAGCATAAGCAAAAGTAACGATTCACAGGAGACTGAGGAAACTTGAGAGTTTGAATACAGAGGGCTAAAAAAGGGAACAAGGAACAGGTGCAACAAAGCAGAGACTAACTAGACTAATAACAAGGGTACAAGACTGGGTACAGGTGAGGGGTGGCGCTTGGAAACACATAGGCGGGATAAACAGAGCATAGGACCAGGAAGTAGACACAGAAGCAGTAGACAGAAAGATACAACAAGAGCACAGAGGGACAGGATGTTACACCACCTTCAGTTGAATGATGAGAGTGAAAAGTCAAAAGGAAAGTAATCCCCATATTTATATGCATTTATTCAGATTCAGATAAAAACACAAAACAAATAGCAAGTGAAGACACTCTTAGCTGTGCCTGTGTGAGCAAACGTTCAGCTCGCCTCTGTTTCTGTTTAATTAACTGTCTTATGTTACATACATCTTGAATTCGACCAATATGTCCTGCCCATTAATGCATCACTATTAAGAGATGTTGATTATTGATGACACAGCAGCAGAATCAAACAACTGATCAAATAAAGGTTTTTACCTAAAATTAACTGTTCTACTTCTACTGAACTACACACCAGAGCCTTGTTACTGGACTCCACTCTGGTCTCAGGTCTGAGTTTGGTAGACAGTGTAAATGAAGTAATGCCAATGTGAATGTGCTCTTACATTGTCATTGTGTGTAGAGACAGACCCACGCTCTGAAGGGCCGTTTACACTAAGAATGATAACTATAACAACAAATAATTATTGCTCTAATATGAATGGCAGCCTTCACACAACTATAACGACAATGACATGCTCAGAGGGCCTAAGATGAGTTTTTTTCTCCGGTCTACATTGTTAGGCAATATTCAGTGTGCAGTGTCTCCCAGTGACCACACACCAATACTGTTCTTGATTCTGTTCAGCTGTTCTTGATTCTGTGCAGCTGTACATATTAGTTTCTCTTGTTGTCAACGGGTCAAATCTTATTACCAAATGAGGACAATAATTTACCTGTTTTATGATTGAAACTCTGGAGCATCACAGGCCAATTTTATGACTACAGCAGGAGTGCTTTCGGGCACACCTTGGCCATAAAAACCTGGACTCAAATAAATGAGTCTGAAGGTCAGTATGTTGAACTGTTCTTCATCTGCACTTTGATGTGAGTGCTGTGCAACTGTAAGAGCTGCCTGTGGACTGAGTCTCTGAAACGTTATTGTGAACAAAGGCTCCAAAATGCTGGCAAATCTTTTTTTCAGGTGTTTTATCCTGGGCGGCATGTTTGTTTCTGCCATGTCTACAAGTAAGTTCAGCAAGATGTTCTTATGATGAATTACGTTTTATGTCAGAAGAATAGAGCTATGTTTCGCATTGTGTTTTAGAATTGGTCAGGGTTTCCATGGGTCAGGGATTTTAGTGAAATCATGGAATTTTAATACAGCCTGTTCCAGACATGGGAAATCAGGGAATTTGATATTTTTGTTGTGGTTTTCGATTCCAGGCAGTATATTGTATTGTAACTATATGTACCGCCCCGGACCAAAACCTATTACATGGTAAAACTCTACCATGATCTACAAGCCAACTGAGTTCACTTGACCTGGTGTTTCAGTGAGCCGGGAATGGTATAGAATGGCCTTTCGGGGCTAATTGCTTAATTATAGTGAAGGTTATGGAAATTTTGCTTTTTAGTCAGGGAAAGTCATAGAAAAGTTTGACTTACAGTAAAAACCCTGATTGGTTCTTTATCACAAAAAGTTTTTTTTTCATATTGCTGAAAACTTTCAGACTTTCTCCCTAATTTCAGCATTTTGAGTCTCATCAGGACTCTTCTCACTTGACCAAAATAGTTACCCTTCACTTAATGTGCAAGACAGGCAGTTTGTACTTAGGCCAAAATCCTTTCCTAAACAGGAGCGCATTTCCAATCAAGTTGTTGACTACCCACTCTGTGCGCATTCTGATTGCTGCGTAATCTTAATCTGGGCATTTTGAAGCATGCACATTTATTCTTCCCTCCAGATCCAGGATGCAATAAGCCTGTTGATTCTGGGACAGGGCAGAAGAGAGAGATGAGATTTTTCTTCAATTCAAACAAGGCTTCATGCTACCCGTTCTTCTACAGTGGCGAAGGAGGCAACCTAAACAACTTTGACAGTGATAGGAGTTGCCTTACTGCATGTTTACCTGATCGTGCTCAGGAGTTGTACCCAGAAAGCAGTAAGCTTGGAGCGGCAGCCATGTTCTCTAGAGCAATATTGTGTGTGTGTGTGTGTGTGAGAGAGAGAGAATGGGTCTGTGTGTGTGTGTGCGTGCTGGGGAACAGCTCTAGTTCTGTTTTACATTCTCTATAAGCAGTAAACATCTGTCCTTCCCTCCAATTTCAGGTGAGGTGTGTTCCCTTCCTGCTGACCATGGCAACTGTCAAGCCCTCCAGTTGAAATACTTTTTCGACTCCGAGATAAAGGCTTGTCGTCTGTTTCATTATGGAGGGTGTCAAGGCAATGGCAACCGCTTTGACTCAAAAGAAAATTGTACAGCAATGTGCCAAGGTAATCTTGTTGCTTTTCTTGTTTCTGTGTGGCCTTTTTATTCTCTATATCTTCATAGTTTCATTATTTATATTTAAGTCTTTACCAAAACGCTTCGTATGGATCTTCATATTTCCCCTCCATCTCCATTAGCTATATTGTCACTTCAGTTTTCATCCACTAGGGGGCAGAGGTGCACTTTTTCTCAGAAAATGTACAACTTTACCCTTTTAGCTAAATCTGGAAGAACCTTTGGACAAGCCCCTGATATCAATCCTGATGAAAGCAGTGTTAATGCAGGTAAACCAAATAATGATTATCTACACAAACTATACACACTTACAGACCAGATTATTGTAGACATTACATAATAGATACAGTACAAACTATGGTTGACGGTGGTTTACATTGCCTTTCTGATCTAAACTGTGTCCCATTTCAAGTCAGTTGTACACACAGATTGCCTCCATTTAATGTCTAGCGTGTATAATAATAATAATAATAATAATTTTACTTAATTTAATTGTGTATCAGTAGAAATCAAAGTGAACGGAGGACCTAATGTTGTTCCTTGATTGCCTGGTACTAAGGTTACAACTGTGTTGTCATTTACACTTTGTTGTTCTTCAGGATTGATTGTAGGAATAGCTGGTGGAGTGGTGTTTGCCATGGCTGTAATTGCAGCTATTGCTATGGCTGTCATCCAGAGGTGAGTTTAATGCGCCGTTGTGTGCTTCTACCAGAGGCCTCTGTTGCCTGAATACCATTGTACAGTAAGGGTTGATTCATAGTCAGCGTAGGGCACGCAAACACATCAAGGTTGTGCGTAGTTGCATAGCAAAAATGTCATCCATTTTTGTTTGTTTGCTTGTTTTTTTGGAACTCAGTGCAATGATGGGAGCACAGCAAACTATGTGCGCACAGGCTGCACTAAAAATGCTTGCATGAGGTTGTGTCCACAGAGACGTTCATATTACATACCATGTGTTGACATGGAATCGTCCCTTAATGAGGAGACCCCAGCAGCCATCTGGACAGTAATCATTCCCTTCATACAGTAGTCACGCTTCAGTTCTCTCTCCTCCTTTCACACAGGAATGACCGGAAGAGGGTCCCCACAAAAGAGGTGGAGATGGACAACATGAGCTGAGAAGAGAAGCTGAGAACAAGAACCTACGAAAGTGCTGTGTTGGCACTTGTTAGTCCTTTTTTTTTTTTTTTGGGCTAAAAATATTTTGATAGAAATTGGTAATTGTTGTTTGCTGTTTTATTCTTGTTCTTGTTCTATTCTTGTATTTTATATTTTTGTATATGAGAATGAAAAATATAACAATTATTACTCGGCTTTCTGTGCAGTGTAAGGCAAAGAGTTGTATGTACATTTAGTGATGGAAAATAGATTCGAATAATTTATATTCAGAAGGGGGCTGTACTATGGTGTACAGTTGGAATGATATGGTATGCAACACAACCAAAAACGGTAGAATGCCATTTGAAATACTTTATTATGAATCTGTTGAGTGGAAGTAATTAAATCTGTGTTTGATATTTGTCATGGTTAATGCACTGTGTATTGAGGAAATTGGATTACATGGACAAAATAATCTGCCATTCCAAACATAAATATGAAAAGTGTGACCTCGCAGACTGTGTATGAGGTGAACACACCTCCCAACCCTACAAACCCCCAAGTCTTGCGATGCCACGAACAGCCTTAATGACTTCTTGTAGGATTTTTTTTTCCCCCTCCTAGCAAAATGAATCTGTTTCGCTATCTTATATTTTTACCAAGGGACTACAGTATATATTGATGCATGGTTAAACATAGCATAAACCTCAGTGACGTGTCATTTTCATATGGTTTGGCTAAACTGATTTTCAGTTTGAAGCGTTTCCTGTGCAAGGTGAAAGGGGAACCTTGGTGTTAAGATTGACTGACTGAGCATGATTTCCGCTACTCACGAGACCCGACCCCTAATCTTTGAAAGATGACTTGTTACTGCTCACTGTAGGGAGATGGAAAGTGAAGTTTTTGCCACATTTGTAACGCATAATAAAATTCCAGGTATTTTAATATAGAAAATATGAAATTTGAAAATTTGCTGTATTTAGCTATAGCGGTTACAAAAATGTACAAAATATTTAAGACTGTTTGCTAATGTTCTGTCTTATCCATTATGTTGTACTGGCCTGTAGCAGTTTCATGCTAACCCTGTCAATCTAATCTCTAATTAAAATATATTTACAAAAAACAGATTTATGTATTGTGTCATTACGTACGTGATCAGAAATTTTTTTTCTGGCAACTGGTCCCATGAAATCAAGCGTGCTCCTTCATCAATTCTGCCTCAGTGGCCAGAACAGGAGCTGTGCGAGTGCAATTAAGCAGCCAAACATTCAACTAAAAACATGATTGCGTTGTTAACAATGGAAAATGTATGTAGTCTTTAATAACATTATGTATTAACTGTTGTAAAGGGATGATTCAACACGATCTTGTCACATGGGCCAATGAGTAAACTCCCAACTGTCACTCAGACAGCCCGACAGAGAAAGGAAAGAGTTAAGTGGCGTGGACTTCTCTTGGGGGAGGTAGAAGACGTTGGAGAGAACGTGCATTGAGCACGGGGGAGAGAGCGAGGAGGTTAGGATACAGAGAGCTGGTTGTCACAGGGTGTTGGTGTAGCAGTGTTATCATATGAGAAAGAAACAAAGCGAGTTTGTTTACGCCCGGCTGTCCAAAACTGAACTTGAAGCGCAATTTATGAAATCAAACGCGATGGAGGAACCTCTCCATGAAGATTTGGCTACCTTATCTGAGCTGGATGAAAAAAGTTTACTTGAGTCTCTCAGTCAACGATTTAAACAGGACAAAATTTACGTAAGTAAAATGCTTAACTGTATTTTCATGTAACGTTATGCGCTAGTCTGTAGGCTATGTACTACGTTGGCTCTGTAATACTTTTCCGCACGCAACGTTAAATGCCAGTCTAGACACGTTTTGCACGTTTAGTGGAATGAGGATATAGTCTGCTGCTGTCATGTGGAGCGTTTTCGAGAGGTCTCTAAAATATTAGTGTCAGCGTGATAACTATGCGTTATCGCCCCAGAAATTGTCAGCTCCTCTGTGATGGCCCTACATGTTATGTTCGTGCGCGTATTTACCTGGTCAAAGGAGAAAAATCGACACTTTTTCCCTATGTGTAGCCTACACCCTGGAAGACAACCCTTCCCATGCCAGCAGCGACATGAATGGCTCTTAAGTAATGTAGACGTGAGCTTAAAGGCTCATTAAAAATAAATACGGAATTTTATTAACTGAAGTTCACAGGCCCTGGTTCTACACACCAGCTGACTGTTTTGATTGTGGTAATGTAACCACTGTGTCTGTCTTTTTCCAGACATACATCGGTGACATTTTGGTGGCAGTGAATCCTTTTAAGTACTTGTCTTTATATGAAAAAGAGGTAGGTGTGAATTCTCAGCAGAAATTTGAAAGTTGTAGTTGCCAACTACTTGGAACCCATAGATATGTGCTAGCTTTGGAATTGGAATCACTTGTGTTGATTCCAATGTTTCTATTGTCATCTGTGATGATGTTACAAATTGGTACCACACTAATGTTACGGTACAGTGGAAGACCCAATGTATGTGTAAATCTTCGAGATACATTGCTAAACCCTTATTGTTTTTGTATATTACTCTGTTTCACTCTCCATCCATGTGCACTCTCTTTCATGCAAGCTGCATTAAGGAATAAGGTTCTCTGCCCTGGAGAGTTAGTAGACAGTCTAAATATATCTACTGCCTCATTGTCACACTGTTACACACACCCCCACCTCTGTCTGTTCCCCTTGTTTACTTCACAGGTATCAGAGAAATATAAATTCCATGACAAGAAGTCTTTGCCTCCTCATATATTTGCTGTGGCAGACAGGGCATACCAGTCTATGATGGGCCGACTTGGAACGGGACCTATGAACCAATGTATTGTGATCAGGTATGAAGTTTATTACTCGCATCTTGACGTTGCACTACGACAGCTGTCTGTTGGTATATGAAATTTCATTTCAAATTTGTGGTTTGAAATCTGTCACAATGGGAAGGCAACAGCTGACAGCTGTCTGTGAAAACTGTGAGATGGGTGATTCTTAAGCGAATAGTATTATTATCAAAAGTATACACAATTGTATGATTATGGAGGAGTTGCAGTAACTGTAACAGTAACTATAGTAAGTATGGGAGAGTTAGTACAGTAACTGACAGTTTACCCACAGGGTGCTTGCACACAACATTGCTGTTGCAACATTAGAAGGTGATAAGTTCACTTGGACAGAGTCTTGTAATGACCTGCAAATGTTTCCAACCTCCGTTGCAAAGTCGAGTAATGTTATTTGCAAGACACTGTATGCAACAATTAGCCACTTTTGGTTGTCCACATGCCTTTTTAGTGATAAATGAAGTAGGGGAACGGTAGATGCACCTGCTTTTTCAGTTGCAGCCAAGGCCATGCACTCTGCAGTTCTGTGGTTAGTCATGTCAAACTACCCTGTAAACATGCCCAAAAAAGAAACAAACAAACATAATATTCAGTTAAGTTCACCAGAGTGTTTTTTTTTGCTTTGTTTCTGTTGGACTGATCTTGATGCTTGTAAGGATTTGACATGTCAGTTTGGTTAGGGACGCAACAATATATTGGCTAATATCGGTCTTGAATGATGTAGACTATTGGCATATATCATTTATTAAAGGTAGTGTCTGATGTGTCTGTTATGTCACAATTCTGACTGAATTTTAAATGTTGTGTCTCAGTTGTGGCATTGTGTTTGTACTGGCATATAGAGAGATGGCACTATGAAGGGGTTGAAAATGGCGTGCAGTTATTTTTCTTAGTATCTAATGGTTGTTTTTGTTTCCCAGCTCCTAACATCAGAAGTGTGAATTTAAAGTATACATTTTGGTGGCAGACATGGACTGAAAGTTTGTTTCAACTGTCTAGTTTACTTGAAGCAAAAACATTTGCTTTGGGGATGCTATATTACTGGTTGTATTCTGTGTATGTTGCAGTCTAAGCAGTATTAGTACAGTGTATGGGCGTTGCTGATAGTGCACAACCACAAGCAAGCAAACTAAGCCAGGTGCATGTTGGTGTAGCTTAGCCATACTTAGAATAAAATCTAAAATGGCAGCCTGCAGCAAAACGGACTTGGACAAAATTGAAATGTCTGGCCACTATATAATTACAATACCATCGTGCATACACAGAAATCTAGTCAAACTCTCACATAACTGAGACATCCGGTGTTATATTCAGAAGTATCCACCAGTGTGGATGCCTCCCATAGGAGTCATGTGCTTTGACTGCAAGTCAGCCCCTCTACAAGGTTTTTGTGGTTTGACTTCAATGTATTTCACAGAGGCCAGGAGTTTCCACTCCTGGATGCGTTTCCGCCCTGAGACCGCTGTTGTTTTAAAGAGATATTAATTCACATTTCCACAAATGAAATCTTTTTATGTTTAAATTATTTGATTTAATTCTGGCCACTCAACAATTCCAGTTTTGTGAACTTCACTTGGAGGTATTAAAGTGGATAGTATCCCTCATGGAGACCATGAATGTGCAGTAACCCATTTCAGGAAATTAAGAGATTATAGAGGGGATTTCAAGTAGAACTACATGCAAATTCTCTCCCTATAGAGATGCGGCTTGCTCTATCTCTCCCCCTTGGTCTCTCTCTCTCTCACTCTCTATCTTTCTCTTTCTCTCTTTCTCAAAGATTCCTGTGTGCCTCACACGCTGCCGGGGCTGCATTTGTTTAGCCTCTAGCCTCAGTTGATTCAAAAGCAAACCTTCCCACAATTCCCAGCTGTGCATTTGAATGGGTCCATTGCCCCTGGTTACCTCACAGCTGCCTCTGAATGTGTAGACCAGCCAGTCTGAGGAGGACTGAGGTGGACACGGCGATAATCTCCCAGACAACAAGGGGAGAATGTCGTTAATGTACACAACGGCTGTGCTGAATAGCTCTCCCTTGCATTACGGTGCAATCACATCTTTCTGGACATAAATAAGAGGGTTATTTTTAAATGGGGTAAATTGGGGTTTAAACGCCTTTTATTGTTGGTGACGCACACACAGGTTGTGCCAATATGCTTAGTCTGAGGGCAGGGATGGGCATAATGCATTGAACTTGAATTGAATGCAGGTTTATTAAGGTAAATATTACAGGACAAAAGTGTCAACTTGACTTGTATGATGAATGTGTTTACATGAGCATTTCAGGAAAGTTCAGGATACATGCATTTGTGGTTTGATAATGGTAGCAGGCTATAAATAGGAGCAAAATCTCAAACAACCACAAATAAGTATTTGCATGGCCCATCTCTCATGTAAATGTTGTTAGAGTGATCGGTCTAGCGGCCTCAATATCAGATGGTGCAAGATTTGGTCCAAAGGCATCATCTGGTCCTGCATCTAAAGAAAAAAATGTTTGTCTCAGTCATTTGCATGAAACTTTTGCATGAACATTTTGCTTATAAAATGTGTTGCTCAAATGTCTCCACACAGAGGACTTGTTTTTGATGTCTTTCATTACTAAGCCGGTAATGACCCTGTACACCCTCCCCCTGCTGTTCAGGACCTGTGTGCTGTGTTTTCCCTTCAGTCTTTTGTCCTTTAGTCCTTATCTATGTGTGTGTTTGTGTGTGTTTGTATGCGCGTGTGTGTGTTTGTGTGTGTTTATATGTCACATACGCACGTGTGTGTGTGTGTGTGTGTGTGTGTGTGTTTTCCCTCAGTGGGGAGAGTGGAGCAGGTAAGACTGAGAGCACCAAACTGCTGCTGAGGCACATCATGGAGCTTTGCAGAGCCAACTCACAGCTGGAGCAGCAGATCCTCCAGGTGAGTTTCAGTCCTGAGCTGACCAAACTCAGTCCAGCCTAGTCCAGCTCAATGGGGTGCAGAGGCCAAAAAGTATAAGAGCCAAGTTCTATGAACGCCCTGAAGCCTGACTCAGCTTGGTCACGCCCCATCATAGTTTAGTCTCCTATTGTTTCTGTATGAGTGCCTTTCATGTGTGGGCATTTACTCTGTTTGAATGGTACTCTCACACACTCTCTCTTCAGGTAATAGAATTAAAGCTTGTGTGAATAATTTGTGGTTGGAAAGACTAGATGTCCACACAGCAGGTGAAATGTGTTCCAGGTGCTATTTTGGTGAGGTCGGCAGGATCTGCACCCTGTGTCTGCTGAGTCACTGTGGGGAGAGCCTGGTGATTTGATAGGGCTTACCACACACATCCCTATCCCTGACCTCTAGTCTACTGATTTGCTGATGCCCTGTTTGTGTGTGTGTGTGTGTGTGTGTGTGTGTGTGTGTGTGTCTGTGTGCATGTGTGTGTGCTTGCATGAGGGTGTTCATTTTGTGTGAAATGTGTTTACCTGTGTGTGTGTTTTATTGTTCTCTATCCTTGGTTATGGTTATAATTGAGCCATACTACTGGGTGCTGCCTAAAGCATGTTTTACCTGTTTGATCTGAAAGCATGCTGCACAATTGAACATAAATACAGGTTGTGATGACGCACTGCAATTGTGGGTGTTAAGATTTGGAATCTGGAGAAGGCACATCTCATAATGGCGGACATATGGGAAAAACACTGGATGCACATTACCAGATGATAATGGTTGCACTTACTACTGTCCAAGATACTGTTTGTGTTCATTAAATAAATAAACTCTGCATGGAACTGGGGAAAATGAAACATCCCTGGAGATTTCTTAGTAAAGCCTTGCTGCTATAGGCTATGTTTTATTGGCTTGGCAAGCTTTAACAGCTTGGCAGAAAACATTATAGAATTTTTTTTATCAGTTTTTATTGTTATCAGTAATGGTCATCCTAAAGTGTTTCCCAGAATAGCACACAAGGGAGTGTTTATCACTGTTGAAAAATAGACACTGCATTAGTCAGGTTCTAGAGGGGCTTTTCTGTTGTAAGCTTTTCTTCTGTTTTAATGACACATTTGATGTAATGGAAATATGTGTTTTTATAGCAAGCAGCAAGAGTTGTAAGGTTCACTTTGTGTAATGTGGCTTGTGATGTCATCATGGGAGGTCTAGGTTTCTGAGAGGTTAAGTCACTGCGTCATAAGCCCTTTTTTCCTACTTCTCACTATAACAGGTACTATATAACTCACTATATAAGTATTGAAACACACTGTTTAGAAATAAATGTGTCCTTTTCTTTCTTTCTTTCTTTCTTTTGTTTTTTCTTTTTCTATCTCTTTCTCTCTCTTATCTTTCTCTGTGCCATAGATTTGTATGAGAGCAATATAAGTCTCATGTGTTACTGTTTTTTTAAGGTTCTGTTTCCTGTTTGTTGATGATGGTGTAATTACGGCATGGCACCTAATTGCTTCTCATTGATTGGTTAGATGAAGCCGCTGTTAACGTAGCTACTGTCGTCCGCCCAATCTAGCTTTCCTTCTCCACTCTAGAATTTCCTTCACAATGGACTAAATAGCTGTGCAGTATCTGTGTGTGTGTGTGTGTTTTGTGATGAATGCATGTGTGTGAATCCTTAAGTTTGTGTGCACATGCGCTTTTGAGAGTCTAAGAAATCTAGGCCTTCCTGCTGAAACTTCTCCCAGTCATAAATTTTTCCATGGCTGGGATCTTTCTCGTTCCCGGCTCATGATTCCGCTTCCCATTTCTCCTGCGCTCCCAACGGTCCAAGCCAAAAGAACAGAGCCAGCCTGCCAGTCCCCCCCATTGTTGAGCATTGCACTTCAGACTCTTAAAACATGTGGCTATGTAGTCTTGACTTAGGACCCCTCAAGTCCCTTTTCCTCCCAGTACAAGCACACAATCCTCTCCTCATATGGCTGGAAACTGTAGGCTTACTTATCAGTAAGGGAAAATAGCTGTCAAGAGAAATCTTGTTTTTCTCTCCATGGAATGATTTATGTCAGACTAGTACTAGCTTGATTCACGTTCCAACTTAAACATTGACACGTTGCTCTTAAATTCACTTTAGCTTGTTGCAAGAGGTTTCCTCTGGCTCTTTGGTTTACTGGCAGGATGAATCTGCCACGTGGAAAGAGCATGAGAAGAGCAGATTATTTAACTTGTGTACTACAACACTGGTGTGAAGAATAGGACTTTTGAGGACTACAAATGATACTAACAACCACAGGGAACATGACAATGGTTTGTAAAGACGTGCCAAAGCGTCTGCCCTGTCTTGGTGACATATGCGATCACTGGTTGTCCTGTGTCTGCCAAACCATCTGGAATGTTTTATGTTTTCTTTTTGGGAAGAACTCAGTTGCGACTTCACATCCTGTTTTCCATACTGTGGGACTTCCTGACTTTCTAATTTGGCATATATTTGGGTTTTTATAAGGGATTCCTAGTCACACCCAGCCATAGGCTCAGATGCTTATGGATAAGGGAAAGAAAGTCTCTCTTTGCCTCATGAAATTGAAATCCTCTGCAAAGAGCTTTGATCCTCCTCAAACTGCCCTGGGACCAGAAATAAACATCATAACCCCAAAGTGTTTATGCAGATAAGATTATCAGCCATTAGTGTTTTGGAGTATGTTGTGCAGGTCAGTTAAGGGTCTCAAGAAGCTGTTCCAGTGCATCATGGTCTGGCCCAATGCCCCCAAAAATGTAACGTAGTTTGTGGGTTTCTAAAAATTGCAGAATGTGCTGAGCATACTAGATTTTTTTTCTTTTCAATCAAGAAATGAGTGCTGTGATCACAAACAGCCACATACTCATGTCCACAGATGAAACATGGCAATGGTTGCTTAGTCTGTTCCTACTTCAGCAGCAGTGCAGTGGAAACGCAGTCATGTGGGCCAAACCAAAGACTGGCACAGCTTCTATGGCTCAGTTTTGAAGACAACAGTAGAGGCACAAGCAAACAAAAATGCTCTAACACAGCAAAATACAAACAGAGTGCAGAGACCAGATATACTGAGGCCATCTTTTGCCATGGATTTGGTTGTGTTTGGGTATATTAGAGATGGACAGGACACATAATAGGATTTCTTCTCTGTATTTCTATGATGTATGTATGCCATGTTGTAGAAGCTTAAGGACACCAGAATTTCCTACAGGATAATAAAAGTATCTGTACTTTTATTACTAAGTCTGTCTGTCTGTCTGTAGCTAACAGAAAAAATGCACTGGGATAAACCTGAAATAATTACTTCTTGTAGTATTGTATAGTTTATGCTGTTTGGTACAGTGAAATCTCACCCTGAATGCCTGTCATACCTTTAGACTTAAGAACTGGTATTTGTTGTGTGTTCATGACGCTTTTCATGCATTCGCTTTCCAAATCAGGTTTGTCAGCTATGTCATCCAATTTAAGTTTCATGTCATGTCATAAACTGCACTGCCAGCTGCCTTTCAAGAACAAATGAGTCATGCATTTTCCTCTACAGGTGAATCCTCTTCTTGAGGCTTTTGGAAATGCCCAAACAATCATGAACGACAACAGCAGTCGCTTTGGGAAGTACATTCAGCTACGCTTCTATGGAACATCAGGTGAGGCCCAGCATTGCACTTTTTTTTACCTTTACAATGTGTCCCCAGTGGCTAGTTTTATCTTTACAATGCAATGTTTTTTAGTCCTACTTTTACCCATTGTCCGTTTGCATCCCTGACAGTAGACCCCCTGAGTTTTTCCAACTTCACATAGTAGACCCCAGCAGACTTTTTTTCCCCCCCGACTTCAAATAGCAGGGACTGCCCTCTGACATTATTGTTATTATAAGTTCATTTGGTGTTGGTGCAGTGAAAGGAGCCAAGATCAATGAGTACCTCCTGGAGAAGTCCCGTGTGGTGCAACAGGACGAGGGCGAGCGCAACTTCCACATCTTCTACTGCATGCTGGCAGGCATCTGTCCGGACAACAAAGAGATCTACGGCCTCCTGGAACCCGAACAGTACAGGTTAGTCACCAGGTGTTCTCGTTCAGCCTGTCCTCAGCACAGCAGAGGAGGGGAAACCCCATTTGAACACCTGAATTAGAATGTTTTCTAGTTTCAAACCACCATTTGGTCACCGCACCTACATTGTGTGTCTGTTTGGTCTTTTTTACCAGCCTCAGTATGGGTACGTTGTGTGTAGGGCACAGCAGAGGAGAGGAAACCCTATTTTAACACCTGAATTGAAATGTTCTCTAGTTTCAAACCACTAGTCGGTCACCACGCCTACGTCATGTGTCTGTTTGGTCTTTTTTACCAGCCTGAGTATGGGATTGACACTATTTTCAGAATGCATGACAGGAGATCACTCATAAGCTTAAGAGTGAGGGCATGACAAGAATACTGTTGTTGATTGTGTGAGACCTCACAAGAAAAATGTCAGTCAAGTGTAGAGTTAGGCTGTAAGTTTTAAAACAACAGTCTGGGCTATGCCAGTATAAAACTACTGGACATCTTGTCCTGTTCACCCTGTCCCGTGAATTAGAACAGTCATTTCTTAGTCACCCATAACGTCATGGAGTGTCTACACTCTATCACATTTAGGTCACATTTCTTGCCATGCCCTCACCTACCCAGCATGTCATGTACTTCGTCAGCTTTTATTGGCTTTCCTATCAGTATCGGGCCCCAAGTCTGGTGTCATGAGCCTCGGTCACACCTCAGAACGTAAGCATCCGTGCAGGTGTGCCAAAAGCTTCCTTAAGAGTGTTCAAAGAGCTTGTGTGGTTGAAGTATTTACTTTTGGAATGTAGAACAGATTGCATGATTGTTCTGATCTGCCCTGTGTTTACTGTTAGCTGTAGTTAAGAAATTCTAGTCATTTGCTGGCACACCTACTTGATTTGCAATAACTGTATCTCTCATGTAGCCTATTGCAGTATGAACTATGGCATTGGCTTGAATATTTATGATGTTTTCCTTGATCCATTGTCAATTTCCGATAAAGATGCCTTAGAATTTGAAGTGTAAGCCCATATAAATAACAAGCTGTCTCGCATGATGTCATTTCCTCTCCCTGAAACCATTTGCTAGTTGGGTAAATGTATTAATCCCTGCTTGTGTCTCTCAGATATCTGAATGGTACATCCCTGTCAGATGACATGGTGAATCACTGGAGCAAGAAGTATGCAGACTTGTGTAACGCTATGGACATGGTGGGCTTTGAAGAGCAGGTAACGACTCAAAGTATAGAGCTTCATAGCTAATCAGTGGGGCTTTGGTCTTACATGCTGCTACTTATTAATACTGCTGCGAAAATGTTGAATGACAGCTCACAGATTGGTTTTCCCTTACTATCTTCATAACTTCCTGGCTGAGGTTATGACTTCCTGTACTCTCGCGCCCCTGCTATAACTTCCTGTCTTCCTGCTTGTGCCCCCTTTATTACCTCTTGTCCCTGCTGAGAAAAGTTTCTCTCTCTCGTTCTCGCGCTCTCTCTCTCTTTCTCTTTCTTTCTTTCTTTCTTTTTTATTTTTTTCTTTGAGTCCATCTCTCTCTCTCTCTCTCTGTCTCGCTTTCTGTTAATATGTATATCTTCAATGTGAATAACCAGATTCAATAATAAATGCTGAGCAAACTTGTAAAGCTGTTCCTCAAGCGGTGTAAATGCAGACTTGCCAAACTGTACGCATTTTGTGTAGCAACCATGCATTTTGACATGAAGACATTTTGACAAATACGCTGAAATGTATTGACACTTCAAAAGTACGAGCTTGCCTAATTTGAAATTATCCAGAATTTGTGATAACTAATGATTACATTAGTGACCCTGACCTTAGAGGCCGTACATCAGCGTTGACCTGACTGAAGCTATATCGCCTTTCATGTGAAATTCTAGGTAATATGGGGTATATGGGGTACATCCACCGAGTCTCCTTGGCCTGTAAAATGTGACTCAGACGCATACATTCCAGAATCAGTAACACGCCAACAGCCAATTTGGTTGTGATTTTAGGCCGCTGTTTTCTCCACCGACAAGGTGCTACTAAAAAAAAAATCTTCAAGGTTGACAGGTCTGTGAATGTGTGTTTTTTTTTTCTGCAGGAGAAGGTGGACATGATGACCATCCTGGCTGGCATTCTGTCTCTGGGCAACATCATGTTTGAGCCAGGGGAGGGTGATGCCCTGCGGGTCACGGAGACCTCTGTGGGCTGGCTCAAGGCAGCTGCTGTGAGCGTTTTATTTATTTGTTTGTTTGTTTGTTTGTTTATTTATTGTTTACCACATGAATCCCAATGCCCTCCTAAGTCTAAAGCCCTAAGCCCTGAACCTAAATAATCACAAAGCCAATTCATAACCACTAAGTCCTTTAAGGCCTTCTGGGATTCAGGCAGCATAATTCCATGGTCACAGGCAAAAGATTCATCAGGGGCAAAGCACAAAACATCATACATCACATGAGATCAGGAGTGAATTGCTGTACATGTGGACAGGGACTTGACCCCTTGTCACTCGTTCATTTCCACTTTTTCTCACCCATTTCCCTTCATGTTCTTCTTCCCTGCCGTACTCTTTCTGCCTGTCCTCTCCCACAAAAAAAGCCTTTCCTCTTCCCCTTTCTTCTCATTTTCTGTTCCTCCCTTCTCATCTGTCTGTAAAAGTATGTTTGTTTTCAGGAGTCTTATCTTGGAAAAAAAAGTCCTATTTATGTCGATATAACCAGTCAACTCCCAAATGGTTCAGTTAAGGACATGGTGATTTGTTTCCCAGAAAATGTGGACTCAGGGAAATTGGAAAGACAAGAGTATTTAACCTTATTTGTTTCAGTCTGCTAGTTTGTGATCTTACATCTAACAGACTGTGCATGGACTAGACTGGACAGCATGCCAGAGCTCGTGGAATAACAGGCGTGAATGGGTGGACGGGCAGGGAGTAGGGGAGAGAATGGTGGCTTTATCTGGCTTTTTGCATACAACGCTAAACAAACACCATTATTGTTCACTCGAGTGGCTGGGCCCTTTGGCCAGCAGTAACCTTATACTGTTCACAGCTGCTGAGTCCCTGCTGCAGTCTGACTGGGGCCTGTGTGTTGCGTTGGCCCTCAGCTTACGTCCCCATCGTCTTCTCTCCAGTCTGCCCGGCTGTTTCGGTGCTGTGAGTTACTGCCCTCTCCACAAACAAAACCTCCCCCCACAAGATGACGTAGCCCTACAGGCAGGGCATGGTGTCAACCTCTTACACACACACACACTCCTAATGCCTCCCTCCTCAACACATCTGGCTTCCCCCGATAAGACATGGGTAGTTAGAAAAAGGTCAGGCAAGGCTATATTTGGGCGAAGGGGAAGTGCAGGCAGCAGGTGAATTTGTGGTCAGGTCATCCATCTCGAGTGTGTCTGGGGAAAAGGGACGTGGTCATTCGGTGGTCCAGGAAAACCAGAAAGACACAACATGAACTCTTATGCATTGTAACCTTCTTGTTTGTGTTGGATGCATTCGCTAAAGACAGCAGATGTTTTCTTCTAGATTGACAAACAGTGTGGTGTGTTTATGTATGGTCAGTTCCTACAAGTTGACTTCTGACCTGTAGCTCTGATAGCAGGCCATTTTGAGTTCAGGCATTTGTTTGTGTGTTGTGTTTGTGTGTGTGTGAGAGAGAAAGAGAGAGAAAGAAACTTTATGGACGTGGACTTCATTGTAATTCTTTTTTTCCCCCAGGGACAATTTGGTGTTCAGGAAGAGGAACTGCTGAAGAGTCTGATCTGCACCATGTCCGTCACAAGAGGGGAAGCCATCCGCCGCCTTCACAGCCAACAACAGGCCGAGGGTGAGTCTTTGAAGCAAAGGGGCCCAGTTTCACCACACACATGCGGCTCTCAGTGCATTGGGGGCTGAACATAACACGTACAGTACATGTCATTTCGGCTCAAAGGGGCCCAGTTTCACCACATACTCCAGGCTCTCACTGCATTGGGGAATGAAAATATTACATAGAGGACATCATGTCACATACATATGTAATCATTGTGGCTCAAAGGGGCCTAGTTTTACTACACACTCTAGCTCTGCAACTGGAGCTGTTTCATGTGAACAAGTTTGCATGTGTCATAGGTTTCTGTAATTCTGTAGGGAAGTAGAGGATTACATGACTGCATGCATGTACTCTATGTAGCCTAGTCTAGTATGTTGAATGTAGAAATCCTGCAGTGGAAAGAAGAAATCCTGAAAATCTTCTCTCTAATTTAACCCTTAAAGTTAAATTGAGGTGTTTTCTTGTTTGAGTAGTAAAGGTAGGCGACTGATGTTTTACAGTATTGCTATTTAGAAACAATTTGCAATGCCCAAAATATCATTATATTTCTGTGCTAGTGTGGACTGTAGACTCTGTCTGTGACCACAGAGGTTATAAAAAGTACTGTTAGAGCCGTTGTTTGATATTTTCAGCATTGTAAGTGGTTTTAAACATAGCAATTTATGTTGTGGCGCTTAGCCACAAGCAGATTTATCTCAATAAAAACTCCAGCAACTAATGTCCTCCTGCTCATTATCATCTAACAAACTTGTATATTATTGCTGCAGACTACTGCTGTAAGTGAAAATAGCCCTACATGATTTTAATGCTATCTACTTCATGTTTGTAGATGCCAGAGATTCTATTGCCAAAGTTGCCTATGGAAGAGTCTTTGGGTGGATTGTCAGTAAAGTCAATGAATTGCTTGCCCCAAATGTAGATGCAGATGTTGAACTCAATGAAATTGGTAAGATTTGATATTGCCATACAGATCATTATTTGCTTTAGACATCAACCATGCTGTATAGTTACCTTCTATTCTTGCTCTTTTACTATTACAAGGTATCCTTGACATTTTTGGCTTTGAAAACTTTGCGGTGAACCGGTTCGAACAGCTTTGCATCAATCTGGCCAATGAGCAGCTACAGTTTTTCTTCAACCATGTAAGTTCAAATTCCAACTTAGTTACATCAAATCAAATTGTCCTTCTACTATTTCAAAAAGCCACACTCTGATGCACCCAAGGGCTTTGAGCTTCCGCAGATGGGTGCAACCTGAGACCTTTTAAGAGATGCTCATGCTCTGTTGAACTCTTGAGCTTCTAGGAGCCATTCCAGTAGAACTGATAGCCATGACTTTGCTGTCAGATGTGCTTTGAATGCTTATACCGTTGCCTGCATGCTCTGTTTATGCTTGGAAGGAAACACTAGATTTATTTCAGCTCATTCATCTTCTGAAATGTCTTGCAGTTAAATTCTGTAATCACAGCTATGTATAGAAACGGTGCATTATCTTACCTGGTAGACAGCAAACACTTATCAAGTCATACATGTTCAGTGTTCATAAAGAAGCGGGAAGTATTTTTTTGTTATTATTGACAGTTGATTTATCCTAGTAATGTTTTATTTGAGATATGATATGAGCAGCTGATGCCACTGAGAACTGATGGGGGAAATGTGATTGTGCACCTGAGATGTGAGGGGTGTTGTCTAGAGAGGCTGTAACAGAATCCATTCAACCAACGATTACTCCACTGCACTTTGCATAGACTGCTGAGAGGTGGATTCCAAGAAATACCTGAACAAAGACCAGACAGGAGCACACAATTTTGCAAAATCTCAAAATCCCTTATTTGAACTTCCTGGTAAAGAGCATGTGTTTCCCACTTAAAGCTTAGATGTGAAAGTAATCACAGTTTTTATTCCACCCGATGCGCAGCGCAGAAGACAAGTTTAACAGCAGGAGGTTTTTTCTTCCATATATGCTCTAATCCCAGAGGAGTTTATGGTTTCCTGGTAATAGCTCAAGATGCAAGAACCTCTAAAGACCTTGAATTTGTTTCCACTGTTCAGCAACCTAAACAGACTGAGGATATTGTGGCCAAAACCATTTATCATCAATAACATGTTTTCTTTATTTGAATATAAGTATCTATCTGAATCTAGTTGGTAGTGTTGTTGGTACAAGGGAGTTTTGTGTTTTTTTGTGTGTGTGTGTGTGTGTGAGAGAGAGAGAGAGAGAGAGATCAATAAGATGTATTGTTCATGTGAATCTATGGGTTGGTGCTGGGGAGCGTGCACGTGTGTGTGTGTGTGTGTGGTGTTAATGTTATGTACCCTTTCCCCTGCAGCATATCTTTTTGATGGAGCAGAGAGAGTACAAGGAAGAGCAGCTGGACTGGGAGATCATCTCATACAAAGACAACAAGCCTATTCTGGTGAGCTATAGAACAACTCAAAAATTTACTTTTTACTTCATCCGAGTCTCATTAAAGATGTCCCTTGTTTTTCTTTTCCTGCTCTCTTTCTTTTTTTGTCTTTAATCTCTCTTACTCTTTCTTTGCACACACACAGACAAAGAAATACACACCCGTCACACTCTGCTCTTTAACACTATCTTTCTTACTATCTCTCTCTCTCTAATGCACACACACACATAGGCAAACAAATACTCACCCTTCACACTCTCTGCTCTTTAACACTCTATCTTTCTTACCATCTCTCTCTCTCTAATACACACACACACACACACACATATATATATACACATGCTTGTATTTCTAATAAATAGCTGACCTCAATCTCTGGTAGTTTTCCAGGAATAGGAAATGCTAATGCAGACTTTCAGAGGTGTTGGTCTTTTATTGTCATGTCCTCTATGACCTACCACATTTGAAACATGCACTTTGTATTGTTTTGTCAGTTGGTTGGTCACTGTAATATTTGAATGTAGCAAGTCATCTAGCTACTTTGTTTTGCTGTGAATACACTTCACTCCATACCCCCCTATCAAGGATGTGTGTTAATTAGAAAAGTCACATGTTCTGTTTTGTTTTGTTTTGTTCTGTTTTTTTTTTAAGTTCAGTGTGTGTTGTAGTGAGTAGGAAGTCCTGTTCTTCCTTTTTGTGAATGTTGGTTGGAAAATGAACAAGCTGCAGACTGATTTATTAATGTCTCCTCAGGACCTCTTCCTTACCAAGCCCATTGGGATCCTCTCACTACTGGACGAGCAGAGTGCCTTTCCACAGGTATGTGGGTCATGTGACCACCCACAGTTGCTGACTTTAAAGTTTCCACGGAAACTGGCCGAAGTCCTGCTGAGGCCTGAGTGGAGGCTGTTTAAAGAAATTAGCAGTTTGTGTGTGTGTGTGTGTGTGTGTGTGTGTGTGGGGAGGGGGGGGTTGTTTAATGACGTGTTAAGGGTGTGTGTGTGTGTTTGATATCAGGGTTGAGAGAAGGGCAATGTGCTTAAAATCAGCATTTTTCTGATGTTAGTGAAAGACTGACTATGAAGAACATTCATGTGTTTGTCCCTTTCAGGCTACAGACAGAGATTTTGTAGACAAGCTTAACAGCAAGTTCAAGGCCCATGCCAACTATGAGGTTGTGCGCAGCCACAGTCCTGCATTCACAGTGGTGCACTATGCAGCAAAGGTGAGCACAAGATCACATTTGACGTCCTGTTAAAGGTCCGGGATAAATCAACCCATGTCCCTGTTTCTCTAGTTCACCGAGGGCTGCCTGTCTTTATGCCCATATTGACAGCTGTTTTGCTATTCGGCTGGTTTATGCCAGACTTCTCTAAGATTGGGGATTGGGGAGTAGCGGCACAGGTTTGTAGACACATAACAACAGACTAAACTTAATCGTTGTAAACATTGTAAATGTTGGCCGAATCCCAGTGTCCTCCCAAACCCTACATCCTGAACTCTCAGACTTATGTGGTATGAATTGGCCAATCCTGAAGTCCAATTATGCTGGTTAAGTCTCTTAGGCTTTAGGGTTTAGTGCTTAGAAGGAAAATAAACACAGTAAACCATATTAGCCCTCCTTAGTTTTTTCCATCTCCTCATGTCTCTCTCTCCCCCCATCCCTCTCTCTCTCCCTCCCCACATACCATAGGTCCAGTATAATGGAGCAGGGTTCCTGGAGAAAAACAGAGACACCATCCCAGCCAATATCAGAGGCCTCTTCATCAACAGTGTCACTCCCCTCCTCAGCTTGCTGTTTGCTGGTGAGTGAATGGCAAATGGTAAAATGCACTCACTCTATTTATACTGAATAGTGTTTTTCTATTCCTCTATTCCTTAGTACTCAGAGCGCTTTATAGAGTAATGCCTCACATTGTATGTGTCTATATAAGAGCATCAGCTAAATAAAATCAATTAATATAATACAATAAAATACGATAAAATGAGCTGTCCTTATTTGGTTATACACACATAATACATCAGCATTAATCATGCATTTGTCTTTATGCATTTAGTCTACCGTAGAGTCTTTGAGAAGAAGCCATTTTACTTTGGGGTGTCTTCTGGATTGTCCAGGATCGCATAATTTCATTGTTTCTAGCAATTCAAATGGAGACAAGCTTTCTTGTTCTACAAGGCTGATCAAGTGTCATTTTGTATGCAGGTTCTAAGATATATCTCTGTGGTTCCTTTTTTTGTAGCTACCATATCACGAACAGGAACTTTGATGCCCCGCAAGGCAAAGGTATGTTTACATACTGACAACTTTCTTTGTTTTGCACAAAGAATATTTGTATAAATACAGAACTGGTTTTCTGCAGTGTAGCTCAAATGGCTCACATCTGGGGCCAGTCCAGGATGAGATGAGATCAGAAATGACCCTGTAGAGAACAAAGTGGTGTAACCTAACCAATCCTAATACAGTGTGTTTCCTTGCAAGCTTGCGCAGATGGCAGAGGACAATTTCAACTCAACTAGAAAGCAATCCGTTGGGGCTCAGTTTAAGGTAAGATCAGTGTAGTTCCTTTTCTGCAGGCGATGTTGATCACGAGCATGCACATACACACACACCTGCACAATGTAGATCACGTGGGCACACACACACAAACTACTTTACTTCCTCTGGTAATTTAAATGCAAATTTACCATTGTCTCTCTAGAACAATAAGACTAAACATCTGTTTGATCTCAAGTTTAAAAGAATTTTAAAAATTAATAAAGAAATCGTGGGGGGAGCAGTGGCACAAATGGCTGCAGTACCTGTACCACATTCAGGTCCACGTGTCCACAGGGGCTGTCTTGCACTCAAGTCCAACCTGGGGTCATTTTCCCCATCTCTCCATCTCTCACCCCATTCACGCTCCCACTCTCTTCCTGGCAATATTCACTGTCCTATCCAAATAAAGTTGAAAAACCTCAACAATAATATACTTGGCAAGAGAATAAACATGTAACATTTGATTAGATTAAATTAAATCTTGTGGTTTGTGTGTGTGTGCGTGAAGCATTCTCTCGGGGTCTTGATGGAGAAGATGTTTGCAGCCAGCCCTCACTTCATCCGCTGCATAAAACCAAACCGTACCAAATCCCCAAGTGTCCTGGACAACAACTTCGTCATGGACCAGGTCTGACTCTTTGTCTTTTGTGTTTTCATTGTGATCTTATCGTCAATGTAAGGCTTCATTGAGTTTCTAGTTTACTCTGTCTGCATGGCGGCGTGTCTGCGTGACAGTTCCTAGGCCCACTGCCTGATGGAAATGTGATCACTGACTATTTACGATAGATGTCGGCTGTAGGCCAGTAGATGAGACATAGCTATCCTGAGGCACTTCTGCCTGCTAGAACAGGAACTGCACTGTAATCAATGCGCCATCTAGTGGTGTTATTGGAAATTACTTCCTTCTTAAAGTTATGTGTGTGTACAAACAGAAACAAATAAGTCTCTCATAAGGATATCTGGCTTTTCCTCTGAAGCTTCGTTACAATGGCTTGCTGGAAACCATCAGAATCAGACGAGATGGATTCTCTTGGCGGCCAACCTTCAAGGAATTTGCAGAGAGGTGAGGAAATGTTTGGTGTGTCAGACAAACTCAAACATTTCGTTCTTCGGCAAGCAAACTGCATGCGCAAATAGTGTGTTCATGCCCCAGCTCTCTAAAGTCAAACTACACTTTTTGAGGATGTCTGAAGCTTGGTAATTGTGGTGAATGTTGTTCTACTTTTTGTATCTTATCAGGTATAGCCTCTTGCTGCTCAAACGAGATATACCACACAACAGAGAAAGGTATGCACACACACACACACACAAATGGGAATTTCCACCCAGCGATATGACTGCAACTTCTGTTATTGTATATACACTCCCCAGCGTTTGAGTCATAGAATGAATGTTTACTCATGCAGGCATTGCCTTCTGCTTCTCACTTCATATACCCGGTAATAAGAACTGACTAACAGTGATGCAAACAACTAACAATGTGACAAATGTATTTGCGAATGAATCTGTTTCCATTCACTTCAATTGCATTTTGCCCTATGCGCATCAAGAGATAATCCACCTCCACCCAGGCAAATCAAATTTATATTGGGATTAGAGATTGGTGCGCATTTGCCAGTGCTTCCAAGTGAGAATTTCTTATTTAAATTAAAATGCACGTTAACAAGCTAGATGGAAACCCAGCTCTGTCCATAAGCTATTACTGCAGTCAGCTTTCTTGATGAGCATTTCTCCTGCCTCCCACCTATCAGCTATTAGTGATCATGTTTGTCCTCTCTTGATTCCCAGCTGTATGCACATCCTCAACAGCACACGGCTCACTGGCTGGACCTGTGGGTGAGTATAGAGACACAGAAATCCTGTTTCCTATCTGGTTGGATAATCCCTTAGTCACTGTTTATTTAAAGGTATCTGATGCAAGTTAAGAGGTTTTTTTTTTTTTTTTAACTAAGGAGCTCCCCCTACAGTCACTGATTATAATTGTTTTATTTTTTTTTACAACAATGTCCTAAATTCTCACCAAAACATGGATTTTATTACAAACTGAAGGATAATGATCATTTTTGATTAGTTATTTTCACTGACAAGGTAATAAACATGATTTCATAAGGCTCAAACATGAGTCACTTTTGGTTTTGAAAGGGGGGAGCCGGTAGAACCGTCATTCGGCCCCTCATGAGTTATTTAATCATAAAATTGACCACAAAGCTGGTAAATTAGCCTAAAATTCTTGCATAGTGTACCTTTAATCATTGTTGTATCATTGATGTGTGACTAACATCTGGTGCTGGTAAAATGTACTGTGTGATTATATTTATGATGACTATCTGAATAGTCACTCTGTCTGATCAGACTGAAAGGGATGGAAAAAACAAGTCTTGTCATTACAAAGTTCAGAGTGATGGACGCCTGAACTCTTCCTGACCAGCTTCTCTGGGAATTTTGTTTGCTTCAAGTGACTAAGCCTCGCGTGTGATTAAACTATGGGCTTTGCTCTTTATTGCTTTTTCCTCTGTCATGACAGGTCGTCGCGGTTGTTCTTCAAGTACTGGCACCAGGAAGAATTGGCACGTCTTCTTGACAGACTTGCAAAGGCTGCTATTGTCCTACAGAAGAGTACGTAGGGGCTTGGTGTTGGGAGTGTCGTATGTGCCCTACAGGGTTTGAAAAGACATGGATGCATACCAAGCTAGTTAATGACTGCAGCACTGTGCATTATTCTGTCATTCTTCTGTATTTCATCTCCATCATAGTTAATTATATTTCACTTGGCTCACCCACACTCAGACCTCTTACTTTCATGTAACCGAGATGAAGTTAAAGACTTCTAGTCTCAAAGCCTCTTGGGTGGTATTGTGCTTTTGGGGTTGTTTGTAGCTCATATCTGTGGGTGAAATTGGCCTAAATAAGTTCAGAGGTTGTTGTTGTTTGTTTGTTTTTTTCCAGCTGTTTTAACAACAATTCCCAGCTTGCACTGCATTGCATTTAAATGAAAGTGAAATGGGAATTTGCATACATTAAGTTATCTACAGTTGTGGAAAGCTGTACCAGAGCCTACAGCAGTGACTAGGCTTGCATGTACTGTATATCTGAGCCTAGTTGCATTATTACATGGCTACATGTGTAAAGGCACAGCCATACTGCCAGCTTTAAGCTTTAAGCATCATCCACACACTGCATACTGTAGCCTAACCACAGCAATGTGAAGAATGATATCAATGGGGATTTTGTGAAAGATAGCCAATGATAATCTGTGGGATTTTAGACTCCACATTAACACAAAGAGAGACTGCTCTAATCATTGCACACGTTAAAAACATTTGCTGGGATTATAGTTTTATACATGTTGACTTACGTGGTCCTTATACTATTCCAGTTGGTCAGATTAGAATAATGTTTTACAACATGACCTTTTCATATGAGTGGTCAGTGTAGATGCATGAATAATTATTATGGTTAAAGTTATAATTATTGACAGGCTTGAGGAACTTACCAGGAGAAAAGTCATGACCTTTAGAATCTATTTGTGACCATGTGACCTGTGGTCTGTGTGATCTGCAGACTTCCGTGCGGTGATGTGCAGGAAGAGGTACCTGCTGGTTGTGGAGGAGATTAAGAAACAGAGGCAAGCTCAGCGAGAGGAGGAGGAGAGGCTGCGGAGGGAGGCCGAAGAGGAGGAGGAGAGGAGGAGGAAACAACTCCTGCAGGAACAGGAGGAGGAGAGGAGACGGAAGGTTATAGAACAGGAGAACAAGAGTGAGTTCACACCTCTTTTGACGAGAGGTGATTGTAGTACTAGTCGTAGTTGTTATATTAACATCTTTTGGCAGTCTATCTGAATTGCCCACTTTATAAGTCACTTGTAAGCGCTTACTACATGAATAGATGAAAAAGCAATGTGATGTATAAAATTTTGTAGCATGTTGTATGTGTTTAAAAGCATGTTTGTATATAACTGTCTGTGTATAGCATAGATAACATGTGATTGGTGAATGTTCTGCAGTCCGGAAAGCATTCTGTGTGTTTGGTTGTATTTTAGGGCCAGTATCGCCACCCGTTCCAATGCCCAGAAAGAAGAAGCCAGAGCCCAGGCCTCGCTCCTTCATCACAGGTCCCCAGGCAGCACACTTGGCCCCTGTGCCACGACCACGCAGCAAGCTCTTTGAGGTCAGGAGATACTACAAATCCCATCATGCTTTTCAGGTTTCAGTCCAGATTAGTAGCACACATCACTGGCCATTCTAGAAAATCATTCCAAGCTAGCATTGTGTACGTATTTATGTATACTATAATATGGAGTAAGGAGTAAGTGTAAACAGTTCTGGCATATTTATGCTAATAACCAGTTTGTCAATTTCTGAGGTTTTCATGTTTGCTCTTGTCTGGAAAGGCAACTCCCTTTGATAATGACCTAGGGGTACTGGAGCATGAAGAGCGGGCCAAGGAGAAGCACAAGCGACGGAGGAACACCATCCGATGGTTCCATGAAACGCAGGCCCGTAAGGTGGTGCAAAACGGAGAATTTCCCTGCTGGTTCCACGGCATGATTACACGCCGGTGAGTTGACCAGATCAAGTCAAGTCAAGTAGGTTTTTTTTGTTGTTTCAGCCATATACACAGTACATAGTGAGACGAGACAACGTTTCACCGGAAACAATTGGTGATACACGTAACTGTTAAAACACAGTATGGACAAGACAGACACTATTGCGGGACTACACAGATTCACTCACCCACGCACTCCACACACACAACTACACACGCACGCGTGCACACTCTTGTACACATATGTACAGACATTACAACACAGTTGTAAACAATTGGCAGGTCAAAATACAGGTGACCTAAAATAAACACGCTAGACAGGGCATGGCTTTTAGCAGAGCACTGAGGCTAGTGGTGTGATTTGTAAACAGAAGACTGTTCTATATAAATATAAATAATAGCAGCAAGGCTAGGGGTTATGATTTGTAAACAAGAGACTATTCTACATAAATATAAGTGATAGCAGCAAGAAAGTGTGGGGGGCATAAAGGTGCAGTGTGCTGTGACATGCTGGTTTGCATCCTGAGTTACTAAGAAAATCCAGTCCAATTGCACTACGGTTGTTCAGCAGTCTGACTGCCTGCGGGAAGAAGCTCTTCCCCATTCTGGAGGTGCGGGCAGTGATACTGCGGAACCTTCTGCCAGATGGTAGTAAGGTGAATAGTCCATGGGAGGGATGGGTAGTGTCTTTGGTAATGTTCTTGGATTTCCGCAGACAGCGGGTGCTGTAGATGTCTAAGAGGGGGGGCAGAGAGACTCCAGTGATCTTTTTGGCTGTCCTCATAATCCGCTGCAGGGCGTTACAGTCTGCATCGGTACAGTTGCCGAACCACGCTGTGATGGCGCCGCTGAGGATGCTCTCAGTCGTCCCTCTGTAGAAAGTTGTGAGGATGGAGGTTGGGAGATTGGTTTTACGGAGTCTTCTCAGAAAGTACAGACGCTGCTGGGCTTTCTTTGTGATGTGTGTGGTGTTGAGAGTCCATGAGAGGTCGTCAGTTATGTGTGTGCCCAATCTGTACTGGAAGGTTGTTGATGCACAGTGGGATGTGTTTATGCAAAGTGAACAGGGCACAGAGTTTTGGCTCTCTTAAACTGTCAACATATGTACTTGATGTAAAGTGGTGAACATCAACATGTAGGCTTCATCCTGGCGACTTGCTGATGCCAAACACAGATTCATCTGTCAACTCGCAATGTTTTTCTCATTACATTTTAGCCAGAGGGATGTTTACACAAGGCAAATTCAAGATCATGCCTTGTTCAACTTGGCTGGCAGGCAGGCTGTCTAAGTGGAGTGGCTGACTTTTTTCATTGGACAAAAGTCAGTACGAAAAAAGCCCCACCCACTTAGCCAGCCCACCTGCCAGCCATGTCGGACAAGCCCGTTTTGTCATCCGTGCGCAGGGCTGTCTGATCATATTTTAAATATACCGATTATCACAATATCACCAATTATTATTAACGTTTGTGTCTGTGATACTTGTGTTAAGGTAGATGTAGAACATGTCTCTTAAGCAGTGAATTATATCCTCAGGCAAGCCGAGGACCTCCTCACTGACAAGCCAGACGGCTGTTTCCTAATCCGAGTTGGGCAGAGCCGGGAAGGATACACGCTCTCCTTCAGGTACCTCAGAGTAACATAAAAGACATATACAGTGGTTGAATCCCAAGGTTTCGTGTCTAGATTATTCATTCCAGTTAGGTCTTTGACACACGCACACACAATCTTGAAATCGATACATTTTGAGGGTTCAGGCTTTAGGGATTAGGGGGGATATTGAGATTATGACAGCATACAGATGAAATGCTTCATCATTATTTCACTGTGCTTCAGTGTATAGTGCCAATATATAAGGCTTGTGAAGTATCAGTGAGGGCAATTACATGAGACTGGATATGTGGATATGTCTGTCAAACACCTGACCTTTGACCTTTGTCTGGTCCCCAGGGGGGCAAGCCGCTGCAGGCACTACATGATTGAGATGCAGAGTAATGGGAAGTATGTGATCCTGGGGGAGGACCGTGCCCACCCCTCCCTCACAGACCTGGTGCAGTACCACACACAGGTGGGCATTAAGCCGTTTATGGAGCTCCTGACAGTGCCCTGTGGACAAGTGAGTACACACATGATCGCTCTCTACACACATGATTTTTCGCTCTCTCTCTCTCTCTCTCTCTCTCTCTCTCTCTCTCTCTCTCTCTCTCTCCATAGGTGCCGTTCATGAACTTGTAGAAGTCAGGCTGATGTGCTAAACAGTTCCAAGGTTGTGAATTCAATTTTCTGCTGAAAAACACAAAATGTATTTTCCTTTTAATGATGTGGGAGGGTCAGATTTTTTTTTTACCCATCCGACCCATCAGGAAAACCTATCCACACTGCCCAACCCAGAATTGTGTGTGTATGATTAATGACCCAAACCCGACCCAACCTAGGAAAAAAAACTCCAGTGGGCCTGTATTGCAATGGAATTGATACTGTTGAGGTAGCCTAGAGAGATCTCATTTGATAGACCCTTAGCCTACAGACAGCAAGAATTTACACTGTAGGCTATAACAAAGCTGATTTTGTGTGCAGGCACAATAGTGTAATAGGGGCAGTGGTAGCGTAGTGGTCAAGCAACCTGGCTATCGTGCAAGCTAGCGTGCAACCATTGTGCACTTGAGCAAGGCACTTAACCCTAAGTTGCTCAAGGGAAGACTGGCCCTGAACTCTTGATAGTTGATGAGTTGTAAGTCACTTTGGATAAAAGCGTCTGCTAAATGCATAAATGTACATGTAAAATGTAAATGTAATAGACTACAGATGACAGAATACAGAAGTTGCCTACAAAGGCTGCTAAACAAAAACAAACAAGATGAATACGCTGTATTGAGTCTTCTCCAGTCATGATCTAGCAAGCAGACCTTGTTAGGTGCTTGGTAGGCTATCTTGACTTGAGCATTTTGATGAAATTTGATTGATCTTTTAAGTTTCATTTTAACCAGCCCAAATTATCCAGACAGCCTGGCAGCAGATCCCTAGCAGCACCATGGCAGTGAATTGTCTCTCTATTCCTGTAAATACACTTGTTTGTATCCGTTACATTCTGATGTAATTATTGTTAGAAAGATTAGTGATGACATATGACAGCCTCTTGTTCCGACAACAGAAATCCCACTGCTGCGAAGTGTGCCTGAGGGCTCATCCCATCAGCTATGATTGCACCATCTTTCACCCATACGTGATTAGTCATTCATTCACAGGTTATACCCTTTTTTTCCCAGGGAGACTGTTTGGCTTGACTGTTTGTTTAACTCGTTTCTGGAAATGCAATCACTGTTGAAATGTTCACACAGTAGGCCTTTGTTGTACTCTGAACTGAGAAGCTCCAGATATTTTTAATATCCTTATTTAAATTAGAATGTGGCAAACACAAAGGTTTGGGTTGGTTTAGCCTCTCATTATTCCTGCTCTTGGCTGGTTGATTAGCCTATTAGCCTGGCTTAACAAAGTGATTGGTTCAAACTCCACAGATATGAGCAGCTTTATTATTATTAATTGTATTTATTGCAGTATTATTATTATTATGAAATTGTTGACATCCCTTTTTTACCATATATTTATGAGGCAGATTTTCATTCATTTATTTTAAAAAAATGAAGGCAAGATCTTTTTGTTCTGCTGCTATAGCAACAGCAGACGTTTCTTCACCTCTAACCTTTCAAGAGCCTTGTCTCTTTCATTCTTCTTTCTTAAAGTGTTCTATTCACAGCCCTGACAGTTTGTGATGTAGAAGTATCAAGGTCAGCTGCGCCGCTAGAAATTTTGGGCCCTATGACAGAAAATTATTTTGAGCCTGCCAAACATTGATTATAATATTAAAATGTTCTCTAGGGCCCCCTATCAGTGCCAGGCCCTTGGAATCATCCTAACTTTCCCCCCTGGCAGCGCCCCTGATCTAGCTAACTGCTGTCAAACACCGACAATGACACAGCAAATTTGAAACTGCCTTGAATTAATTCCAGACAGTGTCTGAAATTATGGCAGAACTATGTTGTATCAGGAAAGAGTACAGTAAGCTGCTAAACATTCTAAATGTAATCTGGCATGGATTTACAAAAATGTGATTAGAAAACATATACTATATAGCACTGTTATAACCAACTGGAAGTAATTTTAACATCTAAAGGGTATGAAATGGTTTTACAGGTGACACTGAGAAAATAAAAATGTTATGAAAGTATTAACACCCCTGGATGAGTCTCATGGCCTCCATTTTGAGAACGCCAGGACAAGTAGGCTAGCCTGTTGTATGCACTTTAGAGAGCTTATAAAGTAAAACATAATATTTTAATGCAGTTAATATTTGTCACTTTTTGACCCCCCTTGCCTCATGGGTTGAACTGCACATCTTTTTATCCTTTACTGTGGGAGTCTTAGGTTATAATGTGGACTCAGGTCCTGTTTATTCCTAAAAGGTTTTTCTGGACTCTGTCTTACATGTGTTCATTTGTACAGGCTGGAGCTCGAGCTCAAAATAATTCAATTGTGTATTTTGTATTAGTCATGTGACCAGAAGCCAGACTACGAAGACCTTGAATACATGGTGCCCTCCCCACCAGAGCATGTCCACCAGAGGCCTGATCCCGTGGCTATGGAGCTGCAGCGCCTCTTCATACCTCCAGAACAAACCTCTGGATCTGGGGCCCTCCAGCCCAACAAGCCGCCTGTCCTGCGGAGGATAACGGACCGCCGGAAGCAGCTGGAGGCTCAGATGAACCAGGATCAGTCGGACCCAAAAGACGTAGCCAGACCGCGACTATACCCCTCTATAAGGCTGGCCATGAGGGAGATTCAGCAGTTACAACAGGTGAGGAAACCACCACCTTTGTCATAACTGCACTTAACTAATAGGACACATGCACTTCTCCCAATACCTAATTATCAGAAATGTTTTATGATTGATTGATTTATTAGTTCCCACACAGTACACCGTAGTGTTATAATTTGTATTAGACACACACCTACTCTACTGAAATTACAGAATCAAGCAGCTTACACAAATACTCTTACACCATTACAACACAGTCTTAATACAGATACCACATACAGGGAAAACAGATTCACTACATAGAATACACAGAATGGAAACCCATGACTTATATTTGTATTTTATATATTTTATAAGATATAAATGTCAACTTATGTGCAAAAGATACTTTAGAGATGTGTGATAGATAGTCTATCCACCATCAACATGTTAGTATTTCTGAATTTGTATGAAGTAATGTGTGCATAGACCACATTCTGATTTCATTGTAGTTTTAGTTTTGCACAGATCGGTGCAAATAGAGTCTACTGGTATTTACTGGTATTTTTTTTTTTTTGGCTTCTTATTTCAAGATTACAAAGATTATACTATCAATAAAATACTACTATTTATATATACTACTAATACTATTGTACCACACTTTGTTTTAAAAGAAGGTATGTAGTAAGGGGCTTTTGAGTCTGTGCTTTTCTGTTCTGTTTTATCCTGTTCAGACCTATTCTGAAGAGATTCAAAGACCTGGGCGTAGTGCCCAGATCATCAACATCACTATCTCATCCTGTCTGTCATGATCATAATTTTTATTGCCATTTCTAAAACGAAAACGAGAAGTACTTTTTTCTATAAATGAACTGTGCTTCTAAGAACTTAGAACTCTAAGTTTGTTTTTCTTCATCTTGCAGCAATACTCTGATGCCGTTGAACAGACAGATGCTGCCCCAGGCAATCGCTGGGCACCCTGGAAGAGAACCGGTGAGTTCTACTTTGGTGGTTTTGTTTTCATATTCTTGCTTGCTGACGCTGTTAAAGGTAATGTGGGGATGATCGGCTGGAGTCATATGTGGTTTATTTTGTTACTGGGTTTTTTTTAACCACAGCCATCCGCAGTTGGTTTGCTTCTGTGGCGCAGTTTGTTTCAACGCACGTGGATAGGCGTGCTTGCGTGCTTGCATGTGTGCGCGTGTGTGTGTGTGTGTGTGTGTGTGTGTGTGTGTGTGTGTGTGTGTACATGTGTGAGCTGTCAATAGGTTGCTTCCAAGATGCACTAATACAATTCAATATTTTATTCTACAGATTCCTAGCATTCAGAAGACCAGGGACCAAATAGAATAGAATAAAACTCTGCTGCTGTGGAATGGAGCTGGATAAAGTTGTGTGTTTGAGACACACTTTTAGAACAAATTGTGAATAGGTTTTATTAATTGTGCTTTTAAGTTTTTCTTCTGTTTATATGTATGTCTTGTGTTGATTTGGTGTATTTAAATGTAAATTATGTTTGTTTTTTTTTCTAAAGCACTGAATAAAATACTTATGTTTTAAAACTGTGGTTGTCTTTTCAGCAAGTCTGGTTTAGATTAATAATTTCAAATGTTCTAAGACAATTAAAAAAAATATGAATGAGGTCAACTATCTTCCCTCTATGCAGAGGTCAGAAAACAGTTATACTGCTGTTTCTTCACGCACGTTCCATCAGATGTTGGATTGTGCAACACAACCTCCCTGATGCTGATGAGTAAAAGCCACCTTTGGGCGTGGCATGCCCGTGCAAATATAAGTAAAGCCTCTCAAAGGCTGTCTGATCAGACTTGTTCTTGTTCTTTGTATTGCAATCTCCGCTAAGGTGCAAACCAATGGATCTCAGGGCTCTCACTCTAATCCTGTTTCTCTCCTTGCCCACCATTGGTAAGACCAAAAGGTGTATTTCCCTTCTAGAGAGTTGTGGAGGTTTATTTGCTTACGTTCCATGTGCTGTTTTGTATGTGTGTGTTTGTGTGTGTGTGTGTGCGGCTGAGAGAGAGAGCAAGAATCTGACCAATTTAAACACTGGATTTTTTTGTGTGTGCTCTTGCTTGTATATTGAATTTTTGACTTCTGTTAGCCCTTTTTAAATAGCTATGAAACTTTTTAGGTTTAGAGAATTTAGGTGAAGAGGAAAGTTGCATGGAGTTTAATTCAGGATATAAATCAATATTATATCACAGTCATGCCTTTCCATGTTTTTTCTATTTAGAGGCCATTCCAAAATGCTGTTTATCAATAACTCCAGCTATGCCGCGCAACATTCTTATGATGGTGGAAAAATACGAAATCCAGAGCAGCAAAGGTGTCTGTAACACTGATGCAATCAAGTGAGTGTTTACACGCACCTGTACATCATAAGTGAAAATGTAGTATGAGGTACATCTAAATTAAGTCTATCTAAACAACGCTCATCTCACTAGATTGCACACTAAAGGGAAGAGGTACTGTGCTCACCCAAAACTCCTAAGAGTCCTAAGGCTGATTGAAGAGAAGCGGACAGAGCAAAAGGCACGTGCTAGTTGGACGGGTATTTGAGGATGCCACCCACGGAGTCTGTTTCAAAGTATGTTTTCTATGTTCACTGTATGTTTTTCTGTTGTGTCCCATGCATTACAAATATAAACAGGATTCATTTAGACGAGTGGTGCTGGAGACAGGAGAAATTGTGAAATAATGTGGTTTATTGTAATTTACAGGGTTCCCACTGGTCATGGAATTTCTGGGAAGTCATCTGGAATTTCAATTCATATCAATCAATTTTATATTTTTGTGAATAAAGTCAGGGAATATCAGGGAATGCTGATTTATGTGATTTATTTCCATGTTTCTTTCATGGTTATTGTTAGATATTAACTTCTATCATGCCTTGCTTGAGTGGTTGTGGTTTTGCGCTAAAAACACGTGAACCTGATTGTACTATTAGTTATACAGAAGGTAATAGAAATTCTGCTTTTCAGTCAAGGAATTTTAAGTCTGACTTAGGGAACCCTGGATTTAAATGATTTATGGGCATATGTACACAAGGGCACATTTGTCACATTTTGTCTGCCATAAGAGATCAAGGAAATTTAAATGTATATCGAGTTAGACTGTTTGACTGTAACCTAAAGGGAGGGGGAAAACAAAAGTATTGATCAAGACTTCGATACAGTGGCAGTTCTAGGATTTTTCTGGGACAGGGGCCATTGAGGGGCCACATTTAAAATTCAGGGGCCAAGTACATGAAACGTGTATCATGTTTGGTACCGTGCATGTTTTGCCAGTAATATATATATATATAAACAGTAATGGTAATAAGCTAAAATTGTCAAATTGTTAATAAAAACAAGTATAATAAGCACACTATTCATATAATAATAATAATAATCATAAAAACAAAAACTCGTCAATTGTTAATAAAAAAACATTGTCAGTTCAACTGTTAATGATTCTTATTTATTTTTGCACATAAACATCCACAGCATTTCTTGACTTTGTTAGTCAGCCCTTTGTCTGAACAGTTAGATAGAAAATGCATTTAAACCAGCAACATCAAAAATAGAATCACCACATCTGACTTTTCTTAATGAACATTTTAGAATCAGTGCATTTAGTTACAGTTGTTTTATCCTAGTTTGAACACATTTTACAAAAGTCAAAATGATTCTCCAGTAAAAGCAAAAAAAAAATTAAATTCAACATCTACATCTGGCTTTTTAAAAACAACTATTTTACACTCATCATTCTTCCTATTTTGAATACATCACATATAGCACATCAAAAAGGAAGAATTCTGCGATTGCTGTGTTTGGAGCTAAAACGGCGCAGAAATGCATCCAAGTCTAATGCCCTGGCCCATCGAGACTCAATGCTGAGTACACCCAGATGACTGGGTAAGCATCTCCCATTGTAGTTCTCAAATGGTTTTTAATGAGTGCTAAAGCTGAAAAGCTTCTCTCACATGAAGCACTACTCACTGGTGTAACTACAGCTATCCTGGCAAGCCTGAACAGTTCATGAAACACGTCTTTGAAGGGTTCTAGAAAGGTCACAAAATCAGTAAGTGTGGTTAACTTCTCCATTCCATTGTTTTCTCTCCTATGAAGATCTCTCCTTATTTGATGAAGCTCATTGGTAAAATCCTGCACATCTGAATCAAAAATCTTTGAAAATGCAAGTAGAGCCTCCTCCTCTAAAAAGTTATCACTTGCAGGGCTTGGATACCTTTCATTATCTTACAGTTTTGTTTTGAGAACCTTCTTTGTAATTCTCCTGCCATCGCATCAAGAACTGGAAAATAAACGTGTTTCTTAAATCTTTCCCGGTCATCTTTGTTAAGTCTACGCTCACCAGATGGAGCAGTGATTATGTAATCTGATAACCTTGTATTGTTTTTGGGCTGTCTTTTCTAAAGTAAGGTCACATTTGACAGCCATTGCTTTGACCTCTCTCCAAATGACATCAAAAAAGGCCTCAGTCCCAGTTCCCTTAAAGTCTCAAGTAGTGATTCTACAAGTGTAACAGCCGAGGCAGGGTCAAGGGAGGGGGACTGCAACATATCAGACAAATATTTGGATTGTCCCAAATCTTGCCTCTTGCATCTGCTGCCCTATCACCATCTTTTTCCTGGCCAATTTCCTGAAGTACTTTGTAAACAGCTGGAAGTCTATCAAGCAGGTTGTGACACGCAGTGAACCTGCATGACCACCTACTATCGTTCAAAGATGGCATCTCCCATAGCTGGCCTCCATATAGGTCTCTTTGTACATCATGCCATTTTGTACGCACATACGATCCAAATAGGAAAGAATGAATTTTCTGCATAATTGAAAAACAGCAACCTGCCTCTGACACTGATTTGACACAATCTACAATCACAAGATTTAAACAGTGAGCTTTACAATGGACATAAAAAGCGTATTTGGCTACTTCTTGGATCCTGGTGCAGACACCAGTGTGCCACCCACTCATAACTGCGGCACCATCGTACCCCTGACCAACCATGTTGGTGCGGTACTCAAGTCCTTATAATGTAAGGCCTGCAGCATCAAGGCTGTCAGCTTTCATGAAATCAAGAAAGCTTTCATGAATAGCCCCCTGATAAAAATACCAGATTTTTTTTGAAGATCTTTTGTTTCATCTGCGGTAATACTGAACACTTCACTCTCTTTTACCTCTTTAGTGATTTTGGCTTGTACCATTTCAGCCAGACATTCCAAGATTTCATTTTGAATGTTTTTACTTGTGTGCTTAGCATTGCCTTGTGCATTCATATGCTTATGAATTTACTGATCGTGTTTGGCAATTGCATTCAAGATGGCTAAGAAATTGCCTGGGTTGTCTGACCCTTTAGATTCCCTGTGTCCACGCTGTGCAAGGTTTTGGACTGCAGTTAAGAGCAGGACTTCAGCAATGGTTTTTATATATGCCTGATTTTCTTTGATCCTCTTTTCCCTTTCTTTGTTTATTGATTCAATCATGGACCCTTTCTTTTCAGTGACTAATTTATATTGTGTCCATGCAAACATGGCCCTTCTGTGGTGGTTACTTTTGCAATGGTCTTTAAAGCCACCATCTCTACAGAGTCTCTTCTTCCAATTAGAGAAGCCGGTTTCTGACCTGAACAAAGTCATTGGGGCATTTGGGAGCGAAAAGTGTCGGCAAGGGTAGCAAAAAACAGAGTCCCTGGAGACGGAATACTCCAGCCAAGGATGGTCTTTGTACCAGGAGTCCTTGAAGGCCCTCTGTCTGTTTCCATGCTGCGTCTTGGGGAAGATCTTGAGGACAGGCTGCACAGGACAGTCTGCTCTGGACTGGGAAACATCTGGAGAAAAAAATGAAATATGAATTTGTATAACTTCTTTCTGAACACCCATTGGTTCATTGCTTAAATATTTTTATAGCAGAACTACCATTTCATTCTAAACACATCTTCTTCTAATAATCATTTTCCCATTTAAAAGTAGTAGATGACTTAAAAGGGAATGTTACTGAATTAAGTTTGGTTTAAAATCATGACATATACAAAAGAGAACTGTCTGGAAGCGTGTCAATACCCCTGAAGGCGCCTATAGTCCTATGCGGTTTTGGGTGGAGGCAAAACTAAAACACGGCATGTGCATGCATGCAGACCCTATTTGCATGACTGTGCTTTAGGTCAGTGGTATATCAGGATGAAAATTTGTACTTACCATCAGGTCCAAGGGGGACAGCATAACTGCTTTGCACAGGGCCTCCTGCTAGGGACTGAGGGATGTCTACAAGAGCATGGAAAGAATACACATAATTCCAGTGTCAGTATGACATATATTCCCTGTAGTGTTCCTTTTTAGAAATGTCCAATTTTAAATGTGCTCACTTTCCAGTGGCAGCTTACCATCAGAAGCAGCACTATCAGATTCTCCTCTGGGTGGTTGATTTTCACTCAGGCCATCATCTGAGTCTGGAGCTAAAGCAGAAATATGTGTCACAAATCCCATGTTTCCATTAAACATGTCATTTAAAAACCGAGTTAGATAAGACAATTATTCTTGTTCAAAAATAACTGAGTTCAATACTATAGACTATCAAGTCATTCTACTCAGAAACAACACACATTACCATTACACGTCATGATTTCGTAGGCTAAAATTATTTATCATAGAAAACGTGAACACATCTTTGTTTTTCAATCATTTTTTTTATAAACGTGCGTGTAGAGAGTTCTATACTATATTTGGGACAGGGGCCAGATTACAGACTATATATATATTATAACTGAGCTAACGTAAAAATGAACTTAACCTCACGTTACTGTCAGCAACATGTAAGACAGTTTAGCAAAGCCGTCACGTTTCTGCAGCCAACACAAACGTGATATGAACATTTTCGTCGAAGTTAAAACTAGGTCTAAAGCCATTTGTCTTCGTTTCAATTTCAATTCACCATACATACAATAGAAGTTTAATTAGCAGTAGTGTTCCTCCTTCGTTACTTGGCTTGCTAGCTAGCTTTTCTCTGACCTGGTGAAAAGGGGTGGTTCGAGCAGGAATTGCCCGGGTCCTCGAGCTGTGTTCTCCTCTCCTCGGCAGCTGCTGCTGTCTGCTCAGCCTTGCCCTCGATTCTGTCCCTACCCGGTGTCTTGGCCAGATACTTGTAAAGCTGTTGCTGTAACTGTCCCCTTTTCATGCTTTCTATTTCAGCCAAAGATGACAAGACTCGTGTGACAATAGTAAACATTACTGAAAAAAAACTAGCAAACGCATAGCCTATGCTGCTAACTTCGACTGCATACATGTAGGCTACTCGAATAATGTTGAGTTAATGTGAGACGTTGTTGACTCTGCAAACTGCACAAGTTGCTTGCTGCTCCTTTGTATTTTAATTCACAACCCCAAAATAACTGATAAGAGCAGATAATTATCTTACCACGAATTAAATGCATATAAGAAATCACCATAAGTTCCATAAGTGCAGCTCACAATTCCGCCAAAAAGGAGTGAACGTCATCCAACTTGAAAAGATGCACATTTCAAGCCCACTTTTTCTCCACCTGCAAGCTATTTGTCTTTGACAAGATAAACTACTGGCACCAGATATTTTGGAGTGGAATTGCACTTTTGCTCAAGTGAAGTTCTCCGGTTCTGCTGTCAAATATGAAAAGGGGGTGGCGGATGAATATGGATTGTGGGATGGGGGCCTTTTGGGCAGGGGTCACTTCAGGGGCCAATCAGATTTCAGCAGGGGCACGGCCCCTGTGGCCCCGCCCCTAGAACCGCCAGCGCTTCGATATCAGACTTGATTCATTTCATCCGTGAATTTGAAATGTGTGCAATTTACTGCAAATAAACTACGCGAAATGGACTTACAGAATGGACCTAAAGAATGCATTTTGTAATCATTGACGTTACGAATCTCTCTTTAGCTTTAGAATTACGGGTGATCCCACAGTGCCACATCAGAGCGCATTATCACAACTGTGCCGAAGCAAAGCCAAAAGAGATGATCCCTGTGCTCACATTGACAGCGCACCTGCAGGTGTGTGTGCAGGGTTTTTTGAGGAAAATGTTGGATATAAAAAGATTTGGCTAAACGTATGTCAAAGACAGATTTGTATACTTCATATTAGGCACCTAGAAGCTAGGTAACACTTCCAAATCAGAGCAACCCTCCAGCAGCAGATTTCCTCTCCCTAAAACGCACGCACATCTCATCCAAGAACTTTGTAGCCTGAACTCCACTCCAGTAGAAGGCAGACCTCACCCAACAGAAAGTTTGGAGGTCTACCACTAACATAAAGACAGAAGAAGGCCTGTATTCATCCGTGATTTCGAATGACGGAAAAGACATGGCAACGACCGGGAGGTTGGTTGTGCAGGTAAACAATTTCTGAGCGCATTCAAATAGTCTGCGTTTCAAGGTGTTTTTTTTGTTTGAATGAATATAGCCCTGAGGTGTAGAAATGAAATGACCTATCTATATCTATCCGCTGGTTTCGGATAGCCATGCTTTACTCAGTGTATGTATCTTGTAAGGAGGACATGCAGACAAACTTTAAAAAGACACTATTTAATTTCAGGCCGTGCGCCCTCATGCCCCACTGATAAAATTTCCTAGTCGTCGGGATATGCCAAGGCCTAACGGTGAGCAATTTCACAAATAAGTATGGTCAGCTTTATGTAGCTGCCTGTGTATCTGTTTTGAGTTGAATTAACGTGACCACGGTTTTCACAGTGGAAGAAGTGCTGAAGAGTACGGGTAATGTCAGCATGGCTTCGAGTTCTCCCATGACTTCACCAACAGCCAAATCGCCTCCGACCCAAATCAGCCATTACCAATGTGGTCCACCTGACAGCGTCGCCACCATCCGAGAACTCCCAATAAAGTTCCGAAGACGAATGTTGGCTGTGGAGGAAATGGAATATATACAAGTCAGTTCTTTTAATCTACCACCTGTGTGTGCGTGTGCGTTGAAACCATAGTGAATAATTGGTATTCAAGCTGAATTTTCAACACACTTACGGGCGAGATGAGAAGTGTTGCTGGAAGGTATGAGGGAAATCTGAAATATCCTTTTTCTTTTCAGCGTGGAGGGCCCGAGTGACATCTTGAGCCTAACATTTCCTTGAGAAAACACAACGCTGGTGTGCCAAGACAGAAATGCTGAAATGTATTCTCTTAGGCCTAAATCTTTAAAGAAAATAGTATGCTTAATCAAATGCTAGTGGAATATCAAGTTATGGTGCCTTTGCAGTTTCTCTTGAATTACGCACAATGTACATAATATTTTGTTCATTAAACTAGGCTACTTGACCAATGTTAAACGTTTTAAAATACATCTTCATTGTTCTATGCATATGTTCCCGAGCTAAGTCAAACGCTGCTGTCCTCCGAATGCTCCGAGTGTTAGTTTGTCATGTATAGCCTATCCAATAAATTCTAAATTGTGAAGAATGTGCTGAAAAGTGCAATTAATATGCTCATGGTGATGATGGTGGATAAATATGATAATGGGATATGATTTGCTCTTTGTGCCAGAGGACGCTGTGTTAATTTCAGGTTGTGCTTAACCACTTTAAGGCAAAATGTTGAACATAAACCCCATTCACAATATTTACAGTATTTATTAAGTTCACACAGAACAAACTGGCAAATCATTGAATGAAGTTATCAATCTATTAAAATAAAGTATTTCAATAAATACAATACAATGTCTAACTTGAGACAACAAATCTATCAATCATATCTGTGCCCAAATTAGGCGTTCTTTTTATTCCTCAAAACAACACAATATCCCCTATTTTTCCTAACACTGGAAAATGCTAATCATTGCAAGAAACAAAAGCATTCAATATATATAGTGTAAACGTACCTTTTGCAAACCATGACACTCTTCTTAGCAAACCATGCACCTGTTGGACATTCAATGGTTGCGATTCCAACTCCACTTTTGCATTAAAAAAACACCCAGTTACATTAGATATCGAAAGCAAATTTGTGCATGTGTTTTTTCCCCCACAAACCCAAATTAGAATTGTCAGCTTCTTCTGATGAAATGTAACTTATTTGGGATTCTTTTTCCTAAAAATATGCAACTTGCTGCCAAAGTATTGTATTTAAAACTGCAAAGCTAAATACAAGAGCCTATTTCAACCATCTGAATACAACTTTTCAGGCAAAAACAACACTTGTCACTTGTTTTATGCATTACAGTCAAAGGTCAAAATTCAAGGTCAGTCAGTGTCTATACACAAACCACCACAGGCTTAAGGCTTGCACACAGCTAAATACAACACAATTAAGGTGGATTTTTGAAGCCATGGTAGTGGTGTTTAGGGCAGTTAGATAGCAATTCTCCATTAGCCACAATTAAAGACTAGCACTGTGATGGTCACATGATACAGTGGACTTGACTGATACAGTCACTGGTTAGGACACAACAGCAAAGGAGCTTATCACAGTGGAATTAGCTTGTTTGTCGTGAATAAAGGGCAATGCTGTCATGAGAGGTGAACAGTTTGTCTTCATATAATATCATTTGAACGGAATTGAGACTTACACAGTGTGCTCTAAAATGTTGCTATAATGGCTCCACAATGATTGTGAGATGTCATGCTAGTCAGAGTCCCCTAATAGCTATTTTTTAATAACAATCATTAATGTCAACAAATGCGCAACACAGAACCCTGGTGAAGTGGTAAAAATATGTTAAAAATCCTTTACTGGTCGAGATGATTGTCAGCCGATGAGCACGTAAACATAGGATAATTGCTGTTACACCATCGTGGGTAAAATGTTTTCGCATAGTTGTGGATTCCCATTACCAAGAAGATTTCCTTTCCTGAATCCTTGAGGTCATGGGGACTGAACCATGTCATTTCATTGGAAAAAGATCACTACAGTACTATAGTAAAATACCATGTACACCAAACGTGAAAAGAGGTTAAGCATTACTTTGATTGCAAAAGGGCCAAATGTGCTCTAAACCTTAAAGTAGTGTTTTGAGGTGAGGTGAAGTTTTGGGTACCACGTAACTGGAAGAAAACTCTGGTGCTTTGAAAAAGAAATAAAAAATCCCACCAAAAAGATCCATAAATTATTTGTGCAAACACAACATGAAGCCAACATCCTACCACCTACTGCATGCTCAGGCAAGCTTGTGCTCCTCATGCTTCCGCCAAATTCACTGATTCCCTATGAACTCAAAAGTTGTGCTGTCTATGTGTGTTCTGTTGTTGGCACTTTATGTTGGCTGGAATTATTTTTGCTTCGACAAGGCAGTGTTACCACATCAAACATATAATTTAGCCATGAAACAAGTGAAAAATGACTCTCCTTAGATCTAGCACACTGTTTTTCCACTCAGCTATGACATTTACTGTCATTTTTGTTTGTTAATCGACCATTTAGATTTAGAATTAAGCAACGCTATAATAGGCTTTGTTATTTTCTAAGCTCTTCCAGGCCTGATATTAACAGGCCCATGGTCTACAGGACATCTGTTATTTCACATTTTCATGGCAATTTAAGAACAATTTCAGTAAAAAGGCTTTCCTTTATCTCTCTACCTGATGTGCATTTCTGGAAAAGCTTGTGCAGTACCAGAGAAGAAACTGCAGAGATTATACAGATGGAGATTTTTCTTTTTTAATGTGGGCCCTGGAAAACCCGCTCAAGTAGCTCATTTTGCTCATTTTTTCTGGTGTCAAAGTCTCATTACAGGTTCAGTCCAGACTACTACATAGAAATCAATCCTTCGTGTTCAGTCCTCCAGGGCTTGGAGGAAGTCACCGATGGTCTCCACCACATAATCAGGAACAAAGTCCTTCTTTTCAGGACAGTTGCTGTCTCTGTACTCCTCGGCCTCCTCCATAGTGGAGACCCCGGTGAGGGTCAGCATAGTGTCCAAGCCGCAGTTGGCCCCAAAGAGAATGTCAGTCTCTAGCCGGTCGCCAATCATGAGTGACCGAGCCGGGTCCAGGTCAAACTGGCTGGCAATGCACTCGAACATGAAACGGCTCGGCTTCCCGATGACTGTGGCCTTGCGACTGCTGGCTGTCTCCAGGGCTGCTGTGAGGCTCCCTGAACCTAATGATGTACGAGTATAAGCAACATAATTACAACCCTTATGCAACCATCATGGCTTATACTGTTACACATGACAGGCCAATAGACTATGGTTTCAGCTGTGTGTCATTTCGCCTTGGGATGTTGCATACCATTTATCCACAGAATGTATTCAACATCACATAGTGTAGATCTACATATTGATGTATACTATTTTTTCCTCAAACAAGCCATGGCATCCAGGTAAACTGACAATGACCATCCAATGCAAAGGCCCCTAACCAAGTGGTTTCAATTTGGCTGAATGTTAACCTATTGTGTGGCAACCCATGTCTATACATCCCTCTGGATGTTGCTAGTGTGTTGGGGTGAACAGACTGAACAGACCTTCATTGTTAAACCATATACAGAAGTCAAACTGTCCAGGCATCTATACAGCTCCACATGGAACATGTCACTGCTCTTAGGTGCAGTAAGTTACTGAGTAACTCAACAATCTGATAATGACCCAATAAACATAAACCTGATTTCTGTCTACCTTGTTCATTATTTTGGTTGTTTTACTTTAGGATTGCAGCTGAATTGAACATGTTTATGTCTGAAACCATACCGAACCATGATGAATTATTTCTACAGAATGTAAGCCGTGTTGTACGCACCAGGTGTGATTCTACCGCCTCGGAGTGGGTGCCATGGGTCGGGGTCAGTAGCCAGGAACAGGCAGTCGCTATTCCTCAGGTAACAGCAGGCTTTAGCCAGTTTCATGAAAGTAAATCGTTCGTCGTATCCAACAAGGACTGCTTTCACGTCTGGTTCTAGGGGAAAGTTGTAGATACTGACATCAGGGCCATCACTGACATCTTCCACGATGGAGACCCCGGCGTCTTGGAGCTCTTTCTGCACTCCGTGACAACCGATGACGAACACTTTGCCTTGAACCTTAGCTACGTCTCTCAAGTAAGCTGCAGAGCAGTACGCAGAGCTAAAGATCTCCTCTTCAACGACATCTGTGAAGCCCAGTCTGGAAAACTTCTGTACGTAGTTCTCCCTCGGCCTGGTGCAATTATTGGTGACAAAAAATACCCGTTTGCCCAGCTGCTTCAGCAGAGTGACTACTTCTGGCGCACCAGCTACGACTGTTTCACCATTCCAAATCACCCCATCACAATCAAACAGGACGTTGTGCTTTGAATCGAGAAGGTCTCTGATTTGAGCCCCCCGAATTTTATGACAGCCCCGCGTACCCACCTTTCCAGCCATTCTGAACGATGCGTTAAACGGCAAGCTGATGCGTGGCCCTATGTTTGCAAGCGATGTTCAATACAGTCGCGGAGAGGAGAATCACTCTTGTTTTCAGTCGATGTGAATACAATCACAATTCGTTTTCTGACAATGCGCGTAGCTCATAGCGCACAATAAATATTGGCAGCAGAATGACAGACTAAAGTCCCATCTCCTGCAGCACATTCTTGGGGCGGAGATCAATGCCTTAAATGACAAGCAAGCAACTTCCCTCGTTCATTGGCACACAGCTCTACCTACCCACCATTTCCTGTTTGCCATCCACTTGCATTATGGAAAGGAGATTATATGGACCGCCTTTTCCTATATATCGCCCAATTACAAAGTAGCAATTCTTGACAACGCGGAGTGATAAACCATGGCAAAATTTGGTTACAAAACTCACTTTATTGCGCGCTTCGTGTAAAAAAGCACTCAGTCGTTAACATTGACAAATACTGCTGTGGCATATGACACGGTTTACGAGATCATTTGTAATTTCGTAAACCAAGAGGTCTGATAGACTTATAGACATATTTTCAACTCCATAATGCGTAATATGCGTAACTGCGTTCCTCCGTAATTAACTGATTTATGGAGCATTCTCTGAAATATATCAGTTGGGCCTTCATATCAGAGCTCTCATCTTGACCTTTATGCACTGAGAAGCTGTTTCCAGTAGATGGCAGTGTGCGTTTCTAGAGCTCTATTTGTACACTTAGGAAGACCAACAGTATATCTATGGTTCACGCCAGTATGAAAGATGTCGGCTTACGGTGGAGTGTTATGATATGATTAGAGCGGCAATCAGAGCGTTAGAAGTGAAGTGGAAGTCTTACCGTCACCGATTTGTGCCGTGGATAGCAGTAAACCTTCAGAAAAATGAAAGGTAATGCCAAAACGGGCTACGCGCAACCACGCCAGTAACGTTACATGCATAACAGCAACAGTTGAAACAAAAGTTATCATGCTTCTGTGACCTGTGTGTCGTCATGCAATAGGCTACTACCTACAAAGTTTTAGATAACCTGTGGGTAGTTTAATACCATATCGCTGTTGTTAAACCATTTTGTATGACAATGCGTTGTTGTCCCCAGAACTTTGCGCCAGGTGACCGCACGTTCAGAGGACAAGACCGTTCCAGACGTGGAAGTGTCCGCTAGTCTCGAGAAGCTGTTCACTGCGCTGATGAAAAATGATCCAATCAAGCGGGAAGTGGTCAGACTGCTCCATAACTCACGGCAGTCAGTTTATCTACCAGACATCTCTAAAACCCAAACAGAACCAGCTGGGGTAATGCTGGATACGCTAGGTTTCTGTATCGAACGGGGACCAAGCTCACTGCCGCTTGCAGGGACAGGTGTGTTCGTGACCGAGGGATCAGTCCCCAAAGGAGTCACAGTAGCCATGTACCCAGGTATATATTTGGTGAAAGTAACCATAAGTAACACTAAGCAAAAATGTAACACTGTATGATGTATGTCTCATCAGACAAACCATTTTGGTACCATCTCCAAGATTAAATTAGATGTAATTTAGCATTGTCACAGTTACATATAAATGTATGTAACCTACATGTGTGATACATTGTGGTCTGTCTTCACGCGATTTTGATGATCTGATGTGTAGCTACCAATAGCCAATCATACATGGTTACATGCACAGAGAATTCGGATAAAGGTCAATATTCTGGTTAGGGCAATATCCGTTTACATGTGTGCAAGAGTTGTGTGGCATAGGAATATTCTATTTACACATTAGTCGCTATATTCCTGTTAGGTCATCGGCGTAGTCTACAAAGTTGCCTTGTATTGGGCTTGTTTGAAATGACCGGCTGGCTTAAGGCAATACATTCTAGACAATCTCGTCCTAACGTCACCGTAGACGTACCATATGACACTAAAACCTCGCGAAAAAACTTAAGCCTGATAAGACGCGACTGATCCAACCTCTGGGCTGAACTAAACGAAAAGATCGCCAGTAGTCTTTGCGCTACGACGCGGACCAGACTGTCATAGGTGTCGACAATGGAAAACATTTTAGTAGACGTCATGTCAGCCAACCAGCCATTTCAAACAAGTCCAATGTCTGCGTCATGCCAATTGAACATCCGCACATGCGAAAAACCGCCCCGGTAAGGAGCATTTGCCGATTGCGGTGTATATATGACTCTTAACTCAGTTTAATTCAGGCATAAACCAGAGACTTTCGGAAGATGACAATCGAAATGAGGAGTTTACATGATTTGAACGCAAACCGAATATTGCCAATTATTAGTTTAAAACCGGAAAATTCATTGCATGTAACTTTAGTCATTGTTTAGAACCTATCTCTTTGTGTAAACAACTTAAAACTCACAGGAGAGATTTACTGATTTCTGATTCTTATTTCTCTCCTCTTTCTCTTTTGTCTTTACAGGGACAGTGTATCAAACATATGAGCCTATTCTTATACAGTCTGTCGGCAACCCTTTTGTATTCAGATGCATAGACAGAGTTTTGATTGATGGTAATGACAAGGGAATATCGAGGATTGTCTACAGGTAAACTTAATTTTAGGAACTGAAAAGACAACAACTGCCGTTTCTCTTTAAACCGCTTACCCATTTTGTAAACCAGGTCCTTATGTAGGTAAACTCAGCTGGCATGGCTATAGCCACCATAGATTTTTTCATTTTTGAGAAATATGCCAGGAAGAGCCCAACTGTCATGTAAACACTTGGAAACTTAAAACACAAGTGAACTGCTGTTTAGGTCTTGCAGTGGACGTGATCGGATGGGTCCACTGCCTCTAAGCGACGCCTCCTGGTTGACAGACAGCCCAGATAATCCACTGGCAGTGGGGCAGTATGTCAATAACTGTTCCAATGGCAAGTAGTTTCCTCAGCGTTAATCTCCATCAGAATCTGAATCTGTGACAGGAGTTCTGTAATACAGACAGAATTCTGTAATACTTTTTTGGGAGCCTTTCAGGTTAATATTTGGAATCTTTGCATATGTGACAATTCTTAGGAAATTATGGGGGAAAAGTAAAATGGTGGTTTATCGTAGTAAGAAGGATTTATTTAAACAGGTATCCACAAGGACAGCTGTCTGGTCAGAAAATATACTTACAATACTGATTCATGTTCTATAGAAAAGGCAGCCAATGTATGCTATCAGGAATATGATGTACCAGAAGACTTTCCTATAGAACTGCATCAGTATCTCCCTAATGTGAACTACAGCCATGACACAAAGAGGTAAGCTACAGACAGTTAATGATCTCTGTATATGGTCGAACTGTTCAGTTATTCAAATCCAGTTGTGGTAAAGATTTGATGACTTATTTGTTTTCCAGTTTAATTAAAAGCAATTCAGTTTACACTTTTAGATCAAGGTCAATGTTTCCAAAACCATTGAATAATTGTGTTCAGTAATAGTGATCAATATTGACCAAAGTAATGGGCAACTTCATGAAGTTAATTGTTGCATGATCCCAACCATTACACCAATAACATGCCAGCTATTTATTATGTCAATTATAAAGCAGATTTGCTGTATTCAGCTGTAAATAATGCTATTTTCTCATGTCCAGCCACATCCATAATGTGGTATGATTATTTTGCCATAGTACTTTTTATACTTATTATGCTATGATGATGATTATTTTTGCCATTGTCTTGATTATTATTAATATATTGTATGATAATTTTTGCCATACTACCCCTTTACAGTAGGATTGTGTTGTTCTGTTTTCTCAGACCCCTGAGGTGTGTGGTCCTGGTGTCCTTAAGAGACATTCACTGTGGGGAAGAACTGTTCTCCAACTACTACACCATTGTGCACTAAGCCAGATACATTCTGCCATGTTTACCTTATATTCATAGACAAAACTTTTGTCAATATTAAGAACTGAGACAGAATTGACTATATGTTTAAGAGATGTTATGTGTTTTTAGTTGAATTGAAACAAATCAGGATGGGGAAAAGGCCAATGTGAATCGACATCCAGAGCTTTATTTCTGGAACTGTACACCAGATTTTTAGGGACAACATAAAATCCCCAAAAATGTGGAAAACAGAATCTATGTACAATTATTATGAGCAACCAAGTCTTCTGAATATATCTTGATATTACTTTTGGTTTGATTGTCTAACATAATCTTTCTTTGCCCTGAAAAAGTATTTGAAGTCCAGAACTGTGTTATATTATTACCTACTCAATGTTTCTTACATTCTGTGCCCACCAATGTAAATATTACTGTAGAAGACAAGTCATATTCCATTAATGGTCAAGGGAAAGATAAATATCCGCTACTTAGATGCCAACCAATCACTACAAGGTCTCCTACTTGTTACATTTGAGAGAACGCTTCAGATGAATAACACTACTGCACTGACATGTTTTCCTGGGCTGCATTTCCCCAAACCATACATGCTAACTAAGTTAGTAACTTTGTTAGTGGCAATGCAATTGCCCATTGGTTAGCAACTATGGTTTTGGGAAACAACCTGTTTGGACCACCAAGAGATGACTTGAACAACGTGCACAATTCTACAGGGTCTGACTCTGTTCATTTATTGTCTTCACAAAACAAAAAAAATAATTAAAATGGCATCAATATACATCTTTCAAGTAGATACATTTGGGATGGGGGGGGGGGCACACCAATGTCTTAAGTTGACAAAGCAAACCCACTCGCTACAAGCCGGGAAGGGATGAGGGGGACAGACGACAGCGCATGTATCTCTCAACCCACTTACACACACCACCTCAGTCCATCAATCGATCACTCAATTTAAAAGAACACCCTCACACAGACCTCAACTTGGTCACATAACCAGCAAAAAAAAGAAACAGAAAAAAGGGCACTGGACAAATTCAAGTGATTAAATATGCCAATGCCCCACCTCTTTTCAATATGAACATTCTTTTGCCTCCACAGTACTCTCACTGTCTAAGTAAACTCCTTTAAATGTCATAATACTGTACATTCTACTTTATCTCGATTGCGATAAAACATACCTTTACCAATATTCTTTCTGCTAGGCAGACTTAACATGCACTGCCACGTCGTCGTTTTGGTGAATGAGGGAACAGGACAGCAATTACAGGATCACAGCCTGACACTTACTCAGGGTGTACAAGAGACAAAGGCAGGGATAGGGGTGGGTTGGACTCTGAACAATGATATTAAGCTCATTTTCTCTCTGTCTTTCTCTCTACATGTTCCTGCTGAATTAACTGACTGAATAAATAAATAAATAAATAACATTCTCCATTAGCACTCCAAATGCAAGAAGAGAAAGAAAAAAAATATGTCCACAAACCACTCGACTGGCCACAGAGACAAAGGCCAACTTCTACTCAAGATTGAAAGCAATTTAAAAAAAATGAAAATCAGAAATTTCACGGACATCACAGGAAACAAGAGGGTCTATACACATTTCTGTACATTTTTACACATTATTGCCATAGAAGTGTACATACACACTACTGCATCAACTCTAATATGCTCAAAACAGACTCAAGTCTATCCATTAGGATAAGTGTAGGGAGAGGTGAAAAAGGGTGCCACACTTGAAACTCCTTACACACATTCACACTTTCGCACCGCAAACAATCGTGTGCCTGAGGCCTGTGTGTCTGCACATGTTCCCCAAACCTTCCGTCGAAGCCCCGCCTTCCAGTGGCCCCCTTTAAAAATGAAATCTCTACATTCAAAAAGTACAAACAAGCTCTTTCGAAAGCAGAGGACAACCTACGTACAAATCTGCCAAAATCTGTCTGAAAAGTGATTTTTTTTTCATGAGAATGGAGCTGTACTGGGACCAACCCCGCATTCTGATGGTTGAGTACAAGACATCACAGGGAGGAAAAACTGAAACATTGAGGTGAACAACGTTTTTTGATATGCACGCGGTGTAGTCGAGCTTGTGCATTAACACCCTTCGAAATATGCTTCAACAACAGGCTGGTCAGTACACGATAAAGGATGAAGATCCTTTAAAAATTAACGCAACACAAAACTCTCAAATCTGAGCAGGCTGAAGCAGCAAAATAAAAAGCTTGGGGGGGGTGAATAAATACACTTCTGACAAAATAATTAGAATTTTAAAGACCTCCCCATGCCCTCTAGAGAAGAAGTATCAGGTTTAAAAATATAGACATAAATGCAGTCAGTTCTCACATGATATCCATTAGAGTTATAGTGGCCATCGTTGACAACTCTGCAATATTTCCAGAGGTGGCCTGGCAGTAAAGTTGACAGAACTCATTATTATTCGGCCACAAGAAGGAGGACAAAAATGAAAGAAAATAATAATAATAACAACATGTCCTGATTACAACAGCAGATTCCTGAAAATCAATGCAACTGCAGTATTAAGAAAACCGAAATGAAGTGCTCCTTCTCTTTCAGAACACAGGCGATCCATTCATAAGTCTTTGCAGTGTGAAGGACAAAACACTTAATAGGAAGTCTTGGCCCGGCCCAAGTATAAAAGGCTACATCAATGGGGGGCTGGACCCAGGTACCTGTAAACATCAATCAGTACCAAACAATCAGGGGTGGTGCTAACAGCAGCTGTGAGGCTTTGTCATTGGTTGAAGACTGGAGTCAAAACACGACGATTGGTGGAAGAGGAAAACAGAGGAGTAGTCACCGCCCACCACCAGCTTTAGTCTCCACAGTTTACGGACGTCGTACTATTTGACACTTCAGAGTCAGCACTGAAAAATAAATGGCTATGATAACAACTCTTGAGAAATCAAGATTTTTCTTTCTATACAATAAAGACATCACTGATGTCATAGTAAAAAAGGATGCTATGTACATATTTACATATATAAACAACTGTAGGTCATAATAATTACTCCCAATGAATGTCTATATACATACACAAGGGAGGCACGGTTACCAGAACAGCGCTCAATTGGGTTGCCAGGCTAACAACCAAGGGTTACTACGGTAACACACACAGGCTCACTCGGACTGTAGTGCTGTGTGCTGGTGGAGATGGTTGGCGTGCACCCCCATGTAGCCGCCCCCACCACCATCCCCAAAGTCGGTGACCGAGACAGCCATCTTGGTGCTGGTGATGTGATGAGGCCGGGCCTCGAACTCCACCCCGACGCCCACCCCCACCTCGCTGAGGAAGGGTTCAGCCGCCAAGCCCAACTTCAGGCGCTTGGCAGCCGGGCGTTCAAGCTCGTCCTCCCCCACGACGCCAACGCCAACACCCACACCTACACCTACCCCCACCCCTGTGCCAGGTCCACACACTGCAAGAGGGCCTAGCTCGGCGTGGTGGTAATAGCTGGCATCCAGCAGGTTCAGGCAGTCGGCTGCGCTACTGTCCACTCCAAGTGGCTCCTCGTGGGACATGGGTCCACGGTGGAGACCGTCCAGCGTTGATGGAAAGGTGTACGAGTCCAGTGCCAGTCCAGTGCCCCCATCGGCCGAGCTACAGACGGACGCAACACTGCTGGTCAGGGCTGAGAAGAACAAGGGTCAGAGGTCAGTTACATTCAGGCTCCAGTCTTATTAAATTTCAACACTGACAAGTAGCTGATCTTACTTCATCACTATTTTGTTTTGTTTTTTTCTTACATTATTCCTTCATGGGTAAGACTGACAATATCAGTGAACATTGCTCAGTTTACTGAATACCTACACAGATGAAATCTTGAAATTGAATCACTGAGAGCCAATATGCATAAATCTTTGGGATGAAACTCCACGAGAATGGTGTGACCATTTCTCTATGTAAACGCATGGGTTTCATGCATGCGTTTTTTGTTAGTATGGGAGAGTTGAGACGCACCCGACAGGTCGCTGGCAGTGATTGAGTTGAGCAAGTTAATCTGCTGGTCTGTAGGAGGCTCCAAACGGCCACTGCTAGAGGAACAGACCGAGCCAGAACCCTCGGCAACCAGCCCCTCCGCCTCGTCTACCAGACGGTCCATCAGATCCCTGCATGGAACACAAAGAAGTAGTAAACAAGACGCACACACACAAAAACACACACACCTATCAAATATGACGTAATAGTACATTATAGTGTTAGTGAAAAAGCTCCTGGGGTTCTCTTTACCAATCTCCTGCCCATGATGTAATATAACACCTAGGAAACCTGGATATTCGCTCTGTACAATGGGGGTTGGTGAGAGAAGAACGGCCAACACTCACGTCACTCCTGGGTAGCTGCTGTATTTCTTCTTGCCAAATCGGTTCTGCTGGACAAAGTAGTCAAACCTCTCCGATTTCTTCCACATGTAGTAAAACGCCACGCACTCTGCCACCGTTCGTGTCGTGACCTTTGAAACAAAAGATGACATATCCAATCAGCATCTTTTGAAACATCAGCCCATTATATAAAAAAAAAGAATAAAAATGTCATTAATTATTTTATAGGCTTTCATTCAGTCTTTCTGATCACACCTTGTGTTTCTGTATGAGGTGAAAATTCTTTTCGTACAGTAGGAGGCCATGCTCAAAGTTGCGACACTCTTCCTCAGACCAGGGGATCATGTCATCTACAATTAAAAGTAGACAAATTGAATTTTTAATAGTCACACAACCAAGGCCGGTGCGATTTGGTTTCAGTACAAACTCAGCCACACAGTCTACTTGAACAACTATAGACACACACATAATGCAGACATGGAGTAAAAAGTCATTTGCACTTATCTAAAATTTGTTTGATCATTATCTGTACATGTGGCACGGGAACCCACTCACTTTTCAAAGAGCTGCCATTACGATGATGGTGGTCAAGGGCCTCATGCACACTAAAATTGCTCTTCATGAGCTCGTAGAGTGCCTGTAGGGTGACAAACACACCAATTTCGTGAGTGGATTTTTGACAGAATGTATAATTGGATGAAAGTTGAAAATTATTTAACTTATTCATAATCATGAGCGGGTATCTAATTTAAGCAAAACATCATCATTGCAAACACAGATTTTGTAATAATATATTTTAACAGCTGCCTGAGAAATAATCACACTTCGTGATCTCACCTGTTCATTGTCCCGAACCCGACTGCTATCCAAGTCTCCCTCCATTTTGGTTCCATCTGTGTTTAATAGTGCAGCCTCACGCAGAAAGTCAGTCACTTTTGCCTCTGGTAGTCCATCAGGCCGCCAGAGCAACTGATCTTCATCTTCATATGCTGTTAGAGAAAAGAGATTTTTCCATCAAAGTTATGTTTTTGACAGTATCTCCAGGTATTATTTCAAAATCTTTACTCTAACGTGTGTAAGTAACAGAAAGTACAACAGGATTCTTCGAATAACACACTTAAGTTTTCAGTGACAGAGCTATGACTGATTGTTCGGTTTGAAACATTCGGGTGAAACATTAAGTGAGGAGGAAATGTTTTTGTCCTTCCATTGTCTATCCATATTTAGATACAATAATTGTATATATTTAAATATATTTTAATTGCAATGTACATGTATTTTTTAGGAATAAATAAAGTTGCATGAAGATAAACCTCTACATTATATGTCTGTCCTGGCAGAAACTGTAATTTACCTTTTTCATCATCATAATTACAGGACAGAGAGGGGATCTCAGCTTGATATTCAGCCCCAATCATAATCTCCTGTGGAAGTAAAGTTAAAGTATTCGTGAATTCTACTTCAAATCATAATTCAGCACCATTTTAGCTACTAGTTCAAATGGACATAAAAATAAAAAAATACGGACAAGCAAAATGAGCGTCATAACGGGTGTAAAGAGAAGAGAATTTTACTTTTCTAGAATCTTCGGGGCTCATTCCGTCCTCCTCTCCTTCAGATTCTTTGTCTCCATCATATATAGTGTTTGCTGAATGGGAAGAGGAAAATTAACACTCCATTACTGGATCTGCACCGTCAGGCACCCAGTGACCTCCCTGGTACTGAGCCCTCAAAGACTTAAGGGCCGTTCACACCAGGAACGATAACTATAAAGATGACAAACTATAACTATATTTTCGTCCACACTGACTAATGATAACTTACGTCTGTCCTGCTGTGAATTAACTAATGTCTAAAATTCCAGGGTTTCTGATCTGACCTTTCTGACCTTTTATCATTCTAAAAAACACTCTGAAAGTGACAACAATGATAACATTGCACCTGACGTTGTCACTCTAGTTACAGCAATATTTATTTGGTTATGGTTATCGTTCTTGGTGTGAACGGCCCATTAATCGGCCAATCATGAAGCAGATTTATGTCAATTAAGTCTTCTAGGGTTCGGGGTTGGGTTCAGGGGTACTAGGAGGGCACACTGAGATTACGTCAATATACTCCTACAAACACACAGGGAGAATAATCATCAACAGTCTCATGAAGCTTACATCGGAGGGTTCTGGGAAAGAAGTCGGTGGTTTCATGAGATGTGACAGAAGGGGTGAGGTCATCTGCTGAGGATTGAGTTTCCTCATCATCACCCGACAACAAATCTTTTGCAATCTCTTCCTGTGAACACAGCAGTAACACCCAGGGGTTTAGATAAACACCTGACCAGCACGCCCAAGGAGATCAAAATAGAAAAACTGATCAATATTAAAAAAATGTTTAACAGAACATTTAATAGGTACTTACTTTATCTAGTGTCATGTCGGGGAGGTCATCCGTCAGTTCTACAGAGGAGCTGTCCACACTGGAACCTCCTACTGTGCTGACTGAGGCATCATACCTGTACATGGCTAACAGCTCCTCTAGAGGCATAGAGCTTTCCTGTCAGGGTGACAAGTAACACCATTACTCCATAAAAACAACAGTAAAGAAAAGGTGTCATTCAGAAGAGACTGAACCAAAAACAACAAAAATAGTGTGTGTGTACAAGGAAAAGTAGTTACCTTTTCCAAATCAGCTATCTCTGCGCTCACATTAGGCGCCCCCTCCCTCATTTCCTCCTCCTCCAGAGTCCGCTCATCGTCATAGTCATGGACTAGCATTTCTGCTGTGGGATCAAAGTCGTGATCCTCAGAAGACAAGGAGCCAACTGCAAACAGATCAGACTGGCATGTTAGAGGTACCAATAGCAAATGAACCATCCAATAGATGTCAGTGGCACATTTTAAACAAAACAAAACAAAGAAAAACATTTAAAATTAAAATTACTCACTGATTTAGGCCAAATCTATGTTATGGATGTGACAGAACTTGAGCAAACACGGTATTACTTAATAAATATTTTGTACATGTTTGTAAACGTTTTATTCTTCGCTGACGACATTCATCAATTCATTTTAAAATGTGAATAACCAAAAAATATAATCCACTAAAAACAAGCATTTATGGTATTTGTTATATATATATGTATGTATATATATATATATGACTGTTTGTATAAACTCCATTGGTATTACTGAGTGTGTGGTCGCGCCGTGCCAATTGCCAGGAACCAAAAGCCCGGTAATGATAGGCGACAGTTTTCGATGCATTTCAAAACAGAGAAAATATCACTCACCTGGGCTCGCACTTCCAAGGGAAGCCTGAAAAGATCAAATGAATAAAACATGTTGGTTTATTACGGTTAACATTCACATATACTACAATACTATACTAGGTTAACGTGAAAAATGACATAAAAACATTCTCATGGCAAGTCAGAATCGAATTCCCCGTTTAGTATGTAAAGACTGATTGGTAAATTTAGACAATAGGGTCTAACAGTTGATAGCTCCCCACGGCTACGTTACATTAACGGTAGAAAACACCGAGCCGGTGATTATTGAAAAGAAAAGATAACGTTTACGTCCGACGTACAGACGCGTCGTTACTATTGCCCATCCTAGACCACTGGAGAAAGAGCAGTATTTCTAGTGTTCATATGATGTGATGACATTAGCTAATGTAACTTCCATTTAACCGGTTCACTCGCGTCTTTAATGTACAGCTGAACGGCAACTCGTACTGTACCAGTGAAATGTTGTCTTGATATATAAGGATAGCTGATGCCACCGCACAAACATTAAGAAGCACCATGTCACACTTCAAATTCCGCAACACAAGCGCTGGAATTTACAGCGAGTCGGTGATGAAATGGCTTCCAAACACAATTGCACTTCTCTCGTGAACAATATCAGGTTGACTGTGAACGACAATTTATCTAACATTCAATCTCTTCCACTGACGTTTAGCGCCGACACTAGCTAGCCAAGTTAGCTGTAATTTCACTGGTGGCATTACACCATCAGACTGACGAAACACAGCTATCATTTGCTAGCAGCTAGCTGGTTAAGTGCGAATTCGCCGGGCCTAGCCCCAAAGCCATAGATCACGGTTTGAAATGAAACATATTTTTGGCATATGACTCTATCAATATCTAAAAATATGTTATGTATCCATGGATTGACTCTTTATAAACCGAAATATATTTAAAAATATAATCTTTAACCCCCTCTGATATCTTAAATTTACATTTAAAATATGATGGTTCTTCCCCATTTTCTTACTCACCTCCGCCATATTGGTACCTTTGGGCTAATAAACTAGCCCTAGTCAGAAACCCGGATTGACAGAGTGGACCAATAGCGTTGTAGTATTGCTTGATCGCGATTCCCATTGGCCATCGGACTTAAAACTCACCGCGGTTTAAACAAAGTCCCAGTAAAAATACGTATTGTTTAAATAAGCTCTACCAAAGTCAAAGAGTTGGACTTCTAAATTATTTTCTTAGTCAATTTAAGATTAAAGACACAGATTTCCTCGACATACCTGGAAATGAATATTTTCCACTTTTCTTTAGTGATCCATAGAAAGCTTTGGGTTAAGCATGCCCACTGCATATAATTTTCTACTGCTGAGTACATTTCTCATGTGGCGCACAGTATATAAAGTAGCCTATGAGGCAACTGCATGAAATGAGCTAAGGTCATTAAAGAAGACTATCTCACTCTATCTCCCTGAATGCAAAATGGTTCGGGTTAAGTCCCCTTATTAAAATATACTATGTCCTGTATTGGTGGAAGAGTCCTATAGTAAAGCGACTGTGTATGAATTGGACAGTGAGAGCACAAACCAGCAATAATTTTTTGGCAAAGCATATAGGGTAACAACAGCATAGAACATATGGAATAAATATGTATCTCACAGTAGTGTGACTTCCATGCATTACAGAAATTAGGAAGTAAAAGTAAAAGCTAAAAGTTTGGGCACACCTTCTCATTCAATTGTTTATAATAATAATTGTTAATTATTTATTTAATTTTCTACATTGTAGATAAAAGGAGAATTGCGGTGTGAATCAGTCCATAGTCCTTTTGTTCCAGGTTACTGCACTGTCTGTTGAAAAGAGAACCAGAAAATTTGATACAATATTAACTGGCAGTTAACATTAATTGAATTGGAGATAGGAAAATTAAACTGAAAGTAAGTTACTGTGCCCCATTACCGGTTTAGGGAAAGTTCATTTGAAAATGTAATGTGTTATAATTACAAGTTATCTTATCTAACATGTGATAGTCGTGTAACAATTTCAGTTACTTTAGTATATTAATGTAACTAATTACATTGATCTTTGGATTACTTTTCTAAATTTTTAACTGTCAATCATTTTCAATTTTTGAAACCTGTCAGTTAACATTACTTAACACTGACTGTTGTCAGAATCCTTTCAAAATCCCTCAACACAGCCACAGCAGTCAGACTTTAACACCTCCACCACCTAATGAAGTGTTAGATATGAGACCATTTATTTAACTTTTGAAATTGAGTGGACCATTCCATCTGAAACCTTGAGAAAGACTGCAGTGCCGAAATGGTGGTGAAATAAACAAGACGAGACCTCAGTGTGCGCTATACTCTTCTCACTCAGAATTCAACACTTCTTTACTGTGACATCATACTTAGGTGACACAAATCTTAACAGAAATTCAAATGCTTTTTTCACAGTCATAACACAGATCTTTGAATAGTTATGCCTGTTAAATCAAATATTTGACATTCAATATTTGGTGAACATCAATGAATAAGCAGTTGTCTATTCATGTGGGATTGACTGTGCATCTGCTCGCAGCTCCCTATTGTTTCTGTAATGGGCTAGGCCTGCATTGTTGTTTCTATCTGACATTGCAGATCTCGTGGCAACTGCAGTTCTGACTGCATGTATGTTCTAGATCCAGCAACAAGTTAATGGGTGGCGTTGCCAATCCAAACATGATAGGGGAACCAATTAGACAGATCAGAATAGTATCAGACTTTCAGTGGTGAATGGAGAACAAGAAAAAATTGCGAAACAAAATTAATAGTATTAAACATATAGCCAATGTTTCTGCTGAAGATATTCAGATGTAACTGAAATTGTACTTGTGAATATTTTCTGAGAGTAACTGTATTTTAATAAAAAATGTAAGTAATGTAACTTATTACAAGTTGTTTTTATTTTATAATTAATTTATGTAATTGTGTTACATGTGACTTGTTATTCCCCAACACTGCCCATTGCATTGTCATGTTGTTGAAAAAGAAATCATGGTCCCACTAAGTGCAAACCAGATGGGATGGCATGTTGCTGCAGAATGCTGTTATAGCCATGTTGGTTAAGTTTGCCTTGGATTTTAAAAATCACCAATAGTGTCACCATCAAAGCACCCCATACCCTCACACCTCCTCCTCAATGCTTCACAGTGGGAAACACATTTTTACATATAGAAACCATCCACTCACCTTTTGTGTGCCTCACAAAAGACATGGTGGACGGAACCAAAAATTTAGTCAAATTTGGAGTCTGACTGAAGGATTTCCTCATGCTTGATCCAAGCAGTTTTGTTCTTCATGATGTTCTTCCTCTTGGGCCTAGAAACACAAGGAATGCCCTTTCGTCTGATGAGTCTAAATTTGAGATGTTTGGTTCCACCCACTATATCTTTGTGGGACCATCATTTGTTTTTCAACAACCGGACTATGACCCCCTCATCTCCACACTATGTTTATCCTGTGTAGCAGAATTTTGCAATACCACAAAGAGCATTTAACATTTCAGATGGTCACTCATGAGAAACAAAGGGTCAGCATTTCCATTTGCAGGACTGTCATAAGAGGATGGCTTAGAATAGGGATGTGTTAATTACCTGAAGGATATGAATGAATAAAACGTTCACATCGGTCAGCTCAAGGGAGTGCTTACTAGCTATAAAGTAGGAATATCCCCACTCCTAGTGATGTGTAGAATGCATCTCCACCAATCAGAAATAGATAAATTGTTTGACCGGACCAAACTGTAGTATAATTAAATATATTTGGTTTAACCATTATACTGCATAACTACCAAAATAGTCCAGTATTTTGTCTTTCTTCGACACCCTTCTACAGCACCACTTTTTCTCAGTGCCCACTGTGGATGACCTTGGTGAAGTTATTTCAATTTGTGAGTGTTTTGATCAACACTGTTATTTTTGATTATTTAGTTCTTGGTCCACTGATTTTGTGGTGGTTGTAAGCTGGCAACACAGTGCTTTCCACTTGCAATGTAGTTTAATTATCTCATGTTGCTCTATAGGTGGTGCTAGTGGTCCACATCACTTCCTGTTGTATACGGATCAACTTCAAAACTCTTGACTCCAGACTGACTTGACTTGGAACATCTCATGTATAACTACCAGGTAAATTACCAGTTTTCAGTAAAAGCTGCCCTGTATAAACCTGTGGACAAGCAGACAATGTTTTTCTGCTAATCTTTACGTGATTTTTCTAGGAAAGAAGGCTGATGCTTGAGTATGTTATGTGTAGGTAGCATATTTTGTTTACTGGATTCATTGGGTTGGTTATTTTTACGCATAGGCTTTACATGGCTGACGCATTCCTCAACGAACTGAGGAGTCAAGTGGACCACGGTCCACACCAAAACTCGGGTATCAAAACAGCCCTAATTGGTGTTTTGACATGCCATCCATGCCTGTGATTATTGCCTAATGAGAAGTAGACAGACGGGAGAAAGCACGGTAAAATGGGATGGGCCACATTTCATTGGCTCTGCAGTGACAACGCCAGTTTAAGTTTCACGTTCTGTCACTCAGGTGAGAGTGACAGTAGACATGTAGTAGACCTTCAAGTAAGTCGCATTTGACTGGGTTACTTTATATATAAGCAGAATACTTTTTAATAATGATCTGACTTCATTCTTTGGCACTCATTGATGGCAACGAAAGTTTTGACCGATGGCTTGATCGGTTGGATGCGATCAAAAGGCTGTTAAGTAGGACCAAGATAGCTTATTTTTTCCGATCAATTGGTTGCTGCTATCGCTCCAATGGAGATCGAAAACATGGTGGCAAACAATGCTCTATTAAAGGCCAGAGAAGGTAAGGCTCCATCTATAACTGCTTTTCTATAGGTACATTGTCATGCTGTTATATAACATACTCGTTGAAGATTTTATGTAGGACTAAGTATCCAGGATTAACTTCACAGTTTCCTCTATAATCGCGATGAATAAATGTAAACATCTGATACTCTAACAACAAGGATAAGATATGATAAACAAACGTCAATACAAACAAAAGTTTTACTCGCATCTCATTCAAAAAAGACACAATATAGCCTACATCGTCCACTACTTAATGGTACTTGTTCAGAAAAGCACATGTACATGTACTGGACATAGCACTCGAAAAAGACAAACTCCACAGGTTTGTCATTTGTTAATAATGGATCATTTCATCAGTTGTATAAGGAACCATTCTGTGAATGCTATTAATTGTATGATGTTGTCTGCTACCAGGCTAGGGGTTATCTAAGGACGCTCTTGGCAAAGATCAAATGACTTACAAAATGACTTGAAAATAGGCAAAAAAATAAAAAAGTTAAAAAAAAATATCTGTCTGCGTGGTCGGCTAATTCCTGTTACGTCAATAAGTTTTAATTTTCCAATTGTCCAACACCCCTCCACCAACTTTCACAAAAATCGGGTCAGGTAGGCTTCAAAACAAACAGACAACATGAATCAAAAGCATGACAGAGGTAACGATGTTAATTCCAACAGGACGAACTATGAAAATCCGAAAAAACAGTTTGCATGAAATGTACAGCAACCAGTAACAAAAATATCTAAGAGATCACCATGTCACCGTACCTGAACTCAAAATCAGTTTGAGGTTAAAAACCGGTTTGACCACTCTCAGCACTAATAGGCTCGCCTTATCGGTCCTCAATTAATGACAGAGTACACATTAACTGGGAGCTAAATTTAGAATCTCAAAAGAATCTCTTTCATATCACCAGTATGCAAAGTTAGCTATGTTTTGTTTTGCATGCAGGTGAACGTTTTTTTTATTATTATGATTTTACCTGCTGCTGCTGCTGCTGCAGGTTGTTTAGAAAAATATGAATTGTATGTCCATGATCATGAAGAACGTTTGCAAGGCATTAGTGTGTTTTCTGAATCAGCAAAATCTCTCCGAAGAGCATAAAATAATTGCATGTGTAGCCGATGTCTGACACATGCAGTTTTGTTAATTACTTGATTATAAATGCCTTTACATTCATGCATTCTTGTCTCAGGGTAACTTTCACACCCCTATTTATTTTTAAAATCATCCGTACTTGGTGGACTAAAGCATGTCACAGATTGCTAATAACGTGACAAACGGCTCAGTCATAGAAACTGATAAGGAAAGACCTGTCCCTCCTTTCTCTAAGATTACTCGCTCCTCTCGTTTTTCATCAGTTGCTTGGCTGGCTGACAAATCTATTTTTAGCCCATGCTTTTTCTGTATTGTTTCCTAGTACTAACTCATGATGCAAGACAAGGGGTGTACTATTCTTCAAACCAGGTCGTTTGTGTCCAGAGCGTGTGATTTTGCAAGCTTATGGTCATCCTTTCACCTCACTGTTTTGGTTGTTAATGCATTTAAAGAAGTACAAAACTTTAAATGTGATGATTTTCATATTTATGAACAGACTCCTGTGAAGCTTCACTTGTGAACTTTATGAAGGCAAAAAATATACATTCTAGAGATTATTAAGACATTTAAAGGATTTATAGTTGCAGGTGAACGTTTTTTTTTATTATTATGATTTTACCTGCTGCTGCTGCTGCTGCAGGTTGTTTAGAAAAATATGAATTGTATGTCCATGATCATGAAGAACGTTTGCAAGGCATTAGTGTGTTTTCTGAATCAGCAAAATCTCTCCGAAGAGCATAAAATAATTGCATGTGTAGCCGATGTCTGACACATGCAGTTTTGTTAATTACTTGATTATAAATGCCTTTACATTCATGCATTCTTGTCTCAGGGTAACTTTCACACCCCTATTTATTTTTAAAATCATCCGTACTTGGTGGACTAAAGCATGTCACAGATTGCTAATAACGTGACAAACGGCTCAGTCATAGAAACTGATAAGGAAAGACCTGTCCCTCCTTTCTCTAAGATTACTCGCTCCTCTCGTTTTTCATCAGTTGCTTGGCTGGCTGACAAATCTATTTTTAGCCCATGCTTTTTCTGTATTGTTTCCTAGTACTAACTCATGATGCAAGACAAGGGGTGTACTATTCTTCAAACCAGGTCGTTTGTGTCCAGAGCGTGTGATTTTGCAAGCTTATGGTCATCCTTTCACCTCACTGTTTTGGTTGTTAATGCATTTAAAGAAGTACAAAACTTTAAATGTGATGATTTTCATATTTATGAACAGACTCCTGTGAAGCTTCACTTGTGAACTTTATGAAGGCAAAAAATATATATTCTAGAGATTATTAAGACATTTAAAGGATTTGTGCTGAAAACTCACTGTCACAGTGGTGAATTGTACAGGTTCAGGAGTATGAACTATGTTTAGCACTGTATCCGTGACTGGTTTGTCTGGTTTATGACAGTGGTCCTGTTGAGTTACGTGGGTTGTGCGTGTGAGTTTGTGTGTGTGTGTGTGTGTGTGTGTACACAGCCACAACTTAATATATGCAGAATCTTATGTAAGACTTAAGCTTTGCTGAAATGTTCAGTCGTCACACACAGAACCATTGCATTGTTTTCTTCACACTGAAAACATTTAACATACTTTATGTTAGACATACTTTAATGCATCCATGACCCCCGGGTGGTCCCTAGAATTACTACATGGGATCCACCAAATTTTGAAACATAAATTGATTTTCTTTCTTTACTAAACAAACATATATTTTATTGATAATTATTAAAATAATTAATTTACAAAGTAAACTATAGGTGCCATAGGTCATGCAGGTTTACATGAGTTAATGTTGGCTTGATTTAATAAGCAGTAGTGTCTACCATGCTGTGGGGTCTATGTGGGGACCTATGTAAAATGAGAGGTCCATGGCCTGTGAAACATTGAAGACCTCTGGTTTCTTATGTCACAATTGGAGGTGCTCAATTATGTAAATAATGATAATCACGATCATTTAGCTTGGTAATTGTTTAACTTTGGAGACATATTAATTTTTTGGGTTCCTTGGGTTTTGAAATTCCCCATCATCTGCTCATAAATGTTCCTTTACAAGGTGTGTGTTTTGTCATTCTGTTCATAACCCAGAGTGAAAGCCTTAAAGTCTTGGCCTACTTGGATATGTAATGGAAACAAAACAATGTAAACAAAATAATTGTTTGTTCCCTGTCAGGTTATTTTTGTGACTGTTGGGGGCAATAATTGTGGTCACAACTAAAATTTGATTAATTGCATAGCTACAGTATGCCTGATAAAAATCCTTTGCATCTATTGGTAGATAAACTCCCTGACTATGACAGCAGTCATGGATGTACAGTATTTAGTAGTATGCAATATTTAATAGTTTCTTTGTCACTAATTACATCAGTTTGAACTAACTGTAAAGCTGCTCAATTGTTCCACAGGCAGTGCTGGTAAACGCAAAGGAAGAAGCCGAAAATGGAGAGAGCTTCTGCGTTTCCCCCACATCAGCGAGTGCACAGACCTGGCCAACAGCATCGGTGGGTCTTCAGTCCCTATTTGCTGCTTGTAGTTTTGCTGATTTTTACTGCATTGTTTCCACCTCTCAGAGAATTCTGCTTCATAAAGGTTCTGGTTTTATATAGCCAATCTTATGTATGTGGTTGTTGTAGTTATGTAACTGACTCTTTAGCTCCATCTTTCTATTTGTGAAGAATCTTGCTCCTTATCAGGTGTTTCACAAAACTATTTGCATTACCTAAGCATAGAAATAGTTTCAAGAGGAACTTCAACGGAACTTGAAACGGTTTCCAAAAATCCACTGAATTAAATTAAAAGCAAAAAAGGTGGTGAAGCTGGTAAAAGAGATGTGCTTGTATTTCAGAGAGAAAATACTTCAGCCTGTGTGAGCAGCAGCCCATTGGAAAGGAGCTTTTCCATCTTTACTGCCAGAGCAAACCAGAGTTGGAAAGATGCATTTGTCTACTAAATGCAATGGTATGACCCTCATGAATATGTAATAAGGAAACTATAGCACATTATTCATCACATTGGGTTTATGTGTGTGTGTGTGTGTGTGTCTACAAGGTCTACATGGACTCAACATAGATTATGTATCATATGTACATATTTAGGAAAAATCCATGATCAAATATTATTTATTAAATCAAATGTCAAATATGAAATATTATGCACTCAAGACTCAATTTTCTTGATAAATCTACTACCTGGTCTGAACAATTGTGCTTGTTAGTGGCATGGTTAGCGGAAAATACTGAGAAGTAGCCTATTTCAATGTCACAAATTATTAAACTCTGCATATAAATGTAATGAAGGTGAATAGTGTCCATGAATTATATAGCAATCTTGTTGTGTTGCTAAAAATAAGTGATGATCCAAAAGATTTGTATTGTTAGTATGACGGATTCAATCGACACCTGTGGTGATTGTGCTTACCCAAACATCCAGCTTGAGTGATAGAGTCATCACAGCCCACCTGCAGGTTATCCCTTTACTTTTATTATATGCCTACCTTACCGGTCCATGAAAGCATGACGTCAAACAAACTGCCACTAATTTTATCAAGATTGCAGTGCTGACAGAACAGGAAGAAATAAGCTGAAAGACAAGCTCATATTTCAGTTGTACATTCACTTGGCCATCCTATTTCAGACAAGTTGCAAAACTACATGCTTGCGCATTAGCACATGGACCTACCAGGCCCAAGCCCAGGGGGTCAGATGTCATAGGGGGCCAGAACAAGGGCCCTAAAATTAAGACCATGTAAGTACTGCTGACTGCTCCAGGCTTGACCTTCAGCAGAGCCTAAAAGGGCCTTAGCATACAGCATACACAACATGCAGTACACATCAACTAGTATGGTATCAAACAGGTATCAACAGGTATCAGTCTCTCTTCCTGTCTGAAATTGCATGAAAAAGGGCACTTAGGCAATGAGCGCATTAACATATACATGCACAGTTTACATGCACATTCACAGTTTTTCCTGATCTGAAAGTCGTGGTCGATTTTCCATTTATCAAACGTTGTACACCACCTCTCGCAATCTGATTTCAATCTAATCAAGTTGAATCCGATCAGATGGCGTGGATACATGGGGTATTTTTAATCAGATTTGCCCCATAATCGACTTAAAGCAGCGCATGTAAACACGCTTAATGACACGTTACAGGGCGAATGAAGGATCTCTCAGCTTCCCTTATCATCTCAGTCTACATACAGTACCTTTTGGAAAATTATCATCACTCTTTCATATCCTTTAGTATGTAAACAAACCCACACGTTCTCACAAGAATTTAGGATGTTGGTGAAAGTTACAACAAAAATCTGCGACTGTAGGGGGTGCTCCATGGTTTAAAAATCCCAGTCTTGCACAGGATACCTTTAATAACTAGGACCTGTTTTAAGGAAGTGCATGAAGACAGATACTATTATAATCCCAGATATGCTTGTTAGCTGATTGATGTAAGTGTCATGGATGGGTTTTCTGAATTATTTCATGTGTATGTGCATAGGACAAGTATGAACAGACACCTGATGATGAACGTGTAAGTCGAGGCAAGAAGATCATTGAGAAATACTTGAATAAGCAGGTATACAAAATTAAGGGCATGCATGTAACTACAATTAGAAGTTTGACAAATGCAACAAATTGACAAATTGACATCCTAACTAACTCTTAACTAACTTAACGATCTCTCTCTCTTTCTATGTGTGTGTTCAGTCTGCCAATTGTGTACAGCAGTTTGTGGACAGTCACAGAGAGCAGTGCTTAGAAAACCTGGAGAGTAGTTCCCACAAAGATGTATTCAGTGACTGCAGAAGGTTAGCCAACCATACACTCACTGTATGCAAAATGGCAAAAACAAAGCAATCGACTGTGTACTTGCTGTTGCCTGCATGCCAGACATGATAAATTATTTCAACACCATTAGAAACAGCAATGCAGCTAACCTTGCCTAATGTTAAAGGAGAAATATCCAGTGTGAATCAATCTGTAGCCCTGTTGTTCGAAGTCACCAAGTACTGCAGGTAGAAAAAAGAATGAGAAAATTTGATACAAAATAGATTGAATAGTGAACTGGCAACTAACAAAAAGTGAATGGGGCACAGTATCTTACTTTAAGTTTCATTTCTCTATGCCCCTTTCAGTTAGCATTAGTTATCGTTACTCAGTCTATGTTGCATCAAATTTTCTGTTTCTGTTTCATACATAACGTATTTAATGACTTTGAACAACATGGCTATTGGCTGATTTACACTGTATTTCTTCTTTAATGACACCACAGTAGGTTTGTCCTGACAGGGCCTTTACTGTCACTACAGGGCCATTCATGACTACTTAAAGGGAAAACCTTTTGCAGATTACTTGGGCAGCTTTTACTTTGATCGCTTTCTCCAGTGGAAGATGGTGGAGAGGTCAGTGTCAAATACAAGCAAGAAACTGCCTCAAACAACAAATTTCCACTTTTGTGCACAATAAATGTATTTTTGTTGTTGTTATTGTTGTTGTATTAACTGTTTGTTTATTAAAGCTTTCCTCATATATTTTCTTTTCTCAGAAAGCCAGTCACAAGAGATTTATTCAGAGAGTATCGAGTATTGGGGAAAGGAGGGTTTGGGGAGGTATTGTTTCTTTTGGAATATACATATTTAGGCCCTGTTTACATGTATCTAGATATTTATATAAACAGATATTATTTTATCTGTTTTTTTTTTTAATTGTGTTTATTCCAAAAAATTCAGTTTTGAAGGCTGAGGTGGATACAACTCTGTTTACATGTAAATAAGAGGTCCAAATGGGTGACAAAAAAAAAGAAAGAAATATGTATACATACATTAATAAAAATATGTATATATGTGTAAACAGGGCCTTAATAAATGCTGAAATATCTCTAAATAAAAAAATAAATAAATAAAAAACACACATCACCTCATGAGAAATCCTTTACTTGTACCATATCCAAACCATATCATATCAAAAGTAGGTCTCCTCTGTTGATCCTCAATGCAGGTCTGTGCTGTGCAGTCTCGAGCCTCTGGAACTATGTACGCTTGCAAGAAGCTAGAGAAGAAGAGGGTGAAGAAGAGGCATGGAGAATCCTTGGCCCTCAATGAGAAACAGATCTTGGAGATGGTCAACAGTCGATTTGTGGTAAGAAAGCCTTCTAGTCATGTGATGCTCTTAGGCCATTTTGTCAGCAACAGTACAGAACAGAACAGTAAGGATTGGCAATACCACTGGAATTAGAAAATATTTTATATCTTAGATTCCCCTTTTTTACAACTTGTATGGCCAAAATGTATATGTGATATTATGTATTACAAAATTCAAAGACGCAGTTTTTAGTCTGTATGTGTATAACATTTATGTATGTCTGTTAATGTCCATGTAGTAGATGCTGGGTGATATTGTTATGAAATACTTCAGGTACAATTCAAACTTCCAGTGAAAGGTCATTGATATTTTAACTGAGCAGCCAATCAGACAACAACCCCTACCTCTGCGCATTGTACTAATTGCCTAGAACTGCACCCCCCACCACGTCATACCCAAAAGAGGGTCTTTTTCTAAATCTCACACTGGATAGACAGTTAAATTGTTAATTGCCATTTTCTTACAGTCTGCTAAATTCAACAAAAAAGGGTCTGAGAGTGGGATTGTAACTCTTACCTCGTTCTGAAAACATGCTGAGAAAGGACTGCATACACTGATTGTTTTACTCGAAACAACCTGAGAGTCAGGTACATGATAGCCATTTCATCTGATCCTGTGCCATAGGTCAGTTTAGCCTATGCGTACGAGACGAAAGATGCTCTCTGTCTGGTCCTGACGCTCATGAATGGTGGAGACCTGAGGTTCCACATCTACAACATTGGCCTGCCAGGGCTCTCTGCTGAAAGGGTACAGTTCTATGCTGCAGAGGTCTGCTGTGGGCTGGAACATCTTCATCAGAAGTCCATCATTTACAGGTGACTGACACATACCATTTGCCTGGATTTGTTTATTACTTAGAAATAGGCAGATTTTTCATTTGAATAGCTCTTGTTTACACCAAGCTGTTACTTTTTTCATCCTCTGTTCTCCACTTCATCTTCCTCTTATATATTCTCCAGCTCTGATATGAATTGGTTGTACCATTTAGCGTATGATATAGTATGTGTAAATAAAGAAACAGTACTGATACATATATCAGATCCATTTATATTGCCGTTTTGTTACAGTATATAGGCCATTAATACAACCCTCCTTGGTCAAAATTTCAGCATTCATTTATTTTGCCTTTATTTCATAAGCACATACAACAATATGCCTTGTATCATTGTCCAACATTTTTAGGGATTTAAAGCCTGAAAATATTCTTTTAGATGACGATGGTAAGTACCTTTATTCTCCCTGTTTTCCTTGATCTGTTTTCACAAGCTTGTGAGTTTTTTTTATTCACAGCACAGCACGTGTCAAATGGCAGAAATGTTCCAGGAAGCATTTACTGAAAAAAAACTTTCAGCATTCATTTAGAATGACATGCAAATTTGATGTACATAACTTACCTTTGTGAATATGAGGTGTAATATGCTGAATGGTGTCCTTAGGCCATATCCGGATATCGGATCTGGGTCTTGCTATCACACTGCCAAAGGATGGTAAAGCTCATGGCAGAGTGGGGACAATAGGTTACATGGGTATGTATTCAATCCAAATTACTTATAGTCTAATGAGAGGGTGGGACAAATCTTTGAAACATGCATAATTTTTAACCCTTGTTCTCTTTGCAAAGTTTAAATGTAATCCTCTGATTAATAGACTATTGTGGGATTATATTTGTGGAATGTGAGTGAAAGTGTGTCAGGTTTAAGTATAATGTGCATATGCTTGTGCAAGTTATGGTGTCTTCAATGACTAGCCTGTCGAGCCATCCTATAATATAAATGTATCGTCTGGGCACGACCGATAGACCAGGCTCAATCCTAGGGGCGGAATCTGCGATTGTCTTTCAAACTGGACAGTGCTACAACCAATAAAAGCAACGTCTGCAAAACAGCAAATAGCCTACCTCCTTCTCTGAAATGCCCTTTTTTGCTCAACTTTCAAAGAAAAGTCGAACTCCTGCATAGTCAATACCAAAGCCTATTCAAACGATCGCTATTCCTTGGCCACTGTTGACAGCCCTGTCGTTATCTTGCTAAGCCCGCCCAGCGACTCTCCTCAAAGACAGAGTGTTGTGATTGGTCTTGGTAAAAACCTCACGGTGCGTGGCTAGATGTACCCGCTGAGCAAAACTATTTGCTACCACTAGGGTGTATCTAGATTTCTAGGCTATGATGTTACCTGAAGTCGTCATTTTACATGTCATGTAGTCAAAATCACTTGTCATTACATTACTTTACATCAGTGCTGATTGTGTTGTTGTTACAGCACCTGAAGTAATAAAGAGAAACGAGTATGGCTTAAGTGCTGACTGGTGGGGTCTGGGGTGCCTGATCTACGAGATGACCGAGGGAGCCTCTCCTTTCCGTGGCCACAAGGAACGCGTGGAAAGGAAGGAAGTGGACCACAGAGTTCTGGACACACAGGAACGCTATGGGTTCCAATTTACCACAGAAACCAGAGACATTTGCTCTAAGGTGACATCATATAGACTCCACATTTTATGAGAACAATTTATCAGACAATATTGATGACGTGATATTTTGAGCTGCAGTCTCCGCATAAACGGTGCTAGGCAAATTAAATGTATTATTAATTTATTACTGTCACTGTATCCCTTGACTGACATGATGCAGGAACATTTCATTAGATAATGGCAATGGTCAGTGAGACTTACGGGGAGGTGTAAGTGAGTATCCAAATACAAATAATAAACTATAAATAAATACACACACAAAAAGACAATGGCGGGGAGATCCTTGGTGGTTGCAAAACAATCACAGTTGTGTTGTATTTATGTTTTGGTGTATTTACAATACCATTGAGGAGAACAGGTACATAAGTACTAGGGGCATCTTCATGTTTATTAAGTACGTACACTGTATGTAGATTATGGACAGGCAAGTGTGTCCACACTGTCCGATTATTGCCATTTAATTATTGCCGAGTAATGCCATTGCATAACCAGTGGGAGATCATTACACGGATGAGAGCTTATTATGTAACACACACACAAACTTCTTTTTAAATTATTTTTTCACCTTTGATGTCTATCAGCTCTTGCAAAAAAATGTATCCCTGCGTCTGGGATGCAAGTCTGAGGGGGCTGCAGAGGTCAAAGCTCACCCCTTTTTCAAGAATATCAACTTTAGACTGCTGGAGGCTGGAATGCTGAAACCTCCATTTGAACCTGACGTGAGTTCCTAGAAGTTTCTATAATTTTCTTTTTTATTAGCAAATTTTGCATCTCCATTTCGAGGAATTAATCACTAACTAAATCAGACATTTAACACCAGGAAAATGCATTACCTTGCTTGACACAAAACATTTCTTTGTGGAAAAAAATCACACATCACCCATTATCAAATTTTATTGTTTTTTGTCTTCCAGCCAAGAGCCGTGTACTGCCGAGATGTTCTTGATATAGAGCAGTTCTCAACAACACGAGGAGTGAATCTAGATGTGACAGATGAGGAGTTTTATGCCAAATTTAATACTGGGGCATGTTCGATCACATGGCAAAAAGAGGTATAGAGCACATGAGCATTTTGTTTTTGATTTCTAATATTACTTTTAACCAAAAACACTCACTGAATCAAAGCTGAATCTGGAGGACAAGATGGGGAGTGCTCTGGGTGGACTCCACTGAGTTAAAATTATATAGCTGCTAAAGCTATTGCTCTCTCTTATCACCTTTGTCACAGATGATCGAGGCAGAATGTTTTAAAGACCTGAATGTGTTTAGCCATAATGGACAGAAATCTCCAGACCTGGACTGGAGTCTGGCTCCTGAGCCTAAACCCACACGGCCACTGCAGAAAGGTCGACTGCTGCACAGGATCTTCAGGAGGAGAGAAATGGTAAGACAAAAACCATCTCATTTGCAGGAAAAAAAATAACAATTTAAAAAAACCAAATACTGCTTATTTTTGAATGCTCTGACATAGGAAGTGTATATTGTATCTAATAACAGTATTCCCTAACAATTACTGAATCTGGAACATACCTGCCCTTGCAGTCTTTCTAAACCAATACAGTGATATTTAGCGCTTTGTGTTTTCCTAAAATACAATGTATTAATGTTTACTGTATTTCAGGAAAAATATTAGCTACAATACAGTAGTTAAACTACTTAAAATTTACTTATGGATTTGGATTGGTGCTACTCATCTTTTTTTCAGAATTACAATACAAGTCACAGTGAGAAAGGGGGAGGTGATTCACCCAACAGCCAAAGTTCAGAGGACCTGGTGAAGAATAGCTTCTAGAGATACATACAGTATGTAGCATGAATGTTATTCACAACAAGAGAAAATGTGTGTGTTTTTTAATGTTGTTTTTATATATATTTTTTTAGTTTATTTTTGTTGTTTTGTACATTTGGAAAAATGTTCTATCTGTCCCTCTTGTATAATAGTCAGTCTGAAGATTTGGGAATAACAAATCCCATGAAATGGTTTTAAGACAACTTTATTAAAAACTTTTTTTCTGTATAAAATAAACAAAAATGAGGACAAAAATTACCACTTAACACACAAAAAAGTATTTTAACACAAAACAGACATACATATCACTTACTGACACAACTCTGTCCACAAATTGCATTCTGTGACGGATGGATGCCTTCTACCATTCAAAAGGTTACACAACTAATGACATTAATGACTGACGCTGGGATGCCTCCAATTCCTGTTAACTGGCACCATATACACCATTACCATTCTGTACATAATGCTAAATCTGAAAGTGTGATTTGCTACCCCCAAACACCATGGAGAGGGTGAGAACTCCATTGATAGGTTTTTTGACATCTCCATTTCACACACTGCAGAAAAGAAAGGCTAAAGATGTTGGTTTTAGCGGAAGCGTCCTCAATTTGGCTATAGTCGGTATACATCATGAAAGTGTCAAAAGCTGAACTGCAACTGCACTGAGCCCTTTTTAAACTCTGGTTTAAGCATCAGGATCCAGAACCATGTTTCTGCAAGTGATTGAGTAGAGAGACTGAGATGAAGAGACAGGGAGAGAGAAAGGGAAGGAGGAAGCGAGGAAAAAAAAGAGATGCAGATGGAACATGTGCAGGCTGTTAGCCTTCCCAATGTGGGCTGCGGCCGTCCACCTCTGTCTCCACGTGGTACAGTATGTCCGCTAGCGTGTGCTCGATCACAGCACCCGAGCCCATGTCACTCATCTGCACAACACACACAGGCGTGCGCACACGTGCACACACACGTACACACACACACACACACAAAGAGACCTCTCAAATCACAAAGAATGCAACAATACATTATGCAAAAATGGCTCCACAGTTTAATAGGCATCACCACCTGATGAGAGTGTATGAAGAACTCCATCAAGCTCTGATTGTGACTGAGACAATTCTATAAGACTGTGACGCTATCGTACTCACTGGCTGGTATTTGGCATCCTTTGGAGGGTGCTTGAAGTTTGGTCCAAAGTTCACAGACACCTGCAGGAAATTGAAAGAGCATACAGTAAGATCAGTCAAACAAACACACATACACACACACACCCTTACAAGAATGTCACATTCATCTAAAAATAGACACAGCACATTAGTCGTAACTGTCAGACTGTCCTGTTGCATACCGTGCAGCTTTTGTATAGTGATATGGCAGGGAAGTAGATGCCTTCAAACAGGTTCTCAAACGCCACTCCCTGGCTCACACCATTCTTGTAGAATACCATCTACAAAGGCAAAAACACAATTGGCGAGACCACAATGTTTATTATTTCTGCTTTCGGAGTCAGGGAGTCATACAGTAAATCAAATGACACAAGGACAAAAGAAAATCAAAACCAGACATGAAGGAAAACTAATTACAGCAGGTATAATCTACATCTTCAAACAGAAAGATTTAACTGCGTAATTGATAAAACCACTTAAGACCTCTGGAGGGAAAAACAATCCCACTGCTATGAGCGGTGTCAATTTGTATTACTAGTGCAGTGTCTGTACATGTTTTCCAGAGAACTAGTAACCCAGTTACAGGTGCACAAGTAGCTCTTAATTGAATCTATGAGATATATAGATTTGGATCGGTGCAGTCATTTGTTAACTGAAGGTATCATCAGTCACAAAGGGGACGAGTTGGCATCTGTAGTCCATGTGGTTGGCATGCAGTGCTGGGTGTGCAGAACACTTACTTTACTGCTATTCACTGGTTTCAGGCTCTTCTCAGCCTTGTCCACATAATCCTTCTCCTCAAAGTACAGGTAGCTTTTGAACTTGATCAAGGCCTGCAACAGACAACATTTCAACAACATTTCGATTAGTTAATCATCTCAGTATATTTGTATCTTAGGGGCGATTCATAGTCAACACACATACGCAAACATTGCTCCAGATGCAAGCTCTGGCACAAACTTTCAGCATACCCCGAACACACATTGGTACGCCTCCACTGTCTCCCATATCACAAATGTTTTTGTGTTTATGCTTAAGTATTGAGATATACATATAATGCACTTTTTTCATTTTCAAGAGAGCCGTGGAACAACAAATCCACAGAATATTAATTAAGATCCTCCGCAGAGACAATAATACCTAAACAGTGATTGCCAGAACACTGCCAACGACTTAACACGCAACAATTTCTGTTATCAGATTCAGCAATTCTTCACAATACTGTAGTTCTTCATCATCATGGGTACACAAAGATTCACTTTATTGTCCCACAAGGACAAAAATCTCTCTTGGGATGTCGCCTGTGTTGTGTCAGAAATGACACAGAAAATGATTTGTAAATTTAAGATGTAACGTGGACGGAGGAGGTCTGCATATTTGCATACCTTGTCCTTATAGGTGTCTGGTAGGGATTTGGCAGTCTCAGTTTCATCTGGCAACTCGATAAAGAAGCCCAGGACATCGCCCTGACTGTAGCCATCTGAATAATGCTTTCCGATGGACTGGTGGAAGCGAGTTCCCTTCTTGCTACGCCAAGAATAGCTGAATTTGTCATAGCCTAGAGGAGCTTGCAGGTTTCCTAAAAAACATGACAAGCATGGACCAAAACGTTAGGGCTCACCAGGCTCTTCATGTAGACAAGACAAATTTAAGAGAGAGACAGAGCAAGCAGACATTAGAAAAATGAATAGATGTTCAAACCACAACAACCAAGATCTCTACATGCCACTTGCACACAAATATCCACCCCAGTACATATGACTGAAGGACACAAAACCTACAGGTAAACCTTTACTACTATACAAAAAAAGCACTTTCACGTGAATAATAACAGATGTCACTGTTGGATAAAACAAGAATTATAACAGGTGCCCATGATCATAGTAGCTTTATCCAAACACACTCACCCAAGGGCTGCGACCAACCAAGACGGGCAGCTGTGTCGGGTGGCATTTCATCCACTGTCACCTCAAAGTACCAGGCCCCCTTACGCACCCCGTGGGACGCCCGCACCATGGAGTAACCCTTCTCCCCGGTCACAGTTAGACGGTCATCCGAAATCTTTAACTGCGGAGCTAACGGCAGACAGATGCAGTTTCCACTTTCATCTAACTTTCTGTCATATTACACTGTCATAATGGATATAGTGTACTAAATCAAAACCTTCAAAAATGAATGAATGGCTTGAATTTCTGAATACCAGGAATGCACTTAACCACTTACTCTTAATCTCTCTCCATACAGAACTTTTATTACACTATTGCACTTTCAACTTAAAATACTGCAAATATTTATGTTAGCAATATGCACTCTTTGTTTGTTTTTCATTGTGCTGTAGCTTGAATGTTATCCTCTTTTATAAGTTGCTTTGGATAAAAGCATCTGCTAAAAGCGTAATTGTAAATGAATGCGTGTAATATTAGCTTTGCTGACCGAGGGTTGCTGCTCCCCCAACACAAATATTGTTCAGCACTACTGTATGCTCGCATCGTGCTTGCAATTGTGCCCTACCTCTGTCGTGCAGGGCCAGCAGGACCCGCTCGTACAGGCAGGCCCGGTACAAATCTCCTGGGATGGGCTTCCCAGCCCAACAGTCCAGTTCCAGCTTTTCTGGGTCAGGAGCGTGGGGGTCGGGCTCAGCCAGGATGTAGCGGTAGCCGTCCTTGTTGAAAGGGTGCTCAAGGGGGTAGCCATGAGGAGGCAGTCGCTGGGCAGCGAAGAGAGGGTCACTGGAGGGGGGAGAGAATTTCCAAACATAATTTCAGTCCCATAACCTTCCATTTTGTCATATTTTGAGGGCTTGAGGGTCCATCCACTTTTATCTCAGGAAATGGTGATGTAAATGTCCTGATTTGATTCTCCCGAAATATTTCTCAACACTAGATCATCAACTATGTGCCCATAGACATTAAATGCATCAAATAATAAGATGTGAATTTGCACAAAAAGCTTGATACATTTCTATGCGTGTACAAAAATACATGCGTGTATGTGTCTGCAGTGTGTCTGTGTGTGTGTGTTCAGTCATCACCTGCGGGTCCTTTTGGTGGTGCCTGCTGTGGCTCCATCCTGTTGCTGCTGCTGTTTGCGTTTGGCACCCCTGCCTTTGCCTGTTCCTCCAGGAGCTATGCCACCTAACACACAAAACAGCAGGGCTCAGTCAGGAGCAGATCATAATAATGACTCTGACACTGACACACACACACACACACACACACACCACCAAAGAGGCTACTTTACTCTCAGCAACATTCAGACAAGAACACACTCAGTAAAGGCCCAAGCAGACAGGCAGATTTCACACCCTTGATGTCAGCAGCATCCCATACAGACAATCGTACAATTTGTCTGCGGTAAGTAAATCAGCATTAGCTGCGTGGGAAAGTGTGAAGCCAGCCAGGATGGCACAAAAACAAAGAACAGCAGTCAAGCTAAGGTTAATTAAGGCCACTAAGCTATAAATGACTGAAACATACTATACATCTTTAATTCAAACAGGGTTTTCTATTCAGTCACCCACTATCTAAGAGTTTGTAGTTTGACTAAGTTCATAGAAATTAAATGTGTTTTACTTACAGGCAGGATTACATTGGCTATATAAACATATATGGTTTGTGTTGAACCTATCTGTTACCATAAATAGTACTACAAATAGTACTACAGCTCAGAAGAGACCAAGCCCCGAGAGACCCGAGAGACACCCACTACTGAAGTATGATAAAAGTTATTAAAGACATCTGAATTCTGATGATTTGATCACAATTCAAAACTGCCACTTGCATAGACCAAACAGTCAGTATATAACTACATCTGCAGATTTCTCTGAAGAATATCCTTAACTAGACTTGAAAAGGTAAGCCAACACAATGGAATTCAAAACTCGAAACATTGAAAGCTGGAATCTGTACACTCAATCTAACGGCCATGGCATCATCCACATCTGGTAAGTGGCTAGCAGATCGCCTGCAGAAATCCTAAGATTTGATTGGCCACGGGCTATGGCAGTTAGATTGCGAGTTCGAGAAGGGTGGTACAGGTGCGAGCGCAGACAAGAGAACAGCAGTCACACACACAGGCAAGGGATTAGAGATCAAGGCAAGATCTGTGAGGAGGTCAGTGAGCTCGACCGGAGCAAGCCAACAGATACAATGTTCAGGAGCGCTAAAATTCATCATCGGCACCACCACAATCTGTCCAAAACAGAGAGGCCAAGCTTGAGAGAACGAGCCCAAAGATAAGAAGCAAAGGCGTTCGGGGGGAGGGCAGGGGTTACGGTTACAAAGACCACAGACAGCAATATCTGACATTTCTAGAAGTCGCATATATTCACCTGAGAATGCTGATCCACCTGGAATGCAATATAAAGCCATTACAAATCTCTCATGGCATGGACGTTTCAAAGAAGCGGAGACAGTGGAAGACATCTGCATTACTTTGATTATCATCATAACTATGAAATTACCAATGCCAGAATCCATATAAGAAGGCAATATAAACTGCATCATTGACAGATTTTACTCTGTTTACTGAAACATTTTTGGAAGTGTACACATGGATACACTTTATAAATACTACAGTGTGTCACAAAAGTGAGTACACCCCTCACATTTTTGTACATTTTTTATTATCTTTCATGGGAGAAGTCTAAAGATATAACACTTTTCCACAACGTAAAGTGGGCAGTATACAACTTATACAAATGTGTGTGTGCCCAATTAGCCATTTTCCCTCCCTGGTGTCATGTGACCCATTAGTGTTACAAGGTCTCAGGTGTAAATGGGGAGCAGGTGTGTTAAATTGTTAAATTGTTAAATCACTCTCATACTGGTCATTGGAAGTTCAACATGGCACCTCATGGAAAAGAAAATTTAAAAAAGAAAATTCTTGCTTTACATGAATACGGTCTAGGTTATAAAAAGATTGCCAACACACTGAAACTGAGCTGCAGCACAGTGGCCAAGCGCTTCAAGAGGACAGCGCTTCAAGAGCACAGGCTCCACTAAGAACAAGCCTCGCCATGGTCGACCAAAGAAGTTGAGTGCACGTGCTCAGCATCATATCCGGAGGCTGTGTCTTCAAAATAGACATAGGAGTGCTGCCAGCATTGCTGCAGAGGTTGAAGGGGTAGGGGGACCGCCTGTCAGTGCGCAGACCATACGCCGCACACTGCATCAAACTGGTCTACATGGCTCTCATCCCAGAAGGAAGCCTCTTCTGAAGATGGCGCACAAGAAAAAACAGTTTGCTGAAGACAAGCAGACTAAGGGCATGGATTACTGGAACCATGTCCTGTGGTCTGATGAGACCAAAATAAACTTATTTGGTTTAGATGGTGTCAAGTGTGTATGGGGGCAAGCAGGTGAGGATTACAAAGACAACTGTGTCCTGCCTACAGTCAAGCATGGTGGAGGAAGTGTCATGGTTTGGGGCTGTATGAGTGCTGCCGGCACTGGGGAGCTACACTTCATTGAGGGAACCATGAATGGCAATATGTACTGTGACATACTGAAGCAGAGGATGATCCCCTCCCTTCAGAAACTGGGCCGCAGGGCGGTATTTCAACATGATAACGACCCCAAGATGACCACTGCCTTGCTAAAAAAAACTGGGGTGAAGGTGATGGACTGGCCTAGCATGTCCCCAGACCTGAACCCAATTGAGCATCTGTGGGGCATCCTCAAACGGAAGGTGGAGGAACGCAAGGTCTCTAACATCCACCAGCTCCGTGATGTCGTCATGGAGGAGTGGAAGAGGATTCCAGTGACAACTTGCGAAACTCTAGTGAACTCCATGCCCAAGACAGTTAAGGCAGTGCTGGAAAATAATGGTGGCCACACAAAATATTGACACTTTGGGCACAATTTGGACATTTTCACTTTTGTTGCCAGTGGTTTAGACACTAATGGATGAGGGAACAGCAAATTTGCACTGTTATATAAGTTGTACACTGCCTACTTTATGTTGTGGAAAAGTGTTATATCTTCAGACTTCTCCCATGGAAAGATATTATGAAAAATGTACAGAAATGTGAGGGGTGTATTCACTTTTGTGACATACTGTATGTAAGACTGATAACTTCAATACTTCAACATCAATAGAAAAGGGCATGAAGAACCTCAAGTGCTCTGATCAACTGCATGAAACACAATCCTACTCATCACAGTGATTTTTCATACCATTCTGACCTCCACTGGAGGCCACGGATGTAGTTTGTTTCTGGGTATCATATGACGGCCCGATGTTTGCCAAATCCTATAGAACCAAAACACAAACAGATCAGCCTTAGATCAGAAGCCTCTGATAGGTGCCCTGCATCCAGAAGAACAACATATGCAGATTATTGGCAATATTCAGTTTGCATGCGAGTCATGAAAACTCCTCATCGTCATCTTCCAAATTTGGCCATACCAGAGGGGTTTTTGGCATGTGTGCATGTTCAATTGGCATAACACATCCAACACAAGGCAACTTTGTAGGCTACATCCGTGACCTAACTGGAATATAGCGACTGATATGTAAATCAGAATATTCTCTTCCTCACATGTAAATGGATTATTCAGGATCTTGCTCTATCCAGAACACAGACCTTATTCTGAATTCATTGTGCACATAACCGTAGTCATTATGTACAATGTCTTTGCACATGTACCTGATCCTGAAGTCCAAACTTTGGATATTCCTCTTCAGGGTCTTTACTTCCTGGGTCAGGGTGTTCTTTAACCAGGAACACATCACGCTCTTTGCTCTGCAAAAACAAACCCAAAAGGCTTACGGTTATTGCCAGCACTGGTGTTACCTACTATGCAAGATATATCCAAAACACTGTCAATAACTAATTACATTTTACATGAGGGCACAGCAAACAGAAATACATAGACCAAACTTGACTAGAATAGTGACCAACAACATGGAGGAACAGTCAGGAGGAAAAAGATGGAGAAAGAGGAAAAAGTCTTCATTACATTAGCACATAGGTTACAGCACAAAGAACAACAAAATTTTACAATTTATGGTTACACATTTAAGTCTTGGAAATGCTACAATGCTAAAAACATTCTAGTACTATAGTATAGTATGGTATAATGGGGCCTTCTTCTCACCATTGTCTTCACAATATTATTGGGCCATGTTAGCTTCCCTGGTCTCTGACGGGTCGTCATGCATTCCCAGTACTTATCGATGAAGGGGATGATATCCTATAATGACACATTGGATGTTACTCATGCCATTCTGCATAGATATGAGGTGTTTGGGCATGCCTGGAGAGAAACTGAGCCAGTGATGCACCTTATCCTTTGAAAACATGGTTTTTGGGTGTTCCTCTTGAGTTCGGGACCTCCAGGTCAGGTTGGCCAAGGCTGTGAGGCACATCTCCTTCAGATCTGAAAATGTTCAAAGACTACTTCAGATGCATAGGACATGAACTACCTTTTTAATCAAATGTAGGCTACTGTGTTTCATGTAATTAATCATGTTTCTGATTACTCGTGGATGTCACTCACTGGCTTGTTTCCTCAGAAAGTAGGTGTTGCCACTGTGATGACATACATTACAGTGGAACACATAGTTGGTCATGAAAGGAAGACAGGTTCTGTGAAGCCAAGACCAAGACCACAACAAAGGGGGGAGGGGCGTTAAAACTCCTGCAATGGCAATGGTCTACCTGTTATAGTACTTAAGAGTATCACTGACACTTACGACGTGTCTATTTTGAAAGTGTCCGCAGTGAACCACTTCATACAAAGAGCGCACTGCAGTTCCACCTCTCCGAGTTGACGCCCGCCGCTCTCCTCGTCTCCGGAGCCGGTTTGCGTTTCCGCCGGCTCTGGACCATCTCCCGCTGCCTCCTGACCCCAGAGTAAAAAAGCATCACTTGTTATTACTACACAAAAAACGACTTCTACATATGTTCACAGATTTATCACTTCCCCACCAACTAAGAACAGCGTGCAAATGAAAGCACCGATATACTCTACCATTGTCTCCTTTCCATTCGAGGATTCGGTTTCCATATTTGTGCTCATATCACCAAATGATGCATCGCTGCAAAAGACGAAATATAAGATTATACTTCTCTTAAAGGTTTGTGGATTTGCTAACAACAAGGAAGCTGCGTCAAACTGAGGCAACAACAATGAATGAGTTGTTCATTCATCCTGTCATTCAGACTGGCACTAGGTGAAACATGACAACACAACAACAATATGTACCTGACGATGTTTCTTAACTTTCCCGACAAGCTATAAACAATAATAAGTTTATGCACAATGCAAAGCAATAACGATGTTTACTGAAATACCTTATAATAACGCGTTAGCCTTAGTTACAGCTAGCTAGCTTCTGTTTACACTGGCATGCATTCATTCTTCAGACTCATTTCACTACAATAAGACATTGTGTAAATTGCGCAAACTATATATTTAATGTAGTTGATATGCCACAACAGACATCAGGGCGGATCTCTTTTCTTTATAAAATTTCAGAATGGTACTTACCCCTCCCCTGTTTCTGTTTCTGCAACGGACACACCACCCGCGTCGCCTTCGGTCGCCATGTTTCAAATATTAAATCTCGTTACCAGGACCGACCGACTCGCGAGATTTTCTTCTTCGTTCAAGAGACTCGCCACTGCCATCAGTCAGCCAGGAGTTGAAATCAATAGGCCTAAACAAGAGTTTTCTTCAAAACCAGTTAATCCATATTATTGGCCTGCTGTTAGTCTGCCTATTCCTATTTTCCTATTACCCAGTCCCAAACCAATAGTGTACTCAATCCAACATTTGGTCTGTAAGTTAATAGGACTAGGATACATTTTTACAGTGAACACAGTGAACACATCTGCGTATTCATCAATTAAGTAGGCCTAAGATGTTGAGTATGAAAAGGTTGTCAGGCGTTTTCTTATTAAGATGAAAACATATTGTTCCCTACAATGTAGACTATCACTATGAAATCTATAAAAGTGCTTTTACTGCTATAAATTATAGACTACAAAGAGGGATACAAAGAGAAGTCTAACAACAACAAAAAACGTAACTGAAAGACTGTGATTTAGGAAGTAATGAGTAAATAATTCTATTCTGCACAGACAGCTCCATGTAGATTTTCCACACACTGACCAAGTTTTCTAGTGAGTTAAAGAGGGCACATAACCCCCGTACAGCTCCTATTAACCTTAATAAATAACTTCTGAGGGACTGCACTGGACACAAAGGTCCTAATGTTTTGATAAAATTGCTTCTAAACAGTTCTATTGCAGCTGTGAATCAAAGCCTCAAAGGAAAGTGGGCGACTATTAGGTTGAGTGTTCATTTATGAGTCACCAAGGGAGCCTCTGAGGGATGTCCCTCTCCTGTGGAATTTTAAATGTGCCCAGGAGAGTTGTTAAAAGACATGTCGCACTCGTGTCTCCTCCCCATGTCTGAATTGGAAGCCATCTGTGAGATGTTGTGTGGTATATTGTTCAGGGGTGATCATTACAAATGGGATACCCCCTATATGCTTTATGGCATAAATAAAATTCTAAGGCCGCAGCATTGTCATTACAAAAGGTATGCGAGTTGACTGTTCAAATGTTTTGTGAGAGACTATAAAGAAGTTTGAACATTCAAATCTGTGCAAATATCTGCTTCAATTCCTTTATAAGGAATGGCAAACTCAGCAGGTGATTTCAAACAGATGGGTCATTCTGTAATAAAGTTGCTCACTGAAACACAAGAGTCTAACCTCTTTGATGTGTACTTTGTCAACATGCACATTTTATCATTGTCTGCATAACTAGTATGGTAGCATTTAACAATCTGGAGTATCAGGGCTACTGATTTTGCCCAGGACAAAACAGACATATCTTGCACTGAAAGTCTGTTTCAGTGGAAAAAAGTCTCTAAATATTTTCCATAAGTGCTCTCTGATCGGCCTATTACCATTTGCTATGACACGCTCACCATGGCCAGAGCAATGAATCAGGAGGGGGATTCATTCCCTTGCTGGCTCAACCACCAACCCACCCTCCCTCCTCAGCAACACAGACAATGGACCAGGTCAAGGAGGGTCAGCCTCGCTGGTGACATCTGCTAATTATCCTGGTGGGCCGGCCCAGGCTCCTACCTTCAATACCAGTGCCTTAGGTGGTGCTATAGCCTGTGTGAGGACTGGCATCTGCCACTGATGGCCACCTCCAGGGGCTTTGGGGATTATTTACAAGCTGCCCTCTGCCCCTGTGTGTGGACAGGACATCAGTCATCACCCGCCTTCACAAGAGCATCACTTGGATAGGAGAATGGTGATGCTGAATGAAATTCCAGGCAGACAGTCATACAGTGTTGTGAGCTGTAATTTACTCTTACAAGTTAGAACTTAAAATCAAAAGATGTCCAAGATTCATAAGATTCAAATTAAATAGAAATATTAGATAGAAAGGGATACCAATCTTACAAACTCTACCTTTAATGCATTAGGCCTGGTGATTTCCATAGCATCAAAGTTCTCCAAAATTGTTTCCTCATTGGGGTCATTCGCTAGTGAAATAAAGTATTCTCTCAAGGTAGCCTACATTTTTAACGAAGCGTGTCGTTAATGCATGCATTACAAAACAGCACAATAAGCAAGCGACACATTTTACTTTCTCTTGTCTGGGGGAGTCGATTAATTTGCATCACAAGCTCAGTTCACGTGCTCTACCGGCGTAAAAATCACACAATTGCAAATAACGACATGAGTTAAAACAAAAAAATACAAGTTTCTAAAGAAAAGGGCACATTTTAACCAGATGCACTGCAATAAATAACGGAGACTCAAACACACCCGCTGGGACACGGATTTGCATGTGCAAGTGTCAACGCGGGAGTCCCTGACCAAGACGTGTGTACTTTGTGTGAGGTTACGCATTTATGAGGAAGAGCCCAGTGCCTTGTATTGTCATCACAGAACCACAATTGCCTTTGAGTGCCTTTTAAAAATGTTAATTTTACAAGCGTGAGTGTCGTGTGCTGCCAGATATATAAAAGGGGAGAAGCGCACAAGGCCTCTGTATCAGACAAGCTCTTGCCTCTGAGTGTTGTTGTGTGTGAGGTGAGATTTCATGATGCATAAGGAAACTAGGATAATGCCACAGAGCTCAATAACCTCTTTCTCTATAACAGACATTCTTGACCCGGTTAAATTCACCGGATATTCAACGCACGATGCGCCATCTCGCAAAGACTTATTGGCACAGCAAGAACATGGTAAGTTTGGCCCTATTTGGAAATGTATGATCATGGGGAGATTAGAGGATTCTGTTGGAATGTAATCGTCCAGATGTCTTAACAAAAAATTTCGTGCCTAATTTCAGAAAATGCATCGAGTGGAGAGGAGAAAACGTTTCCCTCATCCAGAGGTGCAGAGACGGACCGGGCTCAAGTGGCAGGAAGTGCAGGTGCAGGTGGGGAACCGCCAACCCACTCAGAGCAGCCCAAGTCCAAAGCAAAAGCAAGACGCATTCGGACGGCGTTTACTCTCGAACAGCTGCGCATTCTGGAGCACAGTTTTAGAAACAGTCACTACTTGTCCGTTTTTGAACGTTTTGGTATCGCGAAGGCTTTGAATCTGTCTGAAACGCAGGTCAAAGTGTGGTTCCAGAATCGGCGCACTAAATGGAAGAAGGAGCGAGAGGGCCAGAGACTTGAGGATCATGACCAGTATGGACTACAGTATTTAACATACCCTGCTTACCCCTCCGACATGAACATGAGTGGGTTCAACTGTCATGCGCCTAATCCATTTGTATTCTCGCAAACACCGTTTCATAACCGAACCTATGGCCACCATGCGTTTACAACTTTGTTGTAAGTCATTGATAGCCTACTAAAAAGTGTCGATAAGATTAATTATGTGTAAAGTATCATTGTTAATATAATGTATGATGTTAAATTATAATGTAAGATAAACTTCTTTTCTAATATTTATGTAATGACGGATTGAACTGTAAATATCCTTGTTCTGCACATGTTGCCTTATTTTATAGTCTCTAAATACAGCAAATATTTTTCATAACTGGGTGACTTTTAAATAAATGAACTTAAGATGCAATGAGTTGTCAAGATGTCCAGTAGGCTAAATGCATTTCATCCAGGTTTACAGAGATGAGCCAACTAAGTACAAATCCACTGCAGCATTAAATACTTGCATGCTTAGAATATTACACCAAAGATTACAATAAATATGATGATTTGAACTGAATGTGATTTTAAGGGGAAGGGGAGATCAAAGAAAGACAAGCAGATGCATGATTGATTCAGATCTGCAGAGATAGAATATCATTGGAGATTGTGGCAGGCAGGCGTTTGAATGGTTTCCTGCCTAGCTTGGTTTGGAAAGGCAAGCTTAAGAGCAAAACATTTTTTAGTGAGTGAGGTCCCGATAATCCCAGGAGGTGCACAGCTGTGTGCAATCAAACACATGGTTTGGGTTATCTTCAGATGTCTGCTTGTCAATAGTAACCCTCTTTTTATCCACAGATGCCACAACAACCAAACTCTCAGTTGTAATATCTAATTATATCTCCAAGATTTATTTATGAAATGATATATTGTTGAAAGTGCTGAAAAGTACTAACTTTTCTCAACACAGATACAGCTGAAAACTTTCTTTATGAGCTTCATACTCTATAGTCATAATGGTTGCTTTTTCCAGTATCATGGTGCTGAAAAAGAAAAACTGCTCTGTGCCACTTGCTACTGAGAGATGCGGAGGCTAAAGCAAGTGAATAGATTTTTGAATTTTTAGCAGGAAGTTCTGAATTCAAGAGTAGCTTTTAGACACGTACAGCCATGTGATAATGACGGAAATCTACCACTTGACTTGATCTGATGGTCTCTACTAGGGATGACTCACTGATTGGGAGTCATTATTTGTGTTCACCTAATGCTAGGCCCCACTCAAGAAATGAGTCAGTGATATGACATCATTTATTGAATTGTTCTAATTGTTTAAACAAGTAAGAGAGGATTCAAGATTCGGTTTCACAGAGAGAAAGAAAAAGAAGAAGGGAAAAGGTGGTCATAGATATTAAGTAAAACTTGTGTTATATTGATTGGTAAAATCCTTTACGATCTGTGACTCTGAAAATGCTATAGTTCTGGGAAGGGGGTGGGGGAGCATCTGGAGAGCTGATTCATCAGCATGTGGCACCATATTAAAACCCTTCAAAACATACCAACATCTGATTCTGCTTCTCATAGTGGAAAAACACACTGCATTCCCTTTGAAGTGTGTCTCAGCCACATCTCACTGTCTGTCTGCCTGTCTCACTTCAGGTCCGGCTTGCAAAACTTTGATTTTGTGGGGTTGTGTTTTAAGGGTCTGCTTTTACACAGGTCAGTGAATACAAGGCTCTGGTAGGAGGTAAGAGTTAAATGTTTAGAGGTTATGTTTCTATTTTGTAATATTTGTGCTCTTAAACTCTACTGACAGAGTTTATAACTTAGATTGAAGGCCACTGAAGAGTACAATCTGCTTCTTTGGAGTAAAACTAGTTAAAGTTCTCTTTCTTTCTCTCTCTCTCTCTATCTATCTATCTCTCTCTTGTTTCTCTGTCTTGCCCCTCTTTCTCTCCTCTCTACTTTTCTCCCTCTCTACTTTGTTGTCCCCTCCCCTGGAATGTGACGTTGTGGGTGATTTCTTATCCCTCCCACCCTAAAAGGGGAATGTCAGAGGAATTTGACTGTGAAGGAGTCTCTTAAAAGGAACATGCCAGAGAAACTGGGGCTGAGTTTCTCTTGCAGTCACTCTGTCCATCCCTGCTGTACAACTTTTCAGGACTTTCGTAACGTATTTATTCTTACATAAACAAGAAGCAGAAAAGATAAATATTTTTTCATTTGCCAGCTTTTAAAAGTCAAAACCTTTTTGTGTCAATTTGGCATTCTTTAGTAGCAATCTCACACTAACCATCTGTTGTACAGAAAAAGCTTTTTTCCACTTAAAATTGTTTTTGAATCTGAAGGAGTTCTTATTGTTGCCTTTACTGGGGCACTTTACTGGGGAATTCTCCTGGAATATTGCAACACCTCCAGGACCCACATAAGACAGCCCTCAGGCGAGTGCAGCATCATAGACGAGGATGCGTTGGGAGCTGCCACTGGGACTCCTAGCCTCTCTGCTCGCTCTCTGCTGGATCGCTGCCGACACTGGCGGCGCAGAAGAGCAGACAGACGAGGCGACAGCCAGACGGGCACTGATTCAGCATGATGAGGCGCCTGTCGAGAAAATGACAGGGCTGCAAGGAAGACAGACAGATTGGACTTGGATGGGCAGCCCCGTAGCTGGGGTGGTGGACGGCATCAAACATGACCCAAGGGCCAGGAGATCTCCACAGGACGACCCTACAGGTGAAGGTCATTGCTGTTAAAGTTCATATGCAAATAACTCTCGTGTTCTAGACAGGACATCTCTTCTTTTATGCTTTTATGTAATGTGAAATTACTACACTGTATTAAATGCGAAAGAAAAAAGATCACAATGTTTCATCTAAATATCTTAATTGTAATAATAGACTGATCACAATAGACCATGTTGTCTCCACTGTCCTTCTGTTTCATTTGCCCTAAGAAAAAGCTGAGCAAGTGGTGAGTCTGGTCTTTTTGTTTCTGTGACAGTGGTAAGAGTCACTGGCCGCAAGCCCACAGACACAGCTGTTCTCTGTCAGTGAGGTTCCACACAGCCTAGCCAACTAAGGTCTTATCAGTAGTGGTCCTACTAGTAGTAGCACTGCGGCAGCAACCGCATTTGGAAAAGAAATTGGGGTACTGACGGAGCAAAATGGAAAACCCAGCTGCCTGCTAGACAGGAGTATACGGGAATACTACACAAAAAAGAGGTCTCCCTCGTTTCCCCTCCTTCACCCCTCCCCCAACCCCTTCCTTGCAATAATGAAGGAGTAGGTTGTGGTTTGAAGTTGCACTGTTAGGAGAACTCCTCAAACCAGACATTTGGTTTGCACTGAAGTGCATAAAACTATCATTGTTCCTGTCGCCAGTTGGAGGATTTGAAATTGGTAGGTGTGGAGATATATTATGGGCAGTTTATGACCTGGTGAGGAAAAAATGGATTTTAGATGTTGTGTGAGTAATTGTGTGGTATGTAGGGCAGAGGTGCATAAGCAGTGATTCATAGATGAAGTGATTTTGTTTATAGGTTGTTTTCTCTTCAGAGCAGAGGAAGATACATATATCTTGTATCCAACCCTCACTCTTGTCAGTGAAACAGAAATCCTTTCTAAAAGCCATCAGATACTGTCATCAGCCATCAGTTACACAAATATTTTATACTACCAAATAACTCTTTTGGGTTCATGAAGCAGCAGTCTTTCAGCCAAGAGACTGTTTCAGGGAAGTGGCTGAGACGCACTGCTCTTTTCAGTAAATCAAATCTCTGCTGTCTTATGTAAAGAGCGCAGCAACGAGAGTGGAATTCTAGTCTAAATCATCTGTGGTGCAACGTGTTACCTACCCCCTTTCATTTTTAACTCCAGTGCTTCTCAAGCTCCTCACCACACTTTTAATATCTTGCAGATGTTTCCCTGCAACTCTTATCAAAACACTGTAGAGAATTATGCAAACAGTCTCAATGTGTCCAAGACATAAATACACACTCCTGTTTTTAATGAGGACAATACAGAAAAAGAGGCAGTACATATTATCCATTTGTCCATTTGTGACCAAAACAAACAAACAAAAAAACAGGTCAGACAACATATTTTGACACTTTAAGAAACACTGGGCCAGATTCATGTGAAGAGCATGTAATGACATCATAGTCTGGGTTTTGAAGGCTGCACAGACCAATAAAATTTTCCATACTCTTAAGCAGGTTAAATTCTGGCAAAATAGGGAATGAAACAATGTTATCCTGATGTCACAAGAGTCACTTTAGGAAAGGCTGGACAAATAACTCCCATAGGAAGGACAAGTGAAAGTGGAGTTTTTACAGTTTAACAATATGTGGGCTATACCCTATAAACACAATGATGGCCATTACTCTAACTGCATTTAATTTGGAGGGCATATGCAATGTGATATGCTACTGATGCTAAAATACATCTATTACAGTGTTCATGGCATTATTCTTTTCTGCAACATACACTTGCATATTGCACAACGTTTGCTTGACCTGAGTTGTTCATCTGCAGAGACCAGCTCTGTCTGAACATGAAGGTAAAGCAATGTCAGTGTGTTTGTCACAGTTTCCATCTGCCATGAGGGAGCTGCAACAAAAGGATCAGTGTGTTCAGCGTTTGTCTCTGCTTAAAAGTGTGCAACTAACATGCACTGACATGCACTTGAGCCATTGCCTAATGCAACACAGACCTGAGTCGAGGTCACTGGCAAGCTGTAAAGTGTATTACATAAGGGTGCAATAACACAATTATAAAGCTTGAAACATAGACACATTCATTCATTTGTTGATCAGAACTGATGAATTAAAATGCAAAAGCTCAAACAAATAAACCTTTAAAATTCAGGTTTAGCAATTAATGACCCCTTGTCTTAATAGCTGTTAACAAAGTATGAATTCTAACTACATGGACAACATGCCGCATCATATGAGTGATAACATGTTAAAGTGTGTTTTTTATTACTCATACATTACTTTACCATTGCATTTTCTCTCTTTTTTCCCTCCTTTAGAAAACCCAAAAGAGTCCAAGCCGAAGAAACCCAAACCCCCAAAGCCAACCAAGAAACCTAAAGCTCCTAAACCAACCAAGAAACCCAAGGCACCTAAACCCACCAAAAAGCCTAAACCCACCAAGAAACCGAAGCCAACCAAAAAGCCCAAGGCTCCAAAGTCCACTCCAAAACCCAAGCTAAAGGAAGACAAGTCCACACCAAAGAAACCCACAATGGAAGAAGAAGAGGAGAAACTACTTCGGGAGCTTGGCTGGGATGATAGTAAGTTGTTGTTCTAACAGTTGCACTATTTTGCGAATGTTTGTAAAGTTAGACCGTCACTGTCACCAAGACACATACAATGACTTCTTGAACAGTTCTTCACCTGTAGTTTTCAGTATGCACAGTTCCTAACTATTTCACACAGAGACTAAGTGCCTTTCTCCACCTGATGCTTTAATGATACATTTACTGCCACAATCACTGCAATTATGGATGAAATTACTGTCAAGAGATTTGCTGCCTATTACTGCCTGCCACTAAATTTGAAATATTTTGTGTCTGGAATGTTTGCACACCAAGTCCTGTTATTATGCAGTCAGTATAGTGGTAATAAATCAAATGCTTGTTTTTGTTTTTGTTTTTTTGTTGGCTGGTACAGAGCCAATCCTACACGAGACCTTAGTCTTTGTCCTTTTACGATGATGCTCTAAACATGGTTTCAACACATTTTTCAGAGAAGAATTTACTGGCATGCACATAACTGTCTTGCTGTTGCTTACACTTCTTTTTAACACTGCTGCATGCTCTATTCTATTTTTGTATCCACACCCACACGTATATGTTACTTGTTTTTACAGAAATCTCGACAGTACATCTCACATTTTATGCCAGCCTCAAAAATATGGTTCTATGATTAATATACATGAGTGACAAAGTCTGTTTTTCTCCACATGTAGTGTTCCGCACTGCTGACCCAGAGAAGAGTGCTGGGAAGCAACCTGTGTACCCAGAACACGGTTAGAGCACACATGAGTCTCTCTTACTCTTTTTCATCCCTCTGAAAATTTTCCCCTGCTTGAAGTAGGATAGATAAACAGGGGAAAGGTCATGACCTTTAACATTTGCCCTAGCTGGAACTAAATGCAGCGCTTTCATTTGCACTTAAATCCGTTCAAATGAATCTTCTTTTTCAAACTATGCGTGCTAACCGTTAACACAAATTATCTGGTTGAGGCCAGACAAATCAAAAGCACTCCTGCAGGTCACTGCAGACACATGAGAGATCAGATAATGTGTGTGTGTGTATTTATGTGCAGGAGTGTCTGCTGGGTTGGGTTCTTTTTTCATCCTCTGGCCTCTCATTTTACACTATAATTGAAAAAGTTTAAGGGTACAAACCCAACCCTGACAAAAAAAACCCCCTCACATAGCAGGGTGATAATAACTGCGAGGCCCTCTAGAAGATGTAGACTTAAATGAAAATAATGTGGTCATGTTTTTAATATGTGAATTCACGATTTTAAAATCACCCTACGAATCTCTCATGCATCATGCTATGTTATGTGAGCACCAGCACCTTCAAAGATGCATTGTCTGTCTTTGCTCAATTTGTTCTTTGTGATTGTTGGAGTGACACAATTGATTGTTACTCAAAAACGTGCATGAATTGAAACTATAGTGCATTTTGAGAAAAGTGAGGAAACATCTAGAGTGCTCGGTTTTGTTTCAGGGGAGGTAACAGAACCAGACCTGCGGCCTAAAGGGAGGGAGGAGACCACCACAGAGGATCCGAGCATATATCTACCTATACCAGGTAGATAATAATGTGGTGGACTTTTATTGGGGCGGTTGTAAAATGTTATGGAGATGACTTGACGTTGTTTGAGCACTTCAAGATCAGTTGAACAGCAGGAATGCATTTGCTGAAAGTCAGCAATTAAGCAGATAAATAGCAGTTGACTGATGCTATATATTGTGGCAGAATTATTATTGATGATATGATTTAGAGATGATATGATTCTATTTTTCCTAAAATGGTTGACTGATTTATTGTGTTTTTCCATTAGAGGAGACAGTACCCCCAACGGTCGCTATCCCGTGGTATGAGGAGTATGACTACGTTGACTGTATGTACTAAATCACTTTAATTAAATCCTAAAAGATAATCCTTGAAAATGTCTAATCTATTTTTAAATGACTGTTTGTTTGTTTTGTTTGTTGTTCTCATATCCACAGTGTCCAAGAAGCTGGAAGAGAAGGAGAGGGAGGAGGAGGAGAAGGCACGGAAGGAGAAGGAAGAAAGAGGTTTTAAATCATTTTAATTCCATCTGTTAACTCGTGGAAGAAAAAATTAAAAAAGCCTTAGCGCCACATTTTCTTTTTCTGACTCCCATAACTGCACCTTGAGTGGTTTCCCTCTATTCTTCAGAGAGTGGGTGAGTCATTGTGGAGCTCTGTGCTGATGGTCATTTCGAGGCTCCTTAACTCACATTATGGGCTGCTCTTGTCATGTTGAGGCCACATGGTGTAGTGTGCTTGTGTTTATATCTACATGAGCCAGGGAGGTAGATGAGTAAGTGAATGAGGGAGTGAGACAGAGAGAGTGAGAGAGAGAGAGAGAGAATGAACTGGTCAGAACAATCCACTGGGATGTGGACGGATTGGTTGTGTGGGACCTACGGGAAGCTGGAGGAAATATCTGGTTTGGTCGGAGCTCCCGATGGAGATTTGAGGGAAAGGGCGCAGGCTGGAGGTTGGGTGGCTGGGTGGTGGGGGTAGTGCTCCAGTTGCGTAGCCAAAAAAAGAGGAGGGGGGAAGTAACGAAACCAGCTGTTTCCATGTGGCCATCCCTTTAGAAATGAAAATATATTCTGGGGGGCATCTTGGTGCTCTTTTCTTCTAATTTTGCAACTGCTCAGAGAGTCATATTACCATTTCTTTTGCCATCATTGTCATTCTACCTCCTCTTAGTCTAGTTATAGTTTTATAGTGGACAGCAAAAGTTTATATCATCCCAGCAATATTAACCAACACACTGTTCCATATACATCCAGAGTGTGGATCTGGGTGGCATCTGTCGGTTGTATTTGCTGTTTGTTGGGTGTTACATTTTTTAAATTTTGTTTTGCATTCAACTCAAAATTAGATCATGGAAATAGGCTGCACATTAAACAGAGTGGAAACATGCAAACCATAAAACTCAATTTCCTTCTCAATCTCTCTCTCTGCTCACCAGCTGAAAAGGAGAGGAAGAAGTGGGAGGAGGAAGAAGAAGAGGAGAGAAGAAAGCAGACCCCCGTCTACGTCGAACCAAAGAGTAATGCTCTCAAAATGTCTCTAATGGTCTCTCTTTTATCTTTGCTGCTTGATGGGCCCTTCTCCCTTTTCCAACCATAGCAATGAGGGTCCCTTAACTTTAAGTAGTGCACTGACCCATATTTTTGGTACCACTCTCTGTTCTGAGGAATTTTTGCAATATATTACTCAACTCTCTACCAGCTTTGCTAAAGAAACATTCATTTGTTTCTGGGAACAAAATAAATCCTGTTTTTAGAGAATTCTGCAAGACACTGGACAACTCAAGCAATGTAACTCCACAATTATTTTCCACTAGTGGAGGAGGTTTTGGATAAGATTATTGGACTTGGAGACTTACCACAGAATGTTTTTGGAACAAGCTGACTCACAAGTTGGCTTCAGTTCCATTCTGCTCTCTACTGTGACTTTAACTTCTGTTGTTTCAGCCACAAACTCAAACTACTTTCTTGTTTTTTTAATTGCATTAAGATTGTTCCAATGCACACTCAAAATCCACATGCAAGCATTTATACATATATGTTACACTGATTAACACCTTCACACATATGGAACACGAGAAAAGAGATGAGTGTACAATATTTGACGATACGCAAAAACATGTGCTAAGGCTAGTGTTTCCCATCTTCATCCCAGAATGCCCTCCTCTCGGCATGGAGTCACATAAAGTGAACGATGACCAGCTCTCTGCCTCATCCATGTCACATTTTGGCTTTTCTGCCCAGAGAGGCCGCATCAATATGCAGGTTTGTTCGATTGCTCCCAGAACAAGAAATCCTCAGATACAAAACACCTATTCTGATAAATCCATATACTGTGGAGGATTTTTGGTCTGTGGTTTCTTAAAATTAGCACAAGGGAATGCAAATGACAGTATTCCTCATGCACAGCAATTCTATTTGCACCAATCACAAAAGCTTATTATTGAGCGTGTGTGTGTGTATGTCATCTTTGAAGAGTGCGGGCGATGAGGAGGACACTCCTTATGGTGGCGCCTGGTGTGCTGACCCTGAGGACAAGCAACACTGGTTTCAGATGGACGCTCGGAAAGAGGTGGAGTTCACCGGGGTCATTACTCAGGGCAGGAACTCTGACCTTCAGTAAGGACGCCTTCTTTTCACATGTGCTACATATTCCAATAACAGAGAAGCATTGCAAACCAAGATTTTTACTATGGCTGAAATTGAAAGCATCCACAGCAGAAATCATAAATATCTTGGCAAAATTTACAATATTTTCCCTCTCTCTTTTCCATTTAGTGAAGATTTTGTTTCTTCATTCTTTGTGGCCTTCAGCAATGATACACGGGAATGGACAGTGCTTCATGATGGTTATGCTGAATGGGTGAGCTTAGAATTATTATCAGAATTAGAATTATTAGAATCATTAGTCATTGTGTAATGAATTAACCAGTGCTTTAAGTGGGCCGGTACTCACTGGTACAGAGTACCGGCACTTCTCAATTTTAGCCTCTAGCCTCTTATCACTTAATGATCTGCTGTTACCCACCGCCTAATTTTCCTGGCAACAGTCGAATAAGGGGAGTACCAGCACTTATTTTTTCCACTTAAAGCACTGGAGGTAACATCATATTAATATCCACTGATTTGCCAGTTTTCAAGTTAAGCTTATTCCGACACCCACTTCATGTTTAGGTAATGTCTGTTATCTGCTATAATCTCTCTCCTTCATTTGCTTTTTTTGTAGGTATTTTTATTTATTTTTTAAAATTGTGTTTAAATGTATCCAGTGGAATCCAGAAAATACAGCATTTTGAAAAGTCACTTTGGAGGCTGTTTTGAAAAATATCCCTTTGAGGTGGTTAAAACTCTGGTAAAACTCTGGCTCAAATGGATAAAAAATATCCATTTATAAAAACAGGGCCAGAGTCTCTCACATACAATGCTCCAGAATTCTGAGATTCCATGCCAAACATACATTCGATCTGCTGTCTTACCTTCTCTCCTCTCACAGCTTTTCTATGGGAATGTGGATAAAGACACTCCAGTTTTTAACCAGTTTGCCTGGCCTGTGGTGGCTCGCTACATCCGCATCTTACCACAAAGCTGGAACAGCAGCCTGTGCATGCGCTTGGAGGTGATGGGCTGCCCTCTACCCAGTAAGAACAGCTGCTCTCATCCTTAAAAAGATATATAGATGGAAGTATGATATACAACACCATCACACTGCTGAAATTCAGTCTCACTTATGCATTTGCCCCATGTGTGAATTAGTACACAGTGAACCGCACAGTGAAACACTAACCAAGAGCAGTAGGCAGCCTGCTGTGCGTTGCCTTGTGCCTTGTTCAAGGGTACCTCAGCTGTGGATGTGGGCGTGGGAGAGAAACGTTCATTTCCCCCACCCACATTTTTCCTACTGGTTTTAGTTACAAGTCTTAGGCCCTAACCAGTAGGCCATAGCTGCCCTAGTAGTTAAAGTATACCAGAGCATATTAGAAGCTGAGGAACATATTTGTCTCTCCCTATAGACAGCTATGTCAGTGAGAATGAGGTTGTTCGGACAGATGACCTGGATTTCAGACACCACAACTACAAGGAGATGAGGCAGGTAAGACCATCACTCTCCAAGTGAAAACATCCCCCAAACAAACCCGATAAACTGTATCTGGGGTATTATCTTTAGTACTACTGCAAACAGTGAGTTGAACAAGACATTTCATTTCCAAAATTTCAGGATGCCTTTTAATAAAATCTGTATGCCCCTGCACCCATAACTTACTAAAACAAACAGCTGCGCAGAGAAACCTCTGTTTTTAAGTGCTATTTCTTCTCCTTGCAGTTGATGAAAGTTGTGAATGAGGAGTGTCCCAACATTACAAGAATTTACAACATTGGAAAGAGCTCCCAGGGCCTGAAAATGTATGCAATGGAGATCTCAGACAACCCTGGGGAACATGAAACAGGTGGGCCGCCGCCACACTTAGCAGATCTCATAAATCTAAACCTGAGATGGGATTATGTAATTAAGATTCTAAATGTCTCCTTCTCTCTCTCTCTCTTTCTCTGCATCTCTATTCACCTAAAGGTGAACCTGAGTTTCGCTACACAGCTGGGCTCCATGGAAATGAGGTTCTGGGTCGGGAGCTAATCCTACTGCTGATGCAGTTCATCTGCAAGGAGTACAATGATGACAACCCTAGAGTGCGCCGCCTAGTGGACGGAGTGCGCATCCATCTGGTGCCCTCGCTCAACCCTGATGCCTATGAACTGGCCTATGAAATGGTATTGTTTTTGAGGCAAAAATCTTGCTCTGGTACTGGTAGCAAAATCAGTGTTGTGGCTCATGGACAAAAGTCCACATGTACCAATAAAATCTGTCCAGAATGAAACAGTGTTACTCATCTTGGCTTCCAAGTCAATGCAACAAAATAGAATTTTTTTTTCCAAAAAATAATTTTTACAAATATTCTGCACAGAGATGAGATGTTGCTGATATGACTGTGTTCCTTTAAATTAATTAGGTGTATCTTTCTTCTCCTCAGGGATCTGAGATGGGTAACTGGGCCTTAGGGCACTGGACAGAAGAAGGGTATGACATCTTCCAGAACTTTCCAGACCTGAATAGTGTGCTTTGGGGGGCCGAGGACAGAGGTTGGGTTCCTCGCCTTGTACCCAATCATCACATTCCACTACCAGAGAACTTCCTCTCATCCAATGGTTCGGTACGTTTGCACAACAACAAAGACCAGTTTTCAGCAGTTTACCTTTACATAAGTCATTTGATCGATAGATAGATGGATAGTCAGATAGACAGATAGACAGATAGATAGATAGATCTATACTTTATTCACCCCTAATGAAATTAAGGAAATTAATAATATTCTTTAATTTATAATAATTGTCTGTAATACAAACATTATATATTATTTATAAAAGCATATACACATCTTCTCAGGCAGCTGTGGAGACACGTGCCATAATTTCTTGGATGGAGCGGACACCTTTTGTGCTGGGAGCAAACTTCCAGGGTGGGGAGAAGATCGTCACCTACCCCTATGACATGCAGCGCCCCCCAAGGACATATGGCAGAGGGCGCCGTCCCCCCGCTGTGGACCACGAAATGAACGAGGAGACATGGGCTCGGATCCAGAGACAGAACGAGGGTGCGTGGAGGGAGACAGCAGATGAGACTATGTTTCGCTGGCTGTCCATGACCTATGCCCACAGCCACCTGACCATGACGGAGACACAGCGCGGCTCCTGTCATGGAGATGACATCACTGGGGGCCAGGGATATATCAACCGTGCCAGCTGGAAGCCAGTTGTGGGCAGTGAGTGTTGTAACATAAACATGAATAAAAGCGTAATGTAATGTAATGCAATGCAACATGGACATATTGAAATAAAATGGGACAACTCTAAAAACTTTTTCAAATTGTTATAAATGTAGTTTCTGACCAGTATAAGAACACAATGTCATTACGGCCAAATTATTATTTATTTATTTATTTAATTAAATATTTTCCTACTGTGTTTTTTTTTTGCAGGCATGAATGACTTCAGCTACCTACACACAAACTGCTTTGAGATTTCTGTTTTTCTGGGCTGTGATAAATTCCCCCATGAGAGTGAGCTGCCTCAAGAGTGGGAGAATAACAGAGAGGCTCTCCTGGCCTTCATGGAGCAGGTAAACAAATATAAGACCACACAAAATTAATATTAAATTAACACAAATTATATACTATTTTATGAATGTAATTACACTACAAATCAAGTCTAAAATATGCTTGTAAGTTTTAATTCAGATGCTTGTGCTTCCTTTTTAAGACTTCCTTCAGTTATTGCCATGTTTTGTTGAGTGTTGATAATGAGACTGACGCAGAGTAAAGATAGAGAACAACTTCCTGCTTTCAGGAATGTGAAACTAAAGAGCATGTAAATGTTCCAGTGGTTCAGTTCACTTGTATGTGTACAAAAACAAAACACCTTGTGTATGTATTCACAACATTATTTCCTTGCCCAGGTACACCGTGGCATAAAAGGAGTTGTGAGAGATATGCAAGGAAACCCCATTGCAAATGCCACCATTTCTGTAGAAGGCATTAAGCATGATGTGAGGACAGGTAGGACTGTTTTATGTATGTCACATTATGTCTCAGCAATAGAAGATGTCAGTAATGCAATGAAATATTACCAGGAGCAAAATGTATCCCCTAGTAATTAACAAAGTACTCAAACAAACAAGTCTGTCAGGATTTTTTTGTGTCAAGTAATCTGCAATTATGCCATTTAAAAGCCTATTCAGCAAAAGAATAACCAGTCAAAATACAAGACAATTAGCCCTTCTTAGCTTAGCTGGATTTTGCAAAGCTGAATACTTTCAGTTAACAAAATCCCCTCCCAGAATGTCAGAATCAAATCTTGCAATAAGCTTCAACTATAGAACAGTGAAGAGGGACTGGAATCGATTGGTAAACACATTGACAAATGGGACTGGAATCGATTGGTAAACGCAAGACTGCATTTATAAAGCGCTTTTCTATTCCTATGAGCACTCAAAGCACTTTACAATGTATGCCTCACATTCACACATTGGTGGCAGAGGCTGTCACCGGGAACAATGTGGGGTTCAGTATCTTGTTTAAGGACACTTTGATGAGGTCAGGCAGAGTGGAACCGGCAACCCTCTGGTTGCTGAACGGCTCCTCTACCACCGAGTGGGAGTGAAAGATGGGGTGGGATCGGGAAATGACTGCAGGTGGGAGGATGGGCACCTGCCCAGTTAGGCTGTGCTGTAATCAGCTACACCACAGCACCAGATGATTATTTGGTGATGATTTGATGTTACTATTTTCCACCCTAGCCCCCGCGGGAGACTTCTGGCGGCTTTTAAATCCCGGTGAATACCGTGTGACCGCTCGGGCTGATGGTTACACACAAAGGACCCGTATCTGCCCAGTGGGGTATGAGACATCTGCCACCCCCTGCAGCTTCTCCTTGCCCAAATCCAACTGGGACCGTATCAAGCAGATCATGGCCAACAACGGCAACAGGCCCATCCGTTTGATACCCAAGCCGGCACCTAAGCCAACAGAAAGTGTGGAGGCCAGTCAGGGCAACAACAGGGTTGCAGGGGTCAACGAAGTGGGTCCTGCTGGCTCACAGAATGAGCGTCTCCGTCGTCTGCGCATTATGCGTCTGCGCAGGCTGCGTCAGCAGAGACTGGGAGGTGGGGGGAGGTACCCAGCACACACCACCTCAACCACCACCACCACCACAACAACAACAACATCACCAACCACCACTGAGCCAGTAACGGAGACCACCACTTCTTGGTACGACTCTTGGTTTGACCTGGACAGCAGCTTAACATCTCCTTCTCCCATTGAGACAGAACTCTTTGAGCCTGAGGCCACGATTGATGACACCTTCGAGTATACTATTGATGAGTATTAGGTTAATCCAGTCAAATAATAATGGAAATGTTTTTCCGTGGCTAGCACAATGCATTCTCTAATACTGTACTAGTTGAGTATTAAAAAGCTTATTAAAGAAAATGCTCTCTCTGCTGCGCAAAGAGGTTCAGGTACAGACATGGAATAACTTAATGGTTGGAGGAACTGTCATATTTTTTATCGTTTTTAAGATATGCCTTAAACAGTTGATATGCCACACTTTACTTTTCACTCACACAAAATGTATAGGGAATTGTTATGTATTCAATGTGTGATTTTTTTCCATGGACATTTATTTTTTTCAAATAAAGACATAAAAACAAAGGTGTTTTCTGTAGTCTTCATATCTTTAATTAATAAATAATTTAGGATCAAATAACATAGACTAGGAGGATGTAAAAAATAGCTTTCTTTAGTCTACTTATATTTTGGCATTAAATGGTAGCCTAAATCCCATGGCAAACAATATTTTCATTTTCACGTGGAAACAGCACACGCCCAGCGAGGTCACAAACCGGCATATGTGCACTTTTACTTTGAAATAGTGGCCTGGAAGGACTGTGTTCTGTATGTGGACGTAGATTGATCCAAAAGTAACCAGCCAGTGAGGATAAGACAAGTTTCTCCATTTTGGATAGACTAAAATTATAAAGGTTTTCAATAAGAGATTGCTTTCTTACATACATGGCTCAAATTTAGGGTATTTGTTTGAAAGTTTTAAGCCGTGTTTGTAGCTTTGTATCGAGGAGAATAAATTAGATTCTTAGCTAGCTAACATAGGCTACGAGGTTAAGCTAGTTTGTGGCTAGCTACCCGGCTAGCAGACTTTAAGAAATATTTTTTATCTTCATTTGTCGCCGTTTAAGTCTGTGAAATTTTTCTTGAACACTGTAAAAAAGGTAAGACGAACTGTCAATTACCGTTAGTGCCAGCTGTATATGTAGCTAGCAACACATCCAGAAAACTTGCTAGCCATCAGCTAATTAGGTTAGCCTCCTAGATAGCCTGTTGCCCAGTATGACACGTCTCTGCGAAGACGACTTAGGATAGTCAAGCTAGGATAACGTTGGCTGTGGTAATGCTACCAGACGAGACTCGAGCTAGAGTGAATTTTAATGAAATACACGAAGTTATATATTACATATTCTGTGACTTAATCAAGTGTTTACTATCTTGCGGAGAATCGTTGACGTAAGATTTTCCAAAAAACAGCAGAATTTGCTTTGTATTAACATTAGCTGGCGACATTCTTTGATTGAGCACTTACTAACTGGCTATTATATTTAGCCCACAGTGAATTCTCAGTCTTGTAAAAAAAACTGTAACGTCACGCCAGATTCAAGGTGCACTGCCACCCTGACAGATAACGTTACGATTCTTCTTTTTCGTATACGAACTACATTCAGTCCCTGCCAGTGAAATCGGTACAAGTTAGCCAGTCCCGTGGCATGTTTATCGAAGTCCTCTCATTATCAAGTGTCTGGCCACGTTGTGTGAGGAGTATGTAACAAACACTGTCATGATGTCATATTATGTGAATTAAACCGAATCGAAACCTTTATTATCTGGCAAATAAAGTGATTGAAAAGGAAACCACCACCAAGTTGAGTCAAGAGATAAGTGAAATTTATATTCTGTTCCAGGTTCATCCCCCCCACCCCCATCACTATGAAACTGTACAGTTTGAGTGTCTTACACAAAGGAGCCACAAAGTCCAACCTGCTGAAAGCTGCATATGACCTGTCATCCTTCAGCTTCTTTCAGAGATCCAGGTGGGAAAAATTGGATCCCTAATACTGCCAATACTCATTACGTTTACATGCACAGCTAAGTCATACTATGGTTGGGTTGCAGTTCGACTAAGCCTTCTTTCAACTAGATTGTTATTTTTGGTTATGCACAGGACAGATGTCAGATTCCTTTGGATGTTCAATTTGGTTACGGACCTAGCTCAGCTGTGTAACCATAGCGTGGTATTACTTGTTCTCATTCTCTTGATTTCATTCTGTCTGCAGTGTGCAGGAGTTTATGACCTTTACAAGTGCACTGATTGTGGAGCGGTCTGGTTTGGGAACCCGAGCATCAGTTAAAGAACAAGGTTAGTCTCACCTGGGTGTGTCATTGCTGAAAACCCCTTTGTTGAATGAAAATTTGGTCTTTAATGTTGTGAAATATGCACATTGTTAACATTCAATAACAAAAGATGAGTGCTTTTCACAGTGATGGATGTGATCAGGCTATTCCTTTGTTCCTTCATCAACTAAGGTAATTTTGTAATTTTGTTTCTTTACCTAGACTACCTGTGCCACGTTTATGTGCGAAATGATTCTCTTGGAGCTGTAGTGATTGCAGACAGCGAATATCCATCCAGAGTGTGTTTTACTTTACTTGACAAGGTAAGTGTTCACAGTGATTCACCTGTGTTTTACTGACAATTGTGTAATTATTTTGCAAGAACTGTAGCATTGCCTAGTAAACTGTATCCAGGTTGTGCAAGTAAATGAACATAAATGTAGAAGGCTAGCTTGCATGGAATAAGGTACAGCTTCCAATGAACACTTAGGTATTTATTTGCTTTAATTAGGTTTACTTAACATTACCTGCATTTACTGGAAACACTATAATTGGAGAGCGTACAGTATGGTAGTATGGTATATTTTCAGATTTGTTTTTGCACTGCTTTTCTGGACAAATGTTTTCATCCAAAAGCAGAGTGTCTGCCTGCTGTCTCCAGTGAGTGGCAGTGCAATATTGGCCATGTGATATGGATTATGCTCTAGTCTGTGCTTATTGAAAAGGGCCTCTGTACGCAGAAAGCTACTAGGTTGTGGCTGCAGTGCAGAGATGTAATCTGTCTACTGTGGGCCTCTCTCAGGTATTGGACGATTTCTCAAGGCAAGTGGACCGTATTGACTGGCCGTCCGGCTCCCCAGCCACCATTCAGTTCACTGCATTGGATGCCTACCTGGCCAAATACCAGGTGAGCATAAATGTTTTGCCTTGCTGAAGCATGTTGTCGCTCTCAGTACTTATATCTTTGGAATGGGTTTCTTCATTTCTCCTGTAAGATTCATATACCTTTTCACTAGGTTACATCATTTTCAGTGGTGTAAAAGAAATAATCTTGTCTTACCCTTTCATGATTAATCGTTAGAGACATAAGTCCTGTTAATGTGTTTGATATAAATGTGTTTTGTGTTTTGCATAAACAACTACATTATTTCCTGTTAAATGTTCCCTGTCTAGAATCCCAGAGAAGCTGATGCCATGACAAAAGTCCAAGCCGAACTAGACGAAACAAAAATTATTCTTGTAAGTTGTCATTAGAGAGATTGATGAAGCCTTCACACCCCCACACCCCAGAGTCTTTGTTGTTGTCAGTTTACACCGTTTCCTTTGACTTCTCACAGCACAACACAATGGAGTCACTCTTGGAACGAGGTGAAAAGCTAGATGATTTGGTACAGAAGTCAGAACACCTTGGCAACCAGTCAAAAGCCTTCTACAAAACGGTGAGTTTAGTTCTGCTTAGTGGTCATGCGCATTTCTTTCTGTTGAGTCATTCAGAGGGGTTAAGGTCTCAATTTCTGTGTGGCCCCTTAGGAATAGCACATCATGAAATTGAATTAGGCATGTATAATGGTGAAGAAATGTATACTTTTTGTGCTCCCTTTAACTAACCATGGATTTTTGTCTCTTTTTAATACAGGCAAGGAAACAGAACTCTTGTTGTGAGGTGATGTGATGTCAGGGGATGGTATGACAGATCTGACTCCTCCCAGCCACATCTTTCTTTCTCTCTCTCTATTTTTCTCTCTTTTTTTCTCTTTCTCTTTCTTTCTCTGTCTGGCTGGGGCAGACACAGTACAGCTCTCAGATGTCACAGAGGAAAGAGGGGAATTATTCACAGGAAATGAAGACTCTGGGAAGAGCCAATCAAAAATAACAAAAAAAGAGAGAAAGAAAATAGTTCTATGGGGTCAACCGGGGCCTGATTTCCCAGAGTGCACCACACATGTGCTGCTGCTGTCTGAAGAGTTAGTTTGGGGGGGGCGGGGGTGAGATTACAGCCACAGGAATAACCTTGGGCCCATCTTTTCCTGTGGGGTCCTAAATGGAGTACAGGCATTGTATAGAGAGAGGGGCCAGCAACCCCTCCCACTGTGCCTTACCCTAGACAGTCACTTGTTTTATGTGTTAAATATCCCCCAACCCTTCACCTCCGTACAGACGCATGTAGAAAGCTGGCTGCCTTATGCAATGTCTGTAACGTAAAGAAGCACCACTGCATTTCGATTCTAGGAAACCCAATTTTGTTTCCGTCAGGAATACTGTACAGTGCGAATTGAAAGTGCGTTTGGTGGAACTGAAAACTGTAGTATTGCTTTTATGTGGCTGTGGGATTTGAGTTCAAACTCATGTTGTGAGATTCGATTGAGTCCATTGTTTTTTTTATTTTTTTTTTTCTTTCTTTCTTTCCCCTTGTACGTGTTATAAACAGCTGTAGTGTGTGTGTGTGTGTGTGTGTGTTTACATGTGGCAGACATAATGACCAAATTTGTAGACAGGACAGTTGGAAAATCATGATTGTCTTAAGATGGACTGTTAGAGGCTTATTAATTATTATACAATAAACATGCTCTTATGACATCAGATTTCTGTAAATGTTTTGTCTTCTGACAACATGCACACGTGCCCTCAGGAAGTGCTGGTGGTTCTCATTGTAGATTTTTATTTATGTTTTTTTAACATAACAAGTTACGAGTTACTCTCGATTCCTTTTCTCAAGCACACGTGAATATCATTGCATTTTATATTTGGCACAAATGTTAAGTTGCGAGTCACAGCAGTGTGTGTGTGGTCACATGATGAAATCAGTCCCCACCCTCTCATTGGAAGCTAAAGCTGTCGTCTGTATTCTGTATGCATATGGGTGGTGTGGGTGGCAAATGGGTGGTTTTAGGTATAAATAGACACCTCTCAAAAGTTCAGGTGATATTGCATATTGTTGCCTGAACTGCTTGTGGTTTTTGAGTATTTGAAAGATGGCATTGTGTCATTCCTTATCAAGTTCATGAGAGGTTAAGACGGTGTGAAGGAAGAATGGTTGGAAGAAGGTGTATCAACTGTCATGAATGGCGAGAGCAACTCATTTTTTTCTTAGATTAGTCTCTTGAACAGGATGTGCTTGAAGTAAGACTTGAGTCAACTGGAAGAAGACTTGAGCAAGAGGAAACATTTGAAACATGTATATTTCTAAACAACCTCATTGTGGTCTTGAAGGAAAATTTAACGTGTTGACCTGTTGAGTCTTCTCAGTGCAGTAGTGGATAAATTAACCTCCATGTCCAGGCCCGGTTACGCACACAGCTCTCCAGCTGTCCTGACAATCTTCATTAGAGTCTGAAAATGATCTGAGAGTGAGCAACAGTTATCTCGGTGGTGCCGAGCTGCAAACCCTCTCGACTTCAACACAAATTTATTGTCATTTTACTGTGGTTGCCATGTTTTGCCATTAATCATTTTGGGGATTTAAACCATAACTAAATCAGAGTTGTGGCTTCAGTTTACAGCAGACTCATCCAGCCCTGAGAAAAGCCGGAAACACTCTTCCACTGAAATGTTTCCGGCTCAAGTTCCAAAGTTAATTTATCTCTGAAAGAAATACATTTTTGTGAATCCCCTATACACATCTAGACAGTTCACGTTAAAAAACAAAAAAAACAAAAAAATAAACACAACTATATTTTCTTTGTCATAATTTTCCACAGCTCACCAACTGATACAGTGCAATACTACCTAAGTTGAGGGTTTTCAAACTGTACTCACAACCTAACTTCAGTTGTTAAGGCATACTTGGTCATCCTGTCAGACTTCAGTTAACTGAGAAGCATTTACTGTTTTTTTTTTTTTTTTTTTTTTTGCTGTTGGTTACGTGTCCTTACAGTCATATCAGCACCAAAGCAACACACCTTTCACTCCAACACTGCAGAAGCCCTCAGAGGAATAGAGCCTGGAGATACCCTTGTCCAACCTTTTTCAAATGGCGGGCAAAAAAATGTGTGTGTGTATTCCTATTTCTTTAAATCAATACAAAAAAAAAAATTGAGCACAGGATTTGTGTTCTGATGATAATGCGGTGTAGCAGCTTGTGCGTGCGTAAAAGTGCGGTTTGGTGTTTTTTTTTTTTGTTTGTTTTTTTTGTTTCGATTTGATTGTTGGTGTGTGTATATATGTATGTAACATGGGGTCTGGGATGTCCTCTACACACACTGCTTCAGGGGGCCCTTTAGAGGTGCCTTTTTTCAGTAATTTGCCAAATTTTAGAGGGACATTGACATGCCACTCAAGGAGGGTCGCCATGTGATTGAAGCATTTATGTTCTCGCGCTGCTTGTAAGACAAGATGTTAATGTTGAGTCTCATATATCTGACATTTACGGATTCATGCATTCATTTTCTGCTGCAAATCCATAGACTTACAGCTATAATACAGATAAAAGGCAAACATTCAGAGCTCCTTTGTTTCAGATAAATAAATGCTTGGAGCAAAGAGACAAGGACAAGGATCATAAATGCTTTGAAATATTTCATATGAATATGTTTTTTTAGCAACTTCATATTGCACCATACCTAATTGAACACACACCACTTATGATGAAAGATGCTTCTGTTTGTGTTGCCTTATTTCAGTGGGTGTCATGTCCTCTATTGAAATCAAGAAGCGCATTATGTATATCTGTGCTTGTATTGTATTATCAGAATTGCCATATATATATATATTTCCCAAAAGATACATGTTATGTAGAATAACATGTATGTAACAATGTAACATAAAACCGTGTGGCAAAGTAACTTATAAATGTATGTAATCATGTAATGAATTTATTTTTCATTTTTTGAACTAATGACTGATTGTTTCTTTGAACTGGCTTTGTATTACCATAAATGAACTGTATCTAATATTGAACCTGGCCAATTATGCAATTTCTGTGTGGTGAAAAAAACTTGATAAAGAAAGCACTTTCCACAATTTGTCAGCTCTTAGTCCTCTTTATAAGCTTCTTGTTAGAAATACAGTTTGCACTTAATTCAATTAACTTATATTTGGCTCACAGAGCCATTGTTTTTATTGTAGCAGAAGAATGCAATCTGAACCACAGACTAGCCCATCGAGTACACTTAAACCAAGAGCAAGTAAAGCCCTACATCAACTTAACATTTTCAAAATTTACAACTGTACAAATACATAGAAAACATTGTTAACGGTACTGATGTGTTATGCTGTTGATACAGGCAGAGTAAAGCAGTCACATTTTGACCTGGAAATACAGGTCAACTCCTCAAAAAGATCTTTTAGTCCCTGTCCTTTTAATCCCATTATTAACCATCACTGTAGTCCTAACATGATTTCAACTGGGAACAACTGGACCTCAATACAAATGCTGTCAAGGAGGTGTGAGGAATATTGCATCTTGAACGTTGCTGGAACTCCAGACCTCTGCCCAAACAGTTCCTATAGATGAATGACAGTGGATCTATAGGTCTGAACATATAGGTTGCTTGAAACCACATAATTTTTACCAAGCAGCTCTATGACTTTGCTTCTCCACCGGCTTTGGATTTTTTGGATTTGAAGCGGAACGTCTTCAGTGGGTTCTTGCCTCTGGCGTTCTTCTGCAAGCAAAGGAGAGAACAGTGTGATTACTGGTGTATATCTATCAATGCAATTGTGCTTATACAGACATGAGAAAATAAATTCACATATTAGATTAATTAAATAATTAATGATGTAGATTAATTCAATTCATTTCAATTTAAAAAGCATCATATGTTCAGACCACTACAACACCTAACAGACAGAAAAGAAAATCAATTCTGACCTTAAAGTCACTTTTGATAACCCCTCCAACTTTGGGCTTGAAATTCCTTCCTCTTTTCTTGCGGCCAGTCAGTGGATTGGCGAGTCCTTTAAGTGTGGATGGGACTAAAAGGGCACACACAAAAATAAAACACTTTCAGAACACAGACATGACTCATTTACTTTCATTACTGTTCTCCAATAGCCATGATGCTATGAGTTTGACTATATTTATGCTTGTAGCTGATGCCAAACAACGGCTTACTCAAATAGTCTGGCACGTTCTTCAGATGTGGTTTAATAATTGCAGGATGAATGTCCTTGTCATGGCGCAGAAGGTGAAGGTCCCTGGGATTGTCCTCAAAGTATGTCTAGAAATGTTAAAAATGTAACATATTAGTTACAAATTAGCTGAATCTGTGATAAGAGCTGAATTGAGCTCAAGAAAGCAAAAAGAAGCAATCTGACTGCCTAACACAGTCACACAGATAGTGATATCAAGGATACCTTCAACTTCTCAGAGTTCAGCAACTCCTGCTTGATCTCCTTCAGTCTGGCTTCTTTAACAGACTGTTTGGTGACGGACCGCATGGCATCCTACAGAGGCATTTTTATCTTTATTAGTCATTGGATGAGCAACATCCAAACAATGTACACATGAGGCAAACCTGGCTTAGTGTAATGTTCACAGTTACTGACAAGTCCATCAATCATTTCAAACCAACTGAGAAACTTACAATGGATATTGTGCAGAGCCACAAACATGACCAAAAATGTTTACTTACCCGGCAACGATACCTGAAACCCTCAATCTCCTCCATTTTAAACCCATATGGTTTCAGCGCACACTCTGCATTTTCTGTGGTTGTGAGAAACACCAAATTTGAGTCCCTGTCATTGTGTGTTTCTTCATGTTGTTACAATTACTACTTTTGAGTTATGGCATAGTAATAACTTACATCCGTTATAACAGTTTACATATCATCCAAAGCCATAGGTCAGTGGAATGCCAAAATTGAGTCATTATCACTGTATGTGACTACTCCATCATCTTATAATTACCATCTCTACCTTTGAGTTACAGCAAGGTAATCATTCAATCAATCAACCTTTCTAACACATTTAATGTTTCTGAGAACCAAAGGTCAATGAAATTACCTGTGAGTGCAGCTTCCACCTCTGCCAACAGAGGAAGCTCTGTGTGGGAGACGAACGTTAAGGCAGTACCAGGGTTATTTGCACGGGCCGTTCTAAAGACAAAAGTGAGGATGACGTCAAGTGAAGTAAAAAATTTATTAAGCTGGTCTACAACAGACATAGGTTCTAAATGTCATGTACACTACAGTTAAAAGCAAGGTTAGATGCCAACAAACCTGCCAACACGGTGAATGTAGGACTCTACTGTGGGCGGGAAGTCAAAGTTAATGACGTTGGCCACATTCTGAAAGTCTATGCCCCGAGACACACCATACTCCTGATCTTTACTCCTAAAAAAAGAGCAGACAGATACCTATTCATCACATGATTCTTTTCTGTATTAAATGCTTTCATATTTACCACATTAATTTCACATCGTAATTTTGACGAAAACAACACTGATGTCAATTTCCTTTTTCCTTCAAGAGAATCCAAAAACTAGCACTGTGATCACACCCCACCCGTTCAATGAGAATGCCCGCCGCCATCTTGGAATGTCTTCGGGCAGTTATTTGGGACCAGGCCCTATCAAAATGAATGGGGAGATATCCATATCGGCAACCTGCCTATCTCCAGTTGTTAAGTACTTAAAAAGCGTATTGTTCGAACCCTTGTTTAAGTCTGAACTGAATGATGTCAAAATCTACCTGTAGATAGCTTAAATAAAGCTAAAAAAAGGCATTAAAACAGAAATTTGCTCACTACGCCTGGGCCAACATTCTTGTCATGGCTATCACCATGGTGACAGATATGGAGACAGTAAACAAAAGGTTAACATCAGTCATACTGCAACCAAGAATGCAATTTGGTTACTTTCACTGCAAGGCAGGACTTCCAGTTTGTCAACTCTGCCATCTTTCCGTTACGAACGGGCGCAATACATTTCTATGGGAGGACTTTTTAAGTGATGTTTCTCCTCCTATATAAGTGTCTCTGATCTAAATACCTGCATCATTACTATTTTACTGGACATAGTTTAGTTCACTTACTGTCCTCCTTTCCCTGTAGTCTTCTTTTTTTTGCCCTTCCCCTCCTCTTTCTTTGTGGGGACTGTCGGGTTCTCTAGTCCCTGCTCGTCTGTAGCGATGATGTAGTCATAGAACCCCTGATTAAACTGAGTGATGATATGACACCTGAACAGGACAGTGTTGAAATCAATCACACAAATCAGTCAAAAAAACATTACACATGCAGGAAATTGTTTGCCGGCATTCAGTACATACTACCAAAATTGAAGCTAACATCATTCTGAAGTTAAAAAGTGCCAGGAATTTCACAACAGTAGTCATATGAACAGATTTCCAACCTGGTAAACTTGAAACTGTAAAAGTTTGTTACAATGAACCTCTGGAATTTTGAATTCTGTAAGCTCTGCTAAACGGCAACGACTAAACATCATAATATATTCAGACCTTCTTTACTTTACTTCACATTAGTATCTCTCTGCCACAGCAGTGAGGGGAAATGTATTTGGTAAGCTCTCTTACATAATTTAACGTCTACAATCCACACACATGCAAACCATACAGATACACACACGCACTTACCTGGAGCGCACAGGAAGCTCTGAGTTTAGCACACAAGCTGGGATACTGAACTGCTCGAGGAAGAGCTTCAGGCGGTAGCAGCGGTCCACAGTGCTCACAAACAGCAGCGTTTTGCCGCGCACCAGCCGCAGCTTGAGGAGCGTGTAGATGAGCAGGAACTTGTCTTCTTCGTCACACTTGATGCTGTACTGCTGTAGCTGAGAGCTGTCCGGCAGCTGAGAGCCCTGCAGCTTCAGAGTCACCTGGAACGCCAAAGCAGCCACTGCTGTCACTGCTTACTAGCATGTCACATGACTGACTCCATGTGGACTCATTGAAAGCTTAAATGAAAGCAGTAGCTTACACAACCAGAATATAATAGCCAGGGCTCAATGTCCATCTTTACAGACTCAGTTGTGCGTTCACGTTAAGTTTGTCGGTTTACGGGTTTCCTGCTGTCAAAATCTCATGCCTTTCCTAATGTCGGCATCGCATGCAGAAACGTCACAAAGGTGTGTGTAAACAATTGCCCTAAAAGTGAAGCAAGTCTGCAATGACTTTAGTGTTGTTAATTGAATCCGTCGCAGGTGATGTCCCAACTGTGCAAATAACAAGGTGAGTACTCACAGCCTCACAAGCTCGATCACTTAACAGTACATCAGTTAAGTTCGTGAGGGCTCAGGTCTTAGGAGGACATTCATTGTCATACCATCTCTCAATCACAACATGAGCCACAAAATGTGCTTTCAACGCTGAACATCGCGAACATCACATGAATATGTACCTTCACAGGAACATTTACAGAACGCATCAAACGTGTTCCCACATTGATCCGGACAAGGCGGTGCCAGGTTAGAGAAGAACAGTGTTTCACACAAACAATGTCGGCACATCAGACATGGTGGGATGACCATGGGCACGAATTCATCAAACCAGTTACCATCACTTAATTGTTTGTTTAATTAATTAATTAATTAATTAATTAATTAAACACCTGAACCTCAACCTGAAGTTGTCCAAACAACAATGGTAGCTGGCATCTTCTGCATGGAACACTGTTCGGTACAAACCTGGCACCACCTTCATCACGTTACCATAGAGCAGGTCATGTACAAACCTTTCTTACAAGTACATTTTAAACTCCCATCCATCTCTAGTAATTAATCTCATGGTACTATTGCATGCTTTCTTCTAAGGACAATGACGTAGATGGTATTATGCTATTACATTACTTTGCCGTGTGGGCAGTAGCATCACTGTAGTACACACAGTACTTACAGGGTTGTGGAGCACCAACTCCTTCAAGGCCTGCACATCCTCATTCAGCGTGGCAGACATGAGGAACGCCTGGTAGATCTTGGGCAAATGACTGCAAGGGAACAAACTCAGGTGACAGGAGTTCTAAGTCTGTGTTCAATTAACATTCCATTTACCACATGGTAGCTTTTTTCATTCAGCACCTCTAAGGTAACTCTTCCTTCTGTGGCTGTCGTGTGCTGTAGTTTCAGATGTTTCAAATTGATGCATGTGATTTTCAAGTCACCCTAAATGTAAAAAAAACATATTTACAAGCTCATACCAGAGCAGATTCTTCAGGTCTGCCTCAAAGCCAAAGGAAAAGACCAAATCCGCCTCATCAATAACCAGCATCTCCAGAGAAGAGTGAAGCACCAGATTTTGGGCATTAATGTGGGCTAGCACCCGTGAGGGGGTCCCCACCACCACATCAGGTTTCTCCATCAGGATGGGCCTGAGGGAAAATGCACAACAGATTTATGGGTAAGACAATGTATGTTAACTCAAAGTTGAAGCATAAGATGTTTAACATCATTTCGCATCTAAGCCTCTGATGCAGTGTGAACTTACTTCTGAGCTGATATGTCTGCCTTGCTTGAGATGTCTGCAATTCTTACATCCCTGGCACAGAAAGCTGTGAGCTGGCGGACCATGCTCTGTACTTGCTGTCCTAGTTCTTTGGTGGGTACTAGTATCAGAGCTCTGACAGACTGTTCGCGTACGGTCTGCCAAACAGAACAGGGGATGCGTCAGTCATCTAACAGCAGGGCAGTTCAAAACGACAGCAGGCCAGTTCAAAACAACAGCTGGAACCAACCGTCAACCGTCTACCGTCTTTCTGACATGTGTGGCAGAAGTTTAACACACCTGTTTAGACGTCAGAATCCGCTGAATGACAGGAACCGCATAGGCAGCAGTCTTACCCGAGCCAGTCCGAGCTCGGGCCAGGAGGTCTTTACCTTCCAGTGCCAGTGGAATAGCTTTCTCCTGGATCAGCGTGGGCTGCACCCACCCTAGGTCAGCTATAGCCTGTCAACAAACACAAACATTGTTTACACATAAATGTCACAAGTCAAAAGGAATATGAACCAACAAACAACATTGTTCAACGGCAACGGACGATGTTGGCATTTAAAGATAAGTTCACAGAACACTTCAAAATAGTACATGCTATCCTGACATCTACTGCTGCATCGTTGTCTGCAGGGTGTATCCCAGCGCTTTAAACAAAAATAATTATACAAGTGGCACGTAGCATGACAAATCCAAGCAAATGTAATGTCGTAAGAAACTCAAATCAACCTTTAAAAGGCGATCATCTAAGCCCATCTCGTGGAAGTCAATCTTATCGGCAGCCATTCTTCCCACGTGTGTTTGTCTCACTGAGTTCGGAAAGGGGAAAAATGGTTACTTTGACAAAAGAAATACACCGACCACTGCTGGTAGGGAGGTGAATTTCAAGTGGTTAATCTTTTCCTCTTCTTGTTGAACATTAAGAAAAAGTTTAGAATTTTAGGGATATTTTTAATTTATATTTTATTCAGTGTTGTTCACATGAACGCTAGTAGAAGATATTATGATAAAGACTAAAGTTTAATTTAGGATTTACATTGGACAGTGTCACAAGTGTATCGAACCACTAGTCGGCGTGCGTAGTATTAGCACTGATGAATTCCCGCTGAACGCCTTCCGTGTCAATCAAAAAATAAACAAAGGCAAAGGAGGAAGGAATCGCAGGGAAAGTGAGTTGCTGCTGAATATCTCTCTTAATTAAAGATGCACTTTACAATTGTTTTGCTGAAACAATAAATTTGAAAGTGTAATGTGATGTCTTAAATAGTCTTCAATATTTGTCAACCTAACTTGCTGGGTCTGCCAGCTAGCTGCGTTAGCTGAATCAATATCCCCATTGAAAGCAGCCCGAACTGTAAGCCCACAAGGTCTGCAGGTTTTTTAGTGAACTTGTATGAAGCCCTCATTTAGTAGAGTCCGTGTGAATTCAGTAATATGAATTATTACTTTGCTAATCAAAGCATGCTCTCCACTTTGTCTTTCATGCTTCCTATATGTATTCATTTTATGCTAGCCCTTAAAATGACCTATTCAAGGCTATTAGGCTATTGCCGGTGAAGGTGCAGTCCCTCGTTAGCATGTTTATTATGGGGTTTGTTTGTACAACATATCTGATGTTTATAATAAGAAATTAACACATCAAATTGTTACCTTTTACAGAAACAAGTGGATATTCAGCTGCGAATATTTTAAGAAAGTCATATAAGTCATATATATATATATATATATTATCTACAACCACATTGCTAACTGACGTCAGCTAACCTCTTGCGTATGAATGTCAACTATCCCAAATAGCTTTAAGAGGCAGGACAGACAGAAAATGGGAGGTGAGAGTTGAATTACGAGATGAATTACGTTAATTTACACCATTCTCTTCAACTAGCTCATCCAGATCTTAAACCTATTCAGAAGTCGCACCCTGCAAGTTGAACTCGCCAGGCACAATGGAAACTCAGGTATGTAATATCAGCTGTAGTTAATTTCAGTGATTTGTAGATGATGTAGTGTATTTTTTCAATTCTATTTGACAGTTATTACTGTTATAAAGATAAAGTTTTGTTTGTTAGATGAAACAACGAGTCTTCACGGGAGTGGTGACTCAGTTACAGGATAATTATGGTATGGTCGATCAAGACGTGCACTTCCAGATGAGGTAAAGCAAGAGTAAAATTGTGTGTTCTTTTTCACTGTAGTACATTTAATGGCTTTGTGAATTGCTGTGCTATTCTGTGCTGAACCCCATGATTTTTATTAGGTTTTATTTATTTCTTTGCAGTGACGTTATTGGAAGGTATCCCCAGTTAGGAGAGAAAGTGCTTGTGAAAGCTGTCAAAGACTCTGCTCAGGCCCTTAGTTGGACGGCTCAGACTGTTCAAACTCTTAACGGTCAGGTATGCGGTACACTGAAACATTTCACGATAACAGTTCACAGATGTCACAATGGCTATATTCAGCACTGGACACATAAAGGGTTTCCCCCTTCGATCCCACATACTCACTTTCTGCATACCTAAATAATGGTCTCCACACAGCCTTTCAAGTCACCTCCTCCTCTACTGCCTTCAATGTCGTCAAATCAGAAACCTGGCATCCTGGGTAGGCAGCCACAACCACTCCTCAAATCCCCCAAGATTCCGCCGCTTATCCCCAACATGCAGTCCAACCCTGGCAAGGGTGAGTACCTTAGTGGGACCAAGGCTATAGGTCGCTAATGAATGCAGATTATAAAATCAGATACTTAGATAGACATAGATAGATAGATCATGGTATGGAATATGGTATTGGTTAACTGGTTCTTGCTTCTCTTTCTACAGGCTTATTGCAGATGCCGCCTCACCACCTACAGCCACCATGGGGGGCTCCGTACGAAGGCTGGGGCAGCAGTGTTGGCTCCAGGAAGAGACATAGTGATGGGGGAGGTGGACGAAGAGGAGGCCGCTGGTGAGTCTGGGGAAGGGGTGCTTGAACTTGAGGTATGGGGTGATGAGGTGCGCGGTGCTTTTTTCTTTAAAATTTTCTTGAACACATACCAGGATTTTTTTTTAAAGGTGAAGAAAATTTAGGTTTAAAGGTTTAAGAAAATTTAGGCTCGTCATTCCACAGACGTGCAGCGGGGTTTTCAAAAATTCACTCAACCACATTAAAATAAAAACTTCTATTATTCATGCATAACTAAAGTTATCTTCATATATTTTCTGTGATGGGCTGTTATTCCTGTTACTAAGAGGCTGCTTCATCGCCAGCATATGCAGAGCAGAAACATCTTGACGTCATGGTAGGTGTTGTGATGAAGCATTGTGCTTGTGTCTAAACCCACAGGGAGGATGGCAGTCCGTGGGGAGGGGACGCGATCCACCAGAAGCGGAGGAAATGGAAGGGGATGTCTGACGACGAGTCACCCAGGAAGAGCACCACTGCGCCCCAGCAGAGCTGCCCCTTCTTCTCATGCTTCCCACGGGACAGGTGAGGCACGCCCAGGCTTATTGTCTTTTGCTGGGCTGATGGATAGAGCCATAAAACCAAAATGAACTCAAACACCAAATACTGCAGATGCAGTACAGTAGACTTACTGCATTTGAGTGAAGAAAAATTTTGCAAAGTGTTTCTGGCTCGAAAAACCAAAATTGCCCTTGGTAACACTGAGACTGATTGTCTATTCATGTATAGTGAGAATACATGATTACGTAAGTAGTGTTTGGTGAGTGAGGTCATCCTGTTTTTACTTAAGTAAGCAACTTGAAATTACCACACCCGCCCGGCCATGGTTGGGGCGCGACACCCATTGAACTTGCACTGAATCATACTGTGCTAGTCAGAAGTTGGGTCCTGCCTAGGCTGGCCATGCCTTCCTAGCAGTTCTGCTTGATTATTGCTATTGTGTCAGAACGTCATTAACATCAGAATAGTGTGGGTGAAATTTATAGCCGTAACTTTAGCCTCAGGTAGTTGTCATAATACCTTGTCAGTAATTAGATTCGACAGTGATAAACAACATTTCACGAAGCAAAAGGTGAGAATAAGCTGCATTTCTTGCTGTTCAGGAATGCTTACATCTATCTTCTGTGGAATTTGTCTTCTAGTTACCCATATTTTTTATCAGTCCATTGATTCCATCTTTTGGTCAGTCAAACACTTATTTATCACTTGTTTGTAAACAAAAACACAAATATACAATGTTTCTGCAGGCATTTAGTAATAGGTTTAGGCCTTAAAAAGTCAGTAATCATGGTTTTAAAATGTCTTAGGTTAAACCTATTAAAGCCAGCAGAAACCCAGAATATAGTAGTGTGTAAGACTCTTCATGGTTTTGTCTGTTTCTGTGTGCTGTTTAGTTCAGCCTGTGAGAGTCTGGAGGTACGGCGGCGCTACCCCCACCTCCCGTTGCCCCCCTCTCTCTTCCACCTGCAGCTGAGCTGGACCGAGAGCTTCCCGCCTGAGAGGCCCCTCCCGTTCTGTGGCCCGTGCCTGTTCCGTGCGGGGCCCTCTCAGACGACTGAACAGGTGGAAGAGGCATCCGAGACGGTCAGCTCGGAGTTTGCCGTGAAGGTGAGCAGGGCTCTTCATGTTGTCTTTGCCCTGCGGCATTGCCATTTCTTATGTCTTTAGAAAATCTAAGCTAATGCATCTATTCAACAGTCAAATAAACCTAATGATTGGAATAGACTAGCTGTAGAATACTTCAGTGTTGTTGATCATTTCTTGAATGCTGTACTTGGCTTTGTCTGCAGGTGATGTTACTGTCTATGCCAAGTATGGAGGACCTCTACACTGAGTGTTGCCTCCTCGGGCAGGAGGAGCAGGCATCAAAAGGGAGCGCAGTGCACCCCAGCACCCTCATCAAGGTTTGGGCACTCCACGAGTTCGGTCCCGTCACGTGCATTTAGACTTCTCCCTGAAGTTTTATTTTGAAAAGGTTATTGACATGTTAGACCATTAAAGGAGAAACCCAGTGTAACAGTTGATATTCCAGTTGTTCAAGGTCACTGAATGCTGTCCATAGGAAAAAGAATGAAAAAAATTGATTCGACATTGACCGAATAGTGAACTGGCAACTAACACTAAGTGAAAGGGGCACAGTAACTTACTTTCAGTTTCATTTTGCTATGCCCCATTCAGTTAACATTAGTTGCTGGTTCGTAAATCAGTCTATGTTGCATCAAATTTTCGAGTTCTCTTACCTACAGACAGCATTCAGTGGACTTGAACAACAGGGCTATGGAATGATTCACACCGGATTTCTCCCTAGCCTTAGCTTCACCTGTTAGCCTGCCTGATAAAGGTCAGGGATGGTGATTACATCTCATATGGTCAAGGCAGGCAAGTTTATGTATCTAGTGCATTTCATTAACAGAAGTAGCTCAATGTGCTTCAGAAAGGTGGAGGTGAATTTTTGTTGAGGTAACAGGTAGTTAATTGGTTGGAAAAGTTTTTAACTTCCATCCTTCATCCATCCTTTTTCAACTTCTGTTCATCCATGTTCTCTGTCTTCCTCCCTTTGCCTTCCCCCACTCTCCATCTCTCCTTCCATCTCTCCAACTATATGTTTACCCATGTAGTTCCTGTTGTTGGAGTCTAAAGGGAATCTCCAGTTGGTGGGAGGTCACTGGTCAGCACAGGATGGACCGAGCCCATCTAAGGACCCGTCTAGTCTCATCCGCACAGCTGTGCGCTGCACCCTCCAGCAGACGTGCTTGGACCTGGGCCCCTGCACACAGTGGTCAGTGTCCACCCAGCCTTTTTTTTTAAATAAATTGATATGTAAATATAAATTCTAGTTATGTTTATATTTTGTTTCTGTGTTATTCTGTTTATGATTATGTATGTTGCATTGGGAGATGGTTTTGGCCAAAGTTACTTAAAAAAAGCTACATTGATAATTAACATTAACATCAGATGCAGATGGAAATTAAGCATACTGTGTACATGATGAATGGGTGAACTATACCATATTTGTGCTGTTAAGTAGTATATATGTGTTAATTATTACTGATTGTACACAAGACTGCCATGCTTTCATCTAAGTATGCTGTACTTAGGAGGGTGTTGGTGTTGCTCAGAACCATTTTTTACATTTTTTAGTAAATTTTTTTGGTCTGAATTGTAGGCACAAGATGGCCGAGGTGAAGTATCTGGCAGAGGACAGGATGGAGACTGTTGTGTTCCTGTTGCCAGACGTGTGGAACCTTCCCCGCACAGACCCCGAAGAACAGACAGCAAAAGACGAGGAGCAAGAAGAACAAGAGGTCTGGTGTTTATGTTACTCCGCCAGCCATGGCAGCAAGAGAACTAACCCTCATCAGTGTATTTATTTTACATTTAATAAAAGCCCAAAACAAGTGACTTTTATTGTGAATGATTATCAGTTGTTGAGCCCCGTCTTAGTTTATGATGCTAGCGGTTAGAACCTGTGTGTGTCAAGATGGTGCCGTCCTCACTTTTGCCAAAATTTGCCAAAGCCTTTCTCTTGGATATTTGTATGACTCTTTCTCTTTCGCTCTGCTCTTCTAGCAGGACTCCGTCCCCACTCTCCCAGTTCCTCCAGCCCTGCTGGTGAGCCCTTGTCATGGCTCCAGCCTGCCTGTGCTCTCCCTTGCCTCTCTTCTGGAGCCTCAGAGCTCAAAGACACAAGAGACATTTGAGGTAATCCATATATATTGGCATTCACTTATACCTGCAAAAAAGGCCCCACTTTTCTGCAATGAAAATGTTGTGTAGTATGGTTATAGTATTGATGTTTTACAAGGCACAACAAACCTCTTGACTTTGTACAAGTTCTTCTCAATCATTGTTTTTAAGTAGCACCTATCTAAATTTGTATGGTGTTATGTGTTATTCTGGTCCCAGTACAACATAGAACACTGGCACAGTTCTATGTTCATGATGATAACTGTTACTGATGGTGTTTAAAAGCATGTTAATAAGGTGTATGCGGTGGTTGTCCTGTCTCAGGTTGGCCTGATGGCAGAGTTGTTCTGTGAGATGCTGCAGAGGGACTTTGGACTGCAGCTCTACCATTGCCTCAGCTGTCTGCCTCTGAGCGCAGAGTCCAAAGCTGAACAGAGCGAGGACGGTGCCACAGAAACACCCGACGCTGGAGCCAGCAGCACCAAGGTCAGTCCATAGGGTCCATTTTTATATGTAAGCGCCTCCCCTTAATTCATGTGGGGAAACTGGCCACATAAGTTCCCAGGGAGTGTTAAAAAATATTAATTTAATTATCCCAATGAACCTTTCTCGCTGATGGGAAAGAAACTGAATTTTCCTTGTTTGCCATTAGCAATGAGTGATGTTGTCCAAAAAGACCTGCGAAGAAACACGGAGATGCATTATCATGTACTGTGACTATCTGGTTGGTTTGCTAGAAATGGTAAATGGTAAATGGACTGCATTTATATAGTGCTTTTCTACTCCTACGAGTACTCAAAGCGCTTTACAGAGTATGCACCTCTACCACCTGCGCCACCACCACCCCCAAATGTGAAATGTGTGGCGTATAGCTACTGTAAAAGTGTGTTTGACGTTGCTGCAGGAGCCCAAGAAGAACGAGAAAGGGAAGAGAAGGGCTGCCAGCAAGGAGGGAAAGAAGAAGAAAGGCAGTGTGGAAAAAGAAGAGGACACAGAGAAGGAAAAGAAAGATGAGGAGGAGGAAGCAAAGCCAGAGGCGGTAGAGGAGCTGGAGGAGGTGGCAGAGGACAAAAAGAACAGTGAGAGCGGTGGTAAGTGTGTCTGTGTGTGTGTTTGTGTCACATGTACTACATCTCTCGTAAGGTTACAATCCACTTCTTGTAGTCTTTGATTCCAGACAAAGAAAAACACTTTTACAGCCAAATATATAATGCACAGTCCTTTGTCAACAATTCAAGTTGTTATTATCAGTAAAGCCCTGTATATATCACATACAGTATGAACATACAGTATAAGGCAAAATATGCAGGTTATGTATGTTGGTCTTTTTAATGTGTCTGCGCACTTTGTTTTTCCATTGTAGCGGAGGTGCTGGTAGAGGAAGAGAAGACTGCAGATGTCGCAGACAACCATACCACTAAGGAAAATGTAAATGGCTTTGTGTGTCTCTGAACTACACCTCATTACACTCAGCATATAAGTTTGTCCTGAGTTTTTTTCATGTCCATTTCATTGTCCTTTTGTCTTTTTCTGTCTCTTACTGTCCCTGTGTTTGTGCAGGATCGTCCTCTCGGCTGGAGTGCTGCACTCCCCCGCAGTGTTTTGCTCTCCTGGGTGTTCTTCGACCGGAAACTGGAGGGGAGTTTGAGAGAACAGGATCTCCAGAACATTCTGCTGTCTCTAGGATTGTACCTCACTCCTGCTCAGGTGTGTGTGTGTGTGTTTATGTTTATTATGGGTTTGTTTGAACTCTCTCACTGAATTTTGGATTTGGCTACGCAAGAGGTGAGAATCCTGGCTGAGGTGTTGCCAACCTGTGTGTGTTTCAGGCAATGGACTTGGTAAAGAAGACCACAGTCAGTGACCTGTGTCAGTACCGCAAGCTGTGTGCCCAGTGGGATGACTCTGAGCTGCCGTGTGACATCAGTTTACAAGGTGAGAGGAAGGACACACACACACAGAAAGACTCGAGACAAAACACATATTTCACTCTTTCTGGACTAGGAACAAGAGTAATTACCAATAGCTACATCAGCTTTCTAAGTGTCAGGCCTATATTGTGGCTTTGTTAAATGGCATTGTCGTCGTCAAATAGAGTTCACATTAAAAAAAGCAAAATAGGAGGCTTATGTTACTAGGCTTACTTCCAAATGACATAATATTGCAAACCATTCATCACCTGTCTGTTCACCATCAAAATCAACATGAAGATAACAGAAACATGTTGCTTGTAAATGCATTGCTCAAAAGCAATAAATTCCAATTGCAGTGGTATTTCTTAATCACCTGTCAGTCCAGAGTCAATATTAAGACTAGTTCAGTAGCCTACTGATAAGGTTTTATATAAATTAAAGAAAGAGAAACAACCATAGACTGACAATAATGTCTTCAAACATGCATTAAAAACTCCTTGTGTCCTCTGCAGGGAATCAGGCTCTGCTTCCTGGCCAGGCCAGCACAACTAAAGAGCGGGCGTCCAGCCGCCGCGGGAGCACCAAGGGCAGCAACACAGACATGATCAGCTACAAGGGCTCCATGGTGAACCTTCCCAGCCTGATGCAGGCACTGGAGAAAAGCACAGCAGTGCAGCGAGCCCTGGAGCAGCGCATCGCCACCCTACAGACCAAACTAGGTAACTAACTAATCCCTCTTAACTTGGGTCTTATCTGTACAGTTGTACTTTAAAAAATGGCGTTTTTAAAGCAGCAGCAGTCAGGTTTTTGGACAGACATACTGTAAGCATGAATATACAGTATGTAGGGGTGTGTGTGTGTGTGTATTATTTTATAAGGAAATTAGCACTGTATAGCAATATCATACATAACACATTAATATCACACCCAATATAATATCATACAGATACATTCAGGTACTTCAGGTTTTCTTTGCCCTAGAAGGCCTGCTCCATCCACCCTCTGTGTTACACAAACATAATTCCTCACTTCAACTTCATAGCTTAATTTGTTTTGTGTTATGGTGAGCTCATGTGTTTGTGCTGCTCTGCAGTGGAGGTGCAGCTGGGGAAGGAGGCGCAGGATGAGCAACAGGGAGGCGAGGAGCTGAGGAGCCGTGTGGAACAGGCTGAGAAGCTCAACAAGCTTTATGAGAGGAACCTGAAAGAGAACGCCGGCCACATGCTCGCTATCATTGAGAAGATGCAAAAGATGGTGGACCAGGTAAGGAGAGGCTGGGCTTCTTAAATACAAGGTCACCAGAAGAAAGCAGCATTTTGTTTTAAATCCCAGCAATGACATTTTATGGCTCGTATAGTTTTAAAAAGACTGCAATCGCCAATAAATGTGTGCATTAAACTTGTGTTTATTATTTTTGTCATGCAGACGACAAGCCTGACTGACTCCAAGAAGGACAAAGAGGAAAAAGCGTGACCACTACAACTGGATTGGACTGGCCTGGAGTAGGGTTGTGGTGGGTGTGTGAGGGGTGTGTGGAAGAAAACACACTTGGGTGAACTGCACTAAATTGTCAGTATGAGGAGGACTATCTTGGTTCAAACTATTGGATTTGTAGTATGTTCAGGCATTTGTGTGTGTGTGTGCGTGTGTGAGAATGAGAGAGAGAGAGTGTGAGTGTGTGTGTGTTTGTATGTCAAAACTCATGACAAATTTTATGCCATTTTCCCTATTATGAACCCTGCGTGGGAGACAAACATTTGTTTAATTTTGCTGAATATTGTTCAAGGCCTATTTTTTAGCTGTACATAATAATGATTTTTGTTTTTATAACGAGTCGTAATAACTTAAAGTAAATTTCCCTCATGTGTAAGTGTGCAAAAGATAATCCTCAGTGAATTTCGTAGATGACTATTTGGAATTAATAAAAACCTTTGTCAATAACGTTGGACTCCTCACTTTTATTTGGTATTATTGTAAATCTAATGAGCAGGCGATTTGAAGACAAGAAACTGAGCCGCCTAGAATGCCTCATTATTTTTCTTGTGTATACAACTCAGAAGTTACGTCAGGGGTGTGCTTCATTTTTTGTAATCGTAGTAACGTCTTTGCGACATCAAAGTGCGACAATGACATCTGCTGGCTAGTGATTGTATCGCAATTTCGTTCGAACGTATTTCGTTCTAAACAGACAATGTATATATTCTGGTGGCATTGTTTTGATTGTGTTACTTTTTTACACTTCAACTGAAAACTCAAACATTCAGGTCGTGTATAGTGACTTCACTAAGCCCGCCTTCCGCATACATTAAATTGCCAGTTGCTTTTTCTTTCACTTTCTACTTCTCTCGAGTCTGGCAGAAAACTCCACAACTAGACATGCAGAGAAATCGTCCGGAATAATCGTTTCACATGTGAAGACAAACCAGGTGGCTTAACTTCATGTAATGTGTGTTACATACAAGTTGCTTTGTGGATTTGTTTTCTGTAATAGGCTAGTTATGCCAATCTGTGGCATGAACTCTTCCTGTCCTCTACATGCGTTTCATTGGTAGCTAGGCCATTTATTCAGATTAAAGCCTATTCCACTTTTTAACCACGTTTCTGTGGCAAGCTTCTTAGCAAGTGTAGAACAGATCCATTTGCAAACATGTTAGGCCGGATGTCTTTCATGCTCTACTGTGCTCTCATACCTGGCCTTTGTGAAGTTCACTCACCTAGCCAAGACCCTATGGACCACAAACCGTTCTTCCCGTGGAACAAAATGCGGTTACCAGAAACCGTGAAACCGCTACATTACGATCTCTTTATTCACCCCAATCTTACGTACCTTAACTTTTCGGCGATCGCTCAGATACAAATAGACGTCCAAGAGGAAACGCGTGCCATTATTCTTCACAGTAAAGACCTACTCATCCTCAGAGCAACCTTCCTGGCATCAGGTCATCCGCGAAAGCTCAAGGTGTTGGATTACCCAGATTTCGAGCAAATTGCTGTTATAGCTAATGATTTCACCATTAGTAAGGGAGTGCATGTTCTAAGCATAGAATTCACAGCTAACCTTTCTGAGAGTTTTCATGGATTTTACAAAGGATCATATAAAACAAAAGACGGCGAGACTAGGTGAGTAATCCTTAAACCAATATTAAATAAACAGACCTAACCTCATCAGTCCATCAAATGTTATCTTTGTTATTTTTTATGCCAAAGTTTTTTCCACTACAGAAGTTTTAATAGATGACTGCATGTGTATGTTCAACGCAACACAAATAAGCACACACAGTTATAGCAAGAGCATGGTCTGTTTCAGGGTTATGGCATCAACCCAGTTTGAGCCCACTCATGCCCGCCAAGCCTTTCCATGCTTTGATGAGCCTGCCTTCAAAGCAAACTTCACCATACGTGTACGCAGAGAACCCAGGCACATTGCCATATCCAACATGCCCAAGGTAGGACCAGCCAGCCAGCCAGCCTCCCGCCCTCCAATTCTAAGCCTTGAACCTTCAATGACCAAACTGGCCAATCAGCTTATTGTGCAATCTTTTGGGGTTCAGGCTTTAGGGGGGAATTTGGGATTCAGTTGTTACTGTATGTCTTGTATGGCAATCAGTTTTTCCTCTGGGTAAAAGATTCACTCTCGTCGTCTCTTTTCAGCTGAAGACTGTAGAGCTGTCAGGAGGTCTCCTGGATGATTACTTTGACACTAGTGTAAAAATGAGCACCTATCTGGTGGCCTTCATCGTATGTGATTTCCTCTCCATTCAGAAGACCACCGAGCATGGAGTTGAAGTATGCAAGCTCTCTCTTTATATTCTCTGATTAATTAAGCAGTGGGTGAAGTGTATTCAAAATCATGTACACTGGGCCTGCCATACATATAATGAGCAAATATATAATAATATGTGAAACCGTTTGACTGTGAAGTATTCTGATTGCTTGTAATGTTCTGGTTTTCTGATGTTTCAGATCTCAGTGTACAGCGTGCCTGACAAAATCAGCCAGGCAGAGTATGCTTTAGATACTGCTGTGAAGCTCCTCGACTTCTATGATGATTACTTCAACATCCCATATCCTCTTCCCAAACAAGGTCTGAGTAAAAGTCATTGTTGTCTCATATGATCACATCTCATTTGGGCATCTAAAGTCATACTGAGTGTACTGATGATGATTACAGATCTAGCAGCAATCCCTGACTTCCAGTCGGGTGCCATGGAAAACTGGGGTTTGACAACCTACAGGGAGTCAGGGCTGCTTTACGACCCTGAGAAATCATCACCATCAGACAAACTGGGAATAACAAAAGTCATTGCCCATGAATTGGCCCATCAGGTATGCACTTCCTCAAATATATTATTAATATCAATAATGTTGTTTAATAAATATTGTTAAAATGTAAAATATAATTGTAAGACATATATTTTCCTGGTGTTTTTCTGTTAGCTGTGAGAGTGAGAGTGGTTGTATTTTTCTGTCATGAATTCTGTCATTCTCCTCATAGTGGTTTGGCAACTTGGTGACAATGCAGTGGTGGAATGACCTGTGGCTGAATGAAGGTTTTGCCAAGTTTATGGAGTTTATGTCTGTTGATATAACCCATCCCGAGCTTCAAGTGGTGAGGATTAGCCTTTGTCATCAGTGAGAACATCCGAATGTCCAAGGAATCAGTGCTCCCTTTCACAGTTGCATTACCTTTCACACTAAAGACCCACGTTTCTCCTTTCTCCATAAGAATGCATATACTGTACCTGATTATGTGAATCTCAGCTAGCTACTCTTTGCATTTCACGAAGAGATCTCCTCAGCTAACATGTTATGACACCATGAATAATCCAATATACAAAATACCATCTAAATTGCACCTGAAACTGAACTGAAATTAGCTTGTCTCTATTAAACAAGCAAGGTTAAAAGGAGAAATCAAACGTGAATCAATCACTTGCTGGCATAGAAATGAACTTGTAGTTTCATCTTCCTATTTCCCATTCAGTTAATGTTAGCTGCCGATTTGCTATTCTGCCTATGTTATATCAAATTTACTGGTTCTTTTTCCTTACAGACAGCACTCAGTGAGCTTGAATAACAGGGCTATGGATTGATTAACTCCACATTTCTCCTTTAAAGTTGCACAGTGCAAAAAAAGAGCTATATTTGTAGAAGATACAGATCTTTCCAACAGAACTAGTGCCTGTTTACCATGACTCGAACACGTAAATCTGCTTTCTGACAGCTTACCGTAGCATGGCACACTGTAACCGACAACATTTAAAGAAGTGTTATAAGGTCACAGAACAAAAACAGCCAGGAAGTTCCCATAATTCATATGTCCATTGTTGCAAAATGTTGTCCATTTCAAAGATGTCACATGTGTTGTTTTATTCTGATCAGAATGACAACTTTCTGGGGAAGTGTTTCCAGGCCATGGAGGTGGATGCCCTGAGTTCCTCACACCCCATCTCCACCCCAGTGGAGAATCCAGCCGAAATCAGAGAGATGTTTGATGACGTCTCCTACAGGAAGGTATGAACAAACAAAATACTCTCTCCCCTCCCAAAGCCCCAGAGAGCAAATTCAGAAAATGTGCAAGGTCTGCTGTATTCTCGTCCAGATTATTTTAGTCACCTTGAAGCATTAGTGTAGATTTTCTCTTCCAGTATGAAACATGTTGATTTTCTGATTTGTGAGGTCATAGTAACTGTATGCTCAATGACATCAGCCTTTGGACATCATATGTAAAGCAGAAATGGATTTACTCACAAGCCTTGATGTTCTGCTTTGGCGTTGACATCTCAAGTATGCATTACAAGTGATATAAGGAATTGATTATGAAATCAATTTTAGTATGTATTAAATTATTATTATAAATGTATTATAATAACTCTTTTAACCATGTTTATCAGCAAACAAATATGTTAAATATGATTCAGTGAAATAGTGTGCATAAATTATGCTTAAAAGCATGTTATGTAAGTGTGAACATTATAATTCTGACCTGCATCATTTTATACAGGGTGCGTGTGTTTTGAACATGCTCCGAGACTTCCTGACTCCTGAGGCATTTAAGATTGGCCTCATCCGATACCTGAGGCGACACAGTTATCAGAACACGGTCAATGCCGACCTCTGGGAAAGCTTGTCCAGTGTAAGGGAAAATGTACAGATCATATCGACACCTTTTCACTGCCACTGTTACATAAAACCTGCAGTTTCATAACCTCTACATATTCAAAATCCTCTTCAGATCTTTAACTTCTCAGTACACTACTTTTGAGTCGATAGAAATGTACTTTGTGCATTTAAATGAATGTAGTAACCCTTAAGTTAAGTCTCCTTAGGTTAAGTGTTTTGCTATATATGTTCAGTGAAATGCTATTGAACTATATTTGATGTCGATATGCTGCTCCTATCCACTGGGATCTGACGTCTTTGTTTCTGTTTCAGATCTGTCATTCTGATGATACAGACCAGGGAAGAATGAAATTAGATGGATTTTGTCGTGGAGGCAAGTCCAAAACTGAGAGCTCTGTAAGTAACAAATCAGTAACAAAATCAGTGTTTAGAGACAGATTATTACAGTAAGTTTCTGGTTAAGTGAATTAGATCTAGGACTGTGTTAATGTAGACTATTTATGGAGAACAAGCTGGAGTTCACAGTATTAGTCGTCAGAAAATTGTTTTTCAGTCCATTAACCCATTGTGCAGAACTCTTAAAACTTTGTTCAGCTCAGTTTGTACAGTACACTAAAACAGTTGCAACTTTTCAAGATTGGAGAGTTGCCTCATCATTTTTTGATACCATAATTTTCAGATGATTCTCTGAGTTTTTGCTAAATTTAATCTGTGAGGTTAATACATAGAGGATGGCTGTACATGGTAATCATGAATGCATTTCTTTTCTTCATTCTGCTCTCTGGTGAAGTTGTGATCCATTGTTTAGTTAATATATTGTATGTATATATATATGCAGTCAGTATATGGGTGTGGTCAGTACACAGATTTTATTTGTTTTGTTTCCCTAAAATATTGACATGAGGTTTATACATGGTGTGGCTTATAAATCAGAACAATGCACTTCATTGACAGAAATGGTTTATGCAAGATGAGCTGGATGTGAAAGCGATCATGGACACATGGACCCTGCAGGAGGGATTTCCCATGATTACTGTGGAGGTCAAGGGTCGAGAAGTCAAACTGAGTCAGCAGAGATATCTGAAAGGAGGCAGTCCTGATAAGACATCAAAGTAATATTTATTTTTAATATTTATATTTAGTAGTATTATTTCTATTACTATGTATTTATTTATTTAATGTGTTTTATTTAAGTGTTTACTTCATTGTTATTCCTCATCAGTATATACCCTAGTTGATGGGAGTCTTTAAGTTATGCTTTTATTGTATTTACGAAGTATGATTGTATAAGTACAATAATATTGTGCTACAACTCCTGTCTATATTGTTTCCATCCCAGTTTCCTTTGGCAAGTTCCTCTTACCTACATCACCAGTCACTCAAGCACTGTCCAGAGATTTCTGCTGAAGACCAAAAAAGGTACGGCATCATTGTGTGTGCACAAGCACTGTGGACAGGGTGGGCTTTATCCCCAAATCCCAAATATATGAGACTGTTATCGTCTGGCCCTCAGACATGTTCACAGTCATTAGCCAGCTCCAAAGCTCTAAATCAGCATTCACTCATTATTCATATTCAAGCTTCAAAAGCTTTGGATGACAAAGTCACATCCCATATAATTTCAGCTGTAGACTAAAACCTTAATTTATTTTGTTGTTCTATGTAAGGGACAGCTGTATTAGAATGTATTGGATGCAGTCCTTCAAAACTATCGTAATAGCCAGGAACCAGAAGCTAAAATTAGGGCATGTTATTGAAGATTAAAATCATCCCCTGATATCACCCTGTAAAGTTCCCTCGAAAGTTCACAGATTTTTTCATGCAATTAGAAACAAGTGTTTTACTTTATTTCACTCTATTTTTAGTTTATTTATGTTCTCATTAGTTCTCATGGGTTTTATGGGGTTTATGGACGTTGTCAGTAGACATTGTTTAATCACCGGGACCTGAGTGCTGAATTCAACTCCTGCATGTGATTTTTTTTATTTTTTATGAAAATCTTTGATCCTTTGATCTTTGATCCTAAAATCCCCCATGAAGGAATGTATAGCCTTACTCACATATCTTACAGATGTATTGTACCTGCCTGGGGAGGTGGAGTGGATCAAGTTTAATGTGGACATGAGAGGATATTACATCGTTCATTATGAGGCAGAGGGATGGGACACTCTGACCAAACTGCTTCAGCGTAACCACACAGCCCTCAGCAGCAACGACAGAGCCAGTCTCATTAACAACATCTTCCAGCTGGTCAGGTGAGAGGAAGGAAATACTGATATGTATATATACACACACACACACACACACACACACACACTTCAAGTCAAATCAGTTCCATCATACACAAATAAGTGGCGATTCTTCAGGGGTGCTTGCATCCATTCAATGAGCCAAGAGTAGAGGCAGACAGAACAGGAATTGAGGGAGTAGAGGTCATGCAAGATCACCTGGAAAACCTCAGTGCTTGCCATGGCCATTGCATTGCGGTGCTAATTTTACAAAATTCAAACTAAGCGATTGCCAACTTGTCTTGTTACACTCAGCACTCAACAAACAGGCAAATTGTACATGTAGTTGGTAATGGCAGGAAGGGAGACACTAAAAACTTCCTATCTAAAACCCCCCACTGCTTATTCAATATTCATCAGACATCCCGTGTTTGCAGCTTCCTCTACAGACAGGCACACATCTGATACCAATGACATTTTATTTACTGTGCATAACAAGTTTGCACAGCAGAGCTGTCATGCTCTCCTTTCACCCGTGTGTGTTTATTTGTCTGTGTAGCATAGGAAAGGTGCCTCTGGACAAAGCCTTGGAGCTGAGCACATATCTGAGCCAGGAGGAGGAGGTCATGCCCGTGACCCAGGGCTTCAGTGAGCTGGTCCCCCATTACAAACTCATGGAGAAGAGGGGCATGCAGCAGCTGGAGAACAAAATGAAGGTCTGTGCATGTTTGATTCTACGACTAGTTTGGGGACTACATTTGCATTTTTATGGGATTTTATTCCATTTGCATATGCCTAATAGCTTTCATTTCATGGAGCACTAACATCTATTTGGATGAAAAACCAAAACATTTTGTATTTGTAGTTTCAATTTAAGTAACTGGCCCAGTTTCAATGTCTGTCAAACTTACAGACTTAGATACGCATTCACCCAAAGTTGGCGTGGGTTTAGGAGTGTCCCACTGTCAAAATCTAAAATGTGAGAGGGCTTGGTTGCACCTTTTCTGAGCCCTTTCCTAAAGTCGGCATTGCATGCAGACTTTGCAGGGAAGGGAATTACCCAGAATTACATGCAGGCAAGGGAATTACCCGGAGTTTGTAGCACTGTGACATGAAACACAGGTTTTGACTTCCGTGAAGGGAACCTGTTGCCAGCGTGACCGTAGTGTTGTGAATTGCACAGTCTGTCATAGATGGTGTACCAGTCATGCAAATAGCAAGGTGAGCACTCACAGCCTCATTCACTTGAAAGCATGAGTCAGTTATGCCTTTCCGAGGGCTCAGGGCTTAGTTGTGAGGGAGGACATTAAGACTGGGCCACTGTGTCAGGTATTCATTAACATACAGTATGTTGGTATGAAAATTTAAGCCATTACAACTAATACAGTACTGGTATGTAGATTAACCAGTCTGTGAAGCCATGCAAAGCAGAAAGGGAAACAGTGTTTTGTGGAACCCACATTTGGTAGTCTGTCAGTATCCTATGTAGTGCTATACAATGATCATTCAAAACATACATGCAAATCTATAGTACACATAAATGTACATTTCAAGTAATCCTGTAAATGTGTGTATATTACAGGGTTACATACTGAACCTTTTCCGAAGGCTCATTGACAGACAGGAGTGGAGCGATGAGGGAAGTGTGTCCCAGAGGCTTATACGTAACTACTTGCTGCTGTTCGCTTGCGTCCGTCGGCACCCACCAGTGGTTGTCAAGGCGCAGCAACTCTTCCAGCAGTGGGCCAAGTCCAATGGTACCATGAGGTTAGAGTTCTGTCCTCAGCACAACTTTTCTCCTGCCGCTTTTGAAAATGACTCGGAGTCATCCTAAAATCTGTATTTAGCATTAGGGGACAGGTAGTTTCAAGAGATATCCAGGGCATATAACTCAAAATGTCATGTTTACATTGAAAATTTAGAACATGTCCAGAGTCCAGAGAGCATGTCTAAAAACAGCTAATGTGAAAGAAAGAGTTCAGTTCAATCCAGCCAGCCCTGCTTCCTGTAGTAGCCTTGTGTGCATGCTAATAGTCTAGTTAATTGTGCCCAATCAATGTTTTGTCCCCTTTAGGTTGCCTAGCGATGTGACTTTAGTGGTGTACACAGAAGGAGCCCGCAGTGAGAGTGGTTGGGACTTCCTCCTGCAGAAGTACCTTCTCTCCATGTCTCCCTCTGAGAAAAGCAACATCAAAGCTGCCCTTGCCTACAGCCCGCTAGCCGACAAGCTCCAGTGGTAGGTTTCGCGCCACAAAATGGCTGATTTAAAACTTGTGATGAAATGGAAAACCTGTTCCAGTTTAGTATGTAAACAGTACATTATTTTACCATTTTACCATTATTTTACTAAATATTTTAGTTGTTACTGTAGGTGCTATCATGGCACATGATTATTTAATCTATATGATAAAATTTATTTTGATCCCATGAGGGAAATTTGGTCTCTGCATTTAACCCAATTGCGAAACACAGCACACAGTGAAGTGATGTACACACTAACCCAGAGCAGTTGGTTGCCTGCTGTAGCGATGCCAAGGCACTAAGGGAGCAGTGAGGAGCTAGGTGCCTTGCTCGTGGGCACTTTCATGGTCCACTAGCCAAGGATCGAACTGGCTACCCTTCAGTTACAAGCCAGAAGCCCTAACCAATATGCCATGGATGCCCCAATTTTAGCATACGTGCTAACATTAAGGCCTTAGTGTTTCACCCTGATGCTCATCTGACTGTATGATGTCCTCAGGTTACTGGAGAAGAGTCTAGAGGGAGAAGTCCTGAAGACACAAGATCTGACTTCTCTGCTCGTAACAATCAGTAGAAACCCCAAAGGCTACAAACTTGCCTGGGACTTCACAAGGGCTCACTGGTACAAGCTGGTTAGCAAGTGAGTATAAAATATACACAAACACTGCTCATCTGTTTTGCAGTGCAGGACTAAAGTAAACAACTTAAGAAAAAGTAAATATGCACTCTCAAATCTGCGCAAAAAGTTTTTATTTTATCAAATCTACTGGCTTTTCTTAGCCAGTGTATATATCATCATATCTCATATCTCTGGTTTTATTTAAATGTCTAGCTGTTATAGTTACTTACAGAGCTAAAGTATATTGTCTGAAAACAGGCAATGAGGTACAATCATGTTGATGTGTCCTCAGTGTTTTTAACAACCATATCTCCTTTAGGTTTGATTTGGGTTCTTCTGCCATTTCACGCTTGGTGGTTGGTGTGACAGATCAGTACTCTACACCCGAAATGCTGGAGGAGGTATGTGCTCTTGTTATCATGAAAAATATCTGAAAGATATCTCTTTAGCTGTAAACAAAAAGTCTTTCAGCCTGTGACGTGTTCCCTGGAGAAACATTGGGCAGTCAAATGTCTGAGGTGAAACACTGGCCGGTGTTCATACTCATTTGCCTTTGAGATGCAGATCTACAGTGCATAGCTGCTCCTGCAAACAGTTTCCTCTTAACACAGAATGCTCTTAGGGTTTCAGTTTATGGTGTTGCAATGCTGACATAAGACAATTGTATGAATGCGTCCATATGATTATTCATATATTCATTAATAACAATCATTGTCCTTCATAACAATCCCCAAAAGAAAAAAAAATAAGACAAAATGTCAGTCATTCTTGAAAAAGGTGTGAAGAGCATCTTCATTCCTCTCTATGACATGTAATATTGATCTTGCTTTTACCGTGCACAGGTACGGCAGTTCTTTGGGTCACTACCCACTGAGGCAGGGGGTGAGCTGCGTTCGATCCAACAGGCCCTAGAGATCATTGAGGAGAACATTCGCTGGACAGATCAGAATTTCCCTTTGCTCAAAGCGTGGCTGGACAGCAGGCTTACTGTTTAAGCATGTCTGTTTAGACATTGTGGGAGGCCAGGGGGGTATTCCAGAAACCTTGGGAAATTAACCCAGAGGTAGTGGTAAACCTGAGCCTGAAGTCCTCATTCTCTTAACCGAGCAAAGTCAGCAGGCTACTCTATTAGCAGGTTTACCACTTTCTCTTGGTTAACTTAACCAGATTTATCACTTAGCCACCTTCTTGGAATACCCCCCAGATAATCCAGATGTCTGTGTCCCTCACAAAGAAATCAGTCTGTCAGTTTATTTATACGAACATAGCCAGTTATCCTCAGCTATGCATGGGGGGTCTGGCATAATAAATATTGGACTTGACACAAATGGATGTGACATACAGTACTTAAGTGCTATACGTGTACACCAAGAACAATCAATTTCATGAGCAGGGGAGAGAGCAGTACACTTTTTGAGATTGTACCACTAGGTTTGGAGAAAAATACCTCCTACTGTGGTTTCTTTTAGAGTTATGAATTGTTTTAAATTTAAGTTGTAACTTTGAATGTAAATATTGTACATCCGACAGAGCTGTGACAATAAAAACCTGTTGATCACAAAGTTGAGTTAAACAAAGTGTTTTTAATTACAATTCACATATAAAAATGTACAAATTAATTTTGTCCAATCCAACATGAATGGATCTACTAAAAAACATTTAATTAAAACTTGCATACTGTACAGTGTAGGAAAAGCATTTAAAAACATGGTTACAAAATCCACTTTTAAGTGGCCTAAATTGATAGCCTTTATAAATACGATTGAAAGAAAGTAAGAACAAACAACTATACTGTTTTGTATAAATTGTTGCTGCTGCAGTGATGGCTAAAATCATTCCATACGAACACACATAATGATTCATTAGCCAAAAAAAACCCATTTTTTACCTTTTCACAGTTGTATCTCTAATCATCTTCCCAGAAAACCATTTCAAAAAGGATTGTTAGTCCATATGCTCCAGTAATAGCTTACAAAGAATAATGAGAACTCAAGCAGAAGCCTACTGAGAAACAAGAGGTCAAAACTGATTAGGAGGAAAATAAAAACAGTATTTTATGACAAGTAGAACAAAGAACACTTGTATCTGCGAGATACAGATCTTGTACTGGAGATTCGTTGATGTACGCCTCAATTTAGTTATGCAGAGGACTTTAAACTTGAGTGCTGTATCCCAATCTGCATGCATAATGTCATACAGAGAGCATGTTGTGGTCGCTCCATTCGCTTTGTATATCTGCACATTTGGAGAGAGACTACAGGATGTGAACCAGAGGTTTTCACTGAGGAAAAGCAACCACTTAAAGATGGCCACAGCAAATTTATGCTCTTCGGTCAAAGTCACTGACCATCCTCTTGAGATGACTCAGCTTGGACTTCAGGAACTTGCATCTCTTCTTCTTCATCTGATAGTCTGGACTCTGTGATAGAAATACAAGGAAAAAATGTTATGGAACATTATTTACATGTTCTAGTTTTACAGGTCTCAGTATAGTGTAATCTTAAGGCACTATGGTTAACAAACATGAAAACCACCCTTTCATGACAGTACATTGCAGTAATTAGTCTTGATGGCAACATACCTTCTTTTTGTTCTTTAGCGCGTTGTACTCATCCATGGCATCCTGTTAATTGAGACAGAAACCAAGGATTGGATAGGGCACAAAGAGTCTCTTGACTGGTATTTTCATTTCGTCTTTATGTTTCTAACGTGTCAACTCATCGTCTCTAGTGTACATTTTACATAGCATGGTGGACCAGACTTTTACTTCGCTTCATAGGTGCAAAGAGTCTGGACACTCTTGATAGGCATAGTATGTTTACTACTAGGTGGATGGGCACTTTAAACCTATTGGTTCTGCCTTCCATTTCTGATCACTGATTGGTTGCTAGAGAATGTGGTTGGAAAACCATAGCCTTAGGAGAGCACTCGGACGTATCCTGTGGTACACAAAACACAATATTGAGTGGCGGTACTACAGCGGAGGTACTACAGCAGAGGTAGTACAGCGGCGCTACCCTGGCTACATTTTACACAGATAGATCCAGCAAAACAAAAACAAGTATGTCTTCACACAACTCACAAGGAACTGGGGGCTTCCCTCTGCAAGGTTGTCAAGTTCGCGGTCCACCTCTGCCATTTTCCTATTGATGGTGTCCAGCTCGGCCTGCAGGTCTTTGTATTCCATGTGGTCATCATCAAACACACGCTTATATTCGTCCCTCTCATGTTCATACTCTAAGGGTGGGAACTCACTGGAAAGGTCAGGAAAGAAGAAATGTTCAAAGTACATGAGCACATTTGAGAGTACATTTGTATTGACTTGGTTCACTGGAATGTGTGCTTTGTGTAAATATAAACTTTCTGTCATTATCAAAGTTCTCATTGAAATATAAATCAGTTCCAGTTCTCTCATGTATTATTTCTAATGGAGGACACCATATACCTATTATGACATAAAATGAAACATAATAACTAGACACAAAATCCTAGGCAACTTTCCTCTTAGTGTAAAGTCACATTTGGTTTTGTGCATTGCTTTCAGATGCTCACAAAGAGACAAGGGCCCGTCAGACTTGAATCAGGTAATCATGTCACTGTCATGTCAATGTCTGCTGTTCCAGGTAAAGTCATCAGTGACGTTGGTATGAATGGTATTCGTTAGGTATTTATTCTCCCCATGGCTGGCTTCACTGTGAAAAATAAGCCATCTGCCAGTGTGAGGGTGGCTTTAGCTTACCTGGAGAAGTCCTCATCATCCAGCTCATCACCAGAGGACATGTAGCCATCGGTGTCATAGCCGTCTGCACGCCGGCCACCTCTCTTCTTCGGCCTGCCCGAGGAGCTGGGCCTGTCTGAGCCACTGCTGTAGGGGGCAGCACTGCGCAGTGGGATCTCTTCAGCAACACTAAAATGGAAATACACTTCATTAGATAGGCTAAGTGGAATTTGCATTAAAACCGGGCCATTTATAAAACAACTTGTTGGTGTCACAACCATGGTAGCAATAGTGAAGTTGTAGGCTACATGCTCATAAATGGGGCAGCTCTGGCCTACTGGTTAGGGCTTTCGGCTTGAAACCGAAGGGTTGCAGATTAAATTCCAGACCACTAGGAAAAATATGGACAGGGAGAAGTGGTTGAGCCCACATCCACGGCTGAGATGCATTAAACATGCTTTTAACAATAACATTTAACACTGTCAAGGTAAATGACATCCCCTTGTGCACATCTTAAACCTTGATATATATTTTGTGATTGATATCAAGTTCACATTTGCTTTGTGCATGTTAGGCCATCATAAGGAACACAAAAAAAGTTTGTTATGAGATTATTAAGGATTAAACAGTGTGATTAAATGGTTTCAGTCAAAATGGTTTCAGTCAAACACAAACACACACACACGCACATTTTGTTCAGCAAGTCTTTCTTCTGGGACTCATCATGCAACAATTAAACTATTTTTCAGCTGACTGTTTCCATGATGAGAGATCTTGGGTCATGTAATCATCCTCCCACTCACCATGCTCTTACCAGCCCATTTCACCATGACTACCAGCCCGTGGTATGTTTTCTAAAATACCGGAACCACAGAAAGAATAGACAATAGCCATCTAAAAACTTCCACCGAGTTCCTGTATCTTATGACCAGAGGTGTAGTCGGGGTATGCGATATAATGTCATAAATGAATTGCTAATATTAAAATGTGAGAAATAGCCTCTGTTCCAAGAAGTGGGGGGACTCTGTACCCCTGTGTCCAACGTCCACTACATGCCTGCTTTCAACATTAAAGGTCTCATAACATGCATCCTTATTGTTGAAATGCTATAGCTATCGCTGTCTATGAACTACTCCAGTGTAACATGGAGACATAACTGAAGTATATTCCAATCTCTGGCTTTAGTTTTATACTTATTATATTATACTATACTTTATACTACTAATTTATACAACTATTCTTCACCTGGCATTAGGTTATTGGAGACTTTATATGCTGTGAGACACATGATTTGTTCATGGATAGAATAGGTTAGGAACCACAAGCTAACTGGATACAGTGGATATTATTTCACATGGATCAACAAAGACTAACTTCTCAAGATATCCTCGCACCCTAATATTAATATTTGAGGTCAACCTGCAGTCAACAGCACACTCAGTGAATCATTGATTTTATCAGTGAATGCGACACACTAGATTAATACAGTATGTATACAGTATTATGTTTATATTACACATAATACAGAATTATGAGGTGCTACAACAAAAATGGCTGCCACCGTAGTACCCTTAAGCACAATGAAGTAATGAACAAAGTAATGCCAGTCATTTGTACGTCAAATGTAAGCCGATTTGGATAAAACTAAACACATAACTGTAAATGTTAAGTACAGGCTTGAGAAATAATAATGAGACTCACACTGGGCTGGTACTGTATGGGGGCTTGTAGTCAGACTCATCATCTAGGTGATTCCTGGATCCCCCAAATTTCTCAGGGTAAGCCGACACCACTGTCTCAGGTGCAACAGACACGTCATTTACCTGAAACACATTGACCACACCAAATATAAACACACAGAGAGATAAATACAAATACACTAACTCATAAATTATGTTAGAAATTGAAGGAATGATGGGGGGGAGTGAACTAAATTCACGTCATGCAGGCAAGTGAACAAAATGTATCGAGTTCATGTTACTTGTTACAAAACAAATCAGCAGGGGGAAATTACAGGAATTCTTCAACAACACACAGATGCTTTAACATGTTCAGACTTGCAGCAATCCAACGACAACATACTAAAGACACAGGAATGGCTTTTGCCTGCTCAAACTTTATCCTTTGCTGCTGGAAAGGAAAGCGAAGCGGAGCTGAAATGGAGAAACAAAAAGATTGAACACTACTAAGATTATTTTGTGCATCAGTGTCTTCTGCTTTTAGAATACTGGTTGGACCAGTTTCCCCGTCTTCCTTGATATCTCACATTACTAACTCTGGTAATGCAAACTAAACCTAAAGCTAAAACAAGACTGCAAACATTTTCAAAAGCAACTGATTAATCATTGCTTTCCCTACTGTTGAACATGGATGGCCAAAATAAAGTTCACGGATGTTGTTTTGTTCTTAGAAAAAAGCAACAACAATGTACTCTTCCTGTTGTTTAAATAGAAATGTCACGGATGAAACACACACTCACACACACACACACACACACACACACGCATGCGTTCATGTGTCCGTCATCAACTAGCTGAATCGTTATTTGCTATTTGTGGGATTAAACGCTATATCTCAACAATAATATGGGACTGAAACTGCCACCAACAAACCACACCCAGAAACTGCAGACGTGATTCCCTTCCTCCACAGTGTGCAGGAGGACACAAAACCTGTATTTCCACCTCCCACCCACTAAATACACTTCAGCTACCAGGCACTTCATACTGGATGAAAAGAAAAGACTCTTCAATGTAAATTTGTTCACTACCTTACATTATTTCTATATGGCATACAAAGCTATGTGTAGCCCAGTCTGAGCCCTTAAATGGATAACTAAAGGCCTCACAATCATCAATTAACAAGCAGTCACAGGAAATTAACTTTTGTCTAGAAATTTTATCCATCCCAACCGGCATACTAGAAAGTGTAAGAAAGCAAAGGTGCTAGAAAATATACCCCCAAATTCATCCATCCATCTGATCAGAAGCTTTCAAAGACGCAATGTTCTGTCCAGACCACCACAAGAGGAAGACAGTACAGCAATTTTTACCAACCCATGCCTCCACATCTCCTACAGCATTGGGGTCCTCAACAGCCTTCACATGCCTCCACAGAATATTGTCCTCTCCATAACTAATGATCCTCTGTCGGGTCTTCACAGCAAACGCCAAGATGATGATCAGGGCTATGGCCACAATGAATCCTAGGACAATGGCTATGGCCTGGAAAAAGTAAGAGTCAGATGAAAAAATAAAAAATGAAAACCAATTGAAATTGAAAGATATCTTACAAAACCGTTTTGTTCAGAAGCAGCAATGTCTGCAAACAAACTTATTTGAGGGGCATTTAAATACAGAAATAACATTGATACTGAAGTTCAATTTATGGTGTCTGAAACTGAAACACACTAATGTCTCTCTCTCTCTCTCTCTCTCTCTATCACACACACACACACAAAAGCCCTCATGCCTACGCAGCTACCTGAATCCTTTGAACTGTGGGTGGAAAACAGTTCTGGAAATAGATTAAAATCTTGCAAACTCTTTAAGTTTTTGTTTGCTTACACAAAACAAGACAACACAAAACAAAATGTCCTTATTGACACCAACAACACTCCTGAGAACAGCATATTCTTCACCGTGAATTACACACTCAGGAGAGGATGGTCAGTTTATTTACCTCTTGAGGCTCCACTACACAGTAGTGGTACAGATACTGATTGACGAAGACACCACTCTGCTGTGGTTGTTGATAAGGGGCACACAGGGCATAGATCTGATTGTACTGGGCTGAGCCGGACGACTGGGACATTGGATTAACCGCTATTAGGTACACTATAGTTGCGATGAACATGAAGAAGGCGAGTATGGTAGAGATGATGATGACAGCCAAGTAGAACTTCCTTCCCTGGGCCAAACGCTGGTGGGAGATGACCATGATGAAGATGACCAGGAGCGTCAGGAAAGACAATATAGCCATTAACAACATGAAGGCCTTCCCTTGCCTGGGGTTGTTGTAGTAGCTCATACCATACATTCCCCCTCCGTATCCATAGTTTCCTCCATACCCATAGTTCACTCCACCATAGGCGCCACCATAACTCCCACCACCATAGGTGCCACTACCATAGGTCCCACCATATCCTCCTACTCCAAATCCTGTAAGTGCAAAGTTGTTGTCATGAGCCAACGTGGAGGCCACACAGGCAAAGATGCCCACACATAAGATGATGCAGATGCTGCACATGATCTTAATGATCCCCGGAGGTGAATTCCAACGGTAAAAGTGCAGGAGCTCATCATCGGCATAGTAGGAGTAAGCTGGCTGTGGTACCACATTGCTTGGGGAAAAACAGAGAAGTTTTAAAGGTAGCAAGTGAGTCAGATACCCATAAGTGATGATGGACTGCACACACATGCACATATATTTAGTGAGATTACATAGAAAAGACGGAATAAAACTTAAAGTCAAAAGCATGAATTTAAGATTAAAAATGCTCTTTTTGAAGCATTACTACCAACAAACAGTACTTTATTCATTGACACTGATAAAGACAGAACTTACTATCCACTTTCAGATTCATAGGGAGGTGGACTCCCATTTGGTTTTGAGGACATGTCTCAGCAAAACAGAATGTTTTCACTTTCCTAAAAGGTAAGAATAGAAATAGTTAGGTTTTATCATTTACAACAGCCTTGCTAGCTAAAATGCAAATTCAAATGCCTTTCGGGGAGAAGGCAACTAACCAAACGCCATATCATAAACACACGTCAATAACACGTATCATAGTTTAAGCAATGTTCTATAGTAGAGAAAAAAAGCCAGTCCTGTAATAAACTTGATTAGACCTTACTAACGTTACGTCTTTCTTTTTGTGAAGTGACATCGTTGAGTAGTATTACAAAAAAATGAACCATCCTGATTTAATTTATAGCCTACTCGCTCCAATTTGTTTTAATTACTGCTCAGCCTCGATACTGCGGTACTAGTCTGATGGCTAAGTCTAGATTGTACAAGCGTCAAATTGTGAGATAAACACTTACCTTGACAAACACTCCACAACTTGCACCTGTCGCTAGCGAAATTCGAATGCTGACAAGTGGACACTCCTTGTTCAGGTAACAGAGGTGCTCACGCCTTAGCCCCGCCCACCGACGAAACTAGCGTCAGGTTTCACTTCATGACACCGAGCCCCAGGGAAAACCACCAGTTTTGCAGCAGAATTTCATCTAAGGCAGGCTTCGAATTACCATTTCGTCTGTAGGAGGTCTCTATCTCAAACAAACATACAAACAAATAAATAAATAAATGTTGCACAAGTAGCATAAATAGCCTCCCAGAGTGAGAGGCTATTGCGGGGACATTCTAAAATTCTTAACGTGAAAAAGCTTAACGTAGCTTAGTGTCCCAAAACGTCGACCAAACAGCAGCAAATGTCTTAAGAACATCACTAGGCATGCCTACTTTCACCTCTAAATATCAATATTACAGGAGGAAGGACTGCGTTTTCCTCCCCACATAAAGAAATAGTTTATCATGACTTTGTGTCCAAAAAACAACGATCAATAATCATCACCAATCTTCTCATGGATACGTCTTGTCAGGAGCACTAGCACCTTGCCAAAAATTATAATAATGGTCATGCATTGTTGTGGGACTTTCAATCACGTTAAGCTTCATGATATGGAACAATGTAGATACCTGTCTTAATATGGGGGTTGGATTCTGATTTTTGGAGAGGTGAGGGAGGGCATGGACAGTAATGTTCGTGAAAACTTAGTGGTGGTGGTCAAGGGCAGTATGTTACATTAAGCTTTTTGACATGGGCGCTATGGAGAGGAAAACGCACAGAACTTTCGCACACGCATATGATTTGTTGGCTTTACACATGGATCTTTTACATGGATTTGTTGTCATTGAAAAGATTGATTTGCAATTCTCATAGATTTGCATTCACAATGCTAGGGCAACATCTTCTGTAGCTGTGCCTGCAGCTTCTCTTTTGTGATAAACCCGATCATATTCGGCGCTGGTGGCCTTTTTTCGGTGGCATGGTGGACAGTGGTAGGCTATTTGTCTTTTTGTGATACTGATCTGCCTCAAAAGCACGGTTAACCCTAAAAGCAAGGTGTCGTCTTCAGATTAAGTTTCGTGAGCTGCAAACTGATTGCAGTTGGCGCGCGTGGTGTGGTAAAACAGCGCTGCGTTGCATTCATGCTGTGTTTATTACATTTCAATGCAATTTGACATCTTTCACATTATGATAAGGCCGCACAGCGATGACAAATAATCTTTATTTCTGATTAAAATATAATACATTTCAGAGACCCCCACAGGTTTCTGATTTTGCTGCTTTCATGAGAGCCCTCATCTATGGGAGCTCAGCTCCCTCTGGCTCCCACGTAATTCGAACACTGCATTAAGGTGAACAAACAAGATACTCAGATTTTTTTCATTATTTGTCATAGACACAACATAGCTCAGTATGATACAATGATGATGATGCAATTGATAATTTCTCAAGATTAAATGTTACTGACCATTGTCTTGGGGAAATAGGTTAATCAGAGATCTTTTGAATTCTACAAAGCAGAAAAATAAAGAATTCTACAGTACAAAATACAGTTTATTGAAATGATGGGAAAGAAAACAGCAAATTCACATAACACGTCACTGGAAATTGCAGGTTAGGACAACACACAATAAATGTAAATCACAGTGATCTACTGCAGATACGTATTTTTTAAAGTTCTTTTATGAACACAGTGCATATGGGATTTTTTCTATACAAATTATTTAAATGTTTTAATACAATTGCTTCGGCAAACTTTCAATAAACGCTTCAGTGCGCTGTGCTTGAGGTAAACCGACATTCTTCTCTGGGTGTGCTCCCTTTCTGTTCTGAGACAGAATTAAACAATGATGAAGTAAACAGATTTTTCTCTGTATTTTAGAAACAAGCACATCAGTCAGCACCACAAGTACATAATGATGTTTTTCAGGTCCCTTTGACAGTTTGCCCTTGAAATAATTGCTACAGTTGAAATCGACACTCTCTGGAGTGGGACCCAATGTTGTGGTTCAATGTGCTGTCACTTGTTAACTCCCGGGAATACAAGAGTGAGCAGGGCTGTGTGACAGTCTCACAATGGAAACATCCCCGGTCTTGCGAAGCCGTCATTCCACTCCATGACCTTGTCATATTCCTGGATCTTCTGCTTGATATGGGAGAGTTTGTTCTTCAAATACTCACAACGTTCTTTCTTCTCCAGGAATGTTGGATCCTTCCAGAAAGAAAGGTAGTTTCATTTATTTTAATTTCAAATCAAGAGTATTATGTTTTTGTGCTCCTACTGATTAAGAAATGACTGAAAAACTGCAACTTCATTAATCTAACTCACCCCAAATCAACCACCATTTAATTTCAAAGTATTAACTTAGGGCAGTCATGGTCTACTGTTTAGGGCCTCGGACATATGACCAAAGGGTGGCCGATTCAATCCCCAATTCCCCAGTAGTAAAAATGTGGGTGGGGTAAGCGAATGAACACTGCTCTCCCATGCCTACATCCACAGCTGAGGTCTCCTTGAACAGGGTAACTAACCCTTCACTGCTCCCCGACGCTGCAGCAGCAGGCTGCCACTGCTCTGGGTTAGTGTGTGTTCTTCACCTCACTGTTTGTTCACTGCTTGCTATGTGCAACTAATTCACATCACAGATGGGATAAATGCAGAGACCAAATTTCCCTCACGGGATCAAAAGGGTCTATATGCTTATATATAACGATTGTTACTAAACTAGAACAGATATTTCTAGAAACGTCTATCACAGGTTTGATATTAAATCCAGTGAAAAGATAGGTCACATATAGCGTAACGCTCTGATGGAACAAAAGCAATGAACAGCCATCATTTTTTGGCTAAATTTAGCTGGGTGGCCAGTACAGCACTCAAGCATCACTATCACAGTCAGGACAGTTTGAGATCCTTGAGGATAATAATGGCGCCATTTCCTCTCGAAACGTTCAGAGGAAATGGGGCACCTCCTAGCTCAGGCAGCGCTCTGAACTTTCCCACCCATCACTTCATCCTGCCCCCACCCCCTCCTTTCCTCCACCATTCATTCAAACTCAGCCCTTTGTTTGTGACTGCAGTACAAACACTAAACGAGAGAGGCCCACAGCCAAACTGAAAGCAGTCACTTCTACATATCAATCAACTTCACACAGCTAATTGTCAGCCACTGCGCCTCTTGTGTGGAGAAGCGTAGAGGGGACCAAGATGAGAGGAAAAAGCTCTCGCTTGTCTATCAGTGCAGCTAGAGGTTCAGATAATGTTAAACAATTTACATACCATTTTTTTCCTCTGGTATTCCTGTAGAATTCTATTTACACGATCATGGTCCTGAAAATAAACACAAGGCATTTACACTTTCATTAATGTAAATACTAACATGTACTAATGTATAAAACATAAGGTGCTTTTAATTTTAGGAGGTATTTAAATACTTTATATGGCTCTGCTTCCAGTGACAATATTTATTGTGGGGAATAAAATAAAAACAACTTTGTACTCTTGAGCCATACAAAGGTTTAAAGAAAAAAAAAAATAAAATAAATAAACAAAAGCTACCATATAGATAGAGACAATGAGGACCTGTACAGAGAGGAGGTGAATCAGCTAAGCAACAATCTGTCCCTCAATGTGGACAAAACAAGAGAATGAATCATTGATTTCAGAAGAACACACCCCGCTGTCCATAAACAACCTTCCAGTTGAAGGTTTCTGGGCATACACATCACAGATAACCTCACATGGACCACACAATACAAAGAAAGCCCAGCAACGGCTCTATTTTTTATGAAAGTTGCGGAAGGCCCACGTCCCCTCCCCAATCCTGTCAACCTTCTACAGGGGGACTATTGAGAGCATCTTCAGTAGTGCCATCACAGTGTAGTTTGGTAACTGCACTGCTGCAGAAAGAAAGGTCCAGCAGAGGATTGCGAGGATGGCTGAAAAGATCACGGGTACCTCTTTTCTCTTGCTCTCCGACATCTACAACACCCACTGTCTGTGCAAATCCGTGAGCTTTGTTAAAGACTCAACAAACATGTCCCATGGACTGTTCTCCCTAATGCCATCAGGGAAAAGGTAGCACAGTATAACTGCCCACACCTCCAGAATGGGGAAGTGCTACTCAACAAATCATTACAGATTTATTCACACTGAACTAAATGCACACCTGCACTTTTTCTATGCTGCTAAACATAAAAAGCAGTATAGCACACCCCACTGTGAATCTATCTACAACAATCAGTGCCCTGTTACAAGTCTACTTGTGCCCGTCTTGTTGTCTGTTGTCTGACACACTTTATGTATATTTATAATGTAAGTGCACTAAATGTACCCTAACTGCACTAAATGTAGTTTGTTTCAAATGTCTTTAGATATATCTTAATGTGGCGCCATTTGAATCCATGGTGAAATGTTGTTTCGTCTCAGAAACAATATACAGTGTATATGGCTGAAATAACAATAAAACCCACTTGACTTGACTTGACTTGACTTGACAAAGGAAATGTATTAATTTTAATGATGAATTATTAATAACATTACAGATATAATCATATTTCATATATATATATATATATATATATATATATATATATATATATATATATATATATATATTCATATATAATGAGCCTTTGGATGAGACAGTGGAGAAGAATAAAAGGGGAACATAGCAAGAGAACAGGAAGAACAGATGAGAAATTATGGCAAAGATGTCAATAAAGAGATGCAGTAAATGACAGGGCAGAGAGAGAGAGAGAGAGAGAGAGAAAGAGAGAGAGGGTACCATTTGACTGTTGACATGCTGAGGGAGATTTCGCATCATAGCATCCATCTCCTCAAACTTCTTGAGTGTGGCCTGGACGTCAGCATGAATCTCCTTATACTCTGCATACTGGTCATTAAACACAGCTCTGTACTGGTCCCGCTCCTCATTGGTGCGAATACTGGGGTACTTCCTGCAGGTAGACACAGGACAGATACCACAGCAGCAGTTATGGTCTCTCAAAATCTAATTTCAGACTTTAATAGGGAAACACAAAATTACAGAATACTACAAAATGAGTTAAAGAATATTAGCATATTGAATATGAGAGGAAACACAATATCATGCATCTAGCTGAAAATATTAGAGAGAATAGCTTTGCAAAATACACAAAATAGTAAACACTCACGCAATGTAATCAGGCATGACGACTGGTTTGGGGATGTGGCCGGATGGAATGTGTCCCTTCACAACCTTGGGTTTGTTGAAGGCAACAGGAGCAGCTGCTGCAGTGTGGACGGCCATCACAGAGGAGTCTGGGAGATGCCCAGCGCCCCTTGTGCCAGTCACAACCTCCTGGTGAATAAAACATCATTATAGTCAGAGGCTAGTCAGTGCAGATACTATCAGAATGAGAGTAATTTGAGTGGAGAAATATAACATGGCTATATAGGACAATCACCGGATATCTTTTATCAGTTGTGTCCCTTGGCATCATCTGAACAGAGGGAATAAGAACACACAAAGCCAGTACTGAATTGATCTGTTGATGAATATTTACACAAACAAAATGTTGTGCTGTAAAACTATCACTAATACTTCAAAACATTGAGCAAAATTAATGACTACATGACCTACATCGATGTGCTGGTTGCTTAGGAAAGAAATCCAATCTAGCAACCAACTATGGCAACCATTGCCAGTGCTTAAATAATGTATACTCTGAGGACTATCACGAGTACCTCCCAGCACCCATGAACTACATGTATATCAGCAGAAGACAATAAACCAGATATTTCACAACATTTCTGTACATGGTTTTCATCTATTGATTTTAGAATGGCTTATCAATAATTTGTTTAATGTAGCCCTATTGCATTTCCCCTGAAAAGAGCTTTCTTTTAACCTTAAGCAAATAACAATGCAAATGAAGACCGACATGAGGACATTAATCACTTGACCAATGTTGAGATTTCATAAAGACTCATCTAGAGTGTCAAAGCCATGTTGTTATTGTGTGTGTCCTCACCTCGTGCCCATACTTCTCCCTGTGAAGCCTTGCCGCTTCATGTCTCCAGAGTTTGAGACACACTATGGCACCAATCAGGTACACCAGTGTGGTGACAAAGAGGAAAATGATGGCAGCTGTCTGTCCAGCCTCAACACGGCAAAATGGTGCATTGATAGGAGTATTGAACATTGGATAAGTGCACAGTCCACCCCTTCTTGTGTCGTTTACATACACAACAGCGGCTGCTAAGTACAGTAGTGCCACTGCCAAGTTTATCACGAACTCTGTCAAGGGCCACCAGTTTGAGTCCAGCAAGATGGTGCGGTAGTACATGGTCATCCCCAGAACAAGCAAGATCACCGTCACCAACCAAGCCAATCCAGCCACAACCAGAATGAAGGGAGTTTTGGGTCCAGTGTAATAGGCTTCACCATACCCTGCACCTCCATAGCCCCCATAAGACCCATACATCCCAGGCTGGGAGAATCCAAACATATTGTGCCACTCGTTGTCCTTGTGGATGTATGCGCATACGCAGGCAAAGACGGCTGCTCCAAGCAGCAGCTCTACGCAGCCTAAGATGCGCAGTAGTCCCCCCCACGACTTCATGTAGGAATAGCGTAGGTGGTACTCCTCCACTCGCTCGGTGTAGCTAAGGCCTGTATGCGCTGTCCTGACCGTCCGTTCGTCCACAGACTCAGATGGCTCGGCCTGCAGCATAGCCTCCTGCTCCTTCCGGGAGTTGTAGCTGCCGCCCGAGCCACCGTACGGGTCACGGTAGGAGCCGGGGATGGAGGGGGAATGTGGCGGGGAGCAGCGGATGCCTTCGGAAGTTGCGTTCCCGGCGTTGTTGTTGTTGCGATTTGGGGGCATGGACCAAAGCTTGTTGCTGCTCCGGTTACTGCCTCCCCGGAAGAAGTTCTTCCAGGAGTCGGGGATGAATCGGTGCACGGGTTTGATGTCAAGTGCTGGGTCGGTGGCTGACTCACCGTCGCTCGGGTCAGACTCAACACCCGAGTCTGGGCCCACGGGGGGCTGGTCTGGCAAAGGGGGAGGGGGAAGGGGGTCAGAGCTCAGGGCAAGCTCGGAGGAGCGTTGGCGTCTGAGGTTTCGAGGCGGTGAGCCGGACACCTGTTCGTAATGGGGGGCATTTCTGCCACGCTCAACGCCCCCCCAGGAACCTCCTCCTGACGACATGGGGAAGAAGATTGGCCCTGAGGAGACATTAAAATTATATTTCAAACACTATAGTCTGTCCCAGCAGCGTCTTGATGTCAAGTCAGTATACAAGCTTTCGCCAAGAGGTTAGTTTGATTGGTCTTACTAAGTAGCATACACCAGTGATTTTTTTGTGTATGCACAGCACTGAATCTAAACACTCAGTCTCATGCACCTCTTAGCCTAATTTATCTGGATAGACAAACATTTGAGTTGAGCAAACAATCTTGGATGACAACAGCAGAGTAAAATTTAGAAATTAGAAACAAAGACATAGTAAGCCATGAAAAAGCAAAAGCCCTGAACCAGAAGCCATACCCCACACTAGGAAAGGCCAAAGCAACAATTACCTAAAAGGCAGTCCACAAATCCTGGTAAATTACAGAGAATTTGAATAGTAGTAGGATAATATTGCTTTGGTCTTACTTAGACTGATATACTGTATAATTGAAATATAGACAAGTATTAAAGGAAATAGAAATACCTCAACAGCCCAAGATAACAAACTTCCAAACACAGACAGAACAGCAAAGTCCTTGCAAAACATTCAAAGCCAGATTAATCAGACATAGCTTTGACAACAAGACAGGACTTGCGTCTTTGCCTAGAGCTTTGCTGTTCTCATTCCAAACACTATACCCTACATGGCTATGCAAGGCACCTTCATGACTTCATTAGAGTTTCAAACATGCAGTTAAGCAGTGTCCTGTCAATTGTAATTGCATTGGTAGTCAGTGCATCAGTGCCTTATTCATTCTGTGGACAAATCAGAACAGCTGTTAATGGAGGGAAACGATTTGCTTGAATAACTACCTCTTTCACACGCAGTCACTCAGCAGGACTTACATTGGCTTGCGAGTCAGTGAGCAAACCTTGTACCTGGTCTTCCCATTGACAAAAAGGCTTCAGACATCTGGAAAGAAAAAAGGAACACGTCTACTTCTGAGTCATTACTAAATAACTGAAGTAAAAGGAACATTGGGCTGTATACATTGATCGTGGATTCAAATGTTGCCTTGGCCCGTATTACAATAAAAAATGAAATAGATCCAGCCTTTAGTCCTCAGAGAATGCAGCAGGGTAAGATTATGATATAACAGTGTTAATGAGGTCACACATATGTCAAGAACTAATTATCAAATGACTAAATGCATTTGAGGAATTCCAGGAATTACTGAAAATGGCATTTCGGATTCACTAACACCCTGTGCATGTGGCTTTCTCCAGAAACGATCATTCTATCTATACTCTACCTATAGCCCGGGACTATATGCTACCAAACGACAAGGGATTAACAACGAAAAATTAAAAGTGACGGTCAGTAGAATGAAAATAAAGTAGACTACACTTGATGCGGGTGAAACTTTATTTGAAACTTGACACCACCACACGGAGACGAAAGACAACGTTCTCTGTTTACATTTGTTCTTGTAGAACAGTAGTCTAATCTCAGGTGAAGACCCTACTTGTTTCACCGCTACACATATTGACCCGATGAATACCAAAACAACTCACCTTAAAAGTTGTTTGTGCTCTCTTCCATTTTTTTCCAGAACCGCAGGTTAAGAAAATCGTACCACGTGACTTGCCCATCCCTGAGGGTGACGTAGAAACAACGGAGAACTTCTAGACTTTGGACCTACCTGAAGGGGGTGTTGATAGACTTTTTCCTGCATGTGACATAAAAACATCGCTGACTCACTTTCCATATCTTGCATTAGAGTTTCGCTGATGCAGTTTTCAAACTTGATCCTCTTTCCTGATCAGGAAGGCTCATATTTTGTTCCGAAAGGTTTCCCTCCCATTGAAGCCTATATGCCTATGCACGGACAGACCTGAAGATATGCAGATATATGACAAAAAATTGTGTAAACCCAAATAAGTGAACAACTAGTGAATTAGTGAATTAGTGTAATTAAAGGCCTACAGTAAATACAAAGATTTTTGGGGTAAATTACTGTAAGGGAAAAACTAGCCTATATTATCAGGAATAAATAGGCTACAATATCTAATTATATAACTTAATATACTATAAATATATACATTATGCAATATGTATAATGTAATATACATCATGAAATATTAATTCATATATACACCGAAATATATATTTAAAACTGAATTAGACACCCTGCAGTCTACATCAAACCACACAAAAGTCAAGCACAGGCATTACAAAGCCTCTGTACACAGTGTAGAATCAGACAAGAATCAGATCTTTAATGGATGCGATTATTAACACCTGTATTTGACTTGCTATGTCCTGTAAAATTGGCTGCTGTAAGGGTCTATTAGTTATAATATTTGGAACAAACATCAAAGGGACAGGGAAGGAAGGCCCCTTTAGCGCTCCTCCCCTGTGTAAACAAAGTAGCAGGTTTGCAAGTTTGCATTGCAATAAAATATTGCATGTGGATCTGAGTAGCACAAGCGTAAATAATACAGAGTTTCGAACTAGCTTTGATGAAAACCGTTTACATATCATTATTTTGGTATTGCTTGTTAATAAACTCAAATGTTAATAAATACACGGACAGTTTTAAAGGCACTTTTTCCGTCATCGTCATAGCATTATTTACGCAGCTAAAACGCAGGAGCCTCTGCACTTGTTTTAAATATGAAACACACTAACTGATTTTTTAAAAGTAGTTTTTAAATGTCTTTTAGCCTATCTGCCGCGAAAAGACAGTACTATGTCTTTAAGAACTCTATCGTACCGGTACACGCATATTTCATCTAGCTAGCTGGCTAAAATGGTCGTCAGGAGAAAGCAGTGTTTATCTGACTTTGGAGTTGTCTGAAAATAAACGATATCAGTGACATCCTCTGAAATATCTCTGCAAGGATCTGAAGATCCAGAAGACAGTATACTGGATGACAGCAGAGCAATGACGCTTTTTTCGGTAGTAAAAGAAATTTGTTGCTTGTGTTATGTTTAGAGAGTTTGCTAACATTAGCGCACGTTAGCATGTCAACTTGGCCAAAACCAGGGCTTGCTAACAAGATAGCCAGACAAGCTAATTACACTGAAGATTCGTTTTTCCATGCTAAAGACCTAATGGTGTTCTCTGCCTAGCGAACTAATTACTGAGATAGCTAGCATGATAGCTATGAAAGTTAGATTCTAAATATGGAGTTGGATGTAATGTCATATACGTTAACTAGCTTGATAAGTTGTTGAAGTTGACAGAATACAGTCTTTAAAAATACGAAATGCATTATTAGTCTCTGTCAAGGAAATATGATGGCGTTACTTTATGAAAAGCCTGTGCTAACGTGAAGAGTCAGTTAGCAAGTAGACATCTAGGCGAATATCCAGCTAAGCAATCGTTAGCTAGCTAGCTAATAAGTTTACCTAAACATTTTGGCTACAGTCTAGCTACTTAGCCAAGGCGCTATAGAATTTTAATATTTACGTATTCCGTCAGTAGTTAGCAAGCTAATATCATTAAATGAGCATACAATGACTCTTACGATGCTGTTAACGCACAGAACAACATGTGTTTGACAAATGATTTGAATGTATTTTGCTAAGTTTTGCGAATCAGTTAGCAGGCTAGCCGTGGTACTGATAGCTAGCTATATGACATTCGACTACCAATTTAAGTTAATTTATGTGGTGTGCTTGTATGTTACGACACACTGCCTAGCTGTAATGAAGACCTGAAAATGCTTGCAAAAATGTATTTGCTGGACGACGCGAAGGCAACCCGTATTAGCCAAATTAATTTGTTTATATATGACTTTGCAGCCCACTCCCAACTGATGGTAGCTGCCTTTTCCTCTATCCTGAAGTGACGCGAACCTCTTCAGGACAGATTAGTCTTGATTAGTGTGCTAGTGCTTAAGCGTGTGAAGAACACAGAACACAGTAGAAGTCGTGCTGTGGTAGATTATAAATTGTTTTTGTAGGTAGTGTTCTGCATAATGAAAAGATATCCTTGCTTTTACGGCTAGATGTATTACAGTTCATAGCCTATCGATTGTGCCCAGTCTGATGGGAGTAGGCAGGGCTATCAGATTTTATCACATTCTGAATGTGATTACACATTCAATCCCCTTTTCTGCTCCACAGGAATGTGAGGGGTGAGTGGATTGTCACATAACCCCAGGATGGATAGCTTTTTCAAGGCTGCTGTGTGTGATCTTGACAAGCTGCTAGATGACTTTGAATTAAACACAGGTGAGGGAAATCCACTCCATAATGTGTTCCATTCAGCAGTAATACAGTAAAACAATGAAGTATTAAACAGTGTACACTAATTACAAGATAAATTTGATATATATTATTAAAAATTAAACATCTATTTAATGTTTGTATCCTGCTTTTTTGGTCTAACATTGTGATCCCTGATATGGTTAGGCTGTTGTTTGTTAGTGCAATGTAGATGGTAATTTTGTGTTCAGTCTCAAGATTTATGTTTCTGAAACTGTCATAGACTAAAGAATAAATGGAAAATCAACATTGGGTCTTGAGAAAAAGCCAACCTTTGTCCCTGACGTCAGTTAATGTTTTTTCTTTCTCCAGAAGAACTTGACTGCAAGCCAACTCCGCCCTCTGAGCGCCCTCCACCACCTCCTTATCCAGGTGCCTCTCAGTGTTTTGTGCCTGCAACACCAACAGTATCCAACTCTCTGCCAGATGTCAACGCCCTCCGCTACTGCTCACCCACCACCCCCTCGAGCGCAAGCAAAAACCAAAGAGACCATGAGGCAAAAGAACGACCCCTGACTGGAGTAGATTTGCTCTCCTCGGTTGACCGCCGAGCAAATAAAAGCTTAGCGCCCCCGTGTCCAGATCGGGCCTTGAAGCCTGTGTGCGATCTCGTCAATGATACCAGCTCAGCTGCAGCAACAAACAGCCATGATGCCTTCAGAGAGCTGGAGGAGGCAGAGAAGCAGCTTGAGCAGGAGGAGCTGCTGGTGGACTTTAGCAGTCCGGTTATGGCCTTACCCACGGGAGGGGCTTATGGGTCGGGAATGAACTCGCTTTCTGAACGGCTGAGTCAGCAGGGGTCTGACTCCGCTACCTCTATCAGTCTGCTCGATGTGATCCTCCCCGCTGCCGCGGAGAGGTTAGGTGACCCCAACGAGAACCTCCTGCCCAACAGTAACCCTGAACCATTACGATTAGACGACATGGAAGTGCTACACAGCCATACGTTACTGGATGGTACACAATGCATGAAGGAACAAATTGAGCCCCCTGTTGGAGGAGACCTGGTTGCACAACCTGCAAATCACTTTAAGGAAGTTGGAGAAGAGGTTAGCTCCTCTGTCAGTGAAGAAGTCAACGCTGCTATGGAGGACAAGGCTGCTTCCGCGAACACGCAACAGCAACCCGACAATGGCCACCCAGAAGAGATGGAGAGCTGCCCTGTCAGTGCCCCTGCTGACGCAGAGACGTCCATGTCTTGCCTGCCTATGGCGGTGTCCATGTGTGGCTCTCTGGTGACCTCTGGAGAGGCTTTGGCGGTAGAGACTGAGGAAGCTGAAGAGATGGTTGAGTCTTCATCCTCTGCAGCTGATGCTGAAGCTGAGCAGCTGCCATCTGTTCAGCCACCAAACCAGGAGAATGTAACAAATTCTACCCAGCCAGAGGATATTGCTAGTCCAGAGGATTTTGATTGTTTGGAGGCAGCTCCTGAGGAAGTCTCTGAAGTGGCTTCTATTGCTTCAGTTTCTGAGGTGTCAGCTTCCGTTGCTTCACCTGTTCATGTCAGTTCACCTGCCACAGACGAGATACCTGGGGGTCGACTGTCTCCGTATGAGGAGATGGGCTGTGGAAGCCTACCTGAGAGTAGTCAGTCTCCGCACTCTGACGATGGCTACAGTGGTCAGTCTGAATTTGGCTTTGCCAACGATTACCTTCCTGAGAGTGAACAAGCTGCTTTGGTGACTGATGAGGAACTGGATGCCTTTCTGAAGGCCCAGGTGGACTCTTCCCATTCAGAGATCGCCTCAGACAAATCGGTCGACGATGGGTTCTCTGAATTAAATGGCGACATGGATGTGGACACTTTGCTGGAAGGGGAGCTTCGGAGCTGCCCGGCTGATAGTTTTGCCTCTCCAGAGAGTGAGCAGTCTTTCGCCTGCGTGGAGGTGAGCGAGAACTCCCTTCCATCCACCCCATCGCAAGCCCCTGGTACTCCAGGTATGTCGCCTGCTCTGTGTGTCTCCAACATCACCTGCAACTCTACCCAGCAGGTATATTTTGGGGGTGCCCGGCCAAAAACCCTGTCCGGTCAGGGCCCAAGGTCGCCATCAATGAAACAAAGCCTGGGAGACCTCCAGGAAGGATCCACTCCAGATGAACCCAAAGAAAACAGTGTCCACACCCCACCTGGTGCAGAAACCCCAAGTCCGCAGTGTGAAGTCCCCGGATCACCCTTTCCCAGTGAGGAGCGCTTCGAGTCCAGCCTGGACTACGATGAACTGTCAGAACCACCCCCTTACCCCGGGAGGACGTCTGGAGAAGGGGCAGCATCTGCTGACCAGGCTGGGCACTTGGCGGACGATGGGCTCGGGTCCCGGCAGCCCTCTTGGGTACCCGACTCTGAAGCGCCCACATGCATGAACTGCAGCCAAAAGTTCACCTTCACAAAGCGGCGGCATCATTGTCGGGCTTGTGGAAAAGTAAGTCCTGTCACATCTGATAATTAAAGCAAGCAATTAAATCAAGTGATTAAATTGGGTACTTGCAGTCTATGAAGCATCCAAACCAAGCCAAGCCTTTAGTCTTTGACTAAAAGGGTCAAGGGCGCTGTGGCTACTGGTTTCCATCATGCTTAATCAGCAAGTCTTAACTTCTCTTTTAGCTGTGTTATGCATCTTACTACACATGGTCATGAGACTATTAAAGCTGAAGGCCTTCCTTATTCTAAGTTTGTAACACCAAATCATTTTTCCAGAAAATGCACCACTTCTCCCAGAAAATTATTGCAGTTACAATTTTTTATATAAACAAGTTCATTTCCTTTATGGGTATTGGAACAACACAAAAAAGCAAGGGAAAACTTCAGGTAATTTACATAGAACTGGGCTGGACACATTTATTGGCATCTTCAACTAGAAAAGATAACTGAATGTAATTGCTTTTATAACATCAACAAGTTTCTTCATCAACACCTCTCAACTGGAATTTTGGACTTCTCCAGGTCTCCAACTGCTCCAGGTCTCTCATATTGAAGGGTGTAAAAAAAGGCTCTAAAAAAAGTTTTTAATCGGATTTAGATCCAGACCCTTTGCTGACCACTTCAGAACTCTCCATGCTTTGTCTCCAACCATGGCTGCTTTTTGAAGTATGTTTGCAGTCATTGTCCTGCTGAAACGCCAATGAACACCTCTGACACTGGGCCTTACATTGCACCCCAAAAGCTTTTTGTAATCTTCAGATTTCTTGATGCCATGCACACAGTCAAGGCACCCATTGCCAGAGGCAGCAAAACAACCCCACATGATCTTTGAACCTCGTTTGAACATATTTGACTTTAGATACCATGTTCTTTTCTTTGTAGACCTCATCCCATTTTCTGTTAGCGGTAGAATGATATGCTTTGCTAAAAAACTTTGGTTTAATCTGTCCTTAAGACGTTCTCCCAGAAGCATTTTGGCTTACATAGGGACAGTTTGGCAAACACCTGTACAGCTTTTTCATGTCTTATGTAAAGCACATTGTATGTTTTACAGAAAATTGAATGAGGTCTACAAAGAAAATTGGGTTGTTTTGCTGCTTCTGGCAATCTGTGCCTTAACTGTGTTCATGGCATCATGAAATCTGAAGATTCCCAAAAGATTTTGGGGTGCAATGTAGGGCTCAGTGTCAGAAAGCTGGGTCTGTGTCTGTGGTCATGGGCTTTTCAGCAATGACTCCAAACATACATCAAACGGCACCCATGGTTGGAGACAAAGCATTGAAGAGTTCTGAAGTGGCCAGCAAAGTGCTCAAATCTAAATACGATTGAGTTCCCAAAATACAATAAATACGCTTGTTAATGGCTACAGGAAATGATTAGCATCAGTTATCTTTTCAATAGGGTGTGCAGTTGAGGGTCCCAATCATTTTTCCCCGTCCATTTTTTAGGTTTTTTGTGTTGTTCCAATGCACATAATGGAAATTAACATGTGCATACAAAATACATATGTAATTGCAGTCATTTTCTGGGTAAAATGGTGCATTGTCTGGAAATATTCCAGGGGTGCCTACACTTTCGATCATATCTGTATGTTTATATGTCTCTGTGTAGAGACAAGTTCCAGGCATGCACCTTTTGTCATCTCTTTGTGTCTGTGCATGTGTGTGTGTTTGTTTGTTTGTTTAATTTAATGTTTGCTGTGTGTGTCTGAGTCAAGCCACAGTGGGAATTGGGAAAGGCTCAATCCCCGGCCTGGTTTAAGCTCTTGTCCCATCGCAGCAGGGGAGTGTGTTGATCTCCAACCTCTGCGGGGGCTTGAGGAAAACACAGGCCAGGGCCCCCACCAGAGCCCACATCACATGCGTGTTACTTAACAATAATGCCACTCCAGTGACCCGCTCCTCGGCTCCCCCACTAAATTTAGTGATGAGCACATCCAGGCAAAAGATTCTGACTCAGCAGCTTCTAATTTTAGCCACTGTGGTCCACTGGGCTCCAAAGCTGTTATTTAAAGCCGTAAAAACCCAATTACAAACGGCTCTCAGATATAAAAGTGTGGGGATTTAGATGGTCCCTTGGCTAAATGCTATATTTGGAATTTAAGTCAACATGTTAATAAGGATCATTATAAATTGATGAGCTGCTAATTAAATGCTGGTATTGTGCTACTGCCCACCCCCTGTTCGGCAGGTGTACTGTGCCGTCTGCTGTAGCAGGAAGTGCCGACTCAAGTACTTGGACAAGGAAGCAAGAGTGTGTGTGGTCTGCTATGACACCATACAGAGAGGTGAGTGTCTGTTTACATTTGTTTGTGTTTGTGCGTGTGCACACTGTCTGCCGAGGCATGGTCATGGAGATTTCTCTAGGGTGATGCCCCAATTCTAGATACTGAATCTGACATAAGAGCCAATCAAACATGCCGTTGACTCATTCTGTGACCAGTAAGTCTGCTGTTCAGATGGAAACGGCAGCCTTCAGGGTTTGTCGGCCTGAATTTTAATATTCTATTCTATTTACTATTTCGATTCTGTCCTTGCTACAGTAAACTCACCTCAACACTGGGCAAAGTGGGAAGAGCCAACCCTGGGCACTAGCAGGGTTGTAATCACAATTATGTAATCACAAATGTCATAGCTTAATGTCACGGAATCGTTTTATTGATCGCCAAAGTCATGAGCCTGTGCACTGAATCATCCCACTGGGAGATGAGAGCGAGGGGAAAGATCAGGCTTGAGATTACACAATCTCTTTCCCAAGGTTGGGGACCAGCAGGCCATTATGTTACATGTGAGATACAAAAGTAGCTAGATTATAAATTGCTGTGCTTGACAAGCTAGATGGAGGAAGTGTAATGTGTTGAAGGTAGCTTGTCTGTGGTTTGTCTTTTTGGGGGGTATGCTGGTAGGTGTGTGTGTGTTTGTTTGTGTTTGAGGATGCATTTGAGTACACAGTGTTTGTGCTGCTGCAGCGGACCAAAGTGTGGGTTTTGCATGTGAGGTCTGCAGAGAATCAATACAATCATTTACTTAAAAGCTGTTGGGGAAAAATTAACCTGCTATTGATTGAAAGCTCCATGATGTAACTTACTGTTAACGGTGTGATGGACGTGCAATTTGCAGGCTTGTCATCTTGGCCAGGCTTGGCTCAGCTTGACTTGACTTGGCTCAGTAGAGGTCTGGTTCAAGAGACTATTGATTGTTTAGTTCCCCTTTTGAGGCAGTCATGTCATGGGATAGTCATTAATTACAAAATTAATCACAGGTGACTGTAGTGGATGTGAAGGTAAACATAGAGTACTGTGAAACAGTGAAAAGAGGGATGTCTCACAGTAGTGAACATAATCGCCGGCGCCCACCAGACACGGAACGTCAGATGCCAGTTATAGAATGCATTTAACATTTCCATTCACAATGCTGCCATGAAAACATAGCAAAATGACACAGTTTAGCACTACTTTAAGGCATAACAATGACAGAAACACATTGTTGATGCTATTAATGCTATTTATATCAACAGTGGCTTTGTGAATGTTGCTATGTAGTTAAATTGACATTTTTATCAGCCAAATATCAGCGATGTCATCTTTGATTTGCCGATGGCAATGGATGCTAAGGGAAGAAAAGTCTTCTTTTTAACCAACAGTATTATTAACTTCAGCCCAAATGGTCGAAAATAGCAAATGTACATGAATTTCATGGAAAACCAAGCTATTTCTATGGGCTTGATGCACAGGTTTTAGAACATTTTCTAAACCTCTGTGGCAGACATGCGGCACAGGTTTCCAGTAGACTTTGTTCTGTTAAAAACAATGGAGTTCTAATTTGTCTAATTTGTCACAGATGTGTCTGGAAGGTACTGGCCTTAACGGTGTACTTACTCTGAAACAACTGTGGGCTGTAAATGCAGAAGTAAGACGACAGATTGGAATTACCCCTGATGTCTCATGGCAGCTATATAAAGCTCATTTGTCTGGATGTTTCATTAACATGAAAAGGTGTACAGTGGCTTAATACATTAGCCTGACTTGACCAGCATATATCGCTCATTTTCATTTCTTTGTGAGATATGGTCTGAAATCTTCCAGTCAAGGCTGATTGAAAGGAAATTGATTAACCTATCAGTTATTGAATTAATTCATCAATTAGTTGTTTGATGTATAAAATGTGTTAAGGTGCTAATAACTCAATGGTGTCAGTCCATCTCTTTCCAAGCCCAAAGTCTTAAATTTTCTTGTTTTATCACATAGCCAAGTATGTAAAACTGTGTTAAATATTCAAGTGTTAGAAGCCGCAGCGTTTTGAGGCGTTTTATAGTCCAAAATGAACCAAACCAATTAATCAATTGCTAGAATTGAAGCCGATTAATAGTTGATTAATCTTTTCCTCTTGGCAGCCCTATTTTCAATGCCATCGTTTGTCCCATTAGTGACCCCTAGTAAATGCAAGATCTGCCTCCATTACCTGCCGTCATTGGAAATAATATCATAAGTGACTTGATGCTTCACAAGGTAAATTAGTCTGGACCTCAATCTGTAAATGAGTGTCGTGTTTAACAACTTTTTTTTTAAACAACTTTATTGAACATGAGTGTGTTCAGTGAACTGAATTCAGTACTGTGACCTCAGACATAGGTTATGCTTTTCTTGGTCTCAATAAAGTCTGAAAACGTTCCTAAGATGCAAGGGCTTTTGTGAAATGATCCAAAGCTTGCTTCAGACATCTTCAGATGCCTTCATCGTACACACACCGACTAAAGACCAGCATGTAGACTGAGTGCACCATTGCAGTGGTGGCGACTGTGTGATGATGGCATCACCCAACTTTTGTTGGAAGTGGGTCATCAAGCCTATAGGCGTTCACTTTAATTTTTGTCGTAATGTCCTTGACCGTTGTCTAAGCTGTTCCAAACCCAGAAAAATCTGTGCAGTTTTGTGTTTGGCCCCCGTGGCTATTTCCATGAAGGAGAAAGTGGCTGGCCTGGAACAAATCCTCACTGGTTTCATTTGGAGACAGCGGCTGGTAATCTAGGGGAGGCTCCAAATCCACTCAAAAAACAGCAAACAAACTCCACAGCAAAAAAAAAAAAATAGGGGAAAAAAAAATCTTTCAAGTATGTTAATCTTGTGGTCCACATACACCAACTGTCCACTAGCTAGAAATCAGGACAGGGTTCCGCCCAAAGGCCACCAGCAAGCAGTGAGGACGAACATTGATTTCTCCAGTGGGAGTGAAGACGAAGATGAAGGTGGGGTTAACTAGAAATGGGGGCTCTCTGCTCAGCAGTCTGGCTTTGTCAGTGCTTTTAAGAAATGTGATCGTACTGATAAGGATTTGGTCACAAATTGGCTCAACTTGAGGTGTGAATAAGTGTCTGTGTTTAGGTGTGTGTGTGTGTGTGTGTGTGTTTTATAGCGTGGTCAGGAGAGAGGCGTGAGAGGCAGGACTATAAGGTGGCAGGCAGTTAATCACAAGAACAGGCCTGATATGAGCTGGAGAGAGATAGGGATGGAGAGAGAGAGATGGAGCAAGAGAAGAGAGAAGCAGAGATTGTGGGGTGGAGGCAGGGCAGTAGCGCTTGTCCTTGACTGTGTGTGTGTGTGTGTGTGTGTGCGTGCGTGCGTGCGTGCTTGTGTGTGTGTTTTTGGACGAGGCCCACCTGGTGCAGTGTGCGTGATGCTTGCTGTCTTAGGGATGGGCTCAGATGCTACAGTGTGCTCTGCTTCCCTCTCTTATGCTGCTGTTCCCTCAGCCTTTCTCTCTTCTCCACTACTGGTTCTTTCTCTCTCTTTCAATTTTCTATCCTTCTTTCTCTTCTTCTCCATCTTTTTCATTCTTTCTGTTTGTCTCCCTTGCTATCTTTCCTGTTTTCCACGACTGTCCTTTCATAGCCTCTCTGTCCTCTGTTCTTCACTCCCCTTTCCCCCTCCCTCCCCTGCTCTTTACACTCCATTCCTGTTGTCTTCTCTGCTCTTCTCTCACCTTCTCTCTTTCTCGCTCTGCTCCTGTCAGTACCACCCTCACACTTCCCACTCCAAGCCAATGACAGCTTAGCAGACGGGGTTCATCCATCTTGGCTCACTCTCACAGGCGTGGTCTGTGTGTGTGTATGTATGTGTGTGTGCACACATGTGTGTGTATGTGCAAGTGAGTGTGTCTGACTCGAACGGTGCGAGAAGAGCGGCGTGGAGCACTGTCGTCATCCTTTGCCGAGTTCCAAGGCAGACCGGATCTCTGTGGGGACACTGTGGAGAGTCACCTCCCTCCCTCTCCCTCTTCCTCTCTCTCTCTCTTTCTCTCCTCTTTCTTCACTGAGGGAGCGTTCCGTCAGGGTGATGTCGCCCCCCTCCCTCTCCCCTCCGTTCAGATCGTTGGCGCGGGCCACTGGTCAAAGGCATTCTGTCCCGGGACGAAGCCGTGAACACGGGTAGATGCTCCAAGGTGAGAGCCCCCTGGCCACTGAGCGAGGCACACTCACGGTAAGCTACGGAGGGAAGGGAGCAGGGATTGGGGGGCAGGGGGTGGCATAAGAGAGAGGAGAAGGAGAGGTTAGTCTGAGGGCTGAAAGCTAGCAGACACGTTTGCGCAGCAAATTAATTTTTCATAATTTCTGGCTCATCATCTCCATCGTAGCCGATTAGCGGGGGGGAGACGAGAGAGGCGTAGAGCGTAACTTGGTGTCCCGGGACATCTCAAGGAGGTTTGTTTACGCGGCGGCTGCTGCTGACGTGCCGTTTTTCTTTGCCTGTTTGGTAAACAGCGAAGGACCAGAGTAGGGATGAAGAGAGAGCATGCTAACCTTATGCTGAGACCCAAGACGCTTCTCCTTTAAAGTCACAAGCTTGACCTTTCCCACAGCGTTTATAACCTTAATCAGTTAAGGGCAAGTTTACTGTGTGTGTGTGTGTGTGTGTGTGTGTATATGTGTGTAAGTATGTGTGAATGTCCATGGATATGTGTAAGAGTGCATGTGTGTGTATATGTCTATGTGTGATGGTGCATGCCTTTGTGAATGTCTGCTTTGTGTGTGTTGGTAAAGTACAGAAGTCGTCCTATGTCATGTCTGCACTGTTTCCTGTTTGTGTGTGTGTGTGTGTGTGTGTGTGTGTGTGTGTGTGTGTGTGTGTGTGTGTGTGTGTGTGTGTGTGTGTGTGTGTGTGTGTGTGTGTGTGTGTGTGTGTATGTATATGTGCGTGCAGGAGCGTGCCGACTCCGTGTCATGCAGCTATCGGTAGCCGCTGCCAATGTAATCAGGTCGATGACGTTGTGCGATGCCTAATCAATGTAATGCAAAGCAAGCCTTACTCAGCACTTCTGTGATGGCCCAGGAGCAACGCTTGCTCGCTCAGGTTGGCACAGGAGCAGGGCAAACGAGAAGCGCAGCAGCAGCAGGAGGATGAGGAGTGGGGACTTGGGTTCAAAGTGAGTTGAGTCTCAGTCTCAGTCTCAGACTCTCAGACCCCAGCAGTGACACAGCAGACCACCCCCTTGGGATCAGCAGTGGGTTGTCTCAGGAGGTGTGTGTGTGGGGTGTTGGGTGTTGGGGAGGTTTAATGCCGACAGCTCTGACTTTGATCAGGTCACAGCGATGAGATGCATTGAAAATGAGGATGTGTAACGCCAGGGTTGAAGACAGGGTTTTAAAGCAGCCAGATTTCCAAAGAAGGTCTTGTGTTATGTTTGTGTCATGGGCGTCACGTTTGCATCACACAGTTACCATGTCGAAGATAACGTATAATAGAATGTAGTGTGAAACATCCCAGGTGGCTACCTTTGAATCTAAAGGCATGAAATGGCTGCCATCCAGCTATGAAAACAACATCGCTGTTTAGTCACACTTCTATCTTACTGGTGGTACTGATAATGAGTGCTGATCTCTGAGTTCTGGTACTTGGAACTAGCTATGGTAATGATGTTCTATTTACTGCTTGATCTAAACACTGATTGGCTGTTTGTGCTGGAATTAGCCATCCAGTATAATGAACTCCTTTGGGGGGAGAAGAACATGTTGAGTTTCAATCCCTTGTTTATAATTAACTGTACAAAAATAAATAAAATCTATAAAAATGAATAAATCTCCTTTTAAGAATCTTCCCAAGAAAATCTCCTTTTAAGAATCTTCCCACCCTTCCCTTTGCCTGTCAGGGTGTGGCAAAATCATCATAACTATTCTTTTCCCTTTTACATTGATTGACACCTGTCCTGCCAAATTGCTACATAAGAGTCAACTTTGTGGAAGTGGTGAAACAGGCTGCAGGAAAAGAGGAACCGCTGCCTTTACAAAAGGCTAGTTATTTATTTCTCCGAGCAGACAGCGAGACACACACACACACACACAGGTTCCTTTGCTGCCACTGTGACTGGCCAATCACCAGAAAAGGTTTTGAGGTGACTTATTTTCCACCTCCTGTGCGAGCGTGTCATAAACACGTGTCCTCTTAGCAGGGCTCTCATGAGCCTTGTCCGGAATTACATCCGTGGAAATAACTTGGAACGACAGACCCCGATTATTGTGAGTTGGAGATTTTCATCTACATAAGTATTATTATTATTATTATTTTGCTAGATAGCAAAGTGGTGGTGAAACTGTAGTCTTTCTGTGGCGTGGCTGTGGCTGCTGTAAGGCAGGGGGGCCTTTGGCATCAGGTCCTCATGAGCTGAAAAAGCCAAATTTGGAGCAGCAGATGGAAGAGCAAGTGGCCCTCTGTGAAACTCATCTGTTCTGTTTGTGTGTGTGTGTACTGGTATGTGTGTGTTGTACTGTGTGTGTTGTTCTCTGTGTGTGTGTGTGTGTGTGTGTGTGTGTATATATATGTGTGTGTGTGTGAGTCTAGCTCGGGCCCTGGAGAGGATGCTGAGCCCAACTGGGCCGAGCCCAAACCCTAACGTGCCGTCTGAGTACTGCTCCACCATCCCTCCCCTGCAGCAGGCCCGCGCCGCTGGCACCCTCAACTCCCCGCCGCCCACCGTCATGGTGCCCGTCTCCGTGCTCAAGCACCCCGGCAGCGATGGTACACAACCTTTTTTCTTGCGAGTCTCTCTCTCTCTCTCTCTCTCTCTCTCTCTGTGTGTGTGTGTGTGTGTGTGTGTGTGTGTGTGTGTGTGTGTGTGTGTGTGTGTGTGTGTGTGTGTGTGTGTGTGTGTGTGTGTGTGTGTGTGTGTGTGTGTGTGTGTGTGTGTGTGTGTGTGTGGTGAGCATCAGATATATTTCCTCTCATCCACTTGTTCTGAGTGCCAGTGTCTGTACCCAGTGTACTGCTAGAACTTTTCACTTTTGACCACTAAGACTTATTTTCTCATCCTATTGACCAGTGGCAGTTGCATAAATACTAAATGTCAGTGTATACTGTGTTCTGGCTGTGTTACTAGAAATAGAAATACAGAAACGGTATAAGAAATTGTTTTGTGCTCTTTTTGCGGTAGTGGCTCATACTTTATACATTTGTAAAAGTCGAAAGCCAGACTTCTCTAAAGACTGCCACCACATAGTTAACCGTTCTTATTTTCTTAGACCTCAAGCCTTATTTTGGACATTGTCATGAAGAAACAAACCATTTGTATGCAAGACTAGATGTGTCAAATTTTCTGAGATGAACTGACCTGTGCTGCTTCAGTCAGCTGCTTCAGAATGGTATTGAAACTAAGCATGTGTTTCTAGGGACCACAGTAGAGAGCTCTAGCTTGCCCGTTAGAGCTGGTACACCAGACTCTTTACTGCTCACATGTATATTTTTACTTGTCTGGAAAGTGTTTATTTCATTCCAGTGACCTTCCTTTTTAATTTAGTAGCCTCATACACTTAGCTTGGCAAAGGAAAGTTGACTAGTATTTGGGAGATGCTTTTATCCAAAGCGACACAGATCGATCATGTGGGCTACCATGTCATGCTGGAATCATCACAGGTTAACTAAACTAACTTGTGATGGTGATTGGCAGAAAACTATTATGTCCAACCCTGAAGATGTCTCATTAATTGTGATAAAGAAACTGAAGACGCAAGAAACAGAACAGGCTTCATTACTAAAGCATAACATTACATAAAGCAACGCTACATAGCTTTTCACCACTATCCTCAAATATCAGACCGTTCGTTCTGGTTCATTTAGATGTCATATAATCACATGAAGCCATCCTGGCTATGCACTGTGCAGTTGTGGGAGGAGGGTAGGAGTCCACCACAAAGTAAAAGGAAACCCTTTACCACATGGCATTGATGACTGTATTGCCATCAAACACCAATAAGTGTCTTTTAGCAGTGCCGATGACCCTGTTTACATGCATGCAAGTATCCCATATGAGGCTATCCCTGTTTTAATGTTTGGGATGAAGTGTTTACATGACTGCAGGGAAATTGGGTTATTAATATTTCTGTTTACATGATAAATACTTATATTCCTGTTACTGATTATAGTGTTCTTTGCATTGTTATAACAGGATTCTAAAGAACGCTGCTTGATTGTCTTGGCGCTTAGCAGCATTCAATCTCGGATGTTGCACTCTAGAATCTTTATCTGCAACTGTCAGAAATCAGGATAAGGTGTTTACTTGCTACAGTATCCCAGTTTCTTTCGGAGTACTCCACCTAGCATATCCCGATTTCTCAGAAACCGGGATAAGGGCTTATTCGGGATACTGAATTCAGGAAAATGTAAAGCTGGGAGACTTAAAACCCCGGTCATATTTGGGATATTTAAATGCATGTAAACGTAGTCAATGTTTGGAAGGTTTGTGTACCTTTTAGGTCGCTAGTGGATTTGTTGTCCATAATGTTGTTTTAAGAGTGCATTATGGGGACCCGAGGCAAATTGGAAAAGATGTATATTGAGAGTAGTAATTGTTACAGGTCAACATAAGTACAACAGGCACATTTACAAACACTCATTTCAAACTCATTTAAACCTATTTGACAGAATAGGTTTCAAAAATATGAACATTACTAGCTGCAGATAATCATCTTACCACAACAGTGATATCTGAGAAGTGCCCTTGTTTTGGTTTCAGAGTTAATCCTAATGGTATCAGTGACCTATATTTTGCTCCTCATTTTCATTCGGAGAAAACAAACTGGATGCTAATTAGCTGTGGATGTGTGCACACCCATCTGTGTAACAGGCAGGCATGTTTCTCTGAAAACTAGAAAAACTTTGAAGGCACATATTTAGTATTTGCAATGTAGCCTCTAGGCTATTTAATAAAATGTTTTTTTATGTTTCCAATAAGAGTGCTCTGGATTTTTTGTGTCTTCACTGTAAATCTTTTTGACCCAGAGAAGCATTTCTTATTTATCTATCTTATTTGTTTATCTATCTATCTGTCTATGAGACTTCCTAAGTCCTCCCTTTGACATGATCCAGTAAGTGGGTGCTTCCTGCAGATGCATGACTGTCAAATTCCCAGCACTGCTGAGTGATGAATGACCTCACTGAGAAGCAGAAGGAGTTTGGACTCTGCTGCAGTGATGCATGAAGCACAACTGAGGCTGTCGCTATGCGTCTGCCTGTGTGTGTGTGTGTGTGAATACATGGGACTCTCCTGCTCTGTTCTTGCTGGACAGCAGGTTTTCCCCATAGTAGCTGACCACACCAGGTGTGAGTGTTTAAAAAAAAAAGTGTGTGTGTGTGCATTAAGAACTGTGTTTGGGTTTCAGTTGTTGGGTGAAACCTAAACACAGGTTAGTGTGTGTGTGTTTGTGTGTGGGTACAGACTTGTCCCAGAAAGTTGTGTATGTGATGACGTACGGTATGGGCAGAAGCTGGGTTATGAAAAGTGTGTTAATTTAGATTACTGTCCGTTTTTTTGTTTCCCCAGGGATTCAGAAGGACTGGGGAGTTGTTTTTGTGTAGCATGAATGATGATGTGGGATGTCTTATGTGTGGTGGAATGTTTGTCTGTGATGACATGATTGTGTGTTGCGATGATGTGTAGACTGTTTGTTAACCATTTACCACGAGAGACTAGAACAGAGGTCGTAGAGAAAAGAAAAGATGCGTTGATGCAGGATTTTTATGATGTCTATACATGTTTGCATATGGATGTGAGCTTTGTATAAATTTATGTAGGCCTTCACGTGTATACAAAAAGAACATATATTTGTGTGCATGTGTGTGTGTCTGTGTGTGTGTGTGTCTGTGTCTGTGTGTGACCTTGCAGGTTTCCCACGAGAGCAGAAGCATGTGTGGTTTGCTGACGGCATCCTGCCTAACGGCGAGGTGGCTGACACCACCCGGCTCTCTGTCCGACCCCGGAGACCCTCGCAGGAGTCCAGCCCTGTCACGCCAGACCCTCCTGCCATGGTGAGGCCTGACACATGCAGCATTAGGGGTTCACTCTTTGTGCTGTCGCTTATTGTTCATGATTACCTGACAAATCACATTACATCAAATAAGTAAGAAAAGATAAGATGTTAATTAGGATAGAAATGGTAACACCCTTACTTCAAAAGTGCTCATTTGTCTTTTAGTTTTATAAGAGTTTGTAATTGATTGATAAAATAGCATTTACCGTTTGTCTTTATCAAGTTTTTATCAAGTCAGAAAAGCAATCTGAAAAGCAGCTGCTTGCGCAAATGTTACACCCATGGATTAAAGGTGCCAAGTGGCGTTTTTTAGAGTAAGACATCTAAAATGAGCTTGCATACACTAGCAAAACAAGCAAGCTAGCAAACAAATGCAACTGTATTGACACAAAACAGCTAAGCTTCATGTTCTCAGGTATTCATTGAAGTTAGCATACAAAACCAGACTTGTGCTGGGCCGCCTCAGCAGAATTGTACATATTGTCTTTTAAATTAGAAATGGGAGTTGATTTGCTGTATGAGTTGTGATCATTTTTTTCTCTTTTTTGTACCTGCAGCCCAACAGTAAGGCTCTGTCCCCCCAGACGGAGTCGGAACCCGAGGTGGACCAGAAGGGCGAGAGCGAAGCCCCTGCCAGGGAGCGGCGGGCTCCGACGGGCCCCTGGGATTACACGTTGCTAAGCGGCCTCACTTCCTGTGTGTCACGTGACCCCTGCCTGGTGCCGGACGACCCTGAGGGGCTGCCACCACTTCTTATTGCCACTGGTGATGACGAGGGAGGAGGTAGGAGAGGCCTAAAGTCTCCTCCTCTAACACAGGCTTTAAAGCTCCAGAGTGTCATACAGTTAGACAAGGCCCAGTCTACTTGATTTTTTTTACAGCCTCTTGTACATGATAAGATTGTCTGAATTTAAAGGGCATAGTCCTAAAATTTTGGCCTGGGCCAAACCTTTTACATTATTATATTGGATTATATATTAATGGTTATGATATTACATCATGTACTTAGATTATATACCATTTCTAAACTTGAATATTTCATGTTACTTCAAGCACAGAAACATGCTTGCTTAATCCCATGTGCTGTATTGGTAGGAGTGATTTTTAGCACTGTTTGCAAAATCGCTACATCCGTTTGCACAGTAAGAATGTGATTGTTATTTTGTGTGACTCCCTTTGTAGATCTCCTGGTTGAGGAGCGGCCAGCCACCTGCCAGATCCTGCTCCTTCTAGAGGAGGGAGGGCCACGACCCCTGACCTTTGTTCTCAATGCCAACCTGGTGGTCAACGTCAAGCTTGTCACTTGTAGGTGTTCCTCTCACACGCCTTTTGACTCATTCAGACTTTGGTCATGCAGTGAATAGCTGTGTGTGTGTGTGTGTGTGTGTGTGTGTATAACAATGTGCTTGTCCAGCCTATGAATGCTAAGCAAGTAGATGGTTAGATTTATTTTTATCATGCAAGTAGTTTTGTGTGTGTGAATAGTTTTATGTGAGTGAATAGTAGGTATTTTGGTGTGTGTTTCTTTAGAAGTGAGTGAATGGCTAATCTCTTTGAGCATGTGTGGGTGTGTGCGTGCGTGCAAATGTGCTTGCGTGTGTGTGTGTGTGTGTGTGTGTGTAGACGGTGAGCGGCGCTGCTGGTGTGTGAGCTCCAGTGGGCTGCGTGGTGTGGGCCAGTGGGAGCTGCTGTTTGTGCTGGAGTGCCTGCCGGAGGAGAGCTCTCTGCCCCGGGACCTGTTCAGCCTCATCACCTCCATCTATCAAGACGCCCAGAGGGGTGAGGAGGGCAACAGTCAGCTTTCATATAACACCCCTACCCCCAAGTGGTGGTTGAACCCATTGTTGTAATTTATAGCTTGTAGCTTCAAGTTAGTTCCCGTTAACTCTTTGTACTGTTGGTCAACCATAGATTAACTCTGGTCACTTTGCTTTCGTTCAGCCTCAGTCAACACATCAGTCAGCGCCCATCTTACACCCCCGCCTCCCCTCCCACACACTCTCAATCACTCTAACACACTCCAGCGTCTGACTTCACTCATCCTGTCTGTCTCCCTGTGCTCACTCATGCTGATTGCATTTCATCTTGGTGTACTCCCTGTCTGGGCTGTCCTGCTGAGTTAATTGTGATTGGGAGGGGTGACTAAGAATGTCCATTTTAAATAAAAAACAACCTTTTGTTTAAAGGCCCTGTAATGTTTCATGAAGTCAAATTTTGAGGACTTTCTGACTTAAACTGTGCTAAAACACAGTCACTTAGTCCCTCACTGAAGGAATTTCTCTCTCTTCTTTCTTTCCTTCCCTCCCTCTCAGGGAAGTTTCTCGAGGACCTGGGCAACGTCACGTTCACAGACAGCTTCCTGGGCACCAAAGATCACGGGGGCGTGCTGTTCTTCTCTCCCTCCTTCCAGCCTATGGAGGGGCTGGCGGTGCCCTCCGAACCCTTCCTGTGCGGGGTGCTGCTCCAGAAGCTGGAGGTTCCCTGGGCGAAAGTTTTCCCGCTGCGCCTGCTACTGCGACTGGGCCTGGAGCACAATGGTGAGCCTCTGCCCATGACGACACCCACACTGGCATAAATGGGAACATGGGAACAAATTCATGTTTGTGTGTCGGAGGTGGTGATGTTACACAGCACATTCCTCAGTGTTAGCCACTTATTCTAAAACTGCTTGTTTGGTTCCTTGATTGTGATTGGCTGATTAGGCATTCCAAGCCTTTGTAAATCTAGCACAAACACACAGATTTGCCTTTTCTCTTCTATATTACTCTGCAGCAAACTTCAATGAAAAAAACGTTACAAAGTAACTAGTAGTGTTGACTGTTGCCCGGCAACCACTTCGTCAAAGGAACTCCAAGTTTTGGCGGAAGAATGGTTATTACAATACACTATTTTATTTTTTAACTTTTGTTGCTGTATCTAATAAAAATCTTATTAAAGATTTGTTGTGACAGTTTTAGAAAAGCAATAAGCCACTTTGAGGCGGTGGGTTTATGCTGGATTTAGAGTAGCTAAGGAGGTTTCAAGGCATTCCGCTTTGCGTTGTGCCAAACAACACCTCTTAGCTGTTCTAAATCTAGCACAAACCCACAGCCCCTGGTATATTAAGTGTATTAACCGCAAGGCAGTGTTTTATGCAGATTTTTACTTCTAACATTACTTTCAAATGAATAATCTGGTTATGATTTGCATCAATTACATCACATTTATGTATTCCTCCACATGCCAAAGCATGTCATGGTAAACTAATGCCCTATAGTCACTGACCATGGTGCTCCTGGCACCTTTTCTTCAGTGGGAAAACTGAAATCTGTTTGAGGATCCTTAGACCTGTATGTGTGTCTTTACACCAGCCTGGCTTTGAATGTTGTTTACGTGTCACTAAACAACTCTTTAAGTACAGACACACAAAAGTAATATGTCACTATATCAATATGTCACTAATGACAGCTGCAGAAATTATTCCCTTATTGTAGTTTTCTTTTATTCTTTTATTCTTTTCTTTTATTCCCTTATTGTAGTTTTCTAATATTTCTTTTTATATTTGTGTGTATGTCTTGTGTTTGCCATGATGCTACACGATGCCTACATTTCCTACTTTATAATAAAAGTACTATCTATCTATCTGTATGTGTGTGTGAATGCATAGGAGCCAGTACTGAGATAATGTCTCTTCTTTTTTCACAGTATACCCCTGTACACTGGTTAGTGTGCGCTTCAGACAGCCTGTGTTTCAGGAGACGGGCCACACCATCATGAACCTATTGGCAGTAAGTCTTTTTTTATCTTTTCATCATCTCTGTGTGTGTGTCCTTCTCTTTCATTCGCTTTCTCTTTCTGTCTGTCTCTGCTCTCATAATCTGATGGGTGAAAGAATGAGTTGATGCTGTAAAACTGCTGAGTCATGAGTAGCCATGTGCTTCAGCGCACTTTTGCAGAGTCATTCTGCTGTTAATTAACGGAGTGGTTTTGAACTCCATCTGCCCCTAAAGAGAAAAACAAACATCATGACTCAGTGACACATTAGCATGTTTTTGTTGGTTTGTTTTCTTGCTTGCTTGTCTCTTTTGTTTGGGTTTATTTTTTTACAAGACTCTGTCACTACATCTGACGATCACAGAGTTTAGCCAAATAGATTAAAATACTCATATGTTTGGTTTGGGGAAAAAAACAGATATTGGATAAGATATTAGATGCATTCGATTGATCTTTCTAAATTGAATTTGTAACATCCAGTCCTCCTTGATATGCTGTTAGAGAAGTGCTGCCAGGCTGGTCTGCTTACTGTAAGTCTTTTCTCAGAACTGCCATTCTTTCATTTCTGTTAAAATAAAAGGGGGATGGGGGTGGATGAATAACCGTTGGAGAAGTAGGGAGAGGGAGGGAGGGAGAGAGAGAGAGGGAGGGGCAGTAGGGGTAGGCGAGCGAGTTAAAAGTACTAAAGATTTGTGATCTGGCGGGACAGCCCTTGGGTTTATGCCAGCTGGGCTTTCAGGGCATTTATTTGTCTTCTTTTTTTTCTCCCCCCTTTTCTTCAATCGTATGGCATCGCCATAGCCCGGGCAGGCTGTCATCCCCAGCGGGCAGCCTTTATTGAACAGCACCGTTGGTTCTCCATTTTCTCTCACAAGCACCAAGCTCACAGTTAATTGAAAGTAGCAGAAGCCACTTTATATAACTACTTTACGTCCGGGAGCACTCCCTGCAGAGCAGTAGTGTTGTGGAAGAGGGCTGCACTGATGGTGATGCGTAGCTTTAACTTGTGGTTTATAGAATGCATTTATGGCTCATGAAAATTAAATGATAGACTTTTACTGTAAATCGAGATGCACACTCTTGGGCTCTTATGAAGCAGCCACGGTGCTGCTTGTTGTGCTTTCTGAATTTGATTTGTTTGCTGGTTGGTTTGTTTTGTTTGCTTGTTTTGTCAGTGTGTTTGTTTGATCATTAGTTAGTTTCTTCATTTTCATTGTGTTTGATGTGTGTTTCTGTTCTCTGCAGGATCTCAGGAACTACCAGTACAGCCTGCCACTGGTGGAGGGCCTGCGGGTACACATGGAGCTGGGCAACAGCTACATCCACATCCCCAAGTCCAAGTTCCACGAGGTGAGAGAGTCCAGCAGCACTCGCCCAAACAGATGTTCGCATGTATATGTGTTCAGAATAGAGTTCTAGTTCTGGACTGGAATTGAAAAGACTGACTTTAGAACAGTCAAACACACACGATTCCATCCAACAATCAGTCATGCAGTCCACACTAACTCAGCTGTTAGCGTTTGTTAGGACATTATGGAGCAGCTTTAAGGACTGTCAATAGGTGCATGTTGTGAACGGTCTAAAGGTGTGTGCAAATAGTTTTGGTAGGCATTTGTGGAGGTGGGTGAATGTGAGGGAGAGATTAATGTATTTTATGTGTGCGTGTGTGTGCATGCTTGTCTGTGCATACAGATGTTGAAGGTGGTGAACTCCTCCAATGAACATGTGATCAGCGTGGGGGCCTGTTTCAGCACGGAGGCTGACTCGCACCTGGTCTGCGTACAGAATGAGGAGGGCAGCTACCAGACAAAAGCCAACAGCATGCAAGGAAAGACCCGCAGAGGTACGCCCCAGGACTGCCATTCTCAAAATCCATGTGCCACACCTTTTTCACTTTTTCTAGCTTTAGAAACTTGTTTTGTTGTACAACACCCAAATTACACCCAGTTATTGCCTTTCTCTAGTCTTCTTGTTTATTACAGTTAAGATGACGGCACTGTGTACCATGGTTGTTTGGCTTCAGGTAGTGTCCTGGCCAGCAGCTCTATTACTTTTGATACTGCATGTGAAGGGGTTTCAGACAAGTTCACGGGTACAAAGCATCCCCAAAAGGAGCTTATTTTCTTTGTGTGTGTGTGTGTGTGTTTGTTTGTGTGTGTGTGTACGTACTTGTTTGTTTGTGTGTGTGTACTGTCTGTTTTTGTGTATGTTTTCCATCTAATGCAGTAACGGGGGCCAGCTTTGTGGTGTTCAATGGGGCGCTCAAAGCATCCTCAGGATTCATTGCCAAGTCCAGCATTGTTGAAGGTACAAACACTTTAACCAGTTTTATTTTGAAATATGGAGTCAGGCATTTAAAATGACCATCCTGTGTCTGTCTCTGCTTTGTGAAGGACTGTGGTTGAGTATAAGTGTGTGTGTCTGTTTGTCTGTCTTAGTCTTAGTAAGCAAACTCTGAGGAGTGTGTCCTCTGTGTGTGACCTGTCTGTGTTTCCCTCCTGCAGACGGGCTGATGGTGCAGATTCCTCCAGACAGCATGGGGGCGCTGCGACAGGCGCTACGGGATCAGGCTGACTTCCAGATCCCTTGTGGGAGAGCTGACAGCAGCGAAACCCGTGAAAATGTTACAATCCGCTGGGTGGACTGGAATCCACCTGTCAACGCAGGGTACTGTATCTTTACTGTATCTGACCCACATACACACACCACGGTTCCCACGCGTCTTGGAAAACTTGGTGGCTTTTCAAGTCATGGAAAACAATGGAAAAAACTGTATTGCTGTGGAAAATTATAATTTAGTCCTCCTCATTCAGATAGTATACAGTACACAAACACACATACACACACACACCCTACATTTTCTGAAAGCCTATAACCTCTAGATGTGAGTTAACATGCATTGAGATATGACCCAATTTCCTACACACCATGGATTATGCATAGTTTTGTAATGTAACTGTATATATAAGGTCATTGATGTATTTCAATGGAATGAAATGTCATCAAAACACACTGATTTTGGAGTGGACAGCTATTCATGGGGAACATTAGTGCATCCCAAAATGTTCAATGTTAAAATTCAAATTCACATGAAGCATGTCCAGAGCTTTTTAAACAAGTTGTTTTTGTTTGGGGAGGAGGGGTAGGGGTGGGGGGGTTGGGGGCAGTAGGTCATTGCATCCACATCCCTGATGTATGAGGTCCTCCCTGCAGAGAATATAGCTTGACCAGCGTTAAATGCGTTAAAAACCTGGTGTAAGGTGATTTAAGATGGTTCAAGCTGACAAGATGACCAGCTTGTTTTTACCATGTTATGATTTGATGGTTTGGCTAGCATGACTAATGTATGATGGTCACTCTAGCGGGTTTTGCTGGCCATATACGAGCCATTTTCAGCTTCCAGACCAGGCTCCTCCAACAATGTTCAGTTTGACCAGCTTACATGTGACCATCTTATCAAGCATGTCTAGCTACATTATATATACATACTACTATATTCAGCTAAAACATCAAGGCTGAAAAAAACACCTTCACCAGTAAACAATGATTAAGATGGCTGATTGGCTATATTGACCAGATTTAGAAAGCCAACCACCACTGTATCTGTAGTTGCAGTTGGGTATGTCCTAATGCATATCCAATAGCACCAGGGCTGTATCATTGTTTTGGTAAGACTTTACCTCAATCCGTGCCTGGAAATGTCCTTGAAAAGTCCTTAAATTTGATACTAAAGAAAGAGTGGGAACCCTGACACACACACACACACACACACACACACACACACACACACACACACACACACACTTCTCTCTCTCTACATTGATAATATAAACAGCTGCAATTTGTGTGTACACTGCATGTTTTACCACACAAATCACTCTTTGGGTGACAAATCTGAGTTGGGTAAGAGGCTTCATCCCTTAACTGGATATTGGCACTGTTAGTACACGATTAGGGTTGGGGGGGGTTGCATGTTGTACTTGTATGTTGCATGTCTACCTGCATAATTCTGTAAATGTTGCCCTGATTCCTCATTTTGATCCCACCACTGATGGGGAAATATCCTCTTGGGTTGGAGAATATTGCTTTTTTTCTGTTACACAGTGGATGTAAAATGCACACAGATGTGCATTTTCTTTAGTTGATTTGTCATAAATAGAGTAGGAATATAGCATAGAATATAGAATAGACATTCTGCAGGCCTTATCTGTAAGTTAGATTGCCAGACCTCTTTAATCCAGCTCAGACATGGCTCAGCCCCCAGTTTGTAATGGAGGCCACGTGAGCTTTGAAGTCTGCATTGTTAAGAGCTGTCTTAGTAGCCACTGAATGCCCTGCAGTCCGTCTGAAGCGTGACTGAAGTTACTGGCTTTCCAGGCTGAAGCTTTTCAAAGCCCTAAATGAGGCCCCTGATGCAACACAATTGCATCCGTGCAGTCAGGATAATGGACTCATGGCGCCATAATGTGCTAATTAGTGCTCAGGACACTAAGTGGAGTGACCTGCGCCTTAGGGATGTGCAGGACTAAAAGCACTGATTTCTTTTTCTGGCTATCTCTCTTTGTCTCACAGTTTGTGAGTGCACTTGTGGCTTAGCATTTAGGCAATGGGCATTTATATCTACCTTGTCTGAGCTTACTTTTGTATTTGTGTGTGTGTGTGTCTCTGTGTGTGTGTGTGTCTGTGTGTGTGTCTATGTGTGTGTTTTGTGTGTAAGTGTCTAGGGTTGATGGTTAAGGTTTCTCCTTAAGTTTCTCATTCCTATCCCATGTGTGTGTGTGTGTGTGTGTGTGTACGTGGCCATTTATAAGGATGTGTGTTTTATTTTATTTTTTTGCTTTGTCCTGCAGAGTAACGAGTCCCATTGATGGTCGCTCTCTGGAGGGAGTGCCCAGCGTGCGGGTCCAACAGGAGTCCATGTTTGAGAGCGACGGACGGGCCATCGTGTGCACAGAGGTACAGCATGGCTGTGGCACACGATCACACTTGTCCTGAATCCTAAAGACTTAAATCCCTGGCTAGTAAGACATGCTGGCCATATACGACTGACGTTTGTGTCAGCTGTATCTAACAGGGTTTAAAAACTCAATATGATGTCTTTTTTTATTTCAACACAAAAATGACATCAAATGGTTGATATTGATGGGTGTCTATGTGCAGCAAGAGCTTGATTGCAGCACCTTGATTGGACTTTGATTAGCTCATCCAGGTGATGTCACTTTTTACAACAGTGGCAGCTTACGAGTGAAAGGATTTTCTAAACTTTTAAGAGAACCAAAAACATTTTGAGTGTTTTTTAAATCACATTTATGTAGCTGACGCCAAGGTCAATCTTATAAGGCCAACATGTCCTCCTACCCAGGGCTCCCTTTAAGTAACTGATTGATACCAGTTAGATCATTGAGGGTTCAAGGTTTAGGGTTTGATGGGATTCAGCCATTATTGTTTTCTCTCTTTTTTTCTTTTGTTTGTTTGTTTTTGGGTCAACACTGTCAATTTGTTGTTGTGTTGTTCTTTCACCTTCCACTTGACTTATATTAAACACTAACAGCAAGTTACATGGATAGAGGTTACAAATAGGCCTTAGGTGAGTAAGTCATCAGATGTATGTAGACTCTTGTAGGAGTGTTTTGCATCCAAATTTGTACTTCAAAGGGTACTGCTAAGCCAAAATAAAAATGCCAACAGTTGATATCAGTGAGTGGCACCTTATCCTGCTTCCTCATAACTGTAGTATTTCCTCTTTTCCTTTCTATCCTGTCCCTCACAGGTCTTCTATTTGCTGAAGAATGCAGACTGCCCCCTAGGGGCTGTTTTGTCGTCCTGCAACCAGTTCCAGCGTGAGATGGCCACAGCCGGCTGCGCTGCCCTCTGCCCACACCTGGCAGTGCTCATGGCCAGCGGCATCAACTGCCTCGGCCTGCGCATCTCCACCGACACAGACATGGTCAGTCTAAAAAGATGCATGCAACAAAATGATACAGGCATGTGTGTGTGTGTGTGGGTTTTCACTGAGGAGATTGTGTTTGTTGGTCTTTTCCCTTGATGGATAGCATTGATATTGGACAATTTTGGCTCCTGTTTTTGTATGATTTGCTTGATTGTGATTTCGAGGTGCTGGGTACATGTGGGTGTTTGTGACATGCTTGAGACTGTTTCACTGTATCATACATTGTGTGTGCATGCGTACGTGTGTGCTCTGTAGGTGGAGTACCAGGCAGGCTCTGGCGGTCGGCCGATGCCCCAGCGCTACATGAACGAGCTCGATGGCGCTCTGATCCCCGCCATTCACGGAGGCAGCTCCCGTGTCCCTCAGCACGCCCTCGACATGGAGCTCTTCTTCTACATCTCCCACAGCCTGTGAGCCACATACTTTACCCGTGCCGCAGGCCTCCGCATCGTAACGCTCTCCATCACTGAGCCAGGGATCCTGATTAACTGCATCTCACCTAGTCTCCACACAGACAGCTGATGGACATCAGACAGTACCTGAACATGGAGAGGTCTTCACATTATGCATAAGTCTCCAAGCATATTTCACAGCAGCTGTGGATGGAGGTGTGGCAGGGGTCCCTCAACTGTGCTGAAAAGGGATGTGTCCTATTGGTTGAACAGTGCGAAAGGATGATTGGACAGTCATTCAGAATTTAAAGAATACAGCCATTTTTCTAGGGTTCCTTCAGTTCCTGCAGATCCCACACAGTTGTGTTCAACAATTACCATCTTTAAGCTAACATTTGGCTTCCCAGATGTTATCTTAACCATAGGCCAAACTAACATTTAATGCCACAGCATCCAAAGAAGGAGCTGGTCTTCCACATCCCAAAGTGTTTTGATGATCTGCTAGATCTGAACATAGCTTAGTCAGACCTCTAACCTATTTATACAGTGGTGTGTGTGTGTTGGGGTCAGGAAAGGGGGCTTTTTGTTTTTTGTTTTTCACCACATCTGAACAGCACAGTATGTGAAGGTGGAGCTGGTCTTCGACTGCATGGTCTTCATCCTCTGTCATGAAATGGCCTTGACACTTCATGAAGCATCTGAACAGGCACCTGCTAATGATCTCAGTAACACTCACTTTGTCATTGTTGGAGATGAACGGTGAAAGGTCAAAGGTGCTGTGGCAGGCTGTGAGACTGTCTGTATGAACAAAATTCACACCACACAGCTCAAGCTCCAGTCAAGACAGTTGACCAATGGTAGAACGTGTAAATGTGACGGGACAGTCCTTCGACAAACTTGCAGCCAATCAAAACACAACCTGAAGTGTTACTCTTGATCTTGATGAATCGCTTTAACCAATGACTGTTGAGCAGAAGACCACTGGGCAACCCTTTGACATGCTCCATCAGCAGCAAGCTGAACCCCTGTTCGTCACCTACACACTGAAGAGACCCACTTCTGTATATAAAGCTATCCCTGCTTCAAAGAACTCCATAAAAGACAAAGTTGTAAACAAATACCAAAAAAAACAAACAAACAGGAATGTGGTTTGTGTTTCTGGTTGTGGAAATAATACGCTGGTTCACATGATGCAGTTGTTTGAATGTTATTACGCAGAGTGTCTGCACAATTTTTAGTTAATTATTAATTGAATAATAATTATTTGACGTTGAAGTGAGGAATCGATTTATATTCAAGTAAGTTACTTGACTGAATGTTGGCCTCCAGGGTGGTGGAGAAAACCCTATAGTTGGAGCACTGAGGCATGCGTGTGTTCCTAATGGGTAACTGACTATGGTGCACATTAACATTGCTATTATTAGTGACATGAAGTTACTGCGTCAGCTTGTACCGTTTGATGATCACCCGAGCGCTCTCTAAGGTTTAGCAGTCTTATGTCCTCCAGTGGTCATTTACAACAGAGCCTTTTTCTCATACCTAAAGTGTGTAGGAAGATGGAATCTTAAGTTATGTTAAGCTTTTATGAAGCTTTAACACTATATTTTGTTTGGAGTTTTCATATAATATTGAGTGTAACTGACTTTGGAAAGGCTACGACCATTACTGCTGAAGTGTGCTGAATCAGAAAGAAATCCCCGCAAACTCTCTCCTACGCCTACCTTTGCTGTAGACGCAGAAGGCAGCGCTCAGGTGGCCATGGTGACCACGCAGGTCTGGGTTTGTTGCTGACACTGTTACCCACTGCTGCTACAACCCTGCTGCTTTTTGAGCCGTGTATGTGTGTGTGTCTGCCTGCTGCAGCAAACACCTGAGCACTGTTGTCCATGTGATGTGTCAATTGAAACCCATCTTGAACATTGGCCATGGTGGGGGCTAAACAAATAACTGGGATGCTGCTTGAAAGTCCTAGACGATTCTGTATTCATTTTATGGTTGAGGCCTTGATCTTCAGTGAACGAAGAGTCTGAGGACTCTCTTTGTCAGCACATGGGTGAGAAAGTAAAGCAATGGAGGATCAACCCCCACCCCCAAAACCCTCAAATTAACTCTGAATGACCGTTGTCTTTACCAGTATGTCATTATTACTGAATTCTCAGTTTTTGTTCTTTTGCTATTGTTCCTATAGAATACTAGGTCTGAAATGAAGAATGCTTTTGCACTTGCGCCATGAACAAGCGTGTGGACAAGCAGTTTATCCTATAGTATTGACCACTATGGGAAGATGTACTTACCAAAATGGACACTTGACATTGCACCTTACACTACTGTCCCTGTCCAATAGTTTGAGGATGTTTTGGTTTTTTTCTTTCTTTCTTTCCTTCTTTCTATTTTTTCTTCCCTTTCCCCAAGAAGGTTGTCTGTCTTTGCTTTAACATATACAGCAACAGCAAAGCATTTGGCTGTGCATCACACTCCATTCATTTGAACCTGATAAGCATCAATGAGGGCAGTAACACTTGTTTCAAACAGTGAAACAACAAGAAGCTGTATGTGCACCTGAGATTGGTGAACACACACAGTGTTCTCAAGAGTGTTTGTCCTCTCGTGTATCTGAATAATTATTCAGAATATAAATGTAAATGTTGGGTCTCCGGTTCGATAGAAACACTAGCAGATGAGCACGTTATTTTGTATGGAAGGTGAAACTTCATGTGCTGTGAAATCAGAAGCATTTAGGGTATTCGTTGTTTTATAGCAATGATGAATACAATTAATGATTTAAATTCAGCTTCTTTTTGGGGTGATAACATGTTTTGGGAGGTGAATTATCTTCTCACCGTCATTAATAGAACATGAATCAAAGACATAAAGTATTTTTATGCTTTTAATCTCAATTTCAACCGTTTTGCGTAACGTCTCTGTATTTATTCAAGAATCCAGCTTTATTTGGTGATTCTGGTATCTGGGACCTAAGGATGTTCTATAAACACCATTTATTTCTAAATATGTACTACATGTAGAATAAAATAATGATTTATATGCAAGTTCATGTGATGTGGTCTTTATATTTACACTGAAAGATTCTCAGTTTCTCACACCACTGATTTAGTGTTATGCCTTTTGCTACAAAAAAAGTGTACAACCAAACAAATTTTAAACCTCTTGGAATTCACTTTTGTAACTGGTTAATGAGTTTTACTGAACTTGATTGAAATAGCATTGTGACTGGGCAATTGCTAGACACTTTAATTTCAATTTGACAACATTTTACAGCTTACAACTGATAAGTCATTCGTTTGAAATGCATACATAAGTACACAGAATGAACTGATCAGGAAGGGTACTTTCTTTTCATGTGGAATGCACAGTGTGGACATTGAGGTCACATATAATTTATTTATTACCCTCATTAATAAACCATTAATGCCGATCTGATACTTGCATACAACTCCACCTTAGATCTGGTTCCTCTGGTTCCATCTGCAGTCGGGCAAATTGACAACCTTTTGAGGGAAGTGTCTTTCATCCACAAAAAGTAGCAGCATATTTCACACACAAACGTTAGCCTGGTGTGTTAGGCTACGTTGTCACAAGACTGCTAGGAAAGAGAACCTTAAATTCACATTACAAGGTTAGAATGTCACGTTATGTATGCAGAGGCTGACAAATTAACAGATTTGTTCCTGACGACAAAATATGCGAGCTGTTAACACTGTCCGCTGCTGTCTATCACTTAACTATCATCTTCTTTGTTCGATGTTGTAAATACTTTCCTTATGTTTTGGGCCTTGTCAATTTAAGTGTTGATTGTCAGTGTATCTATCCACTTTGACATATAGCCCTGGGGCGTGTTACAGAAACGTACTATCTTAACTTAAGATAGGAAGAATATAAGTTTTTTCAATTTGCTATTACAGAAGCAAATCCTAACAAGGAATCCTAGCCAACCTAAGAACAAAGATTGTAGAGCGCTAGAAATGCGACATCTTGCATCGGTTTTCAACTTTTATCCCCGTTACTTAGTAACCATTGTGTTTTCCCATCAATTTATCGCCAGACGCCAGTGTTTTTCTGCTGAATCATGCTAAAATGGAAATAAAACAACCACAAGCATTTTTATTCTGTGTAAATGTGTTAGGAAAACAATGAGATCGCTAACTCTTGAATTCAAACAAGGGAGAGAAAATGATGGGGAGCTAACGTTAATATAAGGTGAGCTAGCGGATAAATATGAAAATGACCGTCGTCTCCCATCAAGTTAGCGAACACATAACTTAAGATCTATAATGTTATGTGACCTGGCTGGCAAAATCAGTCAGTGATAAGGAGTCCCATTCTTTCAAAGTGATATTATGGAGTATTTTAATCCACAACCCTGTTGTTCGAGGTCGCCAAGTGTTGTTGGTAGAAACAAGAATCAGAAAATTTGGTGTAACATAGTCAGAATGGCAATCTGGCAGCTAACGCTAACTCATCACAGAGACTCACTTTCAGTTAAATTTCCTGTGCCCCATTCAGCTGATGACAGTTGCCTGTTCCCTAGATTCCTAGATTTAATCCCTAGATTTCTCATTCTTTTTCCTACTAACAGCACTTGGTGACCTTGAACAGTATTTATTGTTTTAAAATAAGTAATAAGTATTGTTTAAAATACTCGATCGATTTAGGACAAAACAGATTCAGCACGTTCACATTTTGATTCCACAGTGATTTTAGTGTAGAACAATAGTATGTTGTACTAATAGTATGTAGTAGACAATGACTTGAGTATGTTTTGGGGCATATTCAGATACTGAATTACTGAATCCCATTGTCTACCCTTAGACCTGCTTAACCAGTGTGAATCAATTTCATTTAGGATTTATGGTACTGGGGGGCTGGCATTGGGTTTCAGCTCATCTAATGTCCACAGATCTCCTTGAAATCTCCAAGTTGTTTGATTTGCTCTGTCTGCATCGAATGCCGCCTCAGAAGCATCCTCCTGCTTGTGGGATCTTTCAGAAAGCCAGAAGGTGCCTGAGGGTAACCAGGCTTCACTCCAGATAGTGTGCCACACCCCAGCTTGTTGGTACTGAGCACACCTGGCACGTTCACCCCAACCATGCAGTGGTTGAGGGTGTGTTGATTAAGTGGTGGCAGGTACCCCTGGCGCAGATGTGTGTTAGGCTACGTTGTCACAAGACTGCTAGGAAAGAGAACCTTAAATTCACATTACAAGGTTAGAATGTCACGTTATGTATGCAGAGGCTGACAAATTAACAGATTTGTTCCTGACGACAAAATATGCGAGCTGTTAACACTGTCCGCTGCTGTCTATCACTTAACTATCATCTTCTTTGTTCGATGTTGTAAATACTTTCCTTATGTTTTGGGCCTTGTCAATTTAAGTGTTGATTGTCAGTGTATCTATCCACTTTGACATATAGCCCTGGGGCGTGTTACAGAAACGTACTATCTTAACTTAAGATAGGAAGAATATAAGTTTTTTCAATTTGCTATTACAGAAGCAAATCCTAACAAGGAATCCTAGCCAACCTAAGAACAAAGATTGTAGAGCGCTAGAAATGCGACATCTTGCATCGGTTTTCAACTTTTATCCCCGTTACTTAGTAACCATTGTGTTTTCCCATCAATTTATCGCCAGACGCCAGTGTTTTTCTGCTGAATCATGCTAAAATGGAAATAAAACAACCACAAGCATTTTTATTCTGTGTAAATGTGTTAGGAAAACAATGAGATCGCTAACTCTTGAATTCAAACAAGGGAGAGAAAATGATGGGGAGCTAACGTTAATATAAGGTGAGCTAGCGGATAAATATGAAAATGACCGTCGTCTCCCATCAAGTTAGCGAACACATAACTTAAGATCTATAATGTTATGTGACCTGGCTGTCAAAATCAGTCAGTGATAAGAGTCCCATTCTTTCAAAGTGACATTATGGAGTATTTTAATCCACAACCCTGTTGTTGAGGTCGCCAAGTGTTGTTGGTAGAAACAAGAATCAGAAAATTTGGTGTAACATAGTCAGAATGGCAATCTGGCAGCTAACGCTAACTCATCACAGAGACTCACTTTCAGTTAAATTTCCTGTGCCCCATTCAGCTGATGACAGTTGCCTGTTCCCTAGATTCCTAGATTTAATCCCTAGATTTCTCATTCTTTTTCCTACTAACAGCACTTGGTGACCTTGAACAGTATTTATTGTTTTAAAATAAGTAATAAGTATTGTTTAAAATACTCGATCGATTTAGGACAAAACAGATTCAGCACGTTCACATTTTGATTCCACAGTGATTTTAGTGTAGAACAATAGTATGTTGTACTAATAGTATGTAGTAGACAATGACTTGAGTATGTTTTGGGGCATATTCAGATACTGAATTACTGAATCCCATTGTCTACCCTTAGACCTGCTTAACCAGTGTGAATCAATTTCATTTAGGATTTATGGTACTGGGGGGCTGGCATTGGGTTTCAGCTCATCTAATGTCCACAGATCTCCTTGAAATCTCCAAGTTGTTTGATTTGCTCTGTCTGCATCGAATGCCGCCTCAGAAGCATCCTCCTGCTTGTGGGATCTTTCAGAAAGCCAGAAGGTGCCTGAGGGTAACCAGGCTTCACTCCAGATAGTGTGCCACACCCCAGCTTGTTGGTACTGAGCACACCTGGCACGTTCACCCCAACCATGCAGTGGTTGAGGGTGTGTTGATTAAGTGGTGGCAGGTACCCCTGGCGCAGATGGGAGGGCTGATCGGAGAGGAGAACCCCAGAGGACCGTCGCTCCAGTCCAGCCGGATGTCTCTTGGGCAGGTGCGTGAGTGTGGCACTGTTCTCGAGGGACTCCCGTGAGCCAACGAGAGTGGAGGAGCGAGACATCAACAGCCTCCTCCTGTCCACGGCAGCCTTCACGTCATCCAAAGAGTTGGTGTTCTGGAACGACAGCTGCGAGTCCGAGCCATAGTGATCCATGCCTAGGTTCCGCCGACAGATTATGTTCCGTAGGCTGGAAACAGCCAGGTTTGGAAGAGACCTATCAGGGTTTCGATCGGCTGCTATGGGTTCCAATGTGGTTTTGGTATTGAGGTTTGGGTGTGAAAGTGAATGAGACGAGGACAAGCCATCAAAGGACGTCTTGCGGCTAGGCATCAAACAAAACTCCTGTGTCGAGCTCTGATTGATGACATTTTCAGTCTGACCTTCAGTTGCTTTTCCAGCTTGGCTCAAACCACCAGCCTCTCTGAGATCAATGCTCCAGTGACGTGTCAGTGGTCCGCTAGTAAACACTAACTGCTCAGTTCTGAACGAGAGCTCATCCTCAAGGGAGACGTCTGGGGGATCCTCTATAGGGATGGTAGCAAGACCTTGCTGCCGAGTCAGAAAGGAAGCCGGGATCTGCAGCCAAGGTTCTGAGTTCAGACGTTGCAGATGGGCAGTTTTCTCCACAAGTTCATTTGTGACAGCCCATTGATGACAAGGTGAGCTGGGCTGAGAATTGGTCACACCCTTGCAGTCCTGAAAAGAGAACACCTGTTTTGGGACAGTGTTGTGGGGGCTCGTTGAGGTGTGAAGCTCGATCTCAGATGGAGAGATACAGGAAAGTGCAGGTGAGTTTAGCTGGTCCCACCTTTCCAGGGTGCCTATTTGAGGAACATTCAAGTACTGCTTGGTCAATTGTTTCCCATTGGCCATCTTGTCTGTGGTGATGATGATGACCTCTTTGCCCTTGGCCTTACAAGCATCTATCAGCATCTTCAGTGTTTCTTTATCTTTGGCATTTACAGCGTGGACCAGTGCAGAGCATCCCGTATGGTCCTCCAGACTTGGGTCAGCACCGCTCTCGAGGAGCTGAGACACCACTTCGGCACCAGCCCGCTCCAGACAGGCATGCATCAATGCTGTCTTCCCACTCTTGTCCTGGATATTTGGGTCAGCGCCACTTTCCAGAAGATACCGCACCATCTTGGCTTTAGACACACTCTGCTGGTCTACATGTTTGTTCTTGCAGGCCACCATCAGCGGTGTCTCGCCCAGGTCGTTGCTCTCATTTATGTAGGCTCCCCCCTCCAGCAAGAGTCGGGTCAGACGCAGCCGACTCAAGTAGACAGCCTTCAGTAAGGAGCTGCTGTCTGTGAGCACCGTCTGGGTACCCTCCATGGCTGCTTCTTTCATTGTTTGGGCACACGTCATGGAAACTACCAGTGTTGTATGATCTGTTCAAGAAAGGACAAGATAACAATGAAATAAGAGTGGCTTGTTGATATACTGCAATCTCAAATATTGCATGATAGATTGTGTTGACTGTTTTCAGTGAATTGGTTATTCTGAAGTGCACAGATGTAATTCCTCAAACAGTGAATCTTTTCCCAGGAGAAATCAAATAGGCTGCAACAACAATGAAAAGCTGAACGTCTTGGTTTTGCTGTTTGCTATCAACAAGATGGTTTCTCCAGAAGTGTTGATTTTCTGTCTCCACATTCTATCTGTTTTTTGCTCCCTCACTCTCTCTCTCTCTCTGTCACACATACACAGTGTCTCTCTCACTCTCTCTTTCTCTCTTTCTCTCTCTCTCTCTCACACACACACAGTGTCTCTCTCACACCCACTCTGTCTCTCTCTCAGCTTCTCACTCCCACCTTTCCTGTCTCTATAGCCTGAGCTGCAGCATTCTAAAGCTTATTGTGATATGTGTCCTTGGCTCCCCACTCTTCTCAAAACAGGTGTCCACAATAAAGTTGCCTCATGCCTGAATTTCAATTTACACTTTGTCTGAATATTTAAAAATGAAGTGTATTTGGTAAAACAAAAGCAATCTGTTCACCTAATTTAGACTGATTTAGGTGTCCAAATTGAAAGATGAGAGAGAGAGACTCCATTCCTCTAGAATCTATGTGAGCTTTTCACTGATGCATATTACACAAGACTGGAGTCTTTAATTGGTACCTGTGTTGGGTCTCTCAGACTTGTCGCTTTGGCTTTTCTGTTTTATTCATTTATCTTGCCAGTTGCCATGGGAGCTATTACATATGATTTATAATTCCACTGTGACAAACTCAAATGACCCTATTCACTAGGCTATTGCAGTCAGCATAATGGAGTTTTCACCTACACCCAATACAGCACACATAAAATTGTGACTAGCTTTCATGTTGAAATGGAGATGTCAATTTGAACTTCTTTGTTGCAAAGTAAAATAAAATCGTAATATAATGCTTTATAGATAATGGTGCTTTATGCACTATATATCTACATTATTTTCTCCTCCCATGCTATCCTTAAGCCTTAGTTTTGTTTCTAGCTCTAGTATTGGTAATGACATTCCCTCACCTCACAAAGATGGGAAGCATCTTTTCTAAACACCTACAGGGTTAAAAGTAACGAGCACAGGTAAACCATCACACAGCCTTGTACGCGTCTCCATTGGCAGAGCCCGTCGTTTCCATAGCAGAGAGCGGCGTCAGTTCAAGCAGATGATGAGAGTGACTTGAGCACCCGTCAGCAGCTTTGTGGCCCGCTCCGCTCGCTCCGCAACCTCACGGGGAGTCTGTGCGCTGTGCTCCACTTATGAAGAGTGTGCAGCAGGAGCGCGCAGACAAGTGCGTTCCAAATAAAGAGTGAAGTGGACCGCGGGTGCCACCCCAAGTGGTCATTTGGTTACTCACATACACAAGGTGCCGGGAGTGGGTGTTTTTTTTTTTTTTTTTTGGAAAAAAAAGAAAAAAAAATGCGGGATCTCTAGAGCGAAGTGACATTATATAAATAAATGCTAAATAATATAGGCTAAAAGTCAATCAAAGATATAGAAACAGAAACCACACATTGTTGTTATCAGAGTACTGTGACAGGGGAAATTGTCTAGTCAGAGAATACTTATTTGACGTTTTTTCTACGAATAATAATACAGTGAGATCTGCATGCGTTAACACACGCAACTTCGAAACAGCGAGTAGTGCATATTTTTCCATACTTCTGAGAATTTACAAATAAATTCTTGTCTATTTTATTTATATGAAAACATATGTAGGCTATGCGCAAATGCATGCATGGTACTCACCATGAAAAATCCGTTCAACAAGCTTGACATTCAAAGGTGTCCAGACACATGTCTTCTAAAATCAGAGATCAAGTATTTGCACCAACTCTGCTCAATAAATTAACCTCGCAAATACAATACCTCGCATTTGATACACTATCCAATAGAGGATCGAGCGCATAACGCGCGTGAGTGTGCCTGTGCGCAGAGCCGCACACGTGTGAGCGCAAAGGAGCATGTGCAATACAGGTGTGACGTAAGGAAGGTCTGAAGGACGGAGAGAAATAATGTGTTTTTCCCTCATCTCCTTAAACCTTTCACCGCCCAGCAACATCCTGCGATTGATTGTGTGTGTGTGTTTGATGTTACATTTAATGAAACAACTTTAGAGACACAACTCATATGTGTGTGTGTGTGTATGTGTGTGTGTGTGTATATATATGTATATATATATATATATATGCATCATATATATATTATTTTGCATTTAACTATAAATTCACAATAATTATATAATAATTTATGGCAGTAGCAATGTCAGTAGAGAATTCAGATCCATGCACAATGACATGCTGATACTTGTGCCAACTGAGGTAACTGATGTAATTTGGTAGATGCCATGCATCCTGATTAGTTTCCCACCAGCATTGTGGCTTACATAAAGGCAGATGGTGAAGCTGTTAAGCATGTTTTATTGCCTTTGCTACGACATCAAACAGGAAACAATCCTCATTTTTCTCATTATAATGATCTTCTGAGCCACTTTAAATAACGTTAACCCATTATTGCAAAGACTTTGTCCTTGTTTTGACCGTTTTGATATGTTGTGACTGCTCTTTCTTTCTCTGCAGCCTGTTGCCGTGTGAGGCTGAGATTGTAAGGTATTTAAAGAAGTGAAAAGAAAAACTCAGCCCGTCAGGTTGCTCAAGGTGACGTGAGTTTCAGCTGAAATAATGGCGTTTCTATGACAACCTATGGAGGAACAAGAAATTGCGCACAAGTCTTTCGTTTTGCGGATTTTTGTGGAAGGTCATGTAGGCACATTGATTATTAACTTCAGTTAGCAATTGAGTGCGGCAAATTCTGTTTTATTTTTTTATCTTTAAGATTATTTACTACTATAAATAATCAAAATCATCTCCACATAATGCTGTTTCCATTCTTTAGAAACAAATGATATGTGAGAAGCACAGCCTACTAACCAGCATCTCGTTTGTGATATTCTAATTTAAAGACATTTCTCTTCAGCATTTCCTGTGCCCGAATGATTGTTGTTTTCTGAAGCTGTTTATCACTTGAGTGATTCAGGCACAGTTAACAATACAAAGAATATTCATGTTGGCATACAGATGAGCAGAACAATATGGCAGACAAGGTGGCCTGGATAGGCCTGCTTTCATTCAGGTGGTATGAATGAGAATAGACACACGGCCCTAGAAACACACACACACACACATACATACACACACACACACACACCAAACTCAATGGGGTAATACAGGGGCACACTCCCAGACAAGCACACGTAGTGTGGAGCATCATAGTGTAAACATAAACACATCACATCAAATTATTACATAAAACACTTCCACCAATAACTGACATTAGGCTATCAGCAGACATCACAAATATCTTAAATGCAGTATCACTTGAATCCATGATACAATCAATACAATGTATGTGACTTGAAATAGGTCTACACAATTTGTCCAAATATTAATGATGAGACTTTGTGTAGAGAAAGGCATGTTGCCTACAACAAGCTGGCAGCTTGTACATGGAAATAAATGATAAATAGAGTTGCTTATGTCATCTTGAATTGGGGCCTAATCTATGGTTGGAAATAGTTTGTCATGTCTACAAAGGTAACATTAAAACATTAAAACATTAAAGCAATGCAGAACTTGATACTGCCACAAGGTGTCAATGTTTTACAAGTGTTTCTTGTCAGCAGTTTGAAGAGTTTAGTGTAAAACTATATCACAGATTAATCATGTGTCATAAATTTAAAATGGTATCTGGTGTTACTTGTTGTTTTTTGTTTTAGTTTTTTTTTAGAGCTGAGCCAGTAGAGGCTCCTCAGCAGTGAAAACCCACTCTGCAGGAATAATTTTATGAAAACTCAACATTAAATGGACATATATGGTGGTCCTTACTTAAATAATGGAAACACAATTAACAGTAAATAAACATTTAGGCTTATTCTGTTGGTGAAAAATGAGTTTCCCATATCCACCTCCACACTAGTCTGGGAGCCACACCCACATCAGTAAAGATGTAGCGTGTGGCAACAAGTGATTGACCTCCATTTGGAGAGCCAAAACTAGCCTGAGATTTGAAGTTGCATTAAAACATTAAAACTGTTGTTTACATGAATAGTGTATTTTCTGCACTTCAAATGAGTTTAATTGCAGTTGTTTACCCAATCCAAAGGCAAATACAATGTCCATAGTTTACTCAGTTCAAACCATAGACAGTAATGTAGATAGGTGGTGAATCATAAAATGCCTCATGCTGGATAAGTGGTTGTGACTGGTTCCTGGATTTTTGGCGAATTGGTAATGAGCTGCAATGGCTCATGGCCAAATTGACCTGCAGAGCAAATTCAAATTTGCTAGAGACAAATCTTGGTTTGCAGGCTTTCTCAACACACTTAAATCTAAGAACTGTCAATGATCTGTTGCTATTAAACCCTATTTTCAATTGATCTAGATCACTGAAATCCACAGCACGTTTCCAGGGGGTCCGTGAAAAAGTTTGCTACAAAATATAAACTTGTCTTATGGGGAGATACTGAGATCAGTATAGAGCCCAGTCACAT